>OX403598.1:9415720-10665720 GCA_948107665.1 Lomographa bimaculata
TGGACCGACGGACAAAGTGCTGAACCACTCAAGCCAAAAAAAGACCTTGCTTTTGTTGGCCAATTATATACATCATAATTATTATAAGTGACGACCTAGTAATAAACGTAAATGAACATAAACTCTTTCACACTCACAACCCTACACTAAGTTTGATGACTTGTGTCGTGGGTGCCGGAAACATTCACATCACACATGCAATCACAGCCAGAACCAGAAACACAAATTTTCTTTGGGGAAAAAACTGGTGTTAACCCGATATATTTGCTTAGAAGTCGAACACGCAACCAATTAAGCTAGACTAACAGCTAACTTGTGCTATTATGGTATGTATATGGTACATGTATATGGTATTAACATGTTTTAGGGATGGGATTTCGCACGTTTGTACGTAGTGTTGCAGTACCTAACGGCAGTTAGTCATTCTTGGCCTTGTGTTTACCACCATCGACCACATCATCATTTACCAAGAAGATACCAAGTGAGATAGTGGTCAAATATTAGAATGTCAGAAATAAAAAAAAAAGTTCGAACTAAGAATGCAAGAATACGATTTAGAAGCATGGATAATTAGTTATGAATGTTATACCTACTGTTTTACTATTATGACATAGTTGAGTACATAGCTAACCCGTTAACTTTTTAAGTGACCGCAAGACAGACAGCGACTAACTAATTTATGTTCCAACTAGGTTAACTTTATGTTAATTCACTAGATAGTTGTACAAGTATGCTATGATAATTATACACCCTGTCTGGTTATAATTGTGGTCATAGATAAATACGTTGATCATGGACCTGCTATTAAAAAATGTAAACGTAGATAAGGAAGCAATTAAGGTGCTAATATCTACGGGCCAATTACCTTATATTTCCTAAAACTATATACAGCAAAGACCTAAGTTACCTACAAGACATCGAGCTTATAGGTAACTCAAGTGCTCAAGCCCACTACCAGTGGGTAGCGTTCCCATCATGCTGGCGGTATTGCCTCTCTGAATTGCAATGCTAATACGTTGAGCCAAATAAGTGCCAGCTTTTTATTCACGCGACGCCTCAACCAGGCGCTCTGATTATTTGAAAATAGATGAGCTCTTGATCCCCACGGGCCCAGTGTTTCAACACCAAACGGCTCAAATATGTAACTACTGCCGAGGTTTCCATATTTTCGTCGTTTGCGGTGCCCTGCCGAAGTTGCTGCGACGCCATTCCCATTCTGTGTTTCAGGAAGATGTGACGGAGCTAAAGTGTCGACACAAGTTGCATCCCACACTAAAGGCTAAATAGTTTTATATAACCACAGTGTTAAAATGTCTGGGTATCGCCATTTTGTATCAACCGTACCTATGTGTTGTTCAAATAGAACTATAGAAACGTTGTTTTTTATACAGTGGATGCTTGTTTCAAGGGTCGAGTCTACAAATGGGTCAAGTTCCTACCCGTCCCGCTAAGTGTCGCACTTAGGCCTATTTTTTAAGAACACGTAGATTTCGCAGCGCAATTCGCCTGGTCGATCGTAACTTTAGTAAAGAGGAATAGTGGGATTTAAAACGTTGGAGTGCTCCGTGTTGATTTTTGGATGACTGTAAAGCAATGTCCGAAGCCTAAAGTCTAAGTTTACCAATCTCCGGTTGAGGACATAACGGTCGATTTAACCGGGAGATGGTGATTGAGTACTTTATGTATTTTATCCGCTTAGAACTGGTACTATAAGGTAATAATTTAAACGCAAGAAAAGCTTTAAAAAACCGACTTCACCGGAGTATATCCGGAACCCTTGATTAGATCTTGACAATTTTGTATGGGGCCAACTTGACACCACATTTTTTCAAATTAAAATAATATAATCTCATACATAGGTATATATCATCAACATCGGTTCACCTAGAAAAAAGTGCTGAGGTAACACACACATAAAAATATACGTTTGAATTGGTAACCTCCTACTTTTTAGTGAATTCGGTTAAACACAAAAGATAATATTTACATATTTAGACAAGACATGTTTCTGATCTAAATGTTTTTTAATGTAAGGCGAGTTATTAGCTCGACCAATTTTTTATAGCACCAGATAAAATAAATTTGTCTATAGTCTTAACCAGTGAATGGACCGTAAGCTTGATGCTGCCAATTTTTTTTTAATAGGCATTCCAGCCGGTTATGTAAATTACAGACGGAAGCGCGATTTTCTCCATCGATATTACAATAAGTGCTTTTGGTTCTAGAATAATCAGTGTTTAAAACTTTAAATGTTAGTAGACTACGCTCTCAAATCCTTGCGAAGTACAAAAATATAAAGTTATTCCAACGAGTTTGAACCTTTATTATTTAGATATTTATGGGCTATCCATTAGTTGAATGAATCGAAGTAGTAACCCTCTTTACCACGAAAGCTGCACAGACAATATTTTGTGTAGGTGTTAAGTCACTTAAGTATAAAGTCAAGCTAGGTCATTTAAGTTTCACCTTTCAGCTAGAATAGAGTCGAATTGACTTGGAAACAGTGAGCAAAACCTGCTCTCTTTTAATTTTTTTTACAAGCTTTTATTAAGTTTCATTTTCTTGACGTCTATATTTCGGTCTGTAATCAAATCCTGCAAGCTAAATTTAAAACACACATTTCCCGATGTCCGTTTGGGCTCAAATTTAGAGTATTTATGTATGTTCGGTAACAATACAACAATATGGTACCATAGAGCTGGTTTGATGATGGAGATGAAAAATAGTCATAGGCACTTCTGAACTAACAAGATAAACCTATCGAGATTGGGCTCGTTTGATTCGTCTTGACAAGTTTTCTGGTTATTTAACTATATAGCCTTCTTTTATTTACCCCTGTCAAAAGCTTGTTTTAAAAAAACTTTTATAAGTTTAACTCTTTTTACATTATTATTTTAATGAAGTGAAGATAGTAAAATAAAAAATGTATAACAAAATTAAAGGTCCAAACACCAGCTTTAAACAAAAAAAAAAATTATAAATGGTTTAGACATCTTTAAAGTCCAGCATTGTGACCTAAATGTTACAGCGTTGAATTTATCTATTGCCCCAATTAGAACTGTGTAAAACTTATTGATATACAACATATTGATATATAACATATTTTTTTTTATCATGCCTAACTACGGGCCAACTGCCTATATTTCCTAAAACTAAACTAAAACTATGTACAGCAAAGAACTAAGTTACCTACAAGACATCGGCTTATAGGTAACTCAAGTACTATAGTATATAGTATTTTTTTGGTTTTTTTGTTATTTTAATTTTCGTTGATTTTTTTGTGTATTTTGGAACACGTGGTTTTTCACATGATCTCTAAAAATACTTCATGGGCCATGTGTATTGTGCAGTGTATATTTTTGTATAAACGGTTTGTGCTATTTTTACCGACTTCAAAAAAGGAGGAGGTACTATGTTCGACTGCATGTATATTTTGTTTTTTATGTATGTTCACCGATTTCTCCCCCATTTGTAGACCTATTCTCAAAATTATTTTTTGGTTTGGTAGATTTTACCTCAGAGGTGGTCCCATATAAATTTTATCGAAATCGTTCAAAATCAAAATATAATTGTTTGTTTAAATTTGATCAATATCTGATCTGTAGTTCTTGAAAAATCGTCAATAATGGCTATTTTGTGGACTACTTTGACGATGTTCTCGTTTACCCGACTTCAAAAGTTACCTCATAACTTTCTTTGAGAGCCGATTTTGATGATTTTTTTTTATTTGAAAGTTGGTGCTTGTCATGTGGTCCCATTGAAATTTGATCAAGAACTGATCTCCAGTTTTTGAGATATAGTCAATAATGCGTGTTAAATACATTAAATCTGATCAAGGTTCCGAATATAAAGCGGTAAAGTCGGTTTTTTTAAGCTTTGCTAACGTTTAATTATTTAAGCTTTGCTTACGTTTTAATTATTAGTAAAGGGTGTTCCTAAAAGTTAAAATCACGGGTAAGAAAATTTTGGCCGACAAACCATTAGTTAACGTAATTAACGTTTGATCATGATGGTCACCATGTTGATTTGTTGGTAAATGATGACTTGTGGTTAAACATGAAAAACACCAAGAGCAGTAATATGCTTACTAAATATGTATTAGATTGCTTCAGTTAGCTTTTTTTTTTTTTTTTTTTTTTTTCATGCCTATCTACGTGCCAATTGCCTATATTTCCTAAAACTAAACTAAAACTATGTACAGCAAAGAACTAAGTTACCTACAAGACATCGAGCTTATAGGTAACTCAAGTGCTCAAGCCCACTACCAGTGGGTAGCGTTCCCATCATGCTAGCGGTATTGCCTCTCTGAATTGAAATGCTAATAGCATAAGCATATAATGAGCATTTTTGTGTAAAATATTAGCTATGGAAATAGGTGTCGCAAGTTCAATACATATAATTCAAAATTCGCCCACACAGAACCCAGAGGTACCGGTAGAATTGTGAAGGCCAGCACTTTCAATTTCTATAATAAAATGTAAGAAAACCTGTATCCTGACGGAGATACAGGCCTCTGAAAGAATTCCGAGGCCTGTGTCTCATGTTAGAATTCCTTTTTCCAGGATTCTAATGTCCTGGAAGGTCCGGCGTATTCCAAATAGATACAGAATATGACGTCACATAGACGGAATGTTAATAATATTTTCATAAGCGTCTTTTCAAAAAGTAACAAATGCTTACATACCCTTTAATTTCGCCACCGTGTCCAGAAAATCTATATCTATTATAATATATAAAATAAAATCGGGTTAGTACACCATTTATAACTCAAAAACGGCTCTATGATCTTTTGTGATCTTTGAATTGTTGGATTTGTCTTCTCCCCGAAAAGCAGAACTATTAAAACATTGGCAAATTCACGCAAAAGATATTTACAAAATATATTTATTTTCATATACAATTTGAATGGAAAGGCTTTTTATAAAATTCGTCTGTCGGACTTGTTAAAATACAAGGCAAACATAAACATGAAAGAGAAGACACACTTTTTCTTTACGTGGCATTGCAACGCATGCCGGGTACCTGCAGCTAGTTTTAAATGCCCGTTAGTTGGGTGGCGTTCGTGTCCCCATGGAAAATTTTAGTTTCTGGTTCTGGTTGTGATTCTGTGTGTGATGTGAATGTTTCCGGCACTCACGACACAAGTCCTCTAATTTAGCGTGGGGCTGTGAGTTTCAAAGCGTAAAAAAATAATATATATAATATCATATTTCGTTGTAATTTATTAAAATGTCAAATGTAACGAGCTGGTTTCCTGATTTCTGCTATATATGGAAATGACGAGCGACAGACTGACGTATAGTTATAATAATGTAAATTTATGAATAAAGGCCGTTCACACCAATCATAATTACTTTAGGGCTGCATCAAGTATAATTAATATGTTCTGTAATAATTTGGCTACTCAGTAGCCTTCTCAGCCGACCAAAATGGAGGAGGTTCTCAATTCGACTGCATGTTTTTTTATGTATGTTGCGCGTTTATTCCGCCTATTATGAATCAATTTTATTGATACACTAGCTTTTGCCCGCGGCTTCGCTCGCGTTAAGAAGTATTATTTTAAAATTGACAAAGTTTCATACAAACTTTCATCCCCTATTTTTTCCCCTTTGGGGTAGAATTAATCAAAATCCTTTCTTAGCGGATGCCTACGTCATAACATCTACCTGCATGCCAAATTTCAGCCCGATCCGTCCAGTGGTTTGGGCTGTGCGTTGATAGATCACTATGTCAGTCAGTCAGTCAGTCACCTTTGAGTTATATATATTTATATAGATTTTTTGTTTGGTAGATTATACATACTTCAGAGGTGGTCCCATATAAATTTTATCGAAATTCTTTTTTTGAGAAAATCAACAAAAATCAAAAATATAAGCGGTGAAGTAGGTTTTTAAAGCTTTCCTTGCGTTTAAATGATATTTTGCACTGTTTGCAAATAATTTAAATACCGAACATTATGATCATGTTACTATCATCGTCTCTATACTGGTAAGGCATTTTCGGGTTCGCCTATCTTACTACTCTGTATCGAACAACATCATTAATAGTTTACCACTAAGTGGAAAATAATGTCACCTAAGCTTAAATTGTGCTATACTTGAGACTGAGAGCCAGTAAAATTCTAGTCCGTTTGCTACCCTCGACTCAAATCATTCACTAACAAAAATAAAAACAAACAAACGCATTCACACTCACAGCCCCACACTAAGTTCAGAGACTTGTATTGTGGCCGCCGGAAATATTTACATATCACACTCACAATCACACCCAGAATCAGAAGCACAATTGTCCCTTGGGAAGGAAAGGTGTGTTCCTGCCGGGAATCAAACCCAGGACCCACGGCGTAGACGGCAGATATTTGTCCACCGCGCCAACTGGGTCGTCAACAAGTAGTGTTATAAAAACATAGTATCTGATTTTTCAAACTAAGTTACAGATATTTCCGCCTGCAATGAAATTTTGTTTGCCAAAAGAACTATTTACAAAAACGCGTATTAAAACATGTTTAATTATGTATATATTAATCAATGTTTTAGCTACCTTACTGATTGCTCACATAGTTCTGTCTGACTCCATAATAGAAGTTCTTGCATCATAGAATACCACAAGGTCCAGTGTCCCACAACATTCCTGAGCAAAATATTGTGACTATTACCACAGAATAAATAATAGTATAAGCTATTACTCGTATATACACGTTGTATGATTTATGTTTGTCATAATTAGTAATTAGGGCATGGATTGTACTAAGCTTGCCAGGGCAAGATAGTGACTGCTCACAGGGGGTTTTTAGTGGGTTCGAGCCCCACATAACTCTTTCCTTCACCCATGGTAATGAAGGGAAGTGGCAGGCATTTTCCCCATACAAAAAAGAAATTGATTGTACTAAGCTTAAGGATATTTTTTGTGAAACTTATACCAGCTTTACCTACCCGTAGTTTTATAGTATTGTATTATTTATATGTAGAGAATATGGAGATCTGCCTATAACTTATAGTAATCGCCAGCCTACCAAATTTGTTTTATGAGATTTAGATTTCGTTTTTCATAATACTTTTTAATATGTAAATAAAAGAATCAGGAAATGGATACCACCATATCGATTTGCCAAATGGCAAAACGATACTATCAGTTCGAAATAATAATATTCGTAAGACAAGTCGGAGAAAAATTTGCTAACTTTCCGCTTTATCGGCGTACGCTGACTAAACAGTTAGACATAGGTGAATACAATGTACAGAAAAAATGTTGGCCTTCATGAGTTTTACAAAAAAGTCCGCAACAGCATATATCTAACATGTATGTATAGCTCAGAAAAAATACTTTTCTTTGTTAAAAATCTGAAAAAAAGCGGCCTATGTTTAGTTGGCTTTTTGAGACATTCAGTATTAATCCTTATCAAAATAAACTATTTCATCGTCTTACGTAGTTCATGTAGATACAATTTGCTTTTTACTGCATGTGATTTGGATAAAAAGTCTATGAGAAATCGTGAAATTAGTTTCACGGGAGTCCTCCCGTGAACGGGACGGGTCAGAAATTTATCGACACGTACTACGTATTCCTGCACATAAAAATAGCGGCTTCTATTTCGTTGCCTTTTTTTAAGTATTTAATATTAATCTTTATCAAAAAAACCTATTTCATCGGCTTACGTAGTTCACGTAGATTCAATTTGCTCTTCACTGCATATAATTTGGACCTATAGTCTAGGAGAAATCGTTAAGTTTAGTTGAGGGTGAAAACGGTGGATCACAGAATGTAACAGTTACTGCGTAATCCGGCATACGTCTATGTTTTGAACCGACTTACATAAGAAGGAGGATATAAATTCGACTGTTTTTTTTGTTTAGTCGGTTATAACTTATCATTGAACTTTGAACTGCCCGCTGGAGTAGTTAGGTGGGCGTTTGCCTTTAAAGCACCAGGTTTGATTCCCGGTGGGAGCACAGGTGTTTTTCCACGGGAATTTGTGTTTCTGGTTTTGAGTATGTTGTCAATGTTGTGTGAATCTTGGATGTTTACAGCCCCACGATACAAGTCATTGAACTTAGTGTGGGGTTGTGAATGTGAAAGCGTTTATGGGTATGTTTTTTAATATTTACTACCCGGCCGACGCCGGGCGGGTCGTTCCTGAACTTTGAACTGCTCGCTGGCGTAGATGGGTGCGCGTTCGCCTTCAAAGCAGCGGGTTCGATTCCCGGTGGTAATTTACCTAGAAGATTTCTCTCCACGGGAAATTTGTGTTCCTGGTTTTGAGTATGTTGTGAATGCTTTGTTAATCTTGGATGTTTACGGCCCTCCGATACAAGTCATTGAACTTAGTGTGGGGCTGTGAATGTGGAAGTGTTTATTTGTATATTTTTTAACCGGGCGACGCCGGGCGGGTCATCTTTTGAACTTTGAACTATCTACTCGCGTAAATGGGTGCGCGTTTGCCTTCAAAGCAGCGAGATCGATTCGCGGTGGTAACAGAAGTTTTCTCCCTACGGGAAATATTTGTTTTTAATTGCTGTGAATCTTGGATGTTTACGGCCCCACGCTACAAGTCACTGAACTTAGTGTGGGGCTGTGAACGTGGAAGTGTTTATGTGTAGAATCGGGCGACGCAGGGTGGGGAATCTTTGAACTACCCATAGGGTAGATGAGTGCGCGTTCGTCTTCAAAGCAGCGGATTCGAATCTCGGTGGGAACACAATAACATAAGTTTTTTCCCCACGGGAAGTTTATGTTTCTGGTTCTGGGTATGACGTGAATGTTGTGTGTGTGGTGTTAATTGTTTACGGCCCCACGATACAACTTATAGTACTTTTAGAGTGGGGCTGTGAGTGTGAAAGCGTTTATGTGTAAGCTTTTGTTTACCCGGGCGACGCCGGGCGGGTCAGCTAGTATTTTATATAATCAGCTAGTGATCATGAAAAATAAAATTAATAAGTACATATACTCGTAAGTGTACAATTCAAGATTTCTATATTAAAATTTTTTATTGAGTTATTAACTGTATGTTTGACTGCACCATAGATATGTATATAAGTAGGTACAATAACGGGTTGTAGTACAAAGTTATTATATTAATTAGGTACAACAATTGTGATTATTTGATTTAACTTAAAATGATGACTGAAGAGTACATGACTGAAGACAGCTAGACAGCACATCAGCATCTGAAATTTTAAAATCATATGTTTTTTCCGAATCCGATCCGATCCGACTGATTGAGCGAGTGAGCGAGATACAAGTGGTGTAAGTGTGAAAGAGTACAACGTGTTGTTCCAATAGAGACGGCTATGAAGCTATGATCGTTCATAAAGGTCTGTGGTTTTATTTCTACTGCTAACGAAGCTTATCAACATGAAAAATTCTAAAACAAGCGTTCCGTTTCACGTTGCTTTTATGTAAAAATTAATTCTACAAATTCCGAAAAATCACCTAAAAGTAACCTTTTCATTAGTGTAACCTAAAAGTAACCAATGCAGTTCAAAAATCAACTAAAAGGTTACAAAAGTAACCTTCTGGCAACACTGGTTTATTCTGAGAGTGCATTAATGTATCATCTTATGTTTACCGGAGTGTATTTGATTTTATACCTTTCTTAATAAAACTAGCCTACGCTTAGCCATCGTGAACTTCTAACCCACTGGTACATTAAAGCACTTGAATTTCATATTAAAATTTATTACACACCATAAAAATGCGCTTCAGAAAGAGCCTTAGCACGAATTACATGTAAAAATGTATTTCGTATCGTTATCATTAATTGTATGTTTTTTTTTCGCTTTTAAATTATGTATGTCGTACACATTCGTATCGTCATACGTCACTTGAGATATTTCATTATACAACGTACGAAAAGTTCATTATATTGACGTGCCACTAGGGCCACAGAGCATAAGTTGATACATAAACATAAGCGCTTCCACACTAACAGTACCACACTAAGTTCAATGACTTATGTCGTGGGTGCTGGAAAAATCCACACATACAATCACAACCAGAACCGAAAGCTCAAATTTTCCTTGGGGAGAAAACTTGTTTTCCCACCGGGAATCGAACCCAAGACCTGCTGCTAAGGAGGCGTACGGCCACCCAACTAAACCAACGGGCAGTTCATACGTCACACGCACACACGTATGGCTATCAAGTTTATGCGTCACTTACGACCGCGACCGGTTGTAAGCTCGATAGGTGTTTACATGTCGGCTCACTTTCAAGTTCATGTATCAAGTTTGTTTGTGTACACAGGATATTAACACATGTTGTCAACACATAGAACTTGATTTTTTATTCTTGAGGTGAAGCTATACTTATATGATGTTAGATGCACATAACTATATTATTTACTAGACGTGCCCCGCAGTGGTAATTAAGTAAAAAAGTTATGTGCTAATCCCCTGTATAATCTATGTACTACATTCCAAATTTTATCCAAATCCGTTAAGCCATTACAGTGTGAAGAGAAAACAAATATACTTACACTCAAATTTTCATATCTATAATATTAAAATAATAATAATAAATAATAATAATAAAATGTATTTATTTTTCTCTCACACAGGTATACTTATCTGCTAGTTAACAATTAAGGTACTTATTACTAAAGCGTAAACCAGTATTGTGATATTACTGTGATACCTACTGTGGTTTGTAATATATATTTTTATTATTTTTTAACTTTCGGGAACTGCAATCATGTTTTAATTATGAGAAAATCTGGTCTATTAGCGCTTTAATCTTGAAAGTAAAATTATTTTGATTTAGAGAGTTACAGCGGTCGTGGTCGGTAGGTGAGATACTGAATATTATTTTGAAGATAAAAGTGCGATCAAACCAGGTTTCCTCACATATATATATTTGTTCTATCTCACAGTATTTTTTACAAAAATCACTAGTCTAAATATTAAGATTTCCCGAACTTCACATTAAATTTTGATGATGATTAATCAGAATAAAAAACTAATAAAGTATTTACTTATGTTTATGCAATTAATCTGTTAGTCCTTAGTGAAAGCTCAAAACAATTAATTTGCATACAGCAATGTTAAAAATAAATTCAGCAAACACATTCACATTTATAACATTAGTACTGATTAGACTAAACTGTACACACACTTCTCATTCACTTTATCCACTCTGTATATTTGCAAATTAATGCACACGTTACCTAAGTACATCAAAGCCTTCTAAATGTCTAAGCATCAATGTTATCCTGATTTTTCTCCCTGGACTTTTGATAAATAAAGGATAGTTGTCGATGATAAATGTTATATATAAAATATAATTTAAATCTCTGTATTATAAAATATAATTGTAATCCATAAAAGGCGCGTAGACCCGACCTGAAATTAAACGCCGTCCATTTAGATGGCTCTTCATAAAATTCGTTGATCATTCTCTAAAATTACAATGCGCCAGATGTTTGCTTTATGAACCGGAGACCGGTAATGTTACGTTTAATTGAATTGTATAGAAACGGGATAATGGCGGGCAACGACCGCCTTGGAAGTTACAAATTGGGTCACTATTTTTATGGCAATTTTTCATTAGGCTCTGAATAAATTAATATTAAGTCTTATTTGCGGCTGACTACAAGACTTCCAAAAAGTATTAGTCGATTTCATATACCTATTACTTAGTATCCCAGTTATAATCACTGTTACCAACTTAAAGGCACATGTGAACGTAGCAAGACAAACTTTACAACAACAACTGATGCTGGTTCAAATGCTGGGTACAATGTCACACCATGCCGTATGACACGGAAGGTGATAGGTGTCTAACAATTTTGACCATCTATTCTAGTGGTCATTTAAGTGAACGGCCCTTTATCAGTATTCAAGGCAAACAAGGACGCATGCAACGATTCTGGAGTCTAGTCCATTCTGTTTAGAGTTGAATTTGGTCATCGAAATATACCGCGGGTTGGCGGCTACAGCCATTGGAGCCCGGTGGTGCTTTTCTTTCTATTAACGAATGCCAACGCCCTGTTGCATATTTAGTCGACGTCACAAAGGTATCTGGAATAGGCTCGCCTACGAAATTGATTTGTATAAAAGCTAGCGGTTAGAGGGTAAATGCATCAGTCGTTCGCCGATCAGAAACCAACACAGACCACAATGTTCAAGCTGGTGGTGTTGTCCTCCGTTCTCGCCCTTGCGGTCTCTGCCCCTAGCGGGCTCGCCGGTCCCCTGGGACTTGGATGGGGTGGTTTGGGCTGGGGTGGAGCCTTGGGCCTGGGCGCGCCGCTTGCTGCGCCGCTTGCTGCTCCCCTGGCTGCACCTCTGTTGGCGGCTCCTTGGGCTGCACCTGCGGGTCTCGGCCTGGGACACGGAGGCGTGGCCGCCGCTCCGGCGATCGCCGCGTACAACTACAGAGGCCCACTGTCTCTGGCTCCGGGACAACCCGCCAACATCGTGGCTCACGACGGCAGGCCGCTCGACACCATCAGCGTTAACTTGGACCGCGTCGCTCATATTACAGCGAAAGCCGTGGATCACGCCGGCGCCGCTCACATCATTGGCAAGCGCTCTGCTCCTCTCCTGGGCGCTGCCGCTTGGTCCCACTCTGCCCGCCTTGACTGGCCTGGTGCGAGGGTGATCGCACCCGCTCCACTTGCCCTTCCCGCCGCACCCCTCGGTCTCCATGGCGGTATTGGCCCCATCACACCTTGGGGCTTGGGGGCATGGGGACCCGCTGCCGGCCGTTTGGGTCACCTTTGGTAAAAATTGTACAAACACATTAGATTGTAACGTACCATATGCCTACCTACTATAGTTTATAAAGAGAGTTACTTTTAAAACATACTGGTTATTATTAACGAACTACCTTCAACCCTTAAAATACGAACTTATAGTTGAACTTTTTCTATCTTTTTACATGCCTTATATTTTGTAGCTTTAGGTCGTACCTTTTAATAAGTGTATTTCTCTTTTGGCGCTTACAGATCTCACCTTCCTTGTGGTATGATTGTAGTCCGTTGATACTCCTTTTAGGATTTTCAGTAGTTATAGTATTGTATTAAAGCATAATCATGTTTACTTGCTCAAAAACCGTATGTATATTTTGAATTAAAAACAAGCTTTGTAGTCAAATATTTGCGTGATACTTTTAATGATCTCCTTATTTTAATCCCTTTTACATAATATTTTCTATGCTCGCCCGGTTTAGGTTTACAATCTATATAGAAACAATGTCATTCCCTAAATCGGTCAGTTGTTTAAGAAATCTCTCAATACCAATACAAATCAAAACCCATATTCTCCCTCTCTCTCCACAACAATATAATTAATGATAATAATATAACTTGTTTGTGCCTATAGTTATAAATGCTGATTTAGTATTGACTCCAACGTTATGATTTAAGCAGCGAATGTTCGATTGTACCCTAAAGATTAACTTATACGTTCTACCTATCGTTGCATTTGTCTCAATTGTCCGAGTGTCAAAGGCTTGGTTTTTCTAAATCAAACCAATACGGTGTCCATGGCATTGCCAATAAAAATAACATAATTATATACCTTTAAAATTCGGTCCGTCGTACTCCATAAAAAGTTAATCAAATTATATAAAATTGATTAATACTGTCGGCATCGGTATGGTTTCTTGGAATGAAAAATTCCAAAAAACATATAACACAGTGAGGTAACAGAAAACAACATACAACTTATTGTTTTATTTTAAAATATACGTAAAAAGTCGTTAAGCTGGTGTAACTACTAGCCGTTAAGGGCTTGTAGGTACGAATCGTATTCTTTTGTTGATACGACGAGACAGCATTATCCAAGTCGTTGCAAAGGTTACATTTTTCGATTGCTTAATCAATAAAAATAATAAGAGAAAAAAGTTTTCCATGTCAATGTCAACAAAGCATTCCGTTACCGCCCTTCTAGTAATCGGATGATGAAGTATAAAAACTCATAAAACACATGCGAGTGCATCAGTCGTCGTCAAGTCGATTTCAAACACAGACCACTACACAATGCTGAAGCTGGTGGTGTTATCTTGCGTGGTGGCCGCGGCCTGCGCCAGCGTGCTGGCGCCACTGGCGTACACTTCTCCTCTTGCGTACACGGCGCCCCTCGTGTACGGCGCGCCCCTGCTGTCGCCTTACAACTACAGAGGGCCGCTGTCGCTAGCGCCCGGCCAGCCCGCCAACATCCTCGCCGCGGACGGCAGGCCGCTTGATACACTGGACGTCAATCTGGACCGCTCCGCGCACCTCACAGCCAAGGCTCTCAGCGGTGGCATCCACCTGCTGAAGAAGCGCTCCGCGGCTCTGATCGCGCCCATCACGCCCCTCACCACCGTCGCTCACACGCCGCTGATCACTCCCGCCTCCCCCATCCTCAGCCGTATTGCTCCCATCGCTCCCTTCGCACCCTACACGGCCTATCCTTACGCTTCCTACTGGTGATCACACTTGATACAATAATCTGAACAAATATATTATTACAAAATGTATTTATGTGGGTTTATTTTATGCTTGTAAGTTTCATAGATTTTAATTTTGTAACTTTGTTCATCTTAAACGACTTCACATGGATGTTATCATATAGCCTATGGCTTTTTCATCTTATGGACCTGTTGATCAAGAGATAATTTTGCATCTTCCGGGGTACAACATTTTAATCCTATTTCATATTTCATCATTGAATGTCTTAATCAGAATGAAAACAGTTTCATGCAAATCTGTTACAGAGATATCTAGTTTCAGTGGATTTATAAATATAGAATAACAGAAAAAAGATTGCTCTATCTTATCTCTTTTTGACATAAGGTCGAAACTATGTCAAATTTCATACATTTACTATTTTGAACTGTTGTTAATTAAGTATTATAGTGTTGAATTAAGGATATTTTTATCTTAACTTAAATTGAAAACGATCACAACAGAGAGGTACTCGTATATTATACACTAGGTAATTAGGGCTCAATTTGCAGATAATATCCTAGCAAGGATGAGGTATCAGAATAAATACACTTGTTCAGAATTTCACAAATTATATGAAGTAATATCATGTAATATGTCATTGTGGTCGAGTGGTGGGCTATATGTTTGAGAGAAATACTAGCGGTCTTAATTTTTTTTAACAGATTTGCCAAGAGTCTTCAAAAGCTCATGGTATTACGATTAGCGTTTATTCTGGTCAAATGGTCACGTTTTCAAATTCTCCCCGTGAATCAGAATCATTTACATATGGAGGTTCTCAATTCGACTGTATGTTTTTTTGTATGTTTGTTGCGCGATATCTCCGCCAATTATGAACCGATTTTGATTATTTTTTTGTTTGGTATACTTCAGAGGTGGTCCCATATAAATTTTATCGAAATCGTCAAGCCAAAACCGAAATATAAGCGATTAAGTCGGTTTTTTAAGCTTTGCTTGAGTTTCAATTATATCGTGCAAATTTTAAACATTTCAATCACATCAAAATTTCAATAATTATACAATTTTATTTAAAAATTCTATGATTCAATAACATATCTTAACTAATGTCAATTTATATTAAAAATGATCAATCTAATGCCATTTTTTTTTGGTACCTTCAATCTACTGGCCAATTGCCTATATTTCCTAAAACAAAACTAAAACTATACACATCTATACAGCAAAGAATAATAATCCTAACATTGTCAAGTAATTTTATTTAGATTTCAAGAATTCCGTGATCGTATACTATCACTTTTTCGAGTTAACTACTATAAGTAAAATTAAAATATAAATTGGAGACTGGACCACGCGGTCGAGTATTTTGCGGTCGAGTTAACAACCAACTGAATAAAAATGCTTTCAGTTTCATTATATAAATGTAGAGGTAGGCATTGCTTTAAAATTATGAAGAATGGCGTTAAAGTTCTAATTGACGGAATCCGTAGAGTTAGGACATTGCTTGTCTTGTTGGCTACCACACCAGAAGGTCACTCAAGGAAAAATATCAGATGACAAGCACCAAATGGTGATCCAGCAGCTGTCTTTGAACCACTCCCATTACAGAATGAGTGTGCTTACCAGCGTCAATCATGTCTTTACTTATGAACAGGTAAGGTATTGGCCTAATTTTAGCCTATTGCAGATGAATAAATACGGAAAAGTGCGTGTTAGACTAAATGTCAATGATGCGCGACGGTACCGTAGAAAAGTTGTACGGTAAGTAGTTTGTTAATCACGGGAATCTAGAATCGGGAATGAAAATCATTTTCAAGTTTCTGTTTTACTGTTAATCTAATTAGGATCTTTAACGACTTATGTTGGTTAGGAACCATTCTCACTTAAATTTGCAATATATGTAATAAATCTGTGATCGTTCTTATGTAATCGCATAATGGGTTATTAAAAATAAAAATAAAATAATTAAAAAAAACTTGCCTGCCCTAAAAGTGAACTTTTCAGTCCTTTTTTAAAAGTCGGTATAAAATAAGTCCAGTTGTCTAAAAAGTTGGCTAGAAGGCTTAGTTGGGTGCGCGTTTATCTTTTAAGGTGTATAGGGTTCGATTCGAGGGAATACGAGTTTTCTCCTCAAGAAAAATACTTTTTCTGGTTTGTGTGTGTGCTGTAAATGTTTTCGGCGCCCACGACATAAGTCATTGAACTTAGTTTGGGGCTGCGATTGTAAAAGCGTTTTAGTTTTAATTAACTACATATAACATTCAACTAGTTCATTCATTCAATTAGTTTCGTGATTGGTACACACTTAAAACAAATAATACATTTTTATGCAGAATATACCGACTTTAACAGTCGGGAACCATTTAAAATCTAGACGCGCTCAATGGTTTCCCGATAATGGATCATGACTGTTTAAATCACTATGCTCCGCATCAGAAGCGCTTTTTATTAGTTTTATGAGTGTATGGATCATGAAACGAATATTTAATGGGAAATAGATACCCTATTAATTTTGATTTATGTGCTAGTTACAAAAAAATCTAAATATGCTGCACAAATGTGTCCGTATTTTTAATTGCGTTGACTCAAAAGCTCTGAATTGGAGTTACGGGTAACGGTCTGACGGGTAAGATGACTTCAGCTATGCGCGGATAAATACAACTAAAAAATCAGCTGTTTCTTATGTTGCATGTTTGTGTCGAAATCAATCGAACATACACATTAAATTAATCTATTACGCAGTGACCACCATTACATATAAAAAACTAACTTACCAATCAAGGAATACGTTTGGACAGTTTCGATTTTTAAAAGCCCAAACCTCTGAAAAATGCCGGAATGAGGGACGAATATAGTTGTGAACCGCTCAATATCACTCGGATATTAGGTTGATAAAATAGCTCGAAAAGATTTAACATTTTACTTAAATATGAAGAGCTTCAGGTACCAAACCATTACCTACAATTACTAAATATACGCTGTATGCCAAATCAATAAGTATTAATGTCTGTTCAAATATGTATGTATATAAATATATTAGTATTTAGCACTAAGACTTGTTACACTAACTATTTTATAACAAGGAAATTATGTGTGATTAAAAATATGTCAGTAGCAAATAAATGGATGGTATCATGAATCTAGTTAACATATTGATAAGACCAACCGGTTACAGTTTTCAATGCATAAAGCATTGGAATATAGGCTTTCAGGGTCGACAACGATGCGTTCTGGTGACATACGCCCGTCACTATGTAAGTATATAAGCCCTTTGCAAATATAGGAGAGCATCAGTTGACGTCGAGTCGATTCCCAACACAGACCACTACACAATGCTGAAGCTGGTGGTGTTATCTTGCGTGGTGGCCGCGGCCTGCGCCGGCGTGCTGGCGCCCCTGGCATACACCTCTCCTCTTGCGTACACAGCGCCCTTCGCTTACGGCGCGCCCCTGCTGTCGCCGTACAACTACAGAGGGCCGCTGTCGCTGGCGCCCGGCCAGCCCGCCAACATCTTGGCCGCGGACGGCAGGCCGCTCGACACACTGGATGTCAACCTGGACCGCTCCGCGCACCTCACGGCCAAGGCTCTCAGCGGGGGCATCCACCTGCTGAAGAAACGTTCTGCGGCTCTGATCGCGCCCATCGCGCCAATTACCACTGTCGCTCACACGCCGCTGATCACTCCCGCCTCCCCAATCCTCAGCCGTATTGCTCCAATTGCTCCCTTCGCACCTTACACTGCCTACCCTTACGCTTCATACTGGTGATCCAACGATAAATTAATGTATTAAAGTGTACATACGAATTTTAAATAAATGAAAGAGAGTTACAAAATAACATTATTTTATTTCTAAATAAGGTTGTTAGGAGGTTGTTGTTGTTGAGGAGTGCATAGTTACCACTGTGGCCACTCCACCCTCTGGTTAATTCTATTTATAGAATCTCTAACCAATCTTGAATACCTGCCTTTAAACTTTTGCTTCATGTCATTTAATTTTAATCATTTACTTATCATAATAACAAACGATTGTCGTTGATTCTATGTGAAATATCATTTTAATAAATAAAATAATTTCTACATAGAATCAAAACAAACTCAATAAATAGTAATTGAAGCTATTTGAAACCTTATAATTGCACCAGCAATTGTATATATCTATGAAAGTGTGTCATTTAATAGAATCAAGACGAAGCTTTTTAGTTTTGTCGCTATGGGGGCAGGATTTTTTTTTACAGCATTATAAAAAAGTAGTTAACCATTTGACTAATGTCTCAGCTGATGGAAAGAAAACAAATAATAAGAGATGAACTGTCCATAAAGATGTTATGTGAATATCATCGACTTTCATCAATGGACTTTCCAATTATCGTTTGATTTATCAAATTTAATTAATTATTTTATTACATTTCAATAAATATTATATGTTACTAATAGTTTTTTTATGATTTCAGTTCCCATTTGTATCTACTTAAAGACTATAACTTGTATTTTATCGTAAATATAATTTTATTTATTCACGGCTTAAGTTCCAGAAAAACGTGATTTTTCAGCTTAGCCAGAAAAGTGAGGTGGCCCTATAGAGCATGGATCACGCAATATCTGTATTCATAGACACACAGAACTTGATTTTAAAGATTCTTAGTTAAAAAGTAGCCCATGTATGATTTCATTTATTTAGGTGGTAACTGGTATCGCGGAAAATATATGCGCATTTTATATTATACTGATGGGAGCATCTGCCTAAGCCGAGCTTACCTGCAAGTGGTGCAGCAACTCTACGAACGAGGCTCCGGTGAATCGCTAAAACATACGTACAAAGCTTCGTCACATGACTGTTGGGCTCGTTGCTAGAGGTTGATGGTGGCTAACCCTTGTAGCGTGATAAACAACCAGCAATAAAAAACAATGTTATAATCGGGATATTTACTATGTATTTTTTTTATTTACGGTACCTCTGTACAAACCAGACTGCAAATTGAAGAGGGAGATAGGCGGCAAGACGACGGTAGAGTACATCTCTGAGAGAAGTTTATGACCTGTGATTTCATGGGCATGTTTGCGCAGGCGCGAACCGCATGCTTCTACGCAACCATGCGCAAGCGAGCTGCGTCCTTAGTGCGCAGAGTTAGGGCCAGCTCCTGATGATGATTGCTGGCAGATAAGACGGTATCTTTTTTCGACATTGTTGCGACAGATATATAGCAGTATCTATGCCGGACAGAATATATGACTGATTGATAACTTAGATTGTAGGAATAATAATATGACTTAATTTCGACTTCTGTACATAATTATTATAATATTTTTGAGACAAAAAAATCTTACTTCAATATTTTAATTGTTTAAGTATTAAATATTATTATTTTTGTTTTATTATAATCTGGCTTTATTACATTGTCATGTATTTAAATTGTCATTTGATTTTATTCTTTTGTTTATTAATGTGTACACTAGAAAAACAAACGTCAGCTCTATCAGGTGGCCTAAGCGGATTCCATCCAAGTACGCCGCAGAACCGCTATAAAAGGAGCTAAGTGCTATTGCCACCTCTTCCACTGTGACAGATAACGCAGTGTACGATAAGTTTGGCCCTGATGGAGGCCGTGATGGACCCGGATGGATTCTGACCCTGGGAGTCTTCAAGTCGCGAGTTAATAAATCATAATTGATTCACCTTATAACATAGCACATTATAATAGGTAGGAGTGTCAATTATAATTAAATTGACTAAGCATCTTCTGGGTGAACGTGCTCCATCGTCGACTACATCATCACTTTACATCAGGGTGAGATAGTGGTCAAACGTTTGCCTTGATCTTGAATAAAATGTTTCTTTGTAAAGTTGTTAGGAAATTATTTTCAAAAAACCAATAACACTAATTTAACAGCTTTTTATATGGCCAAAATGCCCGCAAAACAGATATATTTAAAATATTGCAGAATATTTAGGAATTTATAATTCTAAAAACATACAAATTTTTAATGCTATTGAATAAAATCAATTTAAAATTAAAAATTGTTTGTGAATTTGGTGTTTCTTTCACAAAACTCTTTATTAAAATAACCCACGTAAATTAGATCATATTTCATTTAACAGTATACCTCCCTACACCTGTGAAACGGATACATTCTACATACAACTTTGGCATTTATATTACTAGAAAATTGCTGTTGCTGTGGTTGTCTGCATCACAATACATGCATCGTTACTGTGTTTATTTATTATTTATTAGAGCATTTATCCATTGTAGGGTAACTTAGATCTAGTCTAGAATAGTGGCCTATCTATCTACCGAATTTCATCCAGATCCGTCCAACCGTTTCAGGCCTGAAAATTAAAGGGTTAGTCCCGCCCACAGCAGATTCGCAGATGTTCTACCATCTGGATTGATATGTACCTAGTAAGTATGATGTTTTGTAAGAAAAAATGTTGTAGGGATAGTATTTAAAATGAAATACGTCATTATCGGCTAATCTCTTATTATTTTCGTTCAATGTTATGCAATCGTTGCTACGATCCTGCGGTCGGATTGGTTTTACCAGTAGCTAGCGTAAGGGGCAGCGTATGAAGCGTAGGGGTAGGCAGAGTAAGATCCGAAGGAAGCGATGGGAGCAATACGGCTGAGGATTGGGGAGGCGGGAGTGATCAGTGGCGTGTGAGCGACGGTGGTGAGGGGCGTGATGGGCGCGATTAGAGCCGCGGAGCGCTTCTTCAGCAGGTGGATGCCCCCGCTGAGAGCCTTGGCCGTGAGGTGCGCGGAGCGGTCCAGGTTGACGTCCAGCGTGTCGAGTGGCCTGCCGTCCGCGGCGAGGATGTTGGCGGGCTGGCCGGGCGCCAGCGACAGCGGCCCTCTGTAGTTGTAAGGCGACAGCAGGGGCGCGCCGTACACGAGGGGCGCCGTGTACGCAAGAGGAGAAGTGTACGCCAGGGGCGCCAGCACGCCGGCGCAGGCCGCAGCCACCACGCAAGATAACACCACCAGCTTCAGCATTGTGTAGTGGTCTGTGTTGGGAATCGACTCGACGACAACTGATACACTTGCATTTCTGCAATGAGCTTTTATACTTGCATCATCGATTTTACGAGATGGGTGTTGCCGGAATTAATGTTGACATTGAAAGCACTTCTTTTTAACGTGAAGTTTATCACTATATTTGTTTTGTTTACTACTTACAGGTTATTCTATATATAGGTACAAAAATTATTTTCGTCTTTTCGATTCGCGACTTGTTAACATACTATACATATACACATGACATGTTATTATGCATGTATTTGTTAACATGTTGAAGTTATGTTTTTTATTTATATAAAATGACACAAAACTTTCAAGTTTAATGGAATGTTTTTGAAGGTAACTAAGTATATATACCTATCTATTATTTAATTAAAGGTAACATGTACAGAAATGTATCCTAATACAATGTAATTTTAATCCAATTTTAAAGAGCTGCAAAGAGTCTTATTTCGATCCACTTATTATCATTATCAAAATATCAACCAAATGTTATTTCTATTAGCAACTATTTAAAGTAGGTTTATAATAACGCTTTCACACACGCACTCCTTCAATAAGTTAGAAGACTTGTGTCGTGGCTGCTGGAAACATTCACATCACACACACAATCAAATACAAAGAACAAGCAACATAAATTTCCCTTGGGGAAAACCTTGTGTTCCCACCGGAAATCGAACCCGCTGCTTAGAAGGCAGAATGCTACAACTACAACTACGAGTATACTATCGGGCGGTTCAAATTATATGCCACAGAACTCTAAATTACGAATATATCATAGTTCTGAGAGTCAAGAGGTACACAAGAGGCATGTACCTTAAAAAAAACCCGTAAGATTATAGTAAAGGTATTTTGAAAAAGGGTCTTTTAAAAATCCATTGTCCATTTAAATAATCACAATCGAATATAAGGAATGTCATGAGAATATAAATTCATTGCCATTGAGTTTTCCGCCTTTACTGCTTTTATCACAACCCAGTTACTAACAATTAGATCAATATTAAAATCACTGACATTGGTTTTTGCATTGAATTGATTGCATTACTGGACCACTATGGAAATTCTTTCCTTGTAGGTGATTAAAACATTTATTTACCTAATTATCATGAAACAGAGTTGATGACAACTTTATGACGCTCTAGTAATACAAAGTACGGGTATTATTAGTAACATGATAGATAGATCATACTTTATTGATGAGACCACTTTACAAGATGAGATAAAACAAAGGTAACAAGCTGATTAAATAGTTAGCTTAGTATTTACGAGTAAATTTACGAAATCTAAAATAACTATTTTTTTATCCATAATAGGCATTGTTAGACAATCATAAGTTTCATCATCATCTCATTAGTGGTTAAGTGACGATGCGTTCGATTATGGAGTCCATGGAGTACGCTTGCCTAAAGGTTATCTATTCACTCGCGATTTGAAGACTCCCAGATTTTCTAAGTATTTCCTTATCCCTCCTAATCCTAATACGTCAATCAATTTGTTTTCATTGTGCAAGTGTCACTTAATACTTGACTGTAATCAAAATTAAATATGGCGACCGCGAGACGCCATATTGTGAGATATATAAATATTAAATTAGACGAACTTTGTCAAGAAGATCAGTTAGTTGATCATTGAATAGGTATTAACAATTCATTTTTAGGTTTAATTTATCATTTTTTATTTTGAATTACCGTTTAGGATCTATAACGATTCGAAATTAAAGTTAATTTTAGGTTAGCAACCATTCTCACTTAAATTATATTTATAGAACAGCAAAAAAACGGAACGCGTTGCCGTCATCTGTGTTTCCCGAAAGGTTCAATTTTGGTGTGTTCAAAAGTAAAGTGAATAGATATTTACTGAGCAAGCGTGCTCCACCTTAGACTACATCGTCACTTTCCATCAGGTGTTATTGTAGTCAAACGGTTGCTTAGCCTGTAATAAAAAAAATTTCAATACCTCTGTAATAATTTTTTTACATAATCACATAATAAATATTATCCACGAAGAAGTGAATATAAAAAAAGAACATTTTTTTAAATAATTTAATAGTGACTTCAACAGTACTGTATTCTGCAGTCGGGATTTTAGTGTTATATGTTGCATGGTATGTTCCCAGCTAAACCATCGAAATTGATTAACTCTGGAAGATGGTTTAAATCCTGTAAAAAGACTGCTTTATTTTCATTGACAATTACCTACATATAAAGTAAATACAAAGTATAGTAATATAAAGTTACCTACATATAAAGTAAATTATAATAAATCCTATGCTATAATTTATCTTTCATTGTGTCTGAACAAAGGTACACATTTAAATTATTCCAACTTCCAACCTAATATGACAACCCAGATGAAATCGTCCTATTTCGCTGTTAGCAACACGGTTATTAATGTTAATGAGATCACATTGGTACCTCATTGGTACCTTGATACGTTATTGAATAAGTCCCTCGTTGTTGAAAGGATGGAAGCCCTATTGTTGTTTCACTGGAAAATGTGAAAATATTTTATGTAACGTCTGGTTTTGGACTGGCAACAGGGCTTACCTAACTCTTGTAAAGGAATTCGTTTGTTTTCAAGGTTTTCGTTTTTGGAATTGAATAGAATATAATATCATTGTGATATATGAGTATATGTTCGTATTATTTTTGATTTAAGAGCAAATACAATAGGACTTAAACAAAATAAATGTACCAATGTTTATGAACTAGTTAAAATAACATGTGGAAATTTACGTAGTTGTAAAGCGTGCGTAATGTGTAGGACTTTAAAAGCGGATTTTATTATCCCTGTTCAGAGAATTTAAATATTTAAAAAACATACTCATAATTTAAACGTAATTATTAACTTTGTAGATCCCGTTAAGATTAATGAGTTGACTAATTATATTCTTTCTCGCTTTAACCGATACCGATTTAAAACAATAATTAATTGTTTGCCCTTATTTGTTTTAAGTATGCCATTGTTACAAAGGGAACCGGGAGTCGGTGATGGACTGCCTCGTCGAGCCTGGTCAGCCTTGATCTTTGTAAATACCAGCTTCCTGTTCAGCCTTGCACCGGTTCGCAAACGAGATCGCCCTTAGCAGTGATTACTTTCTATAAATACGATACGGCTAGATAGTGTGACATCAGTCGTTCATCCGAACAACACAGACCACAATGTTCAAGCTGGTGGTGTTGTTTGCTATCCTCGCCGCGGTGGCTGCGGACCCTGGCCTGATTCTATCGCCTTACACCAGTTACACCTCAGTAGTGGCACCAGCGACGACGACTATCTCAAAATCGGCCAGCAGTGTCGTACACCCGTCACCAGTAGTTTACTCCACTCCATTGACGTACTCTCACTTCATAAAGAAGCGATCTCCCCAGATCCTGGCCTACAACAACTTCTACCCCGGCACCACCCTGATTAGGAGCTATGGATACCCTTTGACATATTTGACCTCTCCTGTTTTGCACAGCAATATTCCAGTGGCTACTGCGCTGCCGACTGCGCATCTGATTAAAAAGCGATCTGCGCCGCTCCTCCTCGCATCCACTTATGCTGCCTCTCCATTGTATGCTTCTACTTACGCCAGCGCTCCCCTGATTTCTACTCCTCTAGTCCATTCCACTCCACTAATCTCCACTCCTCTTACTTACTCTACTCATTTCATCAAGAAGCGATCTGCTCCTCTTTTGACCACGTATGTAGCTCCTACTTCATTCTCCCACCAGTCTCGAGTTGATATCAACCATGGAGCTCCCACTGTCCTTTCGAAAATCACTTCTTTTCCATCTACTCTCTACTCCTACCCTTACATTTATTAATTTAGACGTTGAGCTAGAAAATCATATTTGTAAAACTTGTAAATATTAATCGATATTTTTTTTAAGACTTCTTTCGTCACGTTAATTCTATTTGACAACTAATAATTATAAATATTACAACTGTGAATATATTTGTTTTTTTTAGTAATAGCACCATGTTGCCAAAATACCTAAAAACGATCATTCGGCAGCTATAATTAGTCCTAGTGTGTTTACCATGCTGGACATATCATTACTTCTCACCAGATGATGGGCTAGCGTTTGACCAGTATGTCATAACCAACCTTGACCTATTAGAGTAACACAAACATAACTATGAATGTAAACCTTTAAGTGAAATGAGCTACAATGAAATGCATGCCCAGGTTGCTGATAGCGGCTTAACTAGTTTAGAGATAAATTTTTTTCAGAGTAGGAAACACATAAAATAAGAGTCCACTTGGAGCAGTACCACCCTTTTGCTAAAAAACCTGAATAACAGTAGCATAATTGGACATATTGCTCAGGGCACTAACTTAAGGGAGAGGAGCACATTGCATTGCCACGCGGAACTCTGATATATATATACAGTATCGGTGCCATATTTTACTAGCCATGCCCCGCGGCTTTGCCCGCGTTAACAAGTTAAAAACTATCCTATGTGTTAATCCTAGGTATAAGCTATGTAAATTACAAAATTCATCCAAATCTGCTCAGCCGTTAAAGCGTGAAGAGAAAACAAACATATTTACACATTTACACACAAACTTTAAGATTTATAATGTTACTGTGATTTTCCGGTGAAACAATATAATCGCTTTTTGGTCCTTATCGACAATACGTTACGCTCGACTGGGATGTAATAAATGAAAGTTAAACTTAAAACTGATTCTTATACTTGTTTCAAGTAAAGAAGAGTAGCGTTCACCTGAACTATGACTCAAGTTTTATGAATAAACCGATACAAAGCGTCGAATCATGGCTACTTTATTAATAAACGGTTATCAGCTGTCAAGTCTTTGACTGTGAATAAGTTCAAAGTATGTGTTGAAAATATTTAATTAATTATCAACACATACTCAAGTCAAAAATCGATTATTACCCAAGAAGGGATATAAATATAAACGCATAGACGCTTTCACACTCACAGACCCACACTAAGTTTGTTTGACTTGTGGGTGCCGGAAACATTCACATTACACACCCAACACAACCAGAACTATAAACACAAATTTTCCTTGGGGAGAAAACTTGTGTTCCCATCAGAAATCGAACCTGATACCCCTTCTTAGAAGGCGAACGCGCACCCACCTTAGCCAACGGGTAGATCCAATATGGAGAAGAATTTCACGTATAGGAATGATAGCTGTTTATTAATTAGCAAAATCTTTAATCATTTACTGAGAACTCACCTGAACGAAGATCAAACAGCACTTGAGGACAATTTATTGATGGACCTTTGTCTTTTCCAAGGACTGACCGTGAACTTACGTTATCGCATGATTGGAGCCCTTAATGAACAGTTTCATTATTTCAGTGTTCTGGAGCGTATTCACGGACATGTTTGCCAGGATGAACACATCTCATTAATAGTTTTAGACACCTGAACGACATTTTTTATTGTTTTTAGTAAACTTTGGTCGGATATAGATTTAATAATAGTAAATGTTAAAATAAGAACGTAAGAAACAAATCCTCTCACAAATATATTCTCAGAAGTTTTTGAGTCTATTGACTGGCGAGGCAAAAGACTCATTGGCGATAGTAAGCTAGTTGAGTCAAAACAGCAAAGTCTTGGTCACCGACGTAAGGTAGCAAGCCTCGGTATATATCATCGGTAATATATTCCGTGGCTATTTACCATCAAACAACAAGACAAACTCTCAAACGTCTTCTATTTATGGTTGACATACCTCCAGTTCACTCAAAGCGTTTCGCTTCAACGTTTATCATCCGTACAGTCAAGGAGTGGAACTCATTGCCTGCCACTTTGTTCGGTACAATCTGGGTGTTTTCAAGTCTAGAATGAATAGGTATTTTCTAGGTAAGAATGTTTCATTTTCGACCGCATCGTCACTTTCCATCAGGTGAGATAGCGGTCAAATGATTGCATATCTAGCATAAAAAAAAAGTATTTTGTCGTCATTGCTGACACACAGTTACTCGTATTTAATTAGAAAAACCGCATCCAAAATGTTTGTGCCCGATTAATACAGTGGATATAAGTACAAAATAATAAAATCAACGGTTTTCTGTTTGTTACTTAAAGTTTATTCATAATTATATTACATTAGTCTCATATTTCTAGATATATTTAAAAGTAATCATATAAAGATTATTTTATGTTCCGATATTAGCTTTTTTATGGATTTTCCTCAGAAACTGGTCTAAGCCGATCGAAAACTTTTGCTTTCATTGTAATCGGACACAGTTTCATATCTGCCACTTTCTTTGTTATTGTTATCTTATTCTATCTCTGCGTTTTGTATGCCTTGTGATTGTATGTCCTGTTTATTTTCTCCATCTGATTCTCTGTCAATATTACTGATTTGCACTCTATTAGAATTTTCAACCGTGTTGGTTTCTTCTCGAAGTTGGTCAATCGAGATAGGATGTTCTAAAGCTCTTGCCAACGGCAGATTGTGGAAGAAAGTTAGTGCTACAGGAGTAAACACTTGATCCGTTTTTGGTACTGGTGCAATGATAGCTTCCGCTGTTGCCGAATAAACTCCTATTGGGCTATATACCAAAGGCGCTGCCACAAATCCTGGATTATGTCTGATGTCGATCCTAGACTGATGAGACACCGCGCTAGGCGCTGCAAAGATCAACGGAGCGTATTGACCTTGCGCTTTGTAAACACACACGAGAAAAAATATTCTAATCATTTTGTACGAGCGGTTTGTGACGTGTGAAGGTGAGGCAGATGAGACGTAGCTTATAAACTCGCGTAACGGTTGTTGCGTGCAACGTGAACGGGTCAAGTTCTTGGTCGTTTCGGACTGGTCGTTGCGTCACTTGGCCAGGGGCACTGGCCGGATTAAGATGCACGCCTGCATTATAGAACGTCATTATACAGTCATGTTTTATGGTCCATGCACATGTTAATTTGTAGATTATTACAGCATACTCTTAGTATTGCTTTAATATATAAATTAGTACTGTACTACAGGTATAATGTGGTTGTGTTTGCAATTCAGTTTTTATTGATATTCTCATATAAACTACAATAATAATGGCATTTTTACAATTATGTGCGTAACGCACATTCGATTATTTTTTACTTCCTAACTTTAGCTGAATAATTTCCTTGTCACCGTGAACCTGAACTATTATGTCCGCGGCAATCTATTTGTAACCATTCAACAAAAAGGCAAATTCCGTGCTTTTTGTTACAAACACAGTTCTTTATAGCAGATCAAATTTATTATTAGATTTGATCCTGTCACTTTAAATCAGTTTGGTGGTATAAGAAGGTGGTCGCTGAGGGTTTGAGTATCAGTCAGCTCTGAAAGTTCAAAGATAACAAGTGCAAAGTATTAAAATGTTTAAGATTGTGTTATTATTTGCTTGTATTGTGGCGTGTTCAGCCCATGCAGTGCTGCCTTTAGTGCATACTCAAGTTGTGGCACCCGTAGTAGCTGCTCCATACGTTCATGGTGGGCATGGCTTGCTCGGCTACGGAGGACATGGTCTAGCTGGTTATGGAGGTCACGGCTATTACGGACATGGATACGGTCACCACATTCTGAAGCGGTCTCCTCACTTTGCTCCAGTGGGCCATCTGGGAGTCGACCATTTGGGAGTCGGCCATTTGGGTGGTCATGGACACGTGGCACCAGTAGCTGCGATTGCCCCTGTGGCCGTGTCTCACCAGTCCCGTCTTGATGTGCATCATTCACCAGCAGTCGTAGCAGCCTCCGTCATTCCAGTAGTGAAGCCTGTTGTTGCTCCCGTTGTAGCTGCAGCACCTCTAGCTTACGGAATTGGGCATTACGGAGCTGAGAATTACGGAGCTGGGCATTACGGAGCGGGGCATTATGGAGCGGGGCATTATGGTACGGGGCATTATGGAGCGGATCATTATGGAGCGGGGCATTATGGAGCTGGTCTTTATGGTTTGGGTCACTCTGGAGCAGGACATTATGGGATTGGACACGGAGCCGGTCATTTGGGACACTACTAGTCAACTTTAATTCGTATAAAAAATTGGTGAAATGTTACAGACATTGATTGGGCATGTGTTAAACGTAGTAAGACGTTCATAAGATTAAGGTTACGGTAAATAAACGTTCATTAAATTCAGATCTACATGTATTTATTATTTCCAACACCATTTTTACTAGTATATAAACCATTATTATAGTTAGCAAATCGAGCTTATAACTAACGTTTTCTATTTCAAATATAAATGCATCAACTAGGAAGGTTTCGAAATTAATAGAATTAATAAAACAGGGTAATACTAACATGTGATCACGATTATAACTTTAATAATAAACCATACATCTATCAAGCCTCGTTCTGCCTGTAAAAGGATAGGGGTACCTTTCCATTTCAAAAAACTGACAAGCTCTGAGAGCTCCTCTGTTCAATACTTTTTGACGACGACGGTGGCGCCCACTGACGTCGTTTTAGTTAACCTCCGGACGTCAAAACACTGCTTTTAATGTTTTTAATAAGGCAGCGTTTTGATAAACTAGAAATAACAACCAATAGGAATACTCTATTATTTTTTTACAATAAGTGTCACTAGTTTTATCGTCAATATTTATTTCCCCTTAATCCGTTGTCTTGTGTCACTGATTTCATCGACATTATTTATTACCAATGTGAATGTTTCCGGCATCCATAACATAAATCTACGATTTTAGTGTAGGGCTGCATGTAAATGTGAATGCGTTTATAATAATATCGCACTTTACTCTAACATTATACTGACTTTATTGACAGCAAAAGAAAAAAATACTGGTCACCCTAAACAGAGACCAAAATTTTGTCTGATAGAGATTTGTTTTCAGTTTAATAGCTTATAACTGTTTTCTCTAAAACAAATTGTTTGATTTTTGTATATGTTGTTTAATTACAGAATATAACGGTTTATTCAGGTAAATTTCAGCTACAAATATGTAGCCGTTTGTTGAGATAGATCCCGGGACAAAATATGTCTAAAACAGTGACTTTGATGTCCCACCAAATTGCTATTTTCCAACGCCACCAAGGTAAAACATTTTTAAAACGGTTTCATACTCTTTATATATATAGTTTTATACTATTTTCTCACACATTGAATATTTTTATTTATGTAACTTTAATTACCATTTTTGAATTTTGGCCACCTACATTTTTTTTTTCGATTTTATGGTTTAGACACAAAATGGCCCTGACAGATGGACGAACTGACGGACAAAATTCTAAAAATTAAGTCTACTCCAACTTAGTACTACTACTTAGAGACCTTGTTTCGCTTAGTCAATAAGCGGTCTTATTGCTAACCTTAGTAATCATATTTCTCAAATTTAGATGAGATTTGGTATCCTATGTGATTGTATATACCTAAATGATATCGTCTTGTGATGGAGTCGACAGGTATGATATCATAGGAACTCCTCAATTACTATATTACGCTATGTTTATAAGATGACTGACTCTCAAGAACTTGCCACCACGTAATTTAAAATGACTTTGGCGACTTTTTCGAGAACCAACAGCAAAATATAGTAATTTAGACTCGTTTTTAAAGAAAAGATTACTTCCCTCTTAAAATATATTAAATTAACATTGCCCGTAGGTAATGATCGACTTAAAATGTAATATTCACTTGCCTTCATGTGAAATTCCAATTAGGAAACAATTATTATGTCGATATATAACGATATACCTTCCTTATTCCTACACATTTAAATTAATCAAAGGCAACACCCGCATGAACGTAAAGACAGGCCAAAAATATGTAAATTATTGCAACTTTTAATACTGGTTAATTGCGTAGAGTTTGGCCATGCACGAACTAGATTTTGAAGGCTTTTATTTGCATTAGGTTTATCAGTGATCAATTGTTGCTGGTATAAAAACATCCGTCATCGAGTGTTAGACATCAGTTGATCTGAGTAAGTAACGCAACACAGACCACAATGTTCAAGCTGGTGGTGTTGTTGAGTGTAGCGGCGCTGGCGGCGGCCAAGCCTGGCCTGGGCGTGGTGCCCGTGGCCTACAGCAGCGTGGTGCCCGCCGTGAGCTCGCTGTCGCAGTACAGCTCCAGCGTGGTGCACGGCGCCGCGCCGCTCGCCTACAACGGAGTGTACGCTGCTCCCTACGCCGCGCACTACGCCGCACCCTACGCCGCACCCTACGTCGCGCTGTCACAGGCACCGCACTCCCCCGCCGTGGTGCTGGACGCCGTCAACGGAGTCCCGCTCGACACTCCCGAAGTGGTCGCCGCTCGTGCCGCACACTACCAAGCCAAGGCCCTCTCCGGCCTGCACCACCTCAAGAAGCGCTCCGTGGCGGCCGTGGCTCCCGTGGCATACAGCTCCGTGGTGTCTCCCTACGCCGCCTCCGTTGTCTCTCCCTACTCCGCGGTGGCCTACTCTAGCCCCGTGGTTTCCGCTTACTCCGCTTACTCCCCCGTGGTGCCCGCTGCCTACTCCGCGCCTCTGGCTTACCACGGCGTGGTCCCCAAGGCCCTCAGCGTGCACCCCTGGTAAACGGTTAACTGATCAATTCCAAAAGTAGGTCTGCATGTGTAAAAAGTATATTGTTATATTTTCTTAATTTTTAAGAATAAATACAATGTTTCGTCTATCTATCTTTTTTCTTATTTGCACCACTAAAATAGTATGGTTGAATTTTGTTTGTGCTTTATTCATACAATGATAGGAAAATATGAACCTTTCAGTCTGCTATAAATTTTTTGTCATTGTTGCTACTTATAGTAATTTAACTTTATTGGATTCTATACTAGTTTTGATGCCTGTACAAAACGTGATCGATTGGCATCAAAAAAAGTTTTTAAGCAAATTCTAAAACTTCTGGCTAGATGTAAATATTTTCTAAATTCTGTAGATAGTGATTAAACTATTTTTATAAGTTAAGGACAGTCTCCTTAAATTTTTTCTTGCTGCTACAACGGTTAAGGTATATTGAAATCGTATATGCAAGTAGATAGTGAATGCTACCGTGTTGGGCTTATAGTAAGTAATTTAGCTAACGTTAACAAGCATGATTTAAACCCTGCATATATCCATTAATTCAAATATTGATGCAGAAAAAAATACTTTTTTTCAAGTTTATGTGGTAGGGCAGGCTGACCTAAGAATATGAGAAAAGCCACAATCCATCATATCTTCTTCTAAATAAAGAACTTTTATCGAAGAGCTTTTACCGCATTGTGTTCCATAAAATTTTTACTGTACCCTCGTTTTGATGGAATAAAGAGAAAAAAAAACAATTTTACTGTAAGAAACATGATTGATTGGCATTAAAAAAAAAGGAATTTATAAAATTTCTACCTGAGCATACATATTTTTCAAAATCTTGTAATGCTGATCATAAAAGTCATCTTTAAAAGTTAAAGATAGTCTTCATAAAACGTTTTCCTGTAGCCACAACAGATAGGGTACCATCTGCCCTTAATGCCCCGTCTCAAAAATCAGCCCACTAACAGCAAGTATCAATTAACTCAAGCAAGCATTTTTCTCATTTAGATCCTTAAAATATCATATATCTTCAAGTATTATATTAAGATTTAGTCATTCTCAAGACAAATGTTGTCAGACCCGAAAACGTGACAGGCTGAGGTCAGGCCGACCAAAGTATATCAATAAATATGCATATCATATAAAACTAACACAACTCCATATTTGTTTACTAACCGACTGGGACTCGCAGCGATTTTGTTAGATTTTCTGACAAATTTCAGGCATGTAAGTGTAGGCCACTGCGCCCGCACCGACGCGCTGACCGGCGCGTCTGTTGCACGCTTACAAACGTGTCAATCAACAATCTTACATGCCCGAAACTAGTCGGAAAATCTGGCAAAACCACAGCGAGTTAGTAAACAAACACCAAACTTCTTTACCAATTTAGCAAAATATTGAATATCAGTAGAAATCGATCTAAAATAACACAATTGTATGATATTTATTATCATCATCATCAGTACTAAGACTTTCTATCATTATCAGATGAAACTTGTAATAAGTAAGCTGCCTGAGCTTATTAATTTTGATTTAAACTATTTTTTACTAGTTATATATGACAAAAATGCTTTCACACTCAACCCCCACTCGGTTCAAAGACTTGTGTTGTGGGTGCCGATAACATTCACATTACACACACAATCACAACCAGAACCAGAAACACAATCTTCCTTGGTGAGAAAACTTGTGTTCCTGTCGGGAATCGAACTTCTGCTTCGAAGGCGAACGGCTATCCAACTGAGCCAACGGGCAGTACAAGAGCTTGTAAGTCAAGTATTTTTGACAAGGAGGACAAAAGGATATTCCAAAACTATAAAGCAGCACCACTACGAAATACTTTTTAAATACCTACATTTCCACCGATACTATCTCCAAAATTCTTTATCGGTCCCAGGTGATTTTTAAGAAATTCACAAGGCATAAATATCTTATATATTTATAATATATGTTAACGCATATTAACAATATAAACGCGTGAACAAGGCAAAAACAAATAGCAAATTAGCAATATAAGAACACTTCTCCTTTTTCAAGTTTTCTCCCTGAGAGAAATTTGTGATTCTGGTTTTGGGTGTGATTGTGTGTGTGTGAATGTCTCCGGTACCGACGACACAAGTGATTGAAGTACTAGTAAGTTTGGGGCTGTGAGTGTGAAAGCGTTAATATGCGTTTATTATTTTATAAGTCAGATAAAAAAACTGTGATTATACTTGTATATATAGCAAGAACAAACTAGAAATGGTTTTTGCTTGTTAAGGATAATTAAAATAATTATCCTTAATTAAAATAATTATCCTTAACCCTGACAAATATCTAAAACTATTATCTAAACTATTTCATTTTATTAGAATCGAAAACTACAATAATTGATGTTTGTACCTTTCATTTTCCATTCTGAATGTACAATTTATATTATGTTTATGTTATTATGTTAAAAAATCTAAGCGTATTGGAATTGAATATATTACATATTTTTTAAAGAAAGTTTATTCTTTTATGAATATTTTGAAAATAATAGAACGGTGCCGTGGAATAGAAGCTCTGCTCATTAGACAGAGATGTCAGCTTCGTAGGTTTAGGATTATCAGCGATTTACTAGCGGTTTGTGTACAAATCATAGATAATAATACTACAGGGTGGGGAATAAAGGCATAATATATTTTGATATACTATGATTTGATAACAACTTTAAGATCACTGTCACTTACTATCCTAAACATTTTTAAATCTATAAATTTTAAATTCTTAAAACTTAAAACCTGATTTGCAATGGTTATTTTCAATTGTCTATTTCCTGTAATCATGCGGTAACCCCAACTTTAACAACTCATAACCACTGAATAAACAGTTGTAATAGTTGTAAAATTAACAGTTGTTTAAAAACCATTTTGTTAATCGGTAATGGTTATGTTGATGGTAAACTCTTACTTAACATACTCTTAGGTAGGTAGTTACAGGAAAAGGGAGGTAAAGTGAACAAGTTAAATTAAATGACGATATCTTCAATCTATTTACAATTTATTAATTTTGGCAGTGATTTTTGTTGTCATTAGGGTCGTTATCGTTAAATCGATCAGTTGATCGTTCACCAGGGGTGTACGCTGAGGGCCTTGGGGACCACGCCGTGGTAAGCCAAAGGCGCGGAGTAGGCGGAGTAAGCAGCGGGCACCACGGGGGAGTAAGCAGAGTAGGCCACGGGGCTAGAGTAGGCCACCGCGGAGTAGGGAGAGACCACGGAGGCAGCGTAGGGAGACACCACGGAGCTGTAGGCCACGGGAGCCACGGCCGCCACGGAGCGCTTCTTGAGGTGGTGCAGGCCGGAGAGGGCCTTGGCTTGGTAGTGCGCGGCACGAGCGGCGACCACCTCGGGAGTGTCGAGCGGGACTCCGTTTACGGCGTCCAGCACCACGGCGGGGGAGTGCGGTGCCTGCGACAGCGCGACGTAGGGTGCGGCGTAGGGTGCGGCGTAGTGCGCGGCGTAGGGAGCAGCGTACACTCCGCTGTAGGCGAGCGGCGCGGCGCCGTGCACCCCGCTGGAGCTGTACTGCGACAGCGAGCTCACGGCGGGCACCACGCTGCTGTAGGCCACGGGCACCACGCCCAGGCCAGGCTTGGCCGCCGCCAGCGCTGCTACACTCAACAACACCACCAGCTTGAACATTGTGGTCTGTGTTGCGTTACTTACTCAGATCAACTGATGCCTAACAAACAATGACGGATCCTTATATACCTCGCATAACGAATGCTCATTGTCAAAACAAATGTTAACGAACAACCTTCAACGCGTAGATGTATATTGCGTTTAGATGTTAAATTCTTGACCGCTATAAAAACTTTGTCATGCAGGCTTCCGTAACTTTTTGCGTATCTTTTCATCTACTTCGTACAACTGGAAGTAGCCATACTTCGACATCTATTCCGAATATCAATCTTTAGACGACGAGTTTTTTTCCATTGCCATACCTACCCGTATAATAATTACTTTTAACGGTCAACCCAATACATCGGTTATTAATCTAGAATTATAAAAATTGGCTAGTTTTTATACGGGTAGGTATGGCAATGAAAAAAAAACTCGTCGTCTAAAGGTTGATATACGCTTTATATATTTCCACGCTTGTCTTTCTGTTGCTGAAACACACCTTGCTTCTCTTTTCCTGTTCCGATAGCACCCACAATGAAAACATACACATGATACACACACAATCTCACCCATAGCCAGGTGCATAAATTACCCTTGGTGAGGAAATTGGGCTCCTACAGGGGACCCAGGAGCCGTGGTGTAAAAAGCGAAGATTTTACGACTGCTTCAACAGGGTCGTCAAAAAAATTGTACATTGCGCTTGATGATCCAAATAGTGCTGCCGTATTTTAGTAAGTTTTCGTTTAAGAACTGTAAAGAGGTCACTTCAATATTGGCACACTCAATCATATATTCACCATACTTATATGTGTATTGTTTTATTCCTAAGTTTTTTATTGCCTACTTTGTGGTTTTTTCTTTGAGCACAGCGTAGCCTAAATATTGAGCAGTGAAAGTGCACCTTTGTACCCAATGATATTGGTTTTGCTTCTTGATCGAAGTATGTCAATAAAATATCGAGCTATGTACAAAATTTAAATCGATCCCATAATATTATTATAAATATGAACAATGAGTTATACCAGTTTTAAACAAACAATTTTTCATATCATACTTATATTATAAAACTTGTGTGTATATGTGTATGTTTGTTTTCTCTTCACGCTGTAACGGCTGAGCGGATTTAAATGAAATTTATAATGTTCTTAGCTTATACCTACGATTAACTCTTAGGTCACTTTTTTACTTGATAAACACAAGCGAAGCCGCAGGTCACGGCTAGTAAGTTTATAAAGCAACGCTAGATCGTGATGCTATCGTATACATTTTGTGGAGCGAGCGCAGAATTATAAAGTTAATACCCTTATGCCCGCTTTACCTTCATTAATTATGGTTGTCATACCTCCAGTCCGATCAAAGCGTTTTGCCTCTACGTTTATCATCCCTGCGGCGAAGGTCGGAGAGGAGTGGAAATCGTGGTTCTCGTCCTTGTTAGATCGTAAAAATCCAAGTGTCATTACATAGGTGTGTAAAAAAGGGGGCATTTTTAGCGCGAAATAGTAGTAGGTACGTTAATAAAAATATAACCAAACCTATCGAGTACGGTATCAAAATTAATTAAAATAAAAAGGGATTACATAAAAAAGTATGTTCATATTGTTCGCAGTCTTGTTATTTGAATTTTTAGTCCATTGACTAATTTCTACTTTTTTATTGGTTAGGAACCATTTTCTTTAATATAAACTTAGGCCTGCCAATTACGAACAGAACAAATAAATCTCGTATCAGAACAAAAAAATAAGTCGGGCTATTCTTTACTTTTTGCGAGTCTAACATGGCAATTGATATATATATATTTATTAGCCGTAACCCGCGGCTTCGCCCGCTATTATCAAGTTAAAAAGTAGCCTATGTGTTAATCCTAGGTATAATCTATGTACATTCCAAATTTCATTCAAATCCGTTCTGCCGTTAAAACGTGAAGAGGGAACAAACATACTTACACATTTACACACAAACTTTCGGATTTATAATATTAGTAGGATTATACATGATGCTAAGGACACTTTTGGCATTATAGATCCTCTTTTAAAACACGCTTTATATAGCACACGTATATGTAATATATACAAAAATATGTTTGTTTGTTTTTACGTATTCTATACGCCATTATGCAATACCGTTTATCCGTTTACGATATAACTTTGTCAACGTATTACTTGTATTTATGCGAAAGTTTTAGGCTTAGTACAATTAACAGTATCTCGCCCAGACAACGCCGGTGGGTCAGCTAGTACCTATACCATATTACATAACTAATATATAGCTTTTTTGCATATTCCAAATTAAAAACTAACTAGATAACTAATTATTTTTGTACACACATTATACAGCAATCAAAAGGCCAGACTTCCTTTAGCCATCCACATCTAAAACGCATGCATCAGCTATTACTGCTTGTACACTTTCGACACCACCTTCACTTTCCCATATTTCATCACCATCATCATCGAAAACACCTACTTTGGAACAGCTTAGTCGGCGACCCAGAGCCATCCTACGTTACTTAGAAGAGCTGGGATGGCTCTGGGGGAAATGCACAATACACCCGAAACGGGACGTCAGTACAGGCCATATCACCCCTACCACAAATTAGAATTAGAATTATACAGCAATATAAACTCAAGCAGGTTTATCACGATCAATCCCACGTATTATTATATTAATACGTTTGCAAGTACCGATGTAGGTCAAAGCTTGGAATCGTTATTTTTTAACAATAATTTAACTAAGAAGTTTCTAATAACCACGCCTCTAACCTACCTATCTATTATAGTGTTACGTTATTTTTAACAGACTTCAAAAAAAGAAGCAGGTTCTCAATTCGACTGCATTTTTTGTATGTGATATACCTCACCTTTTTGAACTGCACCTTGGTGAACTGGTTTTATTAGTGCTTCTCATATGGTCCCATTTAAATTTGATCAAGAGCTGACCAGTAGTTTTAAGGTATCCTTAATAATGCGTATTTAATAATTTTAATTTGATCAAAGGTTCCGCGGTTTCGAAAGCTGTGAAATCGGATTTTAAAGTTTTGCTGTATTTAAATTAATAATTAATTTTTTAGTATAAAATCTATTATCAAATGTTTTTCTTAGATACGAATCCCTGCTGAAAGTAGACTTTAAGAGGTGTGTAGGTGTAGAAAAAATGGTTATTGAAAGACAACATGTAAGGTGTTTGTTATTTATTTACAAGCCTTTCACTCAGTCGTTCGTTGGTTCTGAACCGAGGTTCTTAGAGTCCTCGTTATCGTGATGACATTTACCAGGCGTTGATGCCGTACGCCTTGGTCAAGATAGGGGTGGAGAGGGCAGTGGAGTAGGTCAGGGGAGCGGAGTAAATGGGGGCAGAGTAAGAAGAGACAATAGGTGTGGTGTAGGTAGAGATCAGAGGAGAAGCATAGTGGGAGCTCACGAGAGGGGCAGTGACTACAGAGCGCTTGTGGATCAAGTGTCCCTCAGCCAGGGCTTTAGCTTCGAAGTGCGCGGCACGAGCGGCAATCACCTCAGGGGTGTCAAGAGGCACAGCGGGGGCACCGATGGCGGCGGGAATTAACTCAGAGCTCTTGATGAAAGCTGCGGAGGCGACGGCAGGTGCGGCGAATGCGGTTTTAAGGAAGGCGGGCGCGGCGTAACCTTTCTTCAGAAAGAGTGGCTCGACCGCAGCGGTGGCGAGAGGGGCACTGTAGGCGACAGGAGCAGACACAATAGTTCTGGAGATAGCGGGAGATGACTGGATATCGAGACGAGATTGTTGCGACACGGCGGAGGCGGGAGCAGCCCAGGCTACGGGCGCAGCGTACGCGGCGGAAGCGAGAGGTGCACTGTAAGCCACGGGCGCGGACACAACGGTGCTGGAGATAGCGGGCGTTGACTCGATATCAAGACGAGATTGATGCGACACGGCAGCGGGAGCGGCGAACGCAGCTGTAGCGATGGGTGCACTGTAAGCCACGGGGGCAGACACGACCGTCTTCGTGATGGCTGGGGTCGACTCGATGTCCAGACGAGACTGATGTGACACGGCGGCGGGGGCGGCGTACGCAGCGATGGGTGCGCTGTAGGCCACGGGAGCGGACACAAACGTTTTGGAGATAGCCGGTGTGGACTTGATATCGAGGCGGGACTGATGCGACACTGCGGCGGGGGCAGCGAAGGCCAAAGGAGCGGCGTACGCAGCGGGAGCAGCGATGAGAGACTTCTCAGCAATCAAGGCTCCGCCGAAGGGTTGAATCTTGGTCTCCAATAGAGCTGGTGAAGACTTGATGTCCAGTCGAGATTGTGATGACACAGCGGAAGAGGTCGCGATGATTGGCGAAGAATACGCCAGTAGTCCGCCATCGATGAGTCCTGAGGGCTTGGCCGAGGCAAGCGCCACCACAGATAACAACACCACCAGCGAGTTCATCGTGGTCTGTGTTAGTTCAGTGAACGACAAGTGAAGGAGATAAACTGATGCTTTCTTCAGGGCAGCTTGTGTATTTATAGTGGCCGCGATGTATCTGAAATGAAAGTCAAGTTCGACAAGTCCTTATTCATCGTTTTAAGAAGTTACCGAATAAGTGATATTTTTGTAGGTGCTTAAAAGTCAACAAGTACTTGAACTAAATACGGTCTCTCGATAATGTAATGATATCAACTATTTAATTTCGGTAAATATTCCATTGCGGCAATGTTGTACAATGAAAAGACGTAAAATAAATATTTTAATCAGTAAGTACTACAATAGAACAAAAGCTAGGTGTACAATACAATAACATTAACATTTACACTTACATATTAGAGATGTATATTTTATTTGAAATAAGAATGGTTAACGAGTAATACTTTAAAAAGATTTTTTAAATCAATCCTACTAGTAAAATTATGATAAGTAAAAAAAAGGAATAAATCATTAAATGCAAGCAAAGCTTGAAAAAACCGACTTCGCCGCTTTATTTTCGGAACTTTGATCAGATCTTGATCAAATTTAAATGGGACCAATTGGAAAGCAACATCTTTCAAACAAAAAAATAATAATTCAAAATCGATTCACGCGGAAAGAAGTTATGAGGAAAAAATACAGTCGACTTGAGTACCTCCTGCTTTTTTGTGAAGATGGTAGAAAAGTTATAAATTTGAGAACTAGTCAAGACGAATCAAACGAGCCCAAACTAGATGGGCTTATCTTATTTTGTTCAGAAGTTCCTAAGGCCATCTTCCTTCTCCATCATCAGACCAGCTTCATGGTACCACATTATACTATTGTTACCAAAGATACATAAGTACAACCAAATCTGAGTCTAATCAGACATCGCGAAAAGGGTCTAATTTAGCTTGCAAGATTTGATTACAGACCGACGTACAAATAGACAACGGGACTGGTACAACTAAATAAAAACTTGGAAAAAATGCGCCGTCGAAATTCGAGACAGCTGTACTTTTGCGTATCTGGGATATTTTTACTTTCATGAGCGCCTCTATGTGTCCATGTGAATAATTTTTTTTAATGTTTAATTTGAAAATAATTTGGAGTTTTATCATATGTTATTTTTTTTTTATTAATCATTAGAATATTAATTTAAGTAAAAATGTTATTGTATAGTTTTGTCTGTAAATAAACTAATAATTGGAGGGTACAGTTCCTGATGCCTATTTATGAAAAGTTGATATTGGTGCCGATTCTGTTGTCCAGAATTAGACTAAACTAGCCTAAAATTAGTTTTAGTCCTGCTTTAGTCCAAAACCTATTCAGAAAATGCAAGATTAGACTAAAATTAAGTTTGACAGGACTAAGTTAGTTTAGTTACTCTATTTAGTGAAAATGACCAAATTCTTATTCTGATGTACATGTTTTACGTCAAATTAAGACTAAAAATAAAAAAAATTAACTCAAATTAGTCTGCATGAAAAGGATCTGGATTATTTTTAATGTGATCTTATACTTGAAAGAATAGCGTTTAGGTATTCTTTGACTAAAATTAGTTCATTTTTAGTTTAGTTTAGGTTAGTTCGGTGCTTAAAATTAGTTTATTTTTAGTTTAGTTTAGGTTAGTTCGGTTTATTTTTAGTTTAGTTTAGGTTAGTTCGGTGCTCAACAGAATTAGCACCATTATAAGATCAGACTAAGATTACTTGTCTAGAAAACATCAGTGAGATTAATAAACAGAGGAATCAAATATCTCATTTGTAAAAAGCCTTGAAACAAATATCTAATAATTTTAAGCAGATTAGTTTGCAAAGCTCCGACTTCTATTAATATTTATCACTCATAATAATTGCTACATTACTTACTCACTATTAAATGGATAATGTGACAGTCAGATATGAACATAAAAGCTAACCATATAACTCGATAGTGATAAAATAATGAAACGCCAGCAAAGCTTAAAAAAATTACTTTACCGCTTTATCTTCGGAACTTTGATCAGAATAAGTATACTAAACATGAATTATTGATTTCAAGAACTACTGATCAGATCTTGATCAAATTTAAATGGACCACATGGAAAGCACCAGCTTTCAAATAAAAAAATAATCATCAAAATCGGCTCACAACGAAAGAAGTTACCTCATGGTAACTTTTGAAGTCGGTCAAAAACGAGAACATCGTCAATGTATCAGCTTCGCCTGCGTTTATTAGGTTAAAAAGTAAGCCTATGTGTTATTTCAGAACCTAAACTATCTGCATTCTAAATTTCATCAAAATTTGTTTATTCGTTACGGAGATAAGTGGTAACAAACATTCACACACACACATAAACTTTTACATTCATAATATTAGTAGGATAGGATAGGAAGTAGGATACGCAAGCATTTGACCACTATGTCACCTGATGGAAAGTGATTATGCGGCCGAAGATGTGACATTTTGAGAGCCTGCGTATTCCAGGTCTAGTGTGTTTACCAGCTTCGATCACATCGTCACTTACCATCAGGTGAGATAGTGGTCAAACATTAGCCTGTCACAAATAAAAAAAAAAAAAAAAAACTTGCTTGCCTACAAGATCTATTTACGTAATTGCCATTAGATTCGCTATCAACGACGCTTTGAATCGATCGTTTCCTCAATCGAAATCTTTAATCCAAGCATACTCGTATGTGAGTGGCATATACAAGAAAGTCTACTGTTGACCGGTCTGGTGAAACCCATATTGCTGATCGTAAATCTTTAAGTACCTTTCTGTAAATTATCCATTTACTCCTGGACGTCGATTTGTCTCGAGGTACCCTGAGCCCCAGGTAGCGGACAGAGGAACGCCCATTGAAAAATAAAGCTCCCCAGGGAGGGTTAATAAAATATCTCCAGCTACAAGGCTAGTATTATTAATATATAGTGGGCATAGGCTCGGCATAAGTATTCTTCCTAAAAGCAAAATAAGATTGAAAATCGTAAGCCTATATTGTGTATAAGAAGCCTACCGTTGACTCTCCTTGGGGTTTATTTATACGGGATGTGCAAGCATTTGACCACTATCACATCTGTTGTTGGTTGGGAATGTTTTTTTTATTCAAGCCAGTATTTCATCTGATGGTTAGCGGTGTCGCTTATTTTTCTGTCTGGATATTTTTTTATTTCGGGAAGTAACGATGCGATCGACGATAGAGCATGTTTGCTTAAGTATGTAATAATGAAACGGAATTACACAATCAAATTTTCTGCACGCTCTCCGATATGTATACGATAAAATACCTAGCGACTCGCCACCATGCGACGATGGTGTAAGCTCTCTTGTTGCGAGTCACCAACCCCTAGCCAAAACCAAATCGTCGAGATCGCAAAATAACAAGAAAGGAATTTGAAACCTTTGCATACCAGATTTAAGGTCTATTGGATGAATTTCTTTTGATATAATCGAGACGAAGCTTTTTGGTTTTTAGCTAGGATGTCGATGTGTTCGTTAAACGACAGGGCACCAAAAGAAGACGACTAAGGCTACTAGTTCTTTTACTGTCCTTGAGTCTTACAATGATATAAATTATATCCAGTACGCTCAAAGCGTTTCGCTTCTACGTTTTTCATCCGTACAGCGAGAATGTGGAACTCATTGCCTGTCTTTGTTTCCCGAACGGTACAATCTGGGTGTCTTCAAGTCTAGAGTGAATAGGTATCTTCTAGGCATGCCATATCTTTGGCCGCATCTTCACTTTTCTTCAGTTGATATAGTGGTCAAATTCGCTTGCCTATCTAGCATAAAAAAATTGGCCAATCACGGTCAATCGTGAATAGTATCGACTATGTTAGTCGTACTCCAAAGCTACAAGAGTGGAGTTCTTTAAAGTAAGTTAACGGTCGGTTCGATCCGTTTATCTGACTTCTTATTCCCTACCGATTTCTATTTGTGTTAAGCAAAAACGAGCTCTATTTCTTTTAAGATTATTTTATAAATAACATAAACAGAATCGCTTTAAACTCACAGCCCCACACACCACAGTCCGTTGTCTTAGTTGGATGAGCGTTCGACTTGTAAGCAGGGGTATCCGGCTCGATTCTCGACGGGAACACTAGTTTTCTCCCTAAGGAAAATTTGTGAAAGTTCTAGTTGTGATTGTATGTGTGATGTGAAAGTTTTCGGCACCCACGACACAAGTTATCGAACTTAGTGTGGCTTGTGGGGCTGTGTGTGTTAAAGTGTTTATGTTATATAATTAGCGTCTACATGAGTTGTCTAAAATGAAAATAATAAATAAATTATTTTCTTTGTTTCATGCTTAATTTCAAAGCTACCTCAAGAACATAGTTCCGAAAGCTACTAAAGTAGAGTTTTCAAGATAATTTAACGGTCCGTTATCTTATTGTCATTCACCGTTGTAGGTTGTACGTGACAATGACATTTGATTTTGACAGCTATTTAACATTTAATAACGAACGTTAACGAAAGTTAAACGAGCTTTTAACCGGAGTTTGGTAAATTTCGACCTTTAGTTAGTTTAGTTTGTTCTAGTATATCTTAGATCAAATCCAACCATTAGGTAACTTAGCTTGTATTGAATTATATATGTACTAGCCGTGCCCCGCGGCTCTGCCCGCCATTATCAAGTAAAACATTAGCCTATGTGTTAATCCTAGGTATATTCTATGTACATTCCAAATTTCACCCAAATCCATTCAGCCGTTAAAGCGTGAAGAGAAAGGGATTTAATATTGGTCAAAATAAGGTGTCAAGTATTTATACTGCTTATTATTTATTCAGTGGTGTCATGGTCCATATCTAAAGGCGCCATAGATTTTATTTTCACAGCACCCGGGGCGCGCGCCTCGGGCATACATCATGTCCCTTACACCTTACGACATTAAGTGATCTATCTGAAATACTTGTTGTAGAAAGGTTTTGGTGCAACTTAGTAATATAAGCTGGTTTCTCCTGCAATATCACATATAATAGAACGTTGCATCAGAATTGACGTTGGTTGACTGTAAGAAAATGTTAAGGCTCGTATACAAAAATGCGCTTAAGGGGAAAAATCCTTTTATATTATTATAGCAATACTCTCTAAATAAATCAAATACAAAAAATATGTAATTCGTCGTCTATCTATCCTATTGCCTCCCAAACGTTATTCCGATTGGTTTAAAAATAATTTAAAGGTAAGCAAAGCTTAAAAATACCGATTTCACCGCTTATTTTGGTTTTGGCTTGATTGATTTCGTTAAAATGTATATAGGACCACGTCTGAAGTATAATCTACCAAGCAAAAAAAGAATTTTGAGAATCGGTCCACAAATAGGGGAGAAATCGGTGAACATACATAAAAAAATACATACAGTGGAACATAGCGCCTTCTCCTTTTTTGATGTCGGTTTATGAGCTCTATTTCTTTGAAGTTTTGATATTTTTAAGTCTCAAAAGGCTATATCGTAATTCCAATGGTGTATCAACCGTCATAGGCTCGTCATTAAAAGAAAAAAAAACGTTATATAACCACGGCGCAGTCAACATAGTAGGTACGTATCATAAATAATCAGCATACATGTAAAAACAATAAATGACAGGTTGGATATTATTTCGCACGTTGACAACTTGCTTATTTGCCTGCGGATAAACCTAAATGTTAAGGTTTGATCGGCCTTGTATCCGCTTTCATACACTCGTAAACAGCGAATGGGCGTTACATGTATGTTTGTACGTTTTGTGAAATTATACAGAGTTGTTGTTACACCACTAAAGGATTTATAATCTGGAAGTCTTCAAGAGTGAATTTTTCTTCTAGGCAAGCATGCTTTAGCTGCATCATCGCTTTCCATTAGGTGATATTGTGGTGATGCTTGCATATCGAGCATAACAAAAACATTTTCTTTTTTTGCATTCACACTCGAAGCCCCACACTAAGTTCAAAGACATTCATATTCACATCACACACACATTACACCCAGAACCAGAAGCACAAATATCCCTTGGGAAAGAATTTGTGCTCCTGCCGGGAATCAAACCCAGGACCCACGGCGCAGAGGGTAGACACCTGTCCACTACGCCGACTGAGTTACTGTTTACTACCTTATTCATAAAAAGATAAAACGCTCCATAAACTTTCTACAGTTTATTCATTTATTATAAAAAGACCTCATTAACGATACTACTTAAAGGGCACGGTTGTGTTGTGGATGCCGGAAACATATACACACAATCACACCCAGAACTAGAAGCACAGATTTACCTTGTAGAACAACCTTTGTGTTTCCACCGAGAAAAGAAGAAAAGAACCCGATACCCGCTGCTTAGATGGTGACTGCGCACCTAACCAAGCCAACAGGTAGTTAAAATATAGAAGACTTTTTATAATATATTCCTGTGGACCAAAAGATGCCAGAATGATATAAATTCCGTTAACAAACGAGGCGGTATGATTTAATGCGAGTCTATTGGTTTACCTATAACGCTTAAATAATTTTCGGCATTAGACATTCGACATTTTGTTCTATAGGTTAAGTAAGTAGTTTTTATAGTTTACCCCACTATTTTAACCAAAAATAAATTTATAACTTATTCGAAAAGTACATTACCCACTCGAATGTTAAACCTAGAATATGAAACTGGCTCTCAAAGACAACCGCCGATAGAGTTATTTTTCTAAGGGCTATTTAACTACGACTATATTTTAGTATAGCGCAGCTAGCTTAATAAGCAAGAAAAAATGCTCTATAACCACGAATTTTATTAAGAAACCGCAACTAACTGATATAGGTCAACAAATAAACGACGACGTCTATTTTGAAGTTTTCATCTTGGGTCTATAAATAATCATATAACTTCTTACTGTGTCACACCCAAGTATCAGCTCTGTAAATATGTGTACCAGTTGATATTACGTATAGTGGTATGCGGAATCTGATCCATAAACGGACCGCCCTATCCACTTGGTAGCAGCGGTGTTTACTGGGCAAGCTGTCACAAAATAATTATCATAAAAACAAAATAGACTCCAATTATACTAATCACGTTAATATTAGATTTAAACTAGAAGCAAAAAATACGATATATAATTTGATTCATATTTGCTTCAACAAATTAGGTATAATAAATTTTATGAGCACCAGGTACAATTGGTAAGATAGGGGTCAAATGCTTACCTATCAAGCAAAAAAGGTATAAGAAGGTACAGGTCTTATTGTTTAGTCGATTTATTTGATTTAGTATATGACTTAAAACAAACGACCATCATAAGCACTAATCTCAAGTTATACCGTTGATGAAACAAAGAAGCTGGTAGTGAGTTACATGAGATGTCCTTAATTCAGTCTTGGCATTTTAAATTAAATATGAAATCAGCTCTACAAGGCTGCTCATTTACCAAGTAGTCAATATTTTACTTATAACTGCTCTGGAAAACAATGTTAAACATTTAAATAATTATTTGATAAGTCAATAATGATTTAACTAATCAATTTTTATTTCTTTTATGATCTAATTTACTATCAGTAATGTATTCGAAGTAACTTCTCAACGGTCTCACAAATTGATTGAATTTAATACTTCGTAGAAGTTAAATCAATTGGTTGGTAATATGAACTTCTTGTAATCATGACTTGTTTTTGCACTTATATTTCTTGTCTGTCCTTAATTTTAATGATACAGATTGTTTTTATGACTGTCGTTACTTATAACTGATATCTACCTACTTATATATAGCAGGTTATGTGATAAATTATAAACAAAAAAGTAGTATTATAATTTTCTACGTTCTGGACAATAGTCCAGTTTGGCCAAAAAGTACCAATAGTTATATGCTATATAACCAAGGTTTGGTTCGGTTGTACCAAACCTTCTTCAATTAATTTAGCGGTCAGATAAGCAGTTTCATAAATGGCTTGTATCTTTTAAACCATAAACGCATACTATAAAAAACTGGAGCGTTTATGATGTTATCAAAGCGTTCATCGTCTTTGAGATAACATTACTTTAATATTGAGAATATAGTTTTATTTCAGTAAGGAAATAACTAAAACAAAGACATTAAATCATTGCATTTATTAAACAATACCTAACACGATGGCACAACGTTCCAACTCGTTCGAGCTGGATTTACAGCACTGATGGACATTCCTAATTTACATGCTATTTAATAAATACAGGGTGTTGACTGTTGCTCTATTTGGGCCAGAATGTTGGGGCCAGATGGTGGATTAGCTGAATGAGCTGGTTGCTCACCAAGCATGGGCGTAAGCTGGGGCTACGAGGGGAGCGTGAGCGGCTACCACGGGAGCGTGCGCTACGGCCAACGCTGGGGAGGCGATCTATATAAAATAATAGAAATTAATTAAAAATCGTCAAAAAATATAATTAATTAAAAAATTACACTGTTTCATTTATCAGACACTCGTGGGCTTATATCAAGGGATAAACATAAGCTCTACGCAGGTGTCCAGTGTTTTTAGGGTTGGTGGATAACACATATCTTGGAAAGGTATGGTTTATGAAGATACCGTTTTCCTCATTATATTTTCTTAGCCATTATTGCGTATGCTAATTCCGCACTTAACTTGATTAACGAAAAATTTTCAACTGTGTAATAAATTATTAATGCTTTCACACTTACAGCCTCACTCTAAGTCCGAAGACTTGAATAGTGGTGTTGGAAACATATACTATTAAATAAAAAAAATAATCATCAAAATCGGCTCACAACGAAAGAAGTTACGAGGTAACACATAAAAAAAATGCAGTCGAACTGAGAACCTCCTCCTTTTTTTTGAAGTCGGTTAAAAAAAATTGCGTTCCATTGTATTACACCAAAATATTCATATGACTAGGAGCAAATAACTTTGTAATCATAAAATTTATATCATAAAGGTAAAAAATAACATTATAAAAATTTAGATTTCCGCAAATACTAAATAGTTATTAATCACGAACAAAAGAATTCAACGCGCTCAAGGGCGTAGCGCCTTTGTTTAGTTCAATACGATAGGTGCCAATGTAATAAACAAGCTAGTTATTGGATTTATGATATTATTTTTGCATACATTAATTGACACCGGTTTTAATTCAGTACAAGTTAAACATATTTTAGTGGTTATATCACTATAATTGTATAAAAATACTTTGGATTTTAATAAAATATTACAATAGCTACCTGCACTTTCAATTTTAATTGTAGTATACATATAATACTAGATGTACCCAGCGGCTTATTAAGTTAAAAAGTAGTCGATGTGTTAATCCAAGGTATAGGCCAGGTATATTCCAAATGTAATGCAAATCCGTTCAGCCATTACAACGTCAAGAGAAACAAACATACCTTGTGTAGGTATGTTTATTTCTTTTGACCTTGCATACAAACTTTCGAAATAATAATATTAGTGTGATAGATGTGTTCCCAGCACTAAAAATAAATTCTTAATTCTTTTTGAAAACTGGACCCTGAATTGAATAATCTCTAACGTCAAGAAGGAGAACAGTGTTCCTCCCCAAGAGTTAGTTTGTGGTAATGTGTGTTTGGCGTTTTACGACAATAATAATAATAATGAGGCGGAATTGGCAGGTGCCGTAGTCTCATGCCATTATCCAGACATTTTATAAACCATCAAATATACAATGCAATACTCTAATTTTTTTACTCGGATTAGTCACAGTTATTGTCTACCCAATATCATCCACCTCCTAGTTCATAGTTAATTATATATATATATAATTATTATTGTAGAGGCGTGTGCAAGCATCAAACGGCGTCAACTTCTAACATAAGAGATGTCCATCGTATATTTGGACACGCCTGATATGTTATTATTAAAATGTAACTATACCAAAGGGCCTCTTAGCGTTGGATACGGCTCCGCTAATGCCTTACAAAGGTCCGGGCACAGACCCGTGAAATAAAATAATAATAATAATATACCTTGATAACTCGGTAATACAAACTGAAACTCTCGAACAACTTTACTCGTATGAAAGAATCAGGCACTAAGTATTTAACATAATTTTCCAGTTAATGTAAGTATTATAAGTCTGATTGGCAAGTATATTAGATGATTTTAAGGACGAGCAACATTCATCCAAATATTCAAATATTAATTATTAATATTTGAAATTTAAAAAAAAATGGTATGCCAACATAGCCCTGAACCTAAAAGCGATAAAGAGAACGTGATATCGAGTCGGTTAGCATACGATATCGAAATGAGTCACATACTTAAAAAAAAATTATTAAATTATTTTAATTAAGACATTCTTACCCTGACGGTATTAGCGTAAGAAGTGGCAACAGGTACGGCGGCTTTGACGTACGGGGCGCTGACTACGGGGGCGCCAACGTAGCCGTGAGCGAGACCTCCCCAGGGGGAGATGGGGGCATAACCGCCATAGATACCGGGAGCGGCGGCGGCGCAGGCCAGGAGAGCGGTGAATACGACCTGCGGGAGAAAGATGAAAGTTAATACTAAATATATTATATGTTTCACTTCAAGTATTACATAGATATAGATTCGAACTGCTCGTTGGCTTAGTTGGCTGGCGTTCGCCTTCTAAGCAGGGGTATCGGGTTCAATTCCCGGCGGGAACACAAGTTCTGAATGAAGTTGTGATTGTGTGTGTAATATGCATGTTTCCGGCACCCACGATACAAGTCATCGAGAGAGAGAAGACTTAGTGTGGGGCTGTGAGTGTGAAAACGTTTGTTTTTTTTATGATTTAAACGCGAACAAAGCTTAAAAAACCGACTTCATCGGTTATATTTTGGTTTTTTTTTTCTTCTAACTCTTAATAGGATAGGGATAGGGAAGAAAACTAGATGTTTTTTTTTTAGGGTGTGATTGTGTGTATGAATGCTTCAGGCGCCGACGATACAAGCCTTTGAATTTGTATAGTTTGTTTGTGTATTATACACTGAAAGAAGACCATAAGAAGAGCATAATTCGATCTGATAAGCTATGATAGTTTTACATATCGAATAGTCTTGTCCTAATAAAAATATAATATACAGGATATTTTTTTAAATACTAGAAAGCTCTCAGATCCTGATTCTTATTCTAGCCCTTAGCTGATTTAGTCCCACGACTTTCTTCTAAACGCTATATTTTCCGTAATAATTCACATGATAATTATATTCTATACATTCTATAATTAATAGTTGTTTCACTACACTTTCCCGCAAAAAACCGCATCTTTGCGCTACGGCTCGTATTATACACGGTTTATAGTGAATATCTTAAACTTAATAGAGACAGTAAATAATTTTAATATTTATTTGAAAAATCATAAAGCAGTGTTTCCAATAAACGCACAACAAAATACGTATCTATGGTTGGAATGATGTTCCAAGAGGCTTCTGGTAGTTTGCAAATTACCCTGTTTATAATATTTATTTTTTTATATCGTTTATTCACATGGGCCTCAAAGAGGCACTCATGAAAGTTAATGATTCTTTTGCCAGATTCGCAAAATTACAGCCATCTCGAGAAGAACCTGGCAAGAAACTCGACGGCACATTTATTTCTTTAATTTTTTTTTTAAACTTTCTTAATCTCTAATACATAATTTTATTAACCTAGGTGTTATTATGGTATTCGCTAGAAAGCGCTTGTGCAGTTTGCCTCCATGCATCCTTGTCATTAATATAGTCGATCGTTTTATAGTAAGCTTTCTTAATTAATGCCCGTTTTATTACAGATTTACGGGCCTATTGCCTATATTTCCCAAAACTAAACTAAAATTATATACAGCAAAGACCCAAGTTACCTACATATCATCGAGTTTATAGGTAACTCAAGTGCTCAAGCCCACTACCAGTGGGAAGCGTTCCCATCATGCTGGCGGCATTGCCTCTCTGAATAATATAATACCCTCTATATAATATAATCTTGAGTGTACGCTAGCACAGTAAGTTTAAAGGTAAATTGAAAGGTTGAAAAATAAAAGTAAGACTTCTCAAACTATAACTCAGGGCAATAACTTTAAATGTCAATCACCGAATATAGCAAAAAATTAAGCTCTTATCTCAAGTCGATTGGATGGAATGATAACAGTTCATAGAAAACTATTTTAATCTAAACTCTCTATTTCAGGCCTCGAAAGAGCTTATTGTCGGGCTTTTTAAATTGCTTAAGTTATTGGGTCGTTGAAGAACGTTCTTCAGGGCGTTGGCATGGACGCTAAGACAAAACTCGAAAGACGATTATGTGTTATCATATTTAACTTGAAATATATCTTAATCGAATTCTGTCATTTCATGTAAGTTTTGAGAACTAACAATTCTAAACTTTTACAATACAATAACTCTTTATTGACACCAAAAGATATATTCAGCTTACAGAGAAACTTGTATGTATAGGTACAATGGGCGGTCTTATCGCTGAGAGCGATCTCTTCCAGACAACTTTTCAAATAGTTTTGGATAAAATGAAATGAATATATTTATACTTACTACCTTATACCTTATTTTATAGCAGCACTATATTTTATTTTAATCAAAATCAAAATCGTTTATTCTCATGGGCCCCAAAGTGGCACTCTAATTACTATCATTGTAGTTTTATGATTTTAAAGTACTAGATAATTGTACGCACAAAAGTGAAAAAAAAAAAAAAAACGATCCAATTTCAGAAACCCAAAAAATAACTATTGACAAATTCCATGGACATTCAAATAAGAGAACTTTTAAAATACGATGGCAAAAAATATAAGCACATTTGGCCAATAAATCAACTAACAAAAAATCTAATATATTCTTCAACAAGCATAATTTAGATTTTTTGTTTTATAACATCTATGAATAATTATTTTATAACATTATTTTAATTTCGTCATGTTAGTGATCTTTAATCCAAACATGATATACCGGATAATGTAATTTGTACACAATTAACGTCTAATCTAATACCTATAATTTGGCAGCAGTACGTTTTACAACCAATTAAACTGTTGATTTATATATAGTAAACTAATCTATACTTACTAATATTATAAAGCTGAAGAGTTCGTTTGTTTGTTTGAACGCGCTAATCTCAGGAACCGCTGATCCGATTTGAAAAATATTAAGGCTATAGGCTACATTATATTTTCAAAAATATTAGGAATCCTTACTAAAAGTCCAATAATCACGCGGACGAAGTCGCGGGCACTGCTTATTATTTAATAAACGTATAAAGTATCTTTAAAGTTTGTTAACTAATTGGCGTACGTATTTGTGTTAACATTATATAGAGAAAAAATACAATAAATAAAATAGATGTTTAATGTTATCAAAAGCTGAATAATTGTTTTCATAAAACTGTTTCAGGCCATGTCCTTTATTGTAAACTAATCAGGGAAATTTCATCAAAATTGGTCCAAACGTATATTTAGTTAACCGTAATAAGTTTACACATAACATAGAAATGTATTATGTATATATATTAAAGTATAATATATTATGTATAATATATTATGTATAATATATTATGTATATTATTACGTAATGGTATCCATTGTAACATTTTAAAAAAATATAGAGAGGGATTTAAATTATTTTTGTGAAAAAATATTTGTGACTTATGGCCACTAAAACCTCAATAAATATTGATGATTAAAATTAAATTAAAAGTAAAAATAAATTTCCTTTGACAGCATTATTATTTTTACTATTTGTTTTACTTATAGTATATGCAATTAGAATAACAAGGTGGAAATTACTATTAAATTTTAATGCAAAAATATGTTTTGCTATCATTACCCAGTTTACATAAAGTAGGTATTATAAAGTTTTACGAGGTTATAAAGCCAACTTGTTATTTTCACGTCAGTTACTATACTTGTTTACCAATAGTACAGGAACTTGCTTAAGTTTAAGCAAAATTAATCGTTGTTTCAATATAGGTATTATTTTAGATTTATGATTTTATATGTTCATCTAGTTCATTTGGATTTAGATTTCAATGGACAAAGAAGGTTACAATGTGGTACGGTCCAGCTGGTAAGAGAAGTAGAGGCAGACCAGCTGAACGAAGGCTCGACGAAATTTTAAAAATTGCTGGAGAGGATTGGATGGAGAAGGCGAGCGAGAGAAATACGTGGAGTAAAAAGGACGAGGCCTATACTCGTTGAGAGGTCCTTAAAAAGCGAGTTCTATTATGTATATTAAAATTATATTTTATCTTGTAAACTTTTTAAGGAAATAAAATGGCTTTATTATTATTATTATTATGTTCATCTAGTTACGTTGTTTATTCAAAATTATTATCGGTGTTAGGCGATCAAAACTTTAAACGTCTTGAATTACATTTAGGACTGAGTTCATCAAACTGTAAATAGAATGTAACTTTAAAATACTTTGAATATTATAGTATGCAGATATGCTCAGTTAAGTTTAAAATGTTTAGCTAAACTCCAATTTAGGATTAAGAAATTATCGCTAACCTGGAGATACCATTAATTGTTAAACATTCGTTGAAATCAATTAAAGTATTTTAGAAATAAGATTTAACTAAAATTAAGTATTGGAGCGACTTAACAAACTCTAAGCTTACGGTGTCACGATATATATTTATATATAGATAATTTATATACTGAGAAAGTATATGTAATCTATCTTTCCTAATTATTAAGTTTATTTATTATTTCTCTTTTCTAAAAAAAAATATTGCATCATTAATCTACATTATCTTACTGTGTATTCGATGTATAAGCAAAACTATTGGTATTAATTTGTCCTACTTCATTTTTATTTATTCTCGTGCATATTTCCACTAAACAGTTTGAAAACAATTACTTTTTTAAGAAACCAAATACAATGAAAAATCTTACATCGAAACCAGTTGCGAATATCTGGTTTCGTGGCTGCCCGAAGGGTAAAACAGATCAGATTAAAGACAAACAGAATCGCGTGTGCAATCAAGTGGACCATAAAAAGTGGTGAATTGTCGAATACCGGATAGCAACCGGTAACCTCGGTGGGTCGTTGCCGCCCTAGAGAATGTCAAACGAACAAAAACTGTTTCATATACAGTTTTTATTCTACTTTGTAAAGTTTTAAATATAGAATTGAGTCATTTATGCACTGTTAATAAGTTAATAAAATTAGGTCGGCTGGCTTTATTGCAAGACAATTAAGTTAAAGGTAGCGTTGATTGAATGTTAATAGACTGCTCCTTTGCAATAATAAATGGTAATTGCTATTAAAATTCGTAAAAGCTTATAAATTTTAATTCAGTTTTGGGTACTTATTAGATAAACTTTTGAGTTCATGACATATTTTACTTCGTTAGTTTATCGCATAGATTATCGTAATTAATATTTTATAAAGTGCATTTGCACATGAATTAATGGGACTGTGACATCAGTATTCCGCTAGGACAAATGAAGATCACTATTATAGTGATACATTTTAGAAAGGAGATATTATCACTTGACGCGGGGATTGAATCATTATAGTTCTGCCTAGCATGGCTAATACTATATAAACAAAAATCTGTATAAATTCAATTATAGGGTGTCCTTGTCGTCAGTGTTAAGGGGGTGATATCAGAATTTCGCCTAAAACGCGAGCTTTTGTAACGGTTTTACTCGGCAATCATAACAAATTCTGATAAATAAAAATATTCGTCAGAACCTTTATGCTATGATATATGAGTACTACTTCAGAATATTCATAATATTCAGAAATGTAAGAGAACCCGTAATCATCAATATCAAAACCCTGTGAAAATTATATCATATACGTATTTTAAACAAGACGAATAATTTCTTCAGCTTGCTTTTTTTGAGGTGCATTTTCACGAATCTTGAATAAGATATAAAATCAAAAATTACCACCTTGAGTAATCGCCGTAATATAAGTTATGCAACATGCAGCTTTATCTGCCAAAGTGTAAAAGGAAAAATGTGTTGTGGTTAAAAAAGGTGCTCGCTTTGACGTATATCTGCCCCTTAACACACGTATCAATCTAGCACCTGACTGGTATCATACTCGTCTGTGCGCGCACTATTAACCACTAACCAGACTATTTATTTTATTGTTTTTTTTTTAATATTGGCTCCGCAATCTTGGTCATTTAGCCAGTGTCAAGTTATAAAATATTTCAAGAAAACTTTATAATATAAGTCTTAGTTATAAGTCACAATCAAAGTCAAGTATAATAGTCAAGGTTATTACTAGAACATGACTTGACTATGACTGCATAGTCAAGTCATGTTCTAGTAATAAAGTGGTAGAAACTTTTATTATAATAATACAAAATCATAAACGCCTTTTTTCACTTACGCGGCAAAACTTGTTGATACAATTTGTTATCTTGAAAACACCTTCTAGTTAATCTGTGGCTGTGGTTCAGCATCAAATTTGTTTACTTTTAATTTTGGCTTCGCAATATTGTGCATTTAGCCAATGTCAAGTAATACTATATTTTAAGAGCATTCCATATTAAAGTCCTAGTTACAAGTCACAGGCAAAGTCGAGTAAAAGAGTCAAGGTTTAGCCATAGCGGTAGAAACTTTACTAAAACTTCTATTGAAGTTCCGTAGCAATGGCTAAAACCACGATTTTCAACTTTGTATGACTTGCCTACACTCATGCACGTTTACTAAATATTAACGGTTAACATCCACCATTATTACACATTAGCACTCGAAGAATCACAGGTTTTGGATATGATACAAAAACAACAACGCCATTTTTTCTCTTTCGCGGCAAAACTCCAGCTCAACTTTCAACCTTTAAAGGATGAGGTTATACTTATAAATTACTGGAATTTAAGCCACAAATAAGAATATTAATGTCACTCAATTAAATTATAGTATATATATATATATATATATATATATATATATATATATATCTATATATATATGTATACTTATAAATTAAAACTTATAAATTTGTATATATTAGTGTACTTGTGAATCTAACAGCAAAAAGTAAGGAAAGATCGTAACTATAAGATTTTTTATTTCTACACCACTTTCCAGTAAACTATCGTAGTATGTAATTAATTCGCCTTTTCACGTTAAAATTACATCGTACAAAAAAAGTTCATAAAAATATCGATAAAATTAGCCAATTTTGATAACGATAATGACGTTTTTTAAATGGAGTAATTTTCCAAAAACATTTTTTTGTTGACAATTTCACTTAATTAAGACATCTATAAGTAAACAATCAAAAAGTATAATGTTGAAAAAAATCTCTTTATAACTAATATTTTTAACTAGTATATTCTTATCTTAAAAAAATATAGGTAAAATTCTTACCAGCTTGTACATTTTTGAGGGGTGGGGAGGGGTAGCTTGTAGAATTGAATGAAAGATGTGAGAGCGAATGTAGTAAGGGCCTGTTAGGTCTGCCTTTTATAGCGCTTAGACACATGGTTGGGCCGAATCCGTGTAGGTACCCTACCTCTGGCCTTAGCCTAGGCCATTTAGCCTTCAGTAATAGAGTTAGAGTATAGTTTGCAGAAAAGATTCGATTTTATATTTAGATGAACTCCTCTTTAATATCTTTGAAATTAGGCAGACCATTTTAAAGTCTATTTAGAAGTGCTTTTTGTGAATGAATTTTCCATGAATTTTCACGGATGGTTCACAATGGAAAATATTAAAAAGTAAATGATATAATAACATGTAGAGTTGTGCAATGAATTTAGTTCGAATTATTAAAACGTAAACCAAAGTCATGCTGAGACAGCACAATAGTTTTCAAAATTGTTGCGAAATCTATCTAGGATCAACTCTTTCTCCAGTTGACTGCTGTCATGAAAACATGTCCAGTTTCGCAACATGCTCTCGCGCTAATGGTCTTCCTCCTTTACCATTTTATATGTGGACAATGTGAGAAAGGGCAAACAAGTCCTATGTTACGTTCAAGAGAGGCTAGAACAACGGAAGGAAATCAACTTAAGTTTGGAATGACTGGAACAGACGGAATTTTGGCCTCAAGAGGTGTCTACAACCTGAATAGGGAAAAAACGAGACATTCTCGTTCGCATATTAATAACATTATTATTTTTAAGGTATTAATAAATAATGGATTATACAATAAGGATCTGTTTTCTAAGTTACCTTAAATAAATAAATAAATAGATTATTATTATATAATAAGTTTTACATGACTACCACTATTTTTTCCTCATTATTGGTGATTTCTCGAACCATATAACGAATCGTATAATTAGGCGTTCGCCGCGAACAGACACCTCGCCCTTTGTGCCTAACGCTAAGCTTGTACAATTTAGACGCTAAATGCCTCTGACAGACCGATGAACGGGTGGGTGGACGGACGGACGGAGTGAAACTCAAATCAACTTAGAGATATCGCTTTGATCGAAAAATTAGATTTCGCATTGGTTAATCACAAGTATTTGATTATTACCACGTTTTGTTACTTATTTCTGTCATGATCGGTTTTAATTCAAAATCAACAATACTTTTAACAAAAAGGTTATATAGCTGCTTATCAATGGAAACTGCTAGCAATAGAGTAGATAATTGGATTCCTTGGTAATTTGAGTGTTGAATGAAAATTAGCCTCATATTGTCAATAATCTTTGGCCTACACTACCCATACACTTTCTTCACCTTGGGCACTCACTCTCATTGAGGTCATCCGAATCATTAGAATGAAGAATGCCAAGCCACAGTTCTATATTTTATGATAAATATTTTACTGTACAAGCTATTCGCCTCTGGAACAGTTTACCGGTCTCTATACGTCGTTCTCAATCACTACACACTTTTAAAGAACAAATAAAAAAATGGTATCACTCTCAATTAAATTAAAGCTATGAATGTCCTTTATTAGTCATATATATGTATAATAATATATATTAGTTTGTGTATGCTTATAATTATTATTTATGTAGGTTTTTGTATGTATATTATGTATCTAGTATTAATAAGTATGTGTAAGTACATTTATTAATTTAAATACGTGTTCAGGTACACCACCGTCCATGTTTGTAATATTTGTATCATCTCCCTTTGGTTGTCTGGAAGAAATCGCTTTGAGCGATAAGACCACCCTTTGTGCTCCTATGTTATATTTAAGATTTCTTTGTAAGTGTTATTATTTGGTGTGCAAATAAATAATTTATATATCTATCTACACTAAATTATGTCTAAATCCGTTCAGCCATTACGATATACTTCGTTTCACACATAACCACGCACAAACCTTTTGATTTTCAGTATATGTGATACACTTATAGGTACATAGAATAGATACTTTCAGTAGTTTTAATACTTACAATGCATCTGAATTCACTCTTTAGCGATATAGAAACATTTGATTGAATGAACATTTCTTGTGACTGTTAAAGGAATTTCAAGAACTTTTGCAATAACAGCATTCAATCGTGTTCCTTAACTTAGTTATGATCTGGGTTATATTTGAAATAAGATATTAGTAACATTTACCGATTATTACATCATCAATTATTAAACTATAAGTTGACGGCTTTGCCTGCTTTCAAGAAATACCTTATGACAAATTTAAAGGTTTTTAATGTGTAACCTCCGAACTAAAATTGATCGTTATCAGTTCAGCATTTATAGAAAATTTGTATACTTCGTATGAAACTCATATACTCATATGAACTATATATATAGTTACTATAAAAATATAGTGTTAAAATTAGAACACTAACTACAAGAAAGGCTTATTAAAATTAAATAAATTAAAATATTCTTATATTGTAATTGCTCCTGTCTATTAATTTAAATAATTGAAATATTTAACAGAATCTTTTTTAAAACAAAAGTTTTTAAAAAGTATGTATGTTTGTAGGTATATTAAATATAATGAATTTTACGCGTATGGTGCTTATCCTCCTCGACCGCATCGACATTTACCAACAGTTAGTGGTCAAAAGCTAGCCATAATGTATTTTAACTTTTTAACTAACCGTACCACTGCTGAACACATGATTGCAGCTATATTTTTAATTCAACATACTTGCAATGTACACTACTATTATGAAAGAGTAAATGATCTTGATCCTATGTGAGTGTCAATTGTAGTGTACATTGACAAAGTAATATAATAGTTTCTGCAGTTAAAAATAAAGGTAATTATGTATGACATTGTATTAAACTTAGTTCTGTCCTAACACTAAATTTTGTAATAACCCACACACTGTCTCAAAGAATCTTTATATATTTATATTAAAAAACTCATTTAACAATATCCATGAATTATATGATTAGCTAAAATTAAATTAATCAAGAATATGCATATAATTTATTATAACCTAACTACTTTAAGTAAAGTTTGTTTCTGGTCTCCGAACTTAGTTGATGGTGACTGTGAGTGAGAAATCTTTTTTAAGAAGTATTTTTTATCTCATATGCTGAGTAACAGTCACTCACAAAAGCTTCTACAAAATAAAAAGGTTTTCAAAAGAACTGCCAGAATGTTAACAAAAATTCTTATTCCTTTATATAAACTAAACCAAAATTTGTAATCTGATAGATAATTAAATAGATAACTGTGCAAAAACATCGCTGTAACATCTAAAACATCTCATAATAACATATGTTTTTTGTATGTTATCCAAATGTTTTGGCAGTACTCTGTAGTATGTTAGTATGCTGAAACTACTATTACGGTGGTTTAGTGCGTCTTAGTAAAATTACTGGATAATTAGGAAGAATTACTCTAAAATTTAAGAAGAGGATGGCAGTTTCATTTCCTAATTTACCACTTAAATTATTTTTAGTACTGCAAATGTTAAGAAAGCTTAACGTCAAAAAAAACCATTCTTGGATCAAGACCTTTCGGCAACCCTAATAATAGTTAGTAGTTGTAGTAGGTAGACTAAAATTTATGTGACCATACATAAAAATTGCCCAGTTGCTGCTTGTAAGCACGCACAAAGGAGGGCAGGGCGTTTTCAATGACAGAATCACTATATATTACTTAAACAGTAAATAATTACTTAGAGCCTTAGTCTTATCTATGGACATTGGAGCTTAAGACATAACTATTAGTAAGGATTGATATAACTCAGTTTGAGTGTCCATATTTCCATCAAATAGCGAAACTGATCAATGTCTGTGCATATGTTGTAGTAAAGGTACGAATCGAACACTACTAACAAATGTTTTAAATCAACCTCTCACAAAAACAGTGACCGTATTTACACGCTTTTTTAAATGAGTGCGAACTATTTGTATTTTTGTGTGCATATTTATCACTGATAGATAGTTAAGGCGGTGTTCTAGGCGTCTCGCGCACATTGAGTATTAAATCTGACCTCCTCTGACCATTAATTAGCGCGATAGGGTGTAGCGACGGATTGCAGGTGACGGAGTGTCCTGTACGCATGTGTCCCACATAGCCCAAGTTTACATCATTACGATATAAGAATATTTAATGTTTTAACTGCCCGGCGAAGTCTGTCTGTGGTGTGAACATGCTTCAGAGAGTGGAGATGGTAGATGGGGCATACTTGTAGGAAAGTGGACTAATATCGTGAACAAATTTGTCATACAATTGAGTTTTGTTCATGCCAATGATGAAGAAAAGCGATTTTATACGCTCACCAAGTAAGCAGCGCCAATTGCAGCGGCACTCAAAACTGTGATTGAACCAAACATTACGTAGCACTTCAATGCAGGGTGCATCATCTCCTTAATTCTTAAAGTGTTCTCTCATATGCCCAGTATTCAGACTGCCAACTGGCTTGTTCAAGCAGAACCTGTCATTTTAAACATATCAGTTCTTCTATTCAGCTGTTTGGTATAAAGATAGTTAAATTGACTCGCAAGAAGTTCTGCGACTTACATTTTTGAAGGGGAGTCATCTTAATAAAGGCGTGACAAGGTGGATATTTTAACTGGTCGTATATTATGAACGTAATTTAAACCATTTTTTTTTATCTACTCTAAAATTAACATTACTTTATGTAGAAGTTTATTACCTTATACTTTGCCTGCTTATCATAGCCAAGTGTAGAGTCCATTGCTTTTCAATAGTTCTCATGATTAACGTTTACTGTTTATACGCGTCAAAGTTGACACAATTCTATCACACACGGTCAGCTGACTCGTTATCATTTTGTGTCAAACGCTTAATTATCAGATGTGGTAATAGATAACAAAGTGGCACTAAGCTTTTCTTAATATATTGCAAGTCTAGGTTAACGGCGATGTAAATTATTATAGGTGACTATTTGAAGTCTGTAATTTGTTTAATAATTTAGAAAGGGTTCTCGATCTACTTTCAAAAAGTTTAGTTTAAAAAAAAAAGATTTGAGAGGAAAATTCAGTCAATAAGGCCAACGTGCGACTAGTTCATGCCTACCTCATTAATTATGGTACCCATTATTGAATTGTAATTCATGGCAAGGACTCATCACACAATATCCTTTAACTCTATTCCGAAGCCTGCAGGTGGTTATAAATTATTAATAAATAATATGTACACCTATTGGGCGTATGAAAGTGTTTTATTATAATCAATAATACACAACTATATATAAACTTAATATGAAGTCGATTCGTCGTGTTCGGATGAATGGTATAGGATTCATACGGTACAAACAAACAGACATACATTTATATATTGAACAAACTGCTGGAGAATTGTTTGATCACAAATAGATTAATCGTATGAATAATTTATTAAACAGATTATTAACTTTTAGATTTTTGAACGCAGTGGTAAAACTTAAGTTACTTGTTATATTTTGTCTTTTTGATTTGTCTTTTCTTTCACCATATATAATAGTAATATTAGAAGTAGGCAATTAAAATTGCGAAATGCTTAATTACTAGTAACATATAAGGCATAATTATAAATAAAACCATAAGAATTCAAATGGCAGGACATAGATTTTGCAAATATTTGCTCTACTTTAAACTATAACTGCACATTTTCTACAAATGGTGTCTCAGCCTTGGTCATACAATTTAACTGGCAGGCGTGTAGCTTTGGGGCATTTGCGCATTTGGCTTGGTAAAAAAAGGTAAAGACAGTTCGTTTTTAACCAACTGCAAAAAAAAGAAGAAAGGTTCTCAATTCGACAGTTTTTAAGTGTGCCTTAAAACTTTTTTCTAGATGAACCGAATTTGATGATTCTTTTTTTTATTTGAATGCGGGTGCTTTCCATGTGGTCCCATTTCAATTTGATTAATGATAAATATATGAGTAGTTGTATTTGAGTTATCTTCAATAATGCGTATTTAATCTGATCAAGAGTTCCAAAGATAAAGAGGTGAGGTCGTTTTTTAATTTTTTCTTGCGATTACATTATTATACTCTTTCTATCTTGTTACACAGTGCACAGCGTTTTTGGCGCATGTTAAACCGTTAAAAAAGCGGTAAAAAAGCGATATTCCTATATGCGAAATTGATTGTGTAGATATCAACAACATTTTTAATTACTTGTAAAATGTTGTATATTACAATGCACGAGATTGTAATATATTACGTACGTGCACGTATTTCGTACTGTAAATTTGTTATTGTATTATTCGTTATTGTAAATAAATTACGCTGTACAGGATGGCAACACACGGAAAATATATAGATACCTTCTAGGCAAGCATGCTACATCTTCGGCCGCATCGTCGCTTTCCATCAGGTGAGATTGTGGGCAAACGCTTGCCTATCGTACATAAAAAAAAGACATGATAAAAAAGAAAACTTTCTGTTAAACTTTTTCTTTCTACACTACTTATTCGCCGCTTCAGTTGAACCGAATTATCAGAATCATTCAAGGGTATGCAACTTTGTATACATATTTGATCGAAGATTTGAAAAAAGACGAAGAGACGAACCGCCAACACCGCCTCCGAATGTACAAAAGCCCTTAAAATTTTTACAGAAAATGGTGTAGTAAGTGAATATATTAGATCAATTTGTGACACCTCTATAATATATTACCCATGTATATATAATTATGTAGCGCAGTCACGTTGCAACAGATACCTACGCTATGGGCGAGAACTACAAATATCTGTAACAAATAACTGTGGATCGTGCTTTAAAAGCAGTAGTAAGCGTCTTAATTTACGACAAAAAAATACCCCATGTATTTCTTTCTAAGCGATTTCGTACTCTACTTTCAACATTGTTTTTCACGTTACTCCAAACGGGTAGAAAAATAAAGTTTTGCTCTCTACATACGTGTATGGGCCATACAAAAAAGCAAAATATTTTTTAATACTTTCGTAGGTATATATAATTTTCATTTCCATTTTTGGCTTTGAGTCATAATTTCATATTATCTGTAATATTCTCTGAGAATTTGAAGTTATTTGCTTATATGGTCCAGACGCCAAATGCCTTTGACGGACGGGCGGACGGATAATGTGATTGAACCTTGAAAACTTGGGTCGACATAAAGATCTCGCTTTGCTTGCTCGACCAACAACTACATATTATATATGAATGGGAAGTCAATAAAAAATATGGATATCTTTTAAGTTTCTTTTACTATCATATCACAATTTGTATAAAATTACTATACTTCTGAGCAAGTCACTAAGCAATGATATCACCAAATTCGTTTATAGGTAGTAGGGTGATGAGAGGTATCTGGCGGAGAGAACTGGAGCGGCAGGTGCTGCTAGATAAGGAGCAGCCGGGGCAGCTACGTAAGGAGCAGCAGCAGCAGCGACGTAAGGAGCAGGAGCAGCAGCAACGTAAGACGCAGGAGCTGCGACGTAAGGAGCGGCAGGGACTACTGGTGCCGGGGCGTAAACCGGGGCGGCTACGGCGTGGTTGATGGCGTGTGCGGAGTAGGAGCTAGCGTAAGGCGCTACTATTGCTGCCGAGGCAACAGGGGCAGCGACAAGGGCCGCTGGGGCGGCTATTCCTGCGCTGCAAGAGGCTACAGCCAAGGCGAAGGTAACCTGCAATAAAATGTTCAGTAAGAAGATTTCATAATTTTTATTTTATTTCTTGCTCCGGTTAATTTTACTTACAACGAATTTGGCGATCATTTTGCTAGTGGTTTTGTGACTGCTAACAGGTGCTTACAATGAAAAAATCCGATGGACTGTGTCGTCTCCAGGGCATCGTTACGTTTTATACCAACTGTCGATTTCATTGAGCAACATCGAGGACGGACGACGCATGCGCGCGGCTAAATAATGCGCAGGACATCGCAGTTGGCACCGCGATTTTTGACCCAGACTTCGTTTACGGACTATGCATTCTAATCTCGACTCTATGCTCACCATTTTCACTGGACGTTATGCAACTGACGAAAGGGAAAACAGGTTGAGCATTATGAATATATTGCCATATTATGCTTACACGAAGTGCATGCTAGACCTATCTTTAACATCTATGTGTAGTAGGAATGTGTGCCAAGGCTGTTTAGAGAAATCAAACGGAGTCTGCTACTTATGGCAACAGAATCATTTGCCACTTAAACTCGAGCAAGGGTATCTAAATTATATCCTCCATATACAGACACTTACATTGTATAGTAGGAGAACGCGTATAAGGCAATTTATTACCTAACATATTTTAGGTATAATAAGTATGTGAAAAATAAGTTTGAAAAATTAATACTTCAAAACAGTCACTTGTAGTTCTTTTGTTATGGATACGACGTGAAACAAGAATAGAAAAGAGCAACAAGGAAAACACAGTTAAAATAATTTTAACGTTCTTGTTCATTATAATGCAACAGAGCAAACATGGATTCCCGATGAATATTGCACGATTTGCAATACAATAAGAATTTCACAACAAAAAAAGTTTCTTAATGTGATCCATTTCTCCACGCACGCGCCTCTTCGAATCCCAAATGACCAACCGCAATCCGTCAAATGCTTATTTTGCCGTACGACACCTGAATCACAATAAACATGGTATAAAAGACTAGCACTTTTTCTTGGCAGTCACACATCACATCCTCTTTTCAACCAGGAAGGTCCTCCAACAAATCAAGCAAGATGTACTCTTTCAAATCTGTAAGCATTTTTCAAATAACTGTTTTCCATGAAAAAAAAAAGATATTAATAACTTTGAAACAAATTTCAACGAAATCAGTGAAAGTGCTTTTATGTGCGTGCAATTATTTAAACATCAATTTTTTTATGTCCTTAGATCGTTCTTATCGCTGCGGCCTTCACCATTGGCGCTGAAAGCAGCGCAGTTCCTGTTGCTGCGCCTTTAGTGGCACCAGCGCATGTCGGATACGCTCACGCTGTACCACAGAACATTCCACCATATGCATCTCAAGTCAGCGTATACAACAGAGCATTGAACCCTGTAATCGCCGCTACACCATTTGCAGCTCCAGTTGCTGCCCCCTTGGCGGCACCGGTAGCCGCTGCATTAGCTGCACCTGCCCCCTATGCCACTGCATTAGCTGCACCTGCCCCCTATGCCGCCCCATTTGCCGCCCCCTTAGCTGCCCCCTTAGCCGCTCCCTTAGGAGCTCCGTTAGCGCCTGCTCCGTACTTGGCTGGACCCGTTCCTGCCCCATACGCCTTACCTTCTGCATATGCCGCTGGTCCCGCTGCTTACGCTGCCGCCCCAGGTTTTCCCGCACCGTTCCCTTACTCCGCTCCCCTTCTCCGTTCCCCCTACGGATACGCCCCAGCGTATGTACGATAGATTGGAGAGAAAACTCGACTGACCTTCCTTTTAAAGTATTTTCATGAATGTTTTTTACTTTTATATAAAATATAAATAAAATATTTAAATTATGTTATAGTTTTATTGAAAAACGAACCTACTGTTCAATTGCATCATATAATAATATTGTTTGATTACATTGGCATCAGGCCAGTTATAACAATTTGACCGCCTTTTTGGCAACTGAACGTAACTGTTTAGGTATTCAGTATGCTTGTGGATTGCCACTCTGAATTGCATGTTGCATCGCTCTGGATTGCCATATATATATATGATGAAGCCAATCAACATATTATTATTATTTTATAACAGTTATTCCCGTGTTTGTTAGAAATATCAGGAAAGAAATATAGTTTTTATTCTTGAAATTTCATTAAAACCTGTACCAATATTTATTTTGAGTGTGTGATTGAGTACAAACAATTAAATTAATAAACAAAAATCGCATTTATTTTTTAGTAGTATCTTTGGTTAATGGGACCTCCCAGAAAGTGACTCAAAATGGATTGAGCGAATAATAAACAGGTACAATAATTATAGACTGACCTCCTATTTCTTCCTTTGATGAAAATAAAATGAGTTTCTCAAAGTTAACAAACGACAATAGAATAAAACGCGTAAACTTCCTGGGCTCAAAACCAACTCAAAAGGTTTTGTAGGTTATAAGCATTTCTTATTCATGAAAACAAGGTCAATAACAATAAAAAAATATGAGGGCACCTTATAATCGTAACAATGAATCTTAAATATTCGATTACAGACGTGTATTTTTTTAAATATTTTTATACTAGATAGGCAAGCATTTGATTTCCATCTCAACTGATTGAAAGTGAAAGTTTAACAACATAACGATCATGGATAATTTATTTAAATTTAACAAACATAACTTATAAAACATAACATAACTTACACAGAATGGGGTTGGCGTCGCGGCTACTTCGGCAGAGCAGCGCAAACGGCAAAAATATGGAAACCACGGCAGTGGTTACATATTTGAGCCTTTTGGTGTTGAGACACTGGGTCCATGGAGACCGGGAGCTCATTCTATTTTCAAAAATCTATCAGAGCGCCTGGTTGAGGCGACGCGTGATCAAAATGCTGGCACTTATTTGGCTCAACGTATTAGCATTGCAATTCAGAGAGGCAATGCAGCCAGCATGATGGGAACGCTGGTAGTGGGCTTGAGCACTTGAGTTATCTATAGGCTCGATGTCTTGTAAGTAACTTGTTTCTTTGCTGTATTTAGTTTGAGTTTAGTTTTAGGAAATATAGGCAATTGGCCCGTAGATAGCTAAAAAGTTACAATACTGTTAGTCACTTATCAAACATTACAAAAATATGTATAACAACAATTTCTTAAATCCGGACCTGTTTTACATTATTAACCAAATTAGAGAATTCCTGTAGCATAGCGTTTAGTTAGAGATTCCTTCCTAAAGATTAATGATGTGGATGAGCTAATATTTTGTATTAGCCCTACATAATCATATTACGTTATCAAAAACGTAGCCCTAAACATATATAAAACAAGTCAATATGCTAAAATTTTAAAAACCTGACTGCGAAAAATGTGAACCTACTTTTTTTTTTAATTTATGTAATCCCCTTATAATTTCTTTCATTTTGATTCCCTACTCGATAGGTTTGTTGTACCTAATGTTTTTTAGTAACGTACTACTATTTCGCGCAAAAATCCGTATTATTATTTTATATATTTTTCAAACACCAATTTAGATAGGACACTTGTGTATTTAAGACTAACGATACCTTAACTGTCGAAATCTTTCCAGCACTTTGAAAGTAACGAGGTAAAAAAGAAACAAATAAACATACATGCATACAAGTTACGCACGAAAAACATAACCCTACCCTGCAAGTCAGGTCAAAAAAGATAAACGAAATGCTATTTAAATATCGGTATTTGGTATATCACTATTGTGACTAGGTCAAACAGAAACCAGTTTTTATGTAGTAACTATATATTTTCGCTCTGGCGTCCTCTGAAAATGAACAACCATGCTACATTTTCGGCCCATCGTCATCGGTTCCATCGGTTTAAATCAGGTGAGATAGTAGAGAAATGTTTTTCTATGTATCATAAAACAAGAACGCCTTTTTAAATAATATCTAGACGTTACTTATACGTTTACTATAATTAATACTAACTTCTTGAACCGTTAGTATATTTTATTATATATTCTATAGAGGATTTTCGAAACAGACGTGAATATATAATTACGAGGAAAACTACAATATTCTCAGAAAGCTATATCAATAATTAGCAGTGCATGATTTAAAATAAAAATTACTGACGCGATATCCAAGAAAAAATGCTGCAGATTGATTAATCTTAATTAATTATTAGTTCAATGACATTATAGACTATCGCTAGTGCAACAAGGCTGAATGTGTTTCTTTTTGGGTGGCCAGTCATATCGACTCTAGACATTTTTTAAGCCTACAAATAAGGTTTACCAAGAAATATAACTGTCCTGCAAGTGTACTAAAATTTCCAGCTTTGTGTACTAACACAATTGAACTAATAATAATAACAAACCTCTTCTTTATTCTCTTAGGTTTGAGTATGGCTAATACATACAACTCATCTGTACTGATCTAGTTAATAATAAATGTAAGGAAATAATAATAAATCTCTAAAACAATGTAAAAGTATTTTATTTACAAAAAATCGTACAAAACAGTGATAACAAATAACAAATATGTACAAACATAACAATGCGTCTACAACTAAGTTATCTAAAACTACCAATAAATAAGATTAAGTTCATTTCCACGCTATTTGTTTAACTAAGGGAGCAGGTGCGTAAGGTAAATGAGGGGCATATGCTGGAAGACCTAAAGGGGCTCTTGCAATTGCTACTGGTGCAGGGCCGAAAACTGGACCAGGTAAAGCAGGAGCTACTGCAGGAGCAACTGGCCTGATAATTGGAGAAAATGGAGCAGCTTGTATAGCAGGAAACGCACGAGCGTAGAGTGCTGCGTCTGGTAGCACAGGTCCGACAGAAGCTAGCCTAGGAAGAGTAGGTATGAATGGAGCTATTCTAGGAAGAGTAGGAACTAGAGGAGCTATTCTGGGAAGAGTAGGCACTAGAGGAGCAAATCTAGGTAATGCTGGTGCAAATAAGGGTTGGGGAGCGGGAAACACTGGAGCTGGAACAGGTGCCGCTAGTGGCACTGGAGCTGGTGCCAATGCCGAGGCGTGAAACGCTGGGGCTGCAAATGCGGGGGCCGGGAACGCAGAAAAAGCAGGAGCAGCTGGAGCAGGTGCTATGGCCGAGGCATGAAATGCTGGAGTAGCAAACGCGGGAGCCGGGAATGCAGGAAATGCAGGAGCTGGAATTGCAGGCGCAGCAAATGCATGAGCGGGTAGTACTGGAGCTGGAGCTGGTGCTGGAAACACTGGTGCAGGCACTGGCGCAGGTAACAAAGGTGCCGGTGCAACTGCGTGTATTGACCTGCCTGCATTCGGGAAATTGAAGAACGGCGCATATCGGACTATGGGGAAAGACTTGACTACTGGAGCGAGGTGGCCAATCCCGCTAGCATGGCAGCTAGCTATGATGGCGAGGGCAGAAATGACCTGAAACACAAAAATGATATAAGTTTATCGATTATAGTTCCATTAGACTTGCAAATATTATTGTGCATCACACTTACTAATCTTGTAATCGACATTGTTTATCACTGTCACGACTTGATAAGTCGGGTGTCAACGTAGGAGTGTATAGATTGATGTGTCACTAGAGGTTATATAGTTCAATACTGTTGCAAGCATTACGTCTTTGTTTGTCGTGATGGTTTCACTTTCCTTAGGCAGGACTTGTGCATGCTCAATTAGGTGTCGATATGGGCGCCATTGCCTACCGAATGGGTCATACGGATAACGTTAAAGGTAATGTTATATAATTCCACCACCCTCGAGCTATCCACTACAACAAATTAATGTCAGGGTCCTTTCGATGCTTGGTCACTTATCTAATTGATGCGATTTTGTATATGCTACGAGCGTTGTAGTTGATTTTTAAATGTAAGTCTAGAAATGAACTACTTCAAATTGGCTTACACCCAATGAATTTTTCATTACAAAACTAACAGAATTCAGTGCAGTCGTAAATAAAATAGGTATGGAAAGTAATTAACTAGATACATACATTGTTATAACAAATACACTAATAAAATAATTAAGAGCAAGCAAAGCTTCAAAAAACCACCTTCACCGCTTTACCTTCGGAACCTTGATCAGATTTAACGTATTAAACATGCATTATTGACAATAACTCAAAAACTAGTGATCAGATCTTGACCTAATTTAAATGGGACCACATGGAAAGCACCAGCTTTTAAATAAAAAATAATTATCAAAATCGGCGCACAAAGAAAGAAGTTATGAGGTAACTTTTGTAGTCGGTTAAAAACAAGAACATCGTCAATGTAGTCCACAGAATACGCATTATTGAGGATAACTCAAAAACTGCTAGTCAAATATTGATCAAATTTAATTGGGACCAATTTGAAAGCAACATCTATCAAACAAAAAAAAATTTTAAATCGGTTCACGTGGAACGAAGTTATGAGTTTATAACACATATAAAAAAAATACAGTCGAATTGAGAACCTCTTTGTATTTTGAAGTTGGTTAATTACCTTCTAATACTTTGAAAATTATTATGTTCGAAGCAAGGTATCTCTGTAACAGTTGGACAGATTTGAGAACACCTTATCTACTTACGTAGGATACTCATACTATAATAAATCCGAAAGTTTGTGTGTATGTATGTTTGTTCCCTCTTCACGCTTTAACGGCTGAACGGATTCGGATGTAATTTGGAATACACATAGCTTATACCTAGGATTAACATATAGGCTACTGCCCCGCAGCATCGCCCGCTATTATCAAAAAAGTAGCCTATGGTAATCCTGGGTTTAAGCTATGTACATTCCAAATTTCATCCAAATCCATTCAGCTGTTAAAGCATGAAGAGGGAAAAACATACTTAAACTTACACACAAACTTTCGGATTTATAATAGTAGGAGTATCCTACGTAAGTAGATAAAGTTTTCTCAAATCCATCCAACTATTACAGAGATACCTTGTTTCGAACATAATAATTTTCACAGTATTAGAAGGTAATTAACAGACTTCAAAATAAAAGGAGGTTCAAAATTTTGGATTATAATATTAGTAGGATTATAAGTTTGATAATGTGGTACCTATAAAAATATACAATCAACAAGTGAAAGAAATGCTTATTCGCTATGCGGTAGAGTATATATATACATATCTTTAGACTCGCAGCATATTAATTATACAGCGCTTATTATAATATTTTAAATGAAACTGTTAAATAATATTCTAGATATTATTTAAATAAGTATTACAATACAATGTTCTAACGTAACGAAATGAGTCTTAGAGCATTTTTAAAATAAAGCGTAGCTTGTCTAGATCTGGTACTCATGAAACGTGTTCCGGTAAAACAATAGAAAAACGATTTCATACAAATTAAGTATGGATTTTTCTATTCAAAATTTTTAGTTTATATCCGACTCTATTGTCATTTGTTTTAATTTTTTTATCTACGAACTAAATAGATCGATACTTCAAAGATTTGACGCTCTTCTATTTAAACGCAAGCAAAGCTTTAAAAATACATACTTCACAGCTTTGTCTTTAGAACCTTGATCAGAACTCGAAAACTACTGATCAGATCTTGATCAAATTTAAATGGGACCAATGGGAAAGCAAAAACTTGCAAACAAAAAAAAAACATAATCGTTTCACGTGGAACCACTATCTCACAACACACGCTAGACCTAGAATGGCAACATTTTTTTCACAAGTTGTGTGTATCATTAAAATAAGTTTAACAAAGTCATGTGTTACGTGTATTTTATTCATTTTTTATTAATAAATAATAGACCGAGCGAGCAAAAAAAGAGCGAGCCAAGCGTCTCCGTAGCTTGGGCAAAATTTCTTTCGTAAGTCCGGCGGAATTCCAGTTTTTCTCCTCTACAGGGCATTCCTCAACTCATTCTCGTGAAATTTTGGGAGCAGGTTTGATAATTATATTGATATTGTTGCCGTTTTTCGAAATTTTTTAAAATGGTCTAGATATGTGGATAATACGGGTTGAAAACGTAAAAATTATAATATTTCAGCCATTTCAAAAATACGCGAGGTCATCAGCTCGCATAGCCACTACTATAATTGTCTGGATGAATGAGTGAATATGTTAATTTTTGTTCTCGCTGATTAAATTTTTGACTCTACATTCAATCAATTTGACCACCGTAAATCAACAAAGTGGAACTTATTGCCCGTGTCTTTGTACCCCGTTCGGTATAATTTGGAAGCATTCAAATTTAGAGTGTATAGTTATCTCCATGGCAAGCTCTGTTTAACTTAGTTTTCCATTTGCTAAAATATCAGTCTAAAGCTTACTTAAAATGCATAAAAATCACGGTATTTCCTGGTGTTTAATTTATTGTCTATTACTAATGTATATTCTTTTAAATTTGTCAGTGGCCTCACTTAACAATACTTTTTGTGAATACTGAAGCTCTAAGGATCTTGTGGTTGTCAATCAGTAGCCATTATGTAAAATACATTTAGCGAATTAGTTCACGGATGAAGGACGTCCCCAATATTATGCACACCGAATAACCATGTACGGAATTCTTAATGTGGATACGTCATGGCACAATGTAATATAAAACAGTGTTACACATCGCTATTTTTGAAACCAAAATTCTTGTGGCGGGTTTGGCAAAAATGATTTTTACGATGCGCGCGCACACCGTCACCTAAAAGCGCGTTATTACATAAAACACAAAGTTGCTATTGGTCCCTGCACTAGGGCAAGCCTGTATCGCAGGAGGCCTTTAACAATAACTATACCTAATTAAACTCGAAAATAACGTCAGTACAGCTAGTACTTGTAGTTGCTTAAAATAGAATTAAAAAACATATATTACAATGTTGTATGCATGGTTGTATGTATTGTGTGAGGTGTGTGTATGTGTGTGTGTGAGAGAGAAAATGACTGAGTATGCATGACATAGTGTCATTTTACTAAATTATTTTTATTTTTTATTTATGACCTTTAGCAACGATTCAGTGGCATTGTAATCTAATGTGATGAGCCATTTCCTGATTTTTATTACTATACTACTATTTTAAAGCCATAGAGGGAGCTATCGATGAGATTGCAATGCTTTATTGCACGTCTGTAGAGGAACGGAGACATATAGTACCTAATGCGCCTTGCGTAGGAAGATTTTAATGTTGGAACCTTTACATTTACTCTACGTTTCGACGGTGATTTATCGGTTGATTTATTTAAGCTTTGATGGTATGCAATAACAGCCTTATTTATATATAGTTGGCGGACTGAAAGCGTTTCCGTATCTCTGTATAGGGTTACAGTCGAGTATCGAAAAGGTTTACGGAACATCACTTTCAAGATTGATCTTTGGGCTCTTTCCAGCTTAAGCATAAAAATTTTTGCAGCGCTACCCCATGCCAGAATACAGTACGTTATAATAGATTGGCAGAGAGCTGTGTAAACAAGTATAAGCAGCTCTTTATCAGCTCCTTCACGTAGTAGTTTCATGATAGGAATAAGTTTACGGACTCTACCAGAGAGAATATTTATATGTGGCTTAAATGTAAGATTATCGTCAAGTGTTACACCCAAATACTTAATTGTAGTTGCACGATCTATCGTAGGACATAAGCACGATGTGCTAGGAGACAAAGATTGACATTTGTGAATTTGTATCTTATGATTTTGATGAGGACGCACAAGTGCTTCAGTCATTTTTTCAGAGATTAATTCAGAGGAGCATGCACAAGTGCTTCAGTAGACCATCTCAAAATAAATACTTATTAAAAAATATTCAAATCAGGAAGTGTGAAGGGACCTTCTAAACAAATAATTTATTCGAGCGAAGCGATATCACTAAGTTGACTTTGGTGGTTCAGCATGTTGTCCGCCCGTCCGTCCTTCTGTCTGTCAGAGGAATCAAGCGTCTAAACAACACTAATTTCGAATTATCAGAGAATATCAATAGTTTAAAGTCAAAAATCATAATTGAAATGATATAAAGTAAAATGCATTAAACCGCGAGGCTCTTGGTAATTTCATAGGTGCAGAAATAGACACCTGGGTATGGATTTGTACACAATTTAATCACTGGTTTACAGAAGCCCCACGTCACCGATGTATCACTTAATATTCTTAGTACGCACGCAGAGGCCGTAACAGAGAAATGGATTTAAATCAGGCATACATTAATCGGTCCTTTGAAGTCCTACCTTATTCATAAAAAGATAAAACGTTCGATGAACTTTCAATAGTTAAAATATGTCTGTCTTATTTTAACTAGAGTCAAAATAAGAGACGTCAAAACAAAACGTATTTGTGTTTTGATTATGGAGGGTTTATTAAACGTTTTAATTTTTATAATATGAAGCAATTATACATTTCTTTATTGGATATATAAGATAAGCAAAGATGACGAAAGTAATAAGGACTAAAATATTTACCATTAATAGCAACATATTCAAAAGACAGTTAAAATAAATATGCAGTGCACCGTGGCTTCGCCCGCGTTAATTAGATAAAAAGTAGCCTATGTATTATTCCGGAACCTGAACTATCCACATTCTAAATTTCATCAAAATCGGTGTTTTCGTTACGGAGATACGTGGTAACAAACATTTACACACACACACACACAAACTTTCGCATTTATAATACTAGTAGGATTAGTAGGAATATTTTTATTTTAGCTGAAATGTAGGTAAAAGCCGGAGAAGCTGTGGGGCAGGTAGATGTTATCATCCATATTGAAACTAGCTATATAAATGTTAGAAACTTACAGTTATTAATTGCATTGTTACATATATCCTAGTTTAGACTACACAGTTTAATAAAAATGCGTTTTGAGACCATTTTTAAATGTCAAACATTTGATATAATGATTAATGAACATTTTTTTAGTGTAAAAGGCTAGGCAACTATCTCGCCCATGGGTAAGTAGCGATGTTGCCTTCGAATAAAAACTGGCTATTAAACGTAGTTGCCAAAACATTGTTCGAAACTTAGCTTGTTGATAGTTATGCCCGTATTTTCGATCGAAGCTTAAAGTTGGTAAACTGTGACTGTACTATAACAGTTACTGTTTGAATAGTAGTGGTTATCGCACATTAGAAAATACTCTACTAACAAATGATATAAACACAAGCAAGGCTTAAAAACCGACTTCACCGCTTTATCTTCGGAATCTTAGATCAGATTAAATTAATTAGATAGAGAATGACTCCGAAACAATTCAATCTATCTATCAAAATCTTTTTACCTAAAGCAAAGTTACACATAAAAAAATACAGTCGAATTGAGATCCTCCTTTTTTAAGTCAATTAAAAATAAGTAGAGTTTAGTAGCGAAGCTTGCACGGACACGCATCCACGCTGTCTTTCTGCTTGACCTATGATACACAGGGACGGGCCTTCATTATCACTCCCGTATTTAATTATATATCACATATAATATAATACCATTTCCCTATTTAATTACTAGGTAGCTGAAGCCGCGGGGCACTTTTAGTAAACAATAATTAAGTCATTAAACAGCCCACAAAATAATAATATAATATCATTCGCCTATAAACGCTAACAACAGTATGACAAATAGGTTTTATTCTTGAGCGATGGCTACCAACATCAAATAAAATGTAGCGGAACCGACGACCTATTTTTATTTCCTTCAGATCTGATTCAAAGCCTGTTTGTCAGATCATCTACTTTACATAGTGAAGTCCTATCGATACAAATTGCTTACGATACGTCTCAGTAACTCCGAGTAAATAGTGCCAGTGTTCCAGATTTTTTTAGGGCAATAATGTCATTACTGGTTTCAACGATTCAGTTTATTGCCATATAATATCAGTATCGATTTATCATCGATACCATCATCATAGATTGCTGGGTAAGTATTTGTTTCGTTCTTATGAAATAAGATAAATAACAATTACATTATTAATAAGACAGTATCAGTCTGATTGGCAACTTATCGATGCAAAAACGCTGGACAGATTTTGATGAAATTTTGCAGAAATATAATTTTAATCGTGGAGATGAAGAGAAGTCGTGAGACTTAGCTAGTAATTATCAGACTGGCAATTAAGTACATAATAAATTGATTACTCAACTGAACCGAAATTATCCATCTATCGATCGTGAAAGAAATTAGGTAAGGATATTATCCTTTCATCTTAGTCAGCTGAACATTTTGATCCAGTTTAGTACGTCAACTCCTAGTTGAGTGAATGTGAAAAAAGAATCAATATTAATAGACAGACAGCGCTTTATTGTCACACCTTAACTTAAATTAAAGTGTACAATCGGCGGTCTTATCACTAAAACTCTTCCAGACAACCTTTGGATGGAGAAGATTTTAATAATTCGGTGAAACTAGGGTGTAAATATAAGTTAATGACAAAATAAAATATATATAAATAATACATAGACATAGTACTTTATACATGTAATATCGACACAGTTATCGATACCTCTTTTTTAATAATACGAGTACGTCTCTATCACGATACTCATTACAGAACTCAGCAGAACACGAAAAGTAAGTCACAATTTTTCATTGTAATCCCCCGGTAGGAAGTGTTTTCGTGCTCCCGTTTCAGTAATTTATTGTGAAGCCTTACGAATGTCTCTTTTCATGCCATCGGCTTACTTTTGACTACGTGTCGTACTCAATTCGATTGGTAGTGAAATTTAGTCGTTTAATTTTAATTTGTATTTTTCTTTAGTATTTGAGAATATTGGTTGAGTGTGTTTAAGTCTTCAATATGGATATTTAAGAATTTTGAAAGGAGCTAAGTAGATCGGTAGTAGCTAAGTAGTCTTGAAAATATGTTTAGTGACATTCTTGTAGAAATTCAAATAAAAAAAAACACATTACAGCCATCTCTAGAAGGGAAAAAAAAAATCGTTATACTTATATTCATTTACTTACCATATGAAACTTATTCAAAAAAATATGTGAATAACCACTTTCATTTAAAATATTTTTTTTACGACAATTTATAGAAAACGTCATAAAAACAACAGTAGCACTTTTGCTGTTCTATTACTTATTTCAATAATATTACTGAATGTTCAATTGTATTAGTTAATATATTATTATTATTTTCAAATTACGTTACCAAATACTTTGGGGTGCCTACACAAAAGCAGGCACGCAACAAAATTATGATTATATGACTAGAACAATCATGTAATGGCTATCATACAATGCCGCTCAATTGAAACAATATCTATTATAATGCACAAAGCCGAAAATCTCAATAGAATACTTTTCCTTATTGATTACGCAGTAGTCAAATTGAATACGTACCATGCGTTCTGAAATAGCCCAGCCCAATTCTAATTGTCGCCATTATTAGCTGGCTTCTTTATGTAACCAAGGTTCTTTGTTTGGACACCTATACTTTTGTCAAGGCCTGCGTGAAAACTTCCTTGAAACTATGCTAACATTAGAAACGTTTGAGCGGTAAACAATGTGCGCAACAACTGTGTATAACAACATTTTCGTTGCTTTTGTTTATATTTAACATAAAACATCATCAATCGACGTCTGCAACTGCGTTATTAATGCGTTATAACGAAAACCAAATAAAAAAATACAATAAGTAGTAAAAATATTTATTGAATACAAAATGGTTCTAGATGTCAGTCTTCAATGGTCTTGTTCATTTAAGGGCAACAATGGGGGCAGAGGGCGCATAGTAAGGGGCGGCGTAGCTAGCGAATGCAGGGGCAGCTACGTAGGGCGCACTGGCATAAGGTGCGGGGGCAGCTACGTAGGGCGCAGCGGCGTAAGGTGCGGGGGCTGCGATGTAAGGCGCAGCAGGAGCTACGAGCCTTGCTGGGGCGGGAGCGTAGTATGGAGCTGGGGCAGCGACGATTCTGGCCGCTGGAGCTGGGGCTACCGCGTAGGGAGCGGTCACGATCGGTGCGGCATAGAGACCATTGAAGTTCCTGGAGACGTATTGCGAGCTGGTGGCGGTGACGATGGGAGCAGGCGCGACTACCGGAGCTGCCACTAAAGGAGCCGGGGCAGCTACCAACGCCGCTCCAATGCTAGGCTTGGCTGAAGCCAAAGCGACAGACGCCAGGAAGAACACCTGAAATTACGACATATATTATAGAATAATATGATAAAGAAAAGATTTATGATTAACAGGAGTTATGAAGTAAATCAATATTTTTTATCTCTGATAAGCTAGCTTTTGACCACTATTTTACAGGATGATGTGGTCAAAGATGGTAAACACGCCTAGAATTAAAAATTAAAAAAGAAATAAAAATAAACCGCAGGAACTTTTTCTTGATCACTTAATTCAAGCGACCATCTATGAGCTTCTAGAAAATTGTAGTAAAAATATTTTACTAAGGAAATTTATTTGAGAAACTTACAATTTTGTACATTTTGCTTTGGTTGGTTGTTTGTCTGTTGCACAGAAGATGCGAGTGTGATGTCCACCGTTTGTTGACAAAACCTTATATACGGCAGCCAAGTAAGATTCACCTTGTGTTGAGTTTCGTCACGCTTGCAATGTCTTGTTAGACTCCGAGCACGAACGGGGGCGCGTCGTTACGACAGTTTTGCCGGACAGACTGATAACACACGTCCACTTTTGGACATAATCATCTCGTTCAATCATTTTAAAAGCTTATCAAAGCTTAGAATGCAGTAGTTTCGAAATCATTTGTGCTTCGCTGAACTTGTACTCGACGTTATATGTGTTGGCATTTTTATGCTGCGTAATTCAGATATTAGGCATTTTCAGAAATAATTATTTTTTATTGAAGAATTTACTTTGCTTGTTCGATTGTGTTTATTTTTTTATGCCGATAACAACGAGTAAGACATATGCCTGATGTAAGTGCCACGCTTGTCTAAATGATCTTTGCAGTGCTGTGCCGGTCTGCAGATATCATATTATTTTTTTATACTATAATAAACTCCTCTAAGACTAAGGGGTGTTATATCTCATTAGTATTGAAATGCTCGATAGCTTAGTTCTAAGCAGGGGTATCGAGTTAGATTCCCGGCTGAAACACAAGTTTTCTCCCCAAGAAAAAATTGCGTTTTTGGCTCTGGTTGTATTTGTGTGTGATGTGAATGTTTACGGCACTCACGACACAAGTCATCGAACTTATTGTGAGTGTGAAAGCGTTTATATTTTTTTAATTATACTGGAATTTTGCTGTTTCTGTTATTAGTTACCACTCAAAGCTCAAAATATCATGATCTTTTTTGCTTGTTTTATTATCAAGTTATATCTCTGCGGCATTATAGTTCGCTAGATATTTTATTTCACTACATACCAACGGCACTACATACGACTTCGCGGCTTCAAGGAGTAGAGGACAAATTGTTCCCGAAGCTGTCCAGCTGGTATGGAAATAATTTAGTGTTAAACACATACACATAGACAACTTCTCAATAATAATATTAGTAACAATTTAATTCCTAACAGAAGAGTCATGTGTCAATCCTGCGGAAGTTACAGTCACGTGTCAATCCTTTCGTTGATATAATAAACGTTTATTTATCAAGTAACTTAGCGAATCCGAATAATCTTATCAAGATTGATTCTAAGTTTGCCAACTGCATTTAAATTTAAGGTGAAAGTGAAAAGGAAATGTATGCTGCTCACTACAGGCTTATCGATGCTTCAGAATGCATATATGCGCATTACTGACAGCAATAGATAGTGATTGTCATGTAAAGATTGTAATAAGAATTACCGATCTACAGCTTTGACAGAGCTTAAATAAAAAAATATATCTAATTATAGTTTTTTTTGTTTAATTTTAATTTAGTTTTTAGTTTAATGTAATATATGTTGTTGATTATACTAGGAATAAAAAAAATATTTAAAAAAATTGTGGACGGTCGAATGGTAAGTTTTGGTTTAGAGGATCTCTATCTCTAAGGTATGGTATCACCAAGATCACCAAACTCCGGTTAAGACATAACGGGCATTTTACATAGACGTAGTGATTTATGAATATGTGTGTGTGATGTAGGTAAATGTTGCCGGAACCCACCATAAAAGTCTTGTTGAACTTAGGGTGTGGCTGTGAGTGTGAAAGCGTTAAAAACTAACTGCCAAAATTTGTTCAAATTAAGACATAACGGACGTAAACCAGATATTAATGTTAAATATCTGTTAAAATTCATCATAAATGACGTCAAAAGTGCATCTGATGATGCAGCCCAGGATTTTGCATTCAAACCATAGGTTTGTCACTTATCTCAATGCATGATTGGATCGTAGACGTCAGAGGAGGATCTCTATCACTAAGGTCCAGGATCACCAAACTACGGTTAAGACATAACGGACATTTTACATAGAAGTAGTGATTTATGAAGATGTGTGCGTGTGATGTAGTTAAATGTTGCCGGAACCCACCATACAAGTCTTGTTGAACTTAGGGTGTGGCTGTGAGTGTTAAAGCGTTAAAAAGTTACTGTCAAAATTAGTTCAAATTAAGACATAACGGACGTAAACCAGATATTAATGTTGAATATCTGTTAAAATTCATCATAACTAACGTCAAAAGTGCATCTGATGATGCAGCCCAGGATTTTGCATTCAAATCATAGGTTTGTCACTAATCCCAATGCATGATTGGATCGTAGACGTCAGAGATAGACCAACAAAATGACCTCGTTAAAATTTCGTCAATAAATATTTTCAAATGCGAGCGCATTTCCAAATATAGATTTTGATGATATGTAATGTTTTATTAATATAATTCTATGGCAATGTATTCACGTCAACACTATTTTTATTTAGTTTAATAACAATGGTTAACCGTTTAAAAGCATACTCATATTCATAAAAATAAATAATGCATATTCTGTATTAGTATACATTGATTTTGTTTATATAGCATTATCCATGCTAAGTAGAACTAGAGTACATGTTTAGGCAGAAATAAATTGAAAATCTTTTTTCTTTTCTTAATAACGCTACCATGTAATTACGTGTACATTTGTATCTATGGACAGTATCTATCAACAAATATATAAAAGTCGATAGTATCCATCAACAAAGATATCAAAGGAACAATATCAGAATAACAATATGAATATTGCTCTAGTACTTGGTTGTTACTGAATGCTACTGAAGGTTATTTTATCATTATAGCTATTCTTTTCTTTATTTTTGACCGCTGTTCAAGATCATTGTTAAAATGCAGTTGCCAGCTGCATTGTGATAATAGGTTTTGTTTTTCAGGTTTCACGGTCTCAGTCTTATGATATGGTATTCATAGACTATGCATAGATTACATGGAATATTCAAAACATACCTACGTAGTTTAAACCGGATTTTGTATATTTTTTGGGATATTTTAGAAAGTTTATTCGAGGCACCATTCACGTATCTTGTACTATGGACTGAGCAAAAGTTTTTTAACCAAGGGCTGTCTATAGTGTAATAGTTCCTTAAATAGCAACCGTTGATGGAAATAGTGGAATCTTCTAAATATATATAACTCAAAGGTGACTGACTGACTGACATGGTGATCTATCAACGCACAGCCCAAACCACTGGACGGATCGGGCTGAAATTTGGCGTGCAGGTAGATGTTATGACGTAGGCATCCGCTAAGAAATGATTTTGATTAATTCTACCCCCAAGGGGATAAAATAGGGGATGAAAGTTTGTATGAAACTTTGTCAATTTTAAAATAATACTTCTTAACGCGAGCGAAACCGCGGGCAAAAGCTAGTCATTTTATATGGGAGGACACAAAAGAGTAAATAATACAACTAAACCTCCTAGAGACTACACTTTGTACATACTACATTATACAGTTTAGTGGTAGTACATATGAGTACCTATTTGTACAATGGCGGGAGAGCACTGATATCCTACACACAGGGCGAATTAGTTAAGAGTTAAGGTTTATCCATGTGCACGAGAAATACCCACTTACTGATTAGCTTAGTTTATTTATGAACCACCAGTATGAGCTACGTAGTAATATAAGATGCTGAGTTTACTCACTCGAAATGCCAACGGGCTAAGTTGGGTGCGCGTGTGACTTCTAAGTGGGTTTGATTCCCGGCGGGAACACAAGTTTACTCTCTAAGGGAAATTTGTGGGTTTGGTTGTGATTGTTGTGTGAGTAATATTAATGTTTCTGGCACCCACAACATTAATCTTCGAGCTTAGTGTTGGGCTGTGAGTGTTGAACGTTTACGTTTATGTTTTTTTAGTATTTAAATAAATAAAAATAGCAATAATTACCAATATTATAATATTTTAAGTATCCAATTGTATAGGTATTTATTAGATAATTAAAACAATTAATATTATAATTTATTTATTTACAATATGTACATATTGTATTCCTACATTCTATCACTGAACAAATAATAAATTACAGCATTTAAAACTATTATCAAAGTTTTGACCGTATACTAAAATTTTGAATTGAATAGGTACGTAAAACACATATCACATAAACTATGTGCAAAGAATGTCTAAACTGAACCTACTTGTCTACAAAGAAATTGCAAAGCATTTACACAATGCTAAGACAACGTCAATGAACAATGTTGCAGCATAGATTTAAATTAACAATATAATCTTTCAACGTAAACATATATTTTTTCGGACACTTCAAGGTTTTTCTCCCGACCACTATAACACATATGCGATAAAATCCGTGAAAAGCTGTTTAATTCATTGAATAACTATCGAAAAAACCATGACCAAAGGAATAAATACATGTTCTTCAACGTTGCTTGTGGGAGAATAGCGATAAAAATATTCTCTACTAGCAGTGCCCCATGGCTTCGCCTGCATTAATTATGTTAAAAAGTAGCCTATGTGTTATTCCGGAACCTAAACGATCTACATTCTAAATTTCATAAACATCGGTTATTTCGAGATAGATACGTGGTAACAAACATTCACACACACCCACAAACAAATTTTCACATTTATAATATTAGTAAGATAACTCCTTTAGCAAATCTCACACAAACTGGTCCTGTAGATGCGAGTACCTACTTCAATTCATAACCGCCTTCTAAACAGCCGTTATATAACTTTACATCCCAGTATAAATTGTTAAGTGTTTAAACGGCAATTATATGTTGGTGAACTCAGATCCTAAGTTTGTATTGGAAAACTGTTGATAATTATTTTTTTTCAAATTTTGGATAAAGGTAAGGTAGCCGCTGTTCATCTAAGTTTAGTTATTTTATGATGCTCAGTGGACACTAATTACTTCTTCTTTGTTCTTCATAATTTAAGTCGAAGGTGATGAAAATGGATTTTTATTTCCACTTTGTTGACCCAGTTAAACAGTGAGGTTTATATCAAGATACTATTAGTTAGGCAAAAAAATGTTAATACATGTTTATCCCATATAAAAGTTTTATTTACCTTAACAAAATGTTATCTATTTACAATGTGCATTATAATAACAAGTGGTATTATACATTTTCTTAACTAGAAGATCACATTCTTGGTGGTTTTATATTAGGCCTTAGGGCAGATCTCAACGTAGTGTATTCAATTTCTCTTGAATTTCCCGGACTTACATTTAGCATTCGAGGTGCCGCTTTCACAGCTACAGAAGATTTAAATTGAAACACTTTAACAGGGACACTGCGTACATCATGGTGATGTGAGACTGGCCTGATTATAAGCTTTGCTCTAGTCGGCACAAACGTGTGAACGTGCTTTACCACTTTGACAGCTTCATGATTGTGAGGATATTGTGGAAGAGGTGGCGGGGCAATATAAGCGAGGGGAGCTTTCACAACTTCAACTAGAGTTTTAAATTTTTGTGGTTTTCCGTGATGCACGGGGTGCAAGTGGACATGCGTTTGTGGGTGGTGGTCGTGGTGATGATGGTGCGGGAGTGGTTGCGGTAACGCGTTAGGTTGCGGATATTGTTGTTGCGGTTGGAACTGCGGCCGTTGAGGAGCGGGTGCCAAATATTGCCTGAAGTTCACATTTTGATTCGACGACTGCGGCTGTGGTCGGGGCGGTGCAGGTGCTAAGTATTGTCTGAAGTTTACATTTTGATTTGATGGCTGGGCTTGCGGCCTAGGTGGTGCAGGTGCTAGGTACTGTCTGAAGTTTACATTCTGATTTGATGGCTGGGCTTGCGGCCTAGGTGGTGCAGGTGCTAAGTACTGTCTGAAGTTTACATCTTGATTTGATGGCTGGGCTTGCGGCCTAGGTGGTGCAGGTGCTAAGTACTGTCTGAAGTTTACATCTTGATTTGAAGGTTGACCCTGTGGAGCCGGCCTCGGGAACTGCTTGAAGTTCACATCCTGATCAGAAGCCTGACCGAAACTATTGTCACTAACATCTGGTAAGGGCGTCGTGGACTCCGGCTCTCGTATCGTTGTCGTCACATCCACTTGAGTCGTTGTCTTTGTCGTAGTTTGCTCAGGCTCTAGTGTTTCTTCAGTATTGCTCGGTTGCACTTGGGGAGGAAGCCCATAGCCTGGTGGAAACCCAAAGGGATATGGCGGTAGGAGGATAGTAGCTACTGGAGCGGCATGAGCAGTCGCGATGGCTATGGCCACATTTGGTTCTACGGGTTGAGCTTGCTGAGGAGGCTGCACTGGTTGTACTGGAAATTGTTGAACAGGTTGGACGGGCAATCGTTGAACTGGTTGGACTACAAATTGTTGAACTGGTTGCACAGGCTGGAATGGTATTGGATGTGGTGGCGGTAATGGCACTGGTAAGGCTTGAGCGGATTGCACAAATACTGGGGGTGCAGGAGCTACTGGAACCACAGGAGGTGCTGCGATCAGACGATTGAAAGTCCTTTCGAAGTATTGCGAACTAGCGGCGGTTACTACAGGAGCATCGGCTATGGGTGCTCCAAGAGCTATTGGTGCCCCAGCGTGGTGGACTCCTGAACTATGCACAATGCTGCATATTGAAGCTAGATGTAACACCTGTAAACAAAACAAAATTTTATTAAAACTCGGATCAATTAAAGCAAAAGCGTCTAATCATTTTACGTAGTTGATTTATTTATGACATTACCGTCAGAAGCATTTTGAAGTCCCCTTGCATGACTGCTTTTACAATTATAATGCGGGCGTCAGAATATGGTGCCCTCGCTTTTATATAGGTGTAACAAATTTTGCATCATGGTGAGGCAACGGTGCGGGTGTCGTGGAATACCTAATTGTCCAATGGGTAAGGACGCGGACCTTGATGGACACAAAAATCGCATTGAAAACGTCTAACGAATAATAAACGATGGGCTATTTGGAAAGTACCGGACCCAACTAGGAATTATCGACTTAGCCTATTAACACCCTTAGAATATATTGTTGCCGAATAACATCGTTGCAGTCTTATTATTTTATCAGTTGTCACATTGAATCAAACCCAAGAAAAATGTGTGTTTCTGGTTCTGGTTGTGATTGTGTATGTGATATGAATGTTTTCGGCAACCACGACACAAGTCGTCGACTAAGTGCGGGCTGTGAGTGTGAAAGCGTTTATGTTTATGAATCAGGCTTAAAGCACATACCTAGATTCACTCAGCATCTAGATCACTAAGAACAGAGTTTAACCAACTTTGCATAAGTAACCTTAGCTCGTAGAATTAAGTCTCTATTTTCAGCTACAGAGACGTATTTGGTAGAACTGCGTCATCAAAGATCGCGTCGTAAACAAATTTCTCAATTATCCTGAATCAAATACAGCCAAATAAGGGTGGAAAAACGTGATACACTTTATCGCCTGTCAAAAAAATAATAGTAAAACGTGTTTTGATTCAAAGACGAAAAAGTAAATATCACTAGACTAGAGTAGGTATAAAGCTGAGACCTGTCATGTAAACACGAGGAGGGCTCGTGGGATGATATACTTACTACTTACCTACTTGTTTTGTTCCTTTACATTTGCGCGTGATTTTCTTTATACAATGTGGATACTAGTTATTTCTATTGTTTGTCCGCTAAGTTACGCCTGCCTCTATTGTATGGGTAAGGTATCGTTTTGTTCGCAACTCTTAAACATTGGTAGGCGTACTATTTAAAGCAATGTTTCGCAGAAGACCTTACTAATCGTATATCCTTCTAGCTACTTTTGACTTTGAAACTTGTTTCAAACGCAATTTCTGGGTAATATTTCTAAGTATCGTAAATACAAGTTGATAATCATTTTATACTATTTATTCTTCAGTTAAAGCGAAGATAAGTGTCGGTTATTGATAAATGCATGTTATTTACCTACATGGAAAAGGCTAAAATTATCACCACGTTTTTCAAAGTTCAAGTTCTTAAAATAAAATTTGGGTGAATTCGTATCACACTTATTAGTATGTTTCCTCTGCCCTGGAGTAGAGTATATTATTTTCTATGCTTCTGAGGTCAGCATGACTAGCTCAGAAACTATAGTAGAGTAGTTTGAATCTTCGTTTACATATTTTATTTCAAATATTTTATTCAACGGCTTTGTTTCAAACTTTAAAATATAACTAACTACTCATTAAATAACCTTTACCCTAATCCACGGTGGATAACGCCATGACCCGTTGCTACGTCGAAATTAACCCCACGTCCTACGAACGAGGATATTTTTTCTCTACCAAATGTCAAACAGAGCAGTTTTATCCACTTTTCCTTACGCATGTTATGAAGGGAGAAATTTATATGTCTACGCCAAATATCTTATTATCTAAATATATATAACTCAAAGGTGACTGACTGACGGACATAGTGATCTATCAACGCAGCAAGCACAGCCCAAACCACTGGACGGATCGGGCTGAAATTTGGCATGCAGGTAGATGTTATGACGTAGGCATTCGCTAAGAAAGGATTTTGATTAATTCTACCCCCAAGGGGATAAAATAGGGGATGAAAGTTTGTATGAAACTTTGTCAATTTTAAAATAATACTTCTTAACGCGAGCGAAGCCGCGGGAAAAAGCTGGTAGATAATATAGATATACTTAAGATAGTTCCTGTATTAGTAATTTAAAATTAATTGAAAAAAAAAATGGAAAAAATGCGCCACAAATTTTGTTGCCGAATTCTTCTCGAGATGGCTATAATTTTGCGAATATGGCAGTAAAGAATTTCATGAATGCCTCTTTAGGGCCGATGTGAAGAAACGATTTTGATTGAATTTGATTTGGTAGCATTCCATATCCCCGGTCTTTTGTATTTATAGGTAAAAAGTTTGACCACGACCTTACCATATGTAATTTTTTAATGCCAGATAAGCAAGCATCTAAACACTATCTCATCTGAAGATGCAGCCAATGTTGTAACATGCCTGCCAAAATGTGTATTGTAACATGCCTGCCAAAATGTGTATTGTAACATGCCTGCCAAAATGTGTATTGTAACATGCCTGCCAAAATGTGTATTGTAACATGCTTATTCCTATTAGATTAAAGTTACCTACTTTATTTCTTTACTACGAAGATAAATTTAAACCATCAACGATCACGACGGTGTGCAAGTGTCTGCCCTCTGCGCCGTTTGTCCTGGGTTCGATTCTCGGCAGGAGCACAATTTTCTTTACCAAAGGAGATTTATGCTTCCGGCTCTGGGTGTAATTGTGTGTGTGATGTGTACATTTTTTCGGCATCCATAATACAAGTCTTTGGACTTAGTGTGGGTGTGAATGCGTTTTTTTGTTGTTGATAATTCTTTTATCGTTAATATATGCTGCGTCTATAAAGAAGCGGCCTCTTCAGGCTAACTTAAAGCTAAAATAATAATCAAAATATACAGTTTTATATGTTTATAATTGATGTGCCTTGTACGAACCCATAGCTGACTATTGTGTTTGCTAAACCTAAGTGACAACATGTTTTGAGCTCAAGGTACGGACGTGTGATTGAGCAGTACCTACAATGAATGTAGGTAATGTGTTTTGTATTCTAGTCTGCAGTATATTGCATCGCTACTCATGAATCTTAAATCATGAAATTAATAATAAGTAATTTATAATTAATTTCTATCTAGATCAAAACTTTTAGCGAGGGAGTTCGATCTCGAGTACGCTGCGGATATTCGATTCCCCTTTTTTATGGTAAATGTGCAATATATAAAGATATTTCTGAAATATATATGTGGCCCTTTTAAAGATTAGTATATAAGTTTTATTCTGAATGCAAATATGTGTTATGAGAATATTTTAGCAGATTAATGACATACTTTTTTATATTTTTTTGTTCGGAATAGGCAAATATTCGACCACTATCTTACCTGACGGTAAATGACGTTGCGGTCGACGATGGAGCATGTACACACTTAGTTTGGACGAAGTGACATGATTAAATTAAGTTTCATAAAACGCACAGAATTGCTGTACAAACATCATTTATTCATAATATCACAATTTGCTCTATCGTTATTTATCAGTTAAACGGCAACAATAGGGGCAGGAGCAGCAACGTAAGGAGCAGCAGCGACGTATGGTGAAGCTGCCGCAACGTAAGGGGCAGCTGCCGACACGTATGGAGAAGCTGCGGCAACGTAAGGTGCAGGTGCGGCAACGTATGGAGCAGCGGGCGCGACGTAAGCAGCAGGAGCTATGTAAGCAGCGTTGTGGTTGCGGTGGTAGTATTGTGAGCTGGTAGCAGTAACCACTGGTGCTGGCGCTGCTGCGATGATAGGGGCGCTCAACAGAGCGGGCTTGGCGGCTGAGAGGGCGACCAGCGCGGAAAGGATGACAATCTGTAAAAAAAAATATTAGTTTAATTGCTGATTGAGTGTTTAGTGGACCGATGATCAAAATGGTTGATTACTTTGGGTTCACTATAGAATAATAAAAAATGTATATTATATCTTTGCTAAGGGTTACTTATAAGTAAATATTTTATTTATTAAGAATTTATGTATGATATTAAAAAATATCGAATATAAGGTTATTTTTGTTATATTATCGCTACGAATATGTATTTTAGAAATAAAGGATTATTATTTAAATTAATTAAACAAGAACGCATTGAAATTGTATACATTAAAAAAAAATGAATAGCAAACTAAGAAGAACTTACAGTCTTCATCATTTTACTTGTTAGTTGTACTGTTGGAACAGGACTCGTGCTGTCTGCCAGAGATCCTCAACATTTTATACTCTTCAGACGACGATCTGACGCAACTCTGGGCTTAGTTGGCAGACTCTGGCATTGGACAATCCGTGATGGGAATCAAATGAAGCGAGCTCGTTCATAGAATTTATTGCACGTACATCAAGTAGTTCAAGTAAGTGTGTCACTGTCAGATTACAAGGGAAATGCTAATTGAACTATACCTTATTTGTAAATGTTTTGAGATTCCTTTTCTCAAGTGACATTTGACTGATTTTGATTATATTTTGTTTAATTTTAAAGTTTTCACTTTCTTAACTAATAATAACTTTATGTATTAATAATTAAAGGCAAGGAACCTTGATCAGATTTAATGTATAAACACGCATTATTGACTATAACTCAAAAACTCAAAATCAGACCTTGATCAAATTTCAATGGGACTACATAAAAAGCACCAGCTTTCAAATAAAAAAAGAGTTATTAAAATCGGCTCACAACGAAAGAAGTTATGAGGTAATTTTTGAAGCCGAGTAAACGAGAACATCGTCAAAGTACGCATTATTCGTCACAAAATAGGCATTATTGACGATATTTCAAGAACTACTGATCAGATCTTGATCAAATTTAATTGGGACCAATTAGAAAGCAACATCTTTCAAATGAAAAAAAAAATGTTCGAAATCGGCTCTCGTGGAGAGGAGTTATAAGGTAACAAACATAAAAAAAATACAGTCGACTTGAGTGCCTCCTCCTTCTTTGGGAAGTCGGTAAAAAAGAATTAGTTTGTACTAAAACTAAAATATGTTTACAAAACTTTAGATCCCTAGGTCCCACACTAGGACGACCAGTATTGTGGAACCCATTCTCTTCCCAATAACAGACATTATGTATTAAAGAAGGGTTTCTAGTTAGAATGATGTATAGAGAAATACAACAAAATATAATGATGTATTAATGCTTTTCCACAGTACGACCATTAAATGTTTAATTTTTTTTTTTTTTTTTTTTTTCTTCGTGATAGGCAAACTTTTGACCACTATCTCACCTGATGGTAAGCGATGATGTGGTCGACGATGGAGCAAGCTTGCCTAGAAGATACCTATTCACTCGTGACTTGAAGACTCCCATATTGTACTCATCAGGAAACACCGACTCGGGTAAGGAGTTCCATTCCTTTGCGGTTCGCACAATGAATGTAGAGGCAAAACGCTTAGTGCATATTTGTGGAATGTCCACCATATAGCGGTATCGCTTAGCAGTTTGTCTGCTTGTCTGATGATAGAACGGGGATGGGGGAACTAGATCGTACAGTTCCTTAGCACACTCTCCGAAATGTATCCGATAAAAAACCGAGAGACTGGCTAAGAGAGAGACACGAGAGACTAATCTTTATTATTTGTTGGTTTATTACTATAAATCACCAATAAGCATATTACGCATTATTCAATAGATAGAAATAACCCTTAAAACGTTTAGACTTAGATAGACAACAGCCTTTCGAGGTTTCCATATTTATTTAACCCACTGCTTATTCTATTTTTAAAAATGTATAAAAGGTCTGGTTGAGGCGATGCATGATCAAAATTTTAGTTAAATGGCTCAACGTTGCTTAGCATTGCAATACAGAGGGGCATGCCGTCAGCATGATGGAAATGCTACGTACTAATTTAGTTTTATAAAATATAGACAACTAGCCGTGCCCCGCGGTTTCGCCCGCTATTATCAAGTTATAAATTAGCTTATGTGTTAATCCTAGGTATAATTTATGTACATTCCAAATGTCATCCAAATCCGTTCAGCCGTTAAAGCGTGAAGAGAGAACAAACATACTTACACACTTACAAACACACACACAAACTTTCGGAATTATAATATTAGTAGGATTGGTCCGAAGATGTAGCATGTAGCACGCTTACCTAGAAAATACCTATTCACTGTAGATTTGAAGACTCCCAGATACGAATAGATAGATACGACTAGAGAAAAATAAGGTATACCCTGATTTTTTTAGATCGTACGGGGAAAACGATGCTGGCAGTGAGTTTAACTCCTTCGCTATACAAATAATGATTAGAAATTAGATATTTTCACGAAAAATACAAGCAATAGATTTTCAACACCCTACGTCAGTATCAATTCTGAGGCCATGACCAAAAATAAGGTTTCATCCAAGATGGTCCCTAGATCATTTCAATACAAAAATCCCTCGCGATAATTCCATATTTCTTACAAATTTAAGTAATTCATATCGTAGAACGTAATATTATTTTACGAAGCAGTGTCCACCCGCAAATTTTAAAAACGACGTAATTATATGTATACGCATGGTGCTTCTTATACGCAAAAAGTATTTACATTCCTGCTTATTGTTAAATCGAACTAGTTAACACCCTCAGCATTGGGTAACTGTTTGTTCTAAGGCTTTAATTAAACAAGAGGGCACACAATAGATTAGTAAGTTGTCCCACAGATTTATAATGACCAATTGTAGTTGCAGACGTTTGAATAGACTATACAATGGACAGTCGAACAAAAGAGGATTCCGTAAGCGATTACGTGAACACACATGGGGTGGTTAATTCCAACGTTGTTTTAGTCATGAGCAAAGACATAGATAACTCGAGGACTAGATGGGGCTTCTAGATCTTCTCTTAGTATGTGAGGTTTTGGTTAATGTGAACCATTCTTGAATAAAATTCTTACCTGAATAATTACACAAAATTCGAGTTTTTAGTAAAAAAAACATGAACACAAACGCTTTCACACTAATAGCTCCACACTAATTTCAATTAATTGTGTCGTGGATACCGAAAACATTTATATCTCAGACGCAGTCAAACTCAGAATAGATACACCAATACACCTTAGGAAGAAAACTTGTGTTCCCACCGGGAATCGAATTTGATACCTGCTGCTTCGAAGATAGACGCGCACCTAATTAAGCCAAATATAATGCAAAGCTTCTAACACTGACTCATAGCTTTAGCCTAATCATCGCATCGCAGTCCACAACACATGATATTACAATAACATTAGCAGACTTGTAATTAAGCGTGTTATAATAGAACCCCATTCTGTCAAGGAGAGATATTTAGCAAAAGTTAAATGAAAATATTTCAAAGGATGTCAAATTAATTGGATAAGTATTAGGTATTTTAATGACAATTAAATGCCGCCAGCATAATGAGAATGCTACCTAATAGCTCGGTACCTTGTAGGTAACTTAGGTATTTTCTGTACCTATAGATGTATATAACTTACTTTAGTTTAAAAAATAGAGGCTTATGGCCCGCAGATAGATAGAAACGATTTTTATTTTCCTGGTGGGGCGCATTATTTAGTTTATTTCAATGAATTGATAGGTTTTTATTTTATCCCAGACGATTTATTTGTATGTTACATCCAGTAAGTTACATTGTCAGTCTCTATGTCCTTGTTGCTTTCGGGATGATTCGATAATATTACGCAACTGATCCCGGACAAGACAGGCGAGGATACGACAATTCCAATGACACGGTCGTGATGACGTAAAATTAAGACCTTTTAACATTTCAAGAAATAATAGAGTTTATTATGAAAATTGTACTGGAGGATTGAAGGTGCTGGAGAAAAATAGAAGTTACAATTTTTATCTGACTACGGCGAAACAAACAGGATGAAATTATGCAGGTACAATTCATTTGTTTCCCGTTCAAGCTTTCAAACTAATAAACCGATTGTCAAGTAAAAGGTATTGTTGAATCGGTCTTAATTTTACAGATTTCCTAGGCGGTTTTTTCTTAAAAATACAAAATGGCGCCCGTGGTACTCCATAAAGATGTGGCAAAAAAAAACATTCAAATACAATTAATTAATATGTACATATATTAAATGAAAAAGCTCCAAAATACCATTCATAAAACGTAAATCAAGTATAATAACGTAGGATAACTTTTTGTTTTATTTTTTTTAATAATCTTTATACTTAATAAAATTTTCTATTTCTAATTCTATCCGAACTACTAGTATGTTTTTTTTTTGCTATAATTTGACCCAACTCACCTGATGAAAAGTAACTTTGTCAGGTTTATATTTATAAACTCTTATCTAGTTAGCAGCTCATTTTATAGCATTCTGCATTCATTCTTAAAAACATTGAAATAATTAATCAATATATTAATTGCGTGAACTAGATTTTCCACGGGGAAAATATCTTTTACTTTCCTCGTGTAACATCAATACGACTTCTATGACTTCTATTTTATTGGTTCACTCACTTATATGACTTCTATTTTATTGGTTTTACAATTAAAAAGAAAAATATCGTTAGCCTGGCTTTCTACAAATGAAATTGCATCTGAGTAGTTTTCAATAGAAACCTCTAGCCATGTTAGGTACCTATATCGCAACTTGTATCATGTTCTTGGAAATAGTATATTGTGGATTACGTTCTTAGTAGATACATAAAAGACTTCGTTTGGTCTATTGAATTGTTTCAGCATTTAGTATGTTTAAAGTAAGTATCACTTACCTTTCTAAACGACTTCACAAAAGAGGAACCTCCTGTTCTCAATTCGACATTATTTTTTATGTGTGTTACCTTATAACTTCTACCTGGTGAACCGATTTTGACGATTTTTTCCCATGTGGTCCCATTAGTTTTTGAGTTATCCTTAATAATGCGTATTTAATTAATTTAATCTGATCAAGGGTTCGGAAGGTAAAGCAGTGAAGTCGGTTTGTAACAACCTTTTATTAAATTTGCAATATATTTAAACTATGTTTGTTAGGGTGCAATCTTGCAATTCAATTTTGAAGCAGCTATATTTTTTATTGCCGATAGGCAAGCATTTGACCACAATCTCACCTGATGGAAAGTGTTGATGCGATCGAAGATGTAGCATGCTTGCCTAGAAGGTACCTATTCACCCTAGACTTGAAGATTCCTAGAACAAGAGATCTTCAACCGATTGAACTGAAATTTTGTATTCAGTTTCGATGACTATGCATGGTTAGCTGTGTGACGTCATTCTAAATGCATCATGGCGGAACACCCAAAATGCCGGACAAGTTATTTTAAATGCACTCCTACAATATGGGTATCAAATAAAAGGGTTTGCTGAAATGAAAATCTCGTAAAATAAGTGACGTCACTCTAAGTCCCAAATGGCGGACTTCTAAAAGCTTGTTTTTAAAAACATTTATTTACAAGTAGCTTATTACATATTCCGGTAGCGCAAGGAAATACACAAAAACAATAAAATTGTGTTAAAAGCATGAGCCAGCTTAGTAATAAAAATTAACAACCATCGCTTTTTATTTGCTATATAGCCAATAACATTTTTAAATATTTTTACTTTTCGAGAACTTTACGAAAATCCTTAAAAAAATAAGTAAGTATGGCACGCGGCGCTAAACGCGCTTTTCTTTTATAGTACAAAAAAAGTTTTTTTAAAGTTCTTGAAAAGTAAATATTTTTTGGCTGTATAGCAAATAAAAAACAATGGTTTGTAACTGTTATTATTATTTATTTATTTTAAAAGTAATAATTTATAATAATATGACTATTTATTTATTTTATAAGGCAAAAGCCAATTCAACAAAAAATCTAAAATAAACTCAAAAAGGCATAATTTTCGACAACAAAATGTATAGCTCTATAATAGCCTGTGATGACAATCGTGCTGGAAAAGAAACGCATCCTACTCTAAATGCCCCTAGCCTAATTTAATAACAAGACTAACCGGAACATTTTTATTGCATGTTATTTATATTTACTTGAATCTTACCTCCAGATCTCTCGAATAGTTTTTAAGTTTTTACTATCATTTGTACAGCGAAAGAGAAGAATTACGCGGAACGGAGAAACCCGCGGTTTATTGTTCCTCATTGCATTTGTTTCCTAAACAGCACAGAATCTAAAAGTTTTCAAGTCTATAGTTTGTATCGATATGTTACATGTATACTACATCTTATGGCAATCATCGCTTTTCATCAAGTGAGATTGGTTAAAGAAAAGAAAAATAATTTGCTGCTGACCGTAAATAACTTACTATGACTAATTACCATCAAGTGAACCGAAGTCGCTTGATTGTTTGCCACTTCTTACTTAAAGCAAACGAAATTTCTTCATATTTAATGTTTTGATTTTAACTATACGGTCAAGTAGATGTTGTTGTTAGTTTTCTTTCTTCCTGTCTCACAAGGCGGCGTTGAGCCGGCTTCTGTAAAGTCTTCAGTGAACAATGGTTCCGCAGAAGAAAGCTCCACGTGGACGTGTGCCGATACTGCCTCACATGTGTTTACAGTATATGCGAGGGCACATAAATGAATCAATGTGTATTGAATATTTGAGAGCTTATTTTTGCAATATGCATACCTGCTGTCCGAGTTAATACCACTGTAACACTCTTGTAGCGTTTTATTTTTTGTATATTTGTGTAATTTTACCTAGATTGAAATCAAATAAATAATTGATACCAAATATAGCCTTTATTTGTCTGACGTCATTATTGATATCCTTACCACTGAGCCAATACGGTCACGAGGATGTATTTTTACATCCTCGTGACCGTATTGGCTCAGTTGGAAAGTATTTCTACGCCGTTAGTTCTGCGTTTGATTTCACTAGTTTTTTAGCCGTCTACATTTCACATTCAGGGCGGTTCAGTGCGAGTGATGATCTTTTGTAAGTTGTAGATTTCATTCAAGTTTCATACACAGCGTGCATTAAACGGTACGCTTTGATAGATTTTTGAAAATATAATGAGTTCCCGGTCCCTACGGGCCCAGTATGTCAATAATAATATAAAATGAAATATATAATAATACGGCTGTATTATAACTTATTAATTAAGTATGTAGGTACGTGTAATCAATATGTTATAATATATATATTACAAAATAAAATCTGTCTAGTAACTTGCAAACAGCTTTATAGCTATTGTGAATAAGCTTTTCGATATAGATACAAATTTGAGATTATTCTGTTAAAGATAGAATTCATTTTATTATTATACCTTTTCTTTGTGTTTATATATACATATATATATATATATATATATATATTATTCCCCGCAGCTTCGCCCGCGTAAATTTTCTAAATATCATCAAAACCCCAATTCCGTTACAAAATGTAAGAAAATATAAAATGTTTTTATTTTCGTTATTTTTTCCGATATTTTAATTGTTTTTCTGCTATATGGGGAAGAGATAAATCCAACAAATCCAATGATCATTAAAATCGGTTCACCCGTTCTCGAGTTATAAATGTTGTACACACAAACCCGACTTTGTTTTTTTATATATAAGTATATTGTAGAGCAATTAAAAGTACTACATACAACTTGGCTTTAAGTGTACCATAATGTCACAGCTAGTGTTCCTAATATGATTGATTTAAAATCTCACGTTGTCTATGTATCCTTCATATGCTTTTGCAAAGGTGGAAAGTTCTAAACAACGGTGTTGATTTCTAGGGAACAAAGGATTATTGACGCAAGAGGTGCTACTTCAAGGGGACGCGTGTAAGAAACTTTCAGGGGCCTATGTTTGTTTATAGAACTGGCCTACGTCTAGAGAATTCCATTACAACTATATAAGGATTGCATTTTGTAGCTACAATCTCAGAATCAGTATAAAGTTAAGATAACAAATAAGTAATAACAACGACAGTTATTTATTATGAATTATATTATTAAAATACCACAATCCGTCTTAATTTCTTATAGCATTACAAAGATACATATTATTATTGATTCGAAATTTCATAGTGTTGCGACGTCTTATTATTAATAAAGAGCTAGTCTTTTTAGCTTAATTACTTTCCTTGGCCACATCATCACTTACCGCTTGCTGTGAATATATCTATAACTTAGTTTTTATAATATCACTTGTGCGTGTTTATTCTCTAAACGGAGTCAATTTGAACTGACTCCAACTTTCCAAAATGTATCCCTACCAGTAACTGACCATCTCGAGTTACTCGGTATGACTCTAACTTCAAAGCTCAATTTTGGTACTTTCATCGAGTCAAAAGCCCAACTAGCTGCAAAAAGCTGGGAATCCTTGCAAAGGTGAGATGATACCGGGACAGTTGCTCAAGCACAAGTCCGATCATGTATGGAGTACTGTTCTCATCTTTGGGACGGTTCAGTTAAGTACCAGCTTGAGGCTCTTGACACCATTGAGCGTAGAGCCAAGAGACTTATTCTTCAGAAGCTTCAAAGCTTGGGTCATCGCCGCATGGTAGCCAGTCTCTCAGTTTTTATCGGATACATTTCGGAGAGTGTGCTAAGGAACTGCACGATCTAATTCCCCCATCCCCGTTCTATCATCGGACAAGCAGACAAACTGCTAAGCGACACCGCTATATGGTGGACATTACACAAATGCGCACTAAGCGTTTTGCCTCCACATTGTCCACTCCACTTGTGCGAACCGCAAAGGAATGGAACTCCTTACCCGAGTCGGTGTTTCCTGATGAGTACAATATGGGAGTCTTCAAGTCACGAGTGAATAGGTATCTTCTAGGCAAGCTTGCTGCATCGTCGATCACATCGTAGCTTACCATCAGGTGAGATAGTGGTCAAAAGTTTGCCTAAATTGAATAAAAAAAAAGATCACTTGTTTATTGAAACTGGTCAGATCAAGATTTATACAGATGTGAGGGGGCAAGATAGTGACTGCTAACGCGACCCTATCTTGCCCCTCCTCAGCGAGGCATTGCTCACGGGGTTGTTTTTAGTAGGTTGGAGCCCCAAACACCCCTTTCCTTCACCCCTGGGAAGGAAGGCAAGTGGTAGACATTTTCTCACCACAAAAAAATGATACTGGGCTATTAAATAAATTAACTTCCCAATATTTAAAGGCGGTTAAAGAAACGTAGGCCTAAGTTACTGCAGTTTCCTTTTCCAGAAAATTTTCGTAGATTTTCAATAACTTTATAACTCTTTTCATATTTTTTTTGCTATATCTGACCACTAAAAATAGTAATTGACGATGTGGTCGAGGACGATAAACACATGAAGGCCTTAGTCAATCTAAATGACTAGCTCTTAAGGATAATTGCAAGATAACTTTAGTGATATTTATATTAGTTGCAAAGTTTAGCTATTAACACGCTCCACCGCTAATATCTATCGTATTGTCAGAGCACAATGTTCCTTGTCCAGCTATTTATGTTCATGCAACCTTTATAAAGGATGACGGTGAAACTTCTATGCAACTAAGAGAATGACGCACTTGGTGGTCGTGCCGCTAGCTCATTACGCAACTCTTTGGCACCTGTTTATGGTATAAATGCGTACGTAGGTATTGTCGAAAAATGTTTCAAACACGTTTTCGACAGTGACCTAATGGTGGATTATTAATCGTTAATACTTAGTAAATGTGCATGAGTGTAGGCAAATCATTTAAATAAGTAGTGAAAAACATATTCACTTTCGCTCCTTTGAAGTTTTAGTAAAGTTTTTACCACTATTAGTGCATGACTATACTATGACAGACCCTTGACTCTTTTACTTGTCTTTGACTGTGTTTTGTGACTAGGACTTCGATTATGAAATATATAATAAAATTGAAAGAATTTATTACTTGATACTGGCTAAATGCACAAAGATAGCGGATCTAAAATAAAAAAAATAACTACATAGCTACCCTATTAGGTAGTTATTTTTTTTCCGAGAGAATTAAAAAAAAAAAGATTTTTGTTCCGACTATTTAGCGACGTGGTACTTAAGCTATGACGACAACGACGACCCTGTTGACGCAGAAAGTCTTTCTCTGCGGTACCATCGGCAGTATCAGATTTTGTTCCCGGCAGGAGTACAATGACATGGCTCAGGAGTCGATCATTCTAGGTCTATCTTTGTACGTTTCTAGAATACATCATAACTGATCATAAGTGATTTTGTGTTCAAACAATCGTTTAACCGCAAGACCACACTTTTAAAGAAAAATGGCATAATCACTCGATTTCTTTTGATTTTGAAATGTAGAATTATAATTATAACAGGTTACCGAAGAAATGTAATTATCGTTGTAATAGGGAATTTAATTTTTTTTTCGATTGTTTACTAAAAATGCACTGTCGGTAAAATTAATTAATTCATCACAAAATCAATACATTTCTTATCAAAATAAATTAATATACAGTAATGCAATCAGGTTCAGGCAATTTAAAACACGGCAATATTGGCGTTCTTCTTGTGTCGTTCACAACTCAATCATATTATTATAATGTTGGCCAATCATTGATATCAAAAATTAGTAAACTACGTCACGGAGCAGCGTGCGTTGTGCTATTAAAATTTCTCATGCATTTTTAACATTTATTAATTAAAATCCCTAATAAAAAGTATTTCATATAAGAACAAATTGTTATACCTAGGTGTAATTTATGCTATTCTATGTAGATAAAAATACAGGTAGAAAATAATCGCTTTCCATCAGGTTAGGTAGCGGGCAAATTCTTGCATATAGGGTATAAAAATACCGATTCCAAAGTCCCATCATGATGAAGAATGTCTCCGTGACATTGAGATAAAAGCCATTTTATTTTTTATTCAGCATAGCTTAATATTTGACCAATATCTGACTTTAAGGTAATTGTGTATTATCTGATAGTGATGATGCGGTCAACGATGGAGACGTTGTCTATCTGACGATGGAGACCTGTTTATCAGTGACTTACTTATTCTCAGATAACACGTATCGGGGAGCACATGTATAAGCTCTCTCTCTATGTGTACCGCTAGTTAATAAATGGAAAGTAAATCGAGAAAGGAGAGAAAGGAAAGCTTTGTGTGGTTTCGAAATGCATTCTGATTGTATATGCTTTAGTCTATGCAGTTTTGCACCCATCCGCCGACAGTCCATGTTAAGTTTTTTGGCTCTTCTTGCAATGTAATCAAGTAGCGCAAGTATAAATCATTGATCCCTCCCAAAAATAGTAAAAAGAACCTGCTTACTGCATACACGGACAAGTTTGTGCTTAGTATAGGTTTATCTCACCTTAGATTCATAGATCCCGCTTAATAGAACACATCCACGGGACCTGAGGTACTTCTACCCTCAATCCTTTTTGGATGTAGTTAACGAGATGCCAATGAAAGCATTATATCTAAACAAGAAGATGACTACGAAACTGTTTGACCTTAAAGGGAACTAGTATACCTATAATCTGTGATTTCAAGGAAAAATGTCCGGTTTATTAAAGTAATTTTGTGTCAAAATCTCCTAAAGCAATGCCAGTTAATTAGTATCTGAAAACTTAACACTGTAATTGTGCGCATTTGACATTCAATTAACGAAATTCAGGAAGTTCAATATACGAACGCGGTAAAAACAAACAGATTAACGAACGGAATCTATGTTCTTGTTCGTTTTAAAGGAAAGTTTGCTGTAAATCGTTTTAGCGTGGGCGTCGTTGGCGCAGTCACGTGAACACTTCAAGAGCAGTCACGTTTCACAAGTGTATAACAATTGACAATGCGTTTAATTATGTCAGATCTCGTATTACCATGTCATTCGATATCGTTATATAAATTATGTCGCCAATATTACCAAGAAATATTCAAGTATTAGTAGTAAATATACTGTTTTAGTTGTTCTAGGCCTACTTTGTTACCATCATCGAGGATTCAGACCACCAGGTGAATAATGGTCAAACTGTTAGAGATAAAAAACCGCCATCATGTCTTGCTACTTGTAAATAGAAATAAGACTAAATAGAGATGAAATAGAACTAGTCAATGCAGTAAAATTTCCTCGAATACATGTAAAGTGAAAAATCGAACGCTCAATAAGTTCATCGTGTTATGTGTTCAGATCCTTTAGAGACGTACTGAATATCTAGCAATTAAAATCAATTTATTACGCTCTAATTGAATCATAATTAATTTTTCAACAGTGGGGTAACAGCTATCAGTATAATTATACCAGACCTTTTATACTGCAAAAAAAGAAGTATTCGAACTATTGTTTGAATATCTCAAAGAGATTCATTTTGGGAACACTTTAAAGCTCTTGAAATTATGACGGTACCAAGTCTATATATTTTAGTTACGTTAAATTATCTAGCTAAACATGTATGGAAAAAATGAATAAATGAATATGAATATATCTGTTTGAATCCATCGATGAAAGGAAAGTAATGGAAAGCTCTCGAAGATTACACTTTAGACATAAAACGCAGCCCAGACCCAAAATTGTTAAGCATGGTGTCATGTATCAAGCGATCGAGATATTTATCCAGTTGCCAAGGGATATTAAAATTCGTCTATACCAGACAGGCTATTTCAATGGCAAAGTTAAAGCATTTCTTTTAGAGATATTTTTTAAATTAAATTGATGTTTACCTCGTAAATAATGACTGATAAATAATTATAATTTAATTCGTTTTGACCTTATTGATATTTAGATTGACATTTATAATAAGTATGTATTTAAATAATTATTTACCTATACCTAATATTGTTCATACTTCATATTCTAATAATGTAATAATTAATTATATGACTAAATTTATGATAATGTGGATATATTGTTAATTTATATTCTTTCAAACACAATGTATGTTGTAATTGAATAAATACTGAATACTGACTATACCGCTAATTAGTCGATCGTCTTGCTTGTCTTCTTTATTACTAGCATATATTGTATAAAAAAAAAATGTTATTGATATTATAGACTGCTGCTGCAGCGCATTAAAACATCAATATTTAGTATTTATCGTTACGTATGACTTTAGAATTTCCAACATGTCTCTCCGAGTTGTTTTCTGTCGATAAAAAGTCGAATACCTAATACTAAAATCACCTATTTGAAAATAGCTCCCCTCGCCTTTACCTAGCAAATAGCCAATTCTGAACCACTGGAGGTTAATTCATACATAACAATTATGTGGTTTGGTCACAGACCTTTTGTCATTCATTGCCTCTATTATGTCTGCTTTACTCAATAATGGCATAATAGTGAATTTCAAAGAGCTCCTACAAATACATGCTATTTGGTAAGTTCTGTAACATTCAGAATGTGCTTTCATAAAGGGCATTGTACCTATTATAGCACAGGGGTTTAATAAACATTCTAGAATTTTAAGTATTAGCAAATTAGGCCACTTTGTTCCTTGTGTTAATGAACTATTGTTGAATGAGTTCATTGATGGATTGTTACACCATTTTATTACAAAACAATAGTAAGGTAAAGGGTTGAAAGGACATAAACATGGCAACAATAGTTCTAAGACCCCGTGGAGGGCGTTTGTCAAATAAAGGCTTATAAATACTGTGGTATGAGAATTTATTAATATTAACTGTAAAGAAAGCAGTTGACACCCTTGTGACATTGATATAGGGCGAAATACTCGCCTGTATTGACACATATCTCATTTGTATGTGGGGTGGGTGCTCTTCAATATTCACTTCGTACTCTATGTCTCGTTCTGCAGACCTATTGACTCATACATAATATATATTACATAGATGTTAAGTTTGCTTCGTAAATATATCGGTATTTATTGCATTTTTTTTGTGCTAGCATTCAGTGAAAGTCAATGTACGGTCAACATTCAAACGCATTCTGCAGAAACAATTATTCCTTGCTACTCCGATGAGAATAAAGTTTCATAAATGTATTGTGAAGTGACGAAAAATCGTCCTTTACGTAACTACTTTTATACAAAAGTGTCAAGATGAACGGTTCTTAAAAAAATATTTTATACTATGCGTAATTATAATCCTTAAGAAGGCGTTTTAATTTTTTTTTGTTCTAGGTAGGCAAACTTTTGACCACCATCTCATCTGATGGTAAGCGACGATGTGTTCGACGATTGGCAGGCTTGCCTAGAAGATACCTATTCACTCGCGACTTGAAGATTCCCATATTTTACTCATCAGGAAAAACCGACTCAGGCAAGGAGTTCCAATCCTTTGCGGTTCGCACAATGAATGTGGAAGCAAAACGTTTCGTGCGCATTTGTGGAATGTCTACATATAGCGGTGTCGCTTAGCAGTTTGTCTGCTTGTCCGATGGTAGAACGGGGATGTTGGACGGGGAACTAGATCGTGTAGCTCCTTGGCACACTCTCAGAAATGTATCCGATAAAAAACCGAGAGACTAGCTACCACACTTGAAAACAACAAATTAGATCTTGTAAAGAAAACTGTTTTCTTAGGTCTGACTATGGACTCAAAACTGCAGTGGGGTCCTCATATTGATGTGCTTGCAGGTCGCTTGAGTTCCGCTGCTTTTGCGATCCGTAAAATTAGACAACTGACTGATGTAGCGACGGCAAGGCCGGTTTACTTTGCATATTTTCATAGTTTGATAAGTTACGGAATCTTGCTATGGGGATCTGCTGCCGATGTTGAAACTATTTTTATTCTACAAAAGAGAGCGGTTCGTGCAATATATGATATGGGTCCACGCGAATCTCTCAGGGAATTCTTTAAAGAAACAGGCATACTTACCATGCCTTCGCTTTACATCTTTGAAAATATTATGCATGTTCGCAAAAATATTAGTAAATATAAATTAAGAAGCGACGCACACAATCTTAATACTAGATATAGTAAGCATAAAATTACAGTGCGCGCATTTAGATTAAGCAAAACGAATAAATCTTTTATGGCAAATGGGGTTAGATTTTACAATAGAATTCCTAAAATCGTAACTGAATTACCACTGGGAAAGTTCAAATCCGTAATAAAACGGGCATTAATTAAGAAAGCTTATTATAAGACTACAGACTATATTAATGACAAGGATGCATGGAGGCAAACTGCACAGGCTCTTTCTAGCGACTACCATAATAACACCTAGGTTAAGAAAATTATGTATTAGAAATTAAGAATGTTTAAAAAAAAATGAATGAAAAAAAATGCGCCGCCGAGTTTCTTGCCAGGTTCTTCTCGAGATGGCTGTAATTTTCCGAATCTGGCAATAGATTCATTAACTTTCATGAGTGCCTCTTTGGGGCCCATGTGAATAAACGATTTTGATTTTGATTTTGACCATGCGACGATGACCCAATCTCTGAAGCTGGTACTTAGCTGAACCGTCCCAAAGATGAGAACAATACTCCATACATTAACGGACTTATGCACCACTTTTGTAAGCATTCCCAGCTTTTTGCAGCTAGTTGGGCTTTTGATTCGATGAAAGTTCTTAAATTGAGCTTTGAATTTAGAGTCATACCGGGTAACTCGAGACGACCAGTTTATTTTTATACTCGATAGGCAAGCAATTTACTACTATCTTGCCTGATGGAAAGTGAAGATGCGGCGAAGATTTAGCATACTTGCCTAGAAGATATCTATTCACTCTTGATTTGAAGATTCCCAGATTATACCGTTCGGGGAATAAAGACGTGGGTAATGAGTTCCACTCCTTTGCAGTACGGTTAATAAACGTAGAAGCGAAACGCTTCGAGCGAGCAGTTACTGGTAGGAATACATTTTTGAAAGTTGGAGTCTGTTTAAATTGACTCCGTTTAGCGGAGAATAAACTCGCCTGGCTAATGCCGTGGCTAATGCCACCAACCAAACTTGACTAGGCTGGCATCGCCCCAATCGGAGATTGCCTTTATGTACAAGTTTAGACGCTCAACCATTGCCTAACTTTGGGATTGGATTTGTACTCAACTAGCTCGTCCGTCGGAAACGTAACTCTCTACAACCTTAGTGTCATCTGTATAACCAAATACACCGGGTTTCAGCAGATCGTTAATATGCAGCAGGAACAGCGTTGCGGAGAGAACCGACTCTTGAGGAACCCCGGCATTGATAGCCAATTGATCTGACGCGCAGCCATCAATGACCACACGAGTACATATCTGCGTATTGGAACATATTATTTATCTAGTGCTAAACTAACACATCGTAATACAAAATTGCTTCATTTATCTGGATCCGAACGTTGACTGAAAATGATAGCTTTCAGCGACAGGACCGTCTCTTGTCACAGATTTGTGGAATATTTTACCTATTCTGTTTTCACACAATTGTGATATAACATTATTATGTTTAATAAGAGTTTCTAGCCAGGTTCTTCTCAAGATGGCTGTAATTTTGCGAACTGGCAGTAGAGTCATTAACTTTTATGAGTGGCTCTTTGGAGCCCATGTGAATAAACGATTTTGGTTTTAATCTACTTATATAGTGAAAATACTGAATTTCGATGATCATGCAAAATAAACTGTTTACTTAAATGCTCATGAAAACTTGCAATTGAATCAGCAGAAAGAGGTTTGGGAGTTATATTCAAAATACTGGAATTGTAATGCAGTTATATCACTTTATTGCTTCACTTTAAATATAGCATTAGACGAGACGATTAAGCTTGAGCCAGTTTGAAGAGGTCATATGTAGTACGTGTAAGGTGAGTATGAATACGCCGAGTACGCCAGTGGAGCGGAGTACGCACTGTAAGCGGAGTACGCCACTGGAGCGGTGTAGGCTGCAGCTACGGGCGCAGTGTACGCTACTGGGTAGTCCACTACAAGGGGCTTGGCAGCGGCGAAAGCCAGGAGAGCGGCGAATACCAGCTGTAAATAAAGTTGAGTTTTTAGACTTTGGAAAGATTTTATAGAAATGTGAAGTGCTGAGAATTTGACCAGGCTTTGCATCTATACGACAACGTCTATAAATCTACATTAATTTGCTCATCAAAAAAAATGTATCAAAACGCTCTCGAACAATTTGATGACAAGAAAATTATCGCCAAAATTTTAAACAAGTACTTAATTTAGGGAGAGTGTATATATTGTAAATAATGCGTTTTTCTATTTAGATATTCATATGGACTTAAATTTCCTATAAATCGTAAATTTTATTTTGAAAACAAATTATAATATAGTGGCCAACTGTCATCTCCATCATCAAATAATATTCTGGTCAACACTTTTTACTAAATATAAATTTTTAACAAAGGGTTTAAATATAGGTACACTGCAAATTTTGAACAATTTTGTCTAATATATTTAAATTTTAATGGTTGTATTTATTCTTTTAATAATAATAACAATGCCAGATAAGATTACAAAAGGGGAATAAAACAAATAGCACTCAAACATTTTGTAACCCGCTTGCCGAAGGAAAAGTACCCACAATACTGGTTACGTTTCCACGTTGAATAACGATGCAATTTTTTTGTGCTAAATAAGAGCCAGCATTCTGGTCACTTGTCGCCTCGACTAAAATTATTAGACTAAAACTGTTGTTTCCTAAATTTCGTGTGCACCTGATCCCCACGGACCCAATGTTCCTACCCCAAACGGTACAAACATATAACCTCCATTGAGGTTGGAATATTTACTCCGTTTGAGGTTTTCTGCTTTGTTTGCAGCCCCGCCAGTTTGAACTCTAATCTCTGAGACAGATGAGACGGCGCCAGTGTATCGACACAAGTTAAAGCTTGCAGCCAAAGACCCGATTCCCATTGCGATGAAGCAAGGAGACGAGCACGCTCTGCTGTACAATTGGACGTATCGACTAATTTGTTCCGTTCAATCTCGCAGAGCGGCCCGTCTCATAACCTCTACGAAGAAGGGATTTTGGGCAAAATTTGATTCGGACAGACTATTTGCCAATTTGCCTGTGCCTCACTCATAAAAGAAATTTCAAATATATCCAAACTAGAAGTTATTACATTTTGTGTACTGGTCACTAAGGACAAGAAAGCTGGTAGAGATACACTTGAAATTTTGCGAAAATTTTGTTGAAGTTTTGTCCAATTAAATTAAATTTATATAACAATTTACAGGAAAATCTATGTAATACAATACAGTAATTATGATTTATTCTTGGGTACAACTATAGACTCAATCGTGTTCCCCATTTATTCGCATAATATCGTTGGCCAGTTATAATTTATACGCGTAATTACCATATTTATTAATTTATTCTTAAATAATACATATTGTTGTTAAGTCAAAGAAAACCTGACCTAACCTATCCAGGCTATAAATATTTTACCAAATTAACTTTATGAAATGTGATGATTTTTGACATTTAAAATTATGAGAATAAACAGGTCGTCACTCAGATGATGGCATATAAAATTATTGATTGTAAAATGATTTTTTTGTATTGTTTTTAAGGTTAAAAGGTAAAGTATTACTCACATATTTGAACATGTTGACAAAGTTTTTTTCTTGCTGGGAACAAGATGAGTTCAGGACTAGTGAAGTAGTGTTATGATGACAAACAGCGGCCCGATCTCTTTTTATATCCCCTCAAATGCAACTTTGGTGTTCTAACCGGATAACTAGTATTATATCCTCTTAGGACATTAGGTAGTATTGTCACGTACGTCCTTGCCCTCGACACTGCTTGCCGGTCAGTTATTAGATCAAGGGCATGGTGTACGGATTTTGGAGAGACGTTGTGCAATCTATGTGGATTCTTTTGCTGTAAGCTTAAGTTATTTTGGAGTTAAGTTAACCTTTTTCTTTGTGCCTTCTTTTTGTTAGGCAGCTTAAGCACTTGTAATAAGTGATTATAGATAGCATGCAAGTTATGTCATGAAGATTAAAAGGATAGATTCAATATTGCTTCATGAATGCTAAAGTAATCATTATTAAGATGATATACAAATTTTAGCTGGAATTGCAACAAAGTGGAAATACTCTTTACTCTCCTTTGCAAGAATAAGATATGCATAGACCAGAGCGAACAAATTCGTCTCGAGTAAGCGACAAATGAAGAAAAATACACGTCTTGCATCAGAACTATACAACTTAAAATTAACATTTCTTTTAAGATATTTAGCTAGTTAACGTTTATTCTTTTCTAGAGTTGGAGATAGGTTCCTTTGAAATACTTAATTAAATAAATAGTGTTTCAAAAGACCCAATTTGAAAACTATAATTAATTTGAGTAAAGTTTTACCAATCCCGTTTCTAGCCTTCATTGAATTTTTTCAAGTGTATAATGCCTAATGATTTGTATCTATTGTCGTTACTGATAAAGCTTCAAAAAATTGCATAACATCTTTAAAATTTAAATTTGGGTAATTCTTAAGCCTTAGAGGTGACATACAATATTATAATAAAACGCAAGTAAAGCTTATAAAAAAACGACTTCACCGCTTTATCGTGGTAACTTTGATCAGATCAGATTAGATGTACTAAACACGCATTATTGAAGATATTTCAAGATCTACTGATTATATCTTGATCAAATTTAAATGGGACAAATTGAAAAGCAACATCTTACAAACATACAAAAATTTCAATATCGGTTCACGTGGAAAGATGTTATGAGGTAACAAACATAAAAAAATATAATAAAAACATGGTCGACTTGAGTACCTCATCCTTTTTTTGAAGTCGGTAGAAAATTTGCAGCTTTCAGCATACGTTTATTTGTTACACATTAAATTACTAACAGATTCCATCGTTGATATCCTGAATATTAATTAGTTCAATGACAGAAGGTAACTTCTAGGTTTATTCCATGACAAAAATGTTGCTAGACCTTACTTAACGCCTTCAAAACGCCATATTTTTATTAATAGGATATGTGTATCTTGGTGTTTTCGAATATATTCAAATTAAATTATTCCTATCTGAATTCATAACTATGGATTCAGATAGGAATAATTTAATTCTGGGAAGTTTCCCAAAACTAATATCTAGAAAATCATGGAAATTACGCGGACGATTTATTTTATTTAAACCAAAAATACTTCGGTGAAACTACAACAGTAAAAATTGCGGATTCGTCGTCATAGGTTTTATAAGTAGACGGTGCTTCAAGACGAGGGGGTTTTTCTTCAAGACGATCATTGTTCCGGAAGATATGGCGAAGAAACATGCCAACAGGAGAACGATCCACTGAAAGTTAATTAAAATTGGTTGAAACAAATAAACTAAATTAAGTCATATAAAACATTTCCATAAATTAGCAGGGAGGACGTATTGATATAAAGCCTTGAATTCCACTTGAATGAGAAAATTTGGATGTTTGGTAAGTAACTGAATCACGCCAAAACTATTAAACCGATTTAGCTAAAATTTGGGATGTAGCTTTATAAATTTTGTAATAAAATATACTACTCACGACATCTTCAATAGTAAATAAAAAAGTGCGTGATATACGAGCGAATCGTTTCGTTACATTCATTTTATAGAAGATTTTTAAAATAACTAAAGTAAACGTTTAAAAGGTACTTACTGATGTCAAATGCATGTTGACTATAAAACACTTTACCAATACAGCAAATACTTTGAAGGTGGTATTTATAACTGACCAAACATCGGTCACCGTTGTTACCGCTGATTAATACGAACCATGGTAAAATTAGATTAATTAAGTGAATCCAATCACCGAACTTACCTACGTATTTAATAATTACGACAGCTGTTAAAATGCTAAAATGGCGAAACCAATCACCATACTTACCAGTTTCTTGAATGTTTAAAAAGCTGTTAATAGCAAATAGCTTAGACAATGTCAATCCAAGATAACAAAAACTAAATACACAAATGCCTCGTGTATCTGACGTCAGAACGATCGACGTATCAGTGGGGATCACACAAGAACGGCAAACACACTCCAAACTAACAATGGGTTATCAATATATACTTTTATAGTAACTGTATATACGTGAAAAATTATTTATAATTTTGTATGAACCAAGTGTGCTGTGACGCTGCTATGAATATACTTGTCTTTCATACGTAGTACAGTTAAGTACAGTTAAGTACGTATGAAGATGACATACAAGTATATTCATAAGTATGCCAGAGAGAAAAAAAAGAATCATTCAAACGTTTTTGTAAAATTATAATTCTACTAACTATTTACAATTTAATACCAGAAACCAGAATGAAGAATTTCACATGAAAATAAATTGGACATCAATCGAGACATTGTTTTTTAACCGGTTAGATCAGGAAACTGACTGTGCGCCGCCGCCGCCGGGTAGTTTTTTTTAAAATGAAAAATAGGCAAGCATTTGACCACTATCTCACCTGATGGAAAGTGACTTGCCTAGAAGAAATAATATAGTTATATAATATAGTTTAACGATCGTAGAACACAATTTATTCACAGGACTGAAAATCCTGCATTTATGAATAGGAAGGTATCTGGCAAGTATATCTTAAAAGAAAAGTTAACAATAAGAGAGACTTGACGGTTATTTCTGTCGCAGCCATATCAAGCTCAATTGTTCCGAAAGTCCACCATTTATAATGCTTCTTTTCGAGTTTAAGTTATTTTCGCCTGCTGTTGCATAAATGCCCAGAAATAAAAATAACTTATCCATTATTCTTTATGGTGAACATAAACAGGAACACTAAAAACCACAACGTTAACGGATATAAAAAACCCTAACTCTTTAAGATCCTAATAAAGCGCTTTGACTATTATTTTTATCTTGAGTACTTATTTATTTTTATTGGCTTTTTTATCCTGTAGGAATAACCGATAGGATTCCTACAGGTTTCATCAAAAGAAGACATAATAGTTAACTATTATCTGGTGTTTATAAATTATATTAGATACACGTCGCGTGAGATCCTGGCTACAGAAAAATAAACTGTTTACTTGTGAAGTTTCACCAAACTTCAGTTTAAGAAATAAGAGTCGTTTATCCGTAAGGTGACGATTAAATATTTAATAATCATCATAGTGAAACGTCAATCAACCTTGAACATCAACTTATACAAAGGTAAATGATAGGACGGACCGTTACCTTACTTGATGAACCGACCTTAGCAGTGAGATCACAATACATTGATTGTTAACCTACGGTATTCAGCTCTGGGGTAGCAAACAAACAAACAAACAAAGCAAACGCATTCACACTCACAGCCCCACACTAAGTTCAAATACTTGTATCGTGGGTGCCGGAAACATTCACATCACACACATATTACACCCAGAATCAGAAGCCCAAATATCCCTTGGTAAGGAATGTGTGCTCCTGCCGGGAATCGAACCCAGGACCCACGACGCAGAGGGCGGACACCTGGGTCGTCAAACTGGTCGTCAACTGGGTCGGCAGGACCACAATTTAACAGTAGTAGGGCTCTTTTGCAGAGTCCGACTGGGGCAGTACCACACTATTGCCAGACATTCAACCGCCAAGCAGTTATGTGCTACAATGTTTCCGATTTAAGGGCAATATTTGAAGTGTATTTAGGGATTAAAAAGGTTTAACATGTGATATCTCAGGGTGTCGAGCGCAGTATTCTGCCGCGCAGGAGTTCGAATTTTATAAGTTCAAAACTTTGGGTGGACAGAAATGTAATGGGCAACCGTGACGCTCATTATCAGGGGAGCGACTCGCTCGTCTTATTTCTCAATTAAATAAGAGGCCAGTTATATGAAAATATAGCACTTACTGGGAGGCATTTGCAACACTATTTAAATATTTGACTAAGCTTGTTATTGAAGATCTAACTAAGTACAAAAAGAACATTGATCGTTTGATTTTGTATTTATATAATATGTTTCCGTCAATCTCCTCGCAAAAACAGACTTCAACTTCAAAATACTTAAGAAATCAGTATCTTCACTAGAAAGACACATGACAATTCAAGATGGGAAAATCTTGAATTCAAGAAATTAAAAGTTTAACTTAACGTACTTAAATCTAGTTATTAGGTATACCTAACTTTTAATCCTATAATAGTTTAGGTACAACCAAATCTCAGTTAGAAGGACAAAATAATACCAACAATTCTTATTTATCTTAGCAGCGATACAATACTAAATAGTAATGTTGAACTGCCCCTTGGATTAGTTGAGTGCGCATCCGCCTTCTGAGAAGCGGGTACCGGGTTCGATTCCCGGTGGGAACACAGTCATGTTTTCTCCCCAAAGGAAGTTTGTGTTCCTTGTTCGGGCGGTGATTGTTCGTGTGTACCCACGACACGAGTCATCGAGCTTAGTGTTGGTTAGCTATGGCGTGATTATGAAAACATTTATATAAAAATTAGTAGTTCGCCCCGAACAGAGATCTTAGCCTCGAATTTGCCTAACAAACAAGAAAACTTTGAGGTTTATATATTACTAGCCGTGCCCCGCGGCTTCGCCCGCTATTATCAAATTAAAAAGTAGCCTATGTGTTAATCCTAAGTATAATCTATGTACATTTCAAATTTCATCCAAATCCGTTCATCCGTTAAAGCGTGAAGAGGGAACAAACATACTTACACACTTATACACAAACTTTCGGATTTATAATATTAGTAGGATATATTATATATATATATATATTTATACTTATGACATTTTTTATTATAAAACGAGTTTGATTTTGTATTTGTTGTTTAATGAAAGGATATAACGGACTTTATACGCAAGTTTCAGCTTTAAATACGTAGCCGTTTTTGTGATCGGACCCGGGACAAAATATAATTTTTTTAATAAATATTTTCCAAAATAGATTTTTTTACAACGCTTTTTTATTCTTTTGCTAACTTCTTTTCAAGAATACCCGACACGGAACGCAGAACAAAAATCAAAAATTATTAATCCCCTTACTTAAGTGTACGGGTGCCCCTTTAATTTTTTAATTGCAAATTCTTGCTTCCTTTACCTTATTTAAACTTATTAGTTAGTATGGTTTAATTAGATTAAACATCATATTTCTGACAGACGGACGGAAGGTCGGACGGAAGAAGTGCTCGACCACGGAAGTTAACTTAGAGACGTATAGTCGATCAATTAAGTCTCTTTTAAGTAAAACTCTACGGTCTTTATGTCTTGAACCATTTCTCACTATCTTGGACGTTGATTATGGATTACATAATTATGTTCGAGTGCATTTTTTTTTGTAATGTATGGTTTTGTTTTTTCTTCCAAATCAAAAATGTTTTAGTATATAACGGTATAAGGATATAACGGTTAATTTAAATTGGAAGATAGCGATACGTAGAAACGCATTGTCAAAATCTATAACAACATGCATCCTATACAACGGTCAAAATGCCATTAAAAACAACGGAGCTTTAACTTACCTTGAAGCACCCACGTATTAGAAAGAAAGAAAGAAAAAGCGTTTATTTTACACAAAATCACAACACAGAACCAGAAAGATGAATAATATAACAAAGATAATACACTGAAACACTTCGTGTGCTATGCTGTGAATTTGTGCATAAAAGGAGTAAGTTCAGCATTGTGCTGCGAAAAGAAACCTCGCATCGCTGGTTTTCAACTCACTCCCTGTATACTCAAATTAAGAAATCATAAATATATTTGTAGTGGATATTTTAGAATATTTAAAATTTAAAACACAGTATTATAGTTATTTTTATTATTCGCTCGAAGTTGGTTAACACAATAAAATGCAATCCTACAAGACTTGTATCATAACGAAATTGCTCCAATTCTTATCTCCGGTCTCTGCCTCGAATGTTAATTCCTCATAATAGCTAGCAGGCCTTTCTGGCTCACGAATAACTACGACCAATGTCCAAATACAGACCGCAATGGATCACTATTCAAAACATGCACTACAAGGCTTTTTCCTCACTGCTCAGTGATAGCAACGCAAGGGTATAAAACGTAGCGACTAAATCTACAGGACATCATACCCAAATCTGCGGTTGTATCTGTAGCTTCTTTGGACCTTAAACAAAACCTCAATCAACATGTTCAAGCTGGTAAGTAGAAGAATTGTAGTTGTAGGACTCTTTTTCTGAGTTTGCCTGGGGCAATATTTGACAGTAATTCAATCGCGAAACATTAACAAGTAATTTGGATTTAAGGACAATGTACTTTTGAAGGGGTCTCCTGATAAGAGTACTTTTGAGGAGGCAACCTGAGCTATAATGGGTTAGCACAACGCTTACAATAAGACTAGCATCTAGCTCGTCTCATCACTTGATTGCAAAAAGAAAATGTATGAATGTATCTAAAATAGGTATAGTATTAATCAATAAATCCCTTGGCTTGCTACTTGTTTGGATCAGCCATTCTGTTACTTTCAAGCCATTCTTGATTTTGCGTCTTTTAAAATAAGTAACATAACACAAACATAACTCACTGCCTCCTACTATGTTAAATTTTGTTTTATGGGTGCCAGAAACATAAATTGCCTTTGAAGAGAAACTTGTGTTTGTTGTGAACCCGATATTTGCTGCTTAGGATGTGAACACACACTCGACTATTACAGCGGGCTGTTCCAATTATATTATAGGTATATATTGAATTGAAAAATATTGTATTGTATTTCCAGTTCATCTTCGCGTGCTTCCTGGCCGTGGCTGCTGCCAAGCCCGGCATCCTGGCCGCCGCTCCCGTGGCGTACGCCTCGCCCTACACGGCGGCATACACGGCGGCGTACACAGCGCCGGTGGCCGCCGCGTACACCGCCCCGCTCGCTTACTCCGCGTACACGGCTCCAGTGGCTGCATACTCCCCTTACACTTATTCACCCTACTCCGCTTACTACTTACGCCGCTGATTATAAAGAACTTCCAAGAAGTGTCATATTTAAAATGAATCGATAGCGACCAATAAATTAATCCTTCGGGTACAAACAATATCTTTTTTTATTGATTAGGTACCTTAGCTGGTTAAGTTATGTACTGATCTTTATTAGTGATAGGTTGATACTCGTAAGAGTATTTATTATACAATCTAAACAGTTTTATGCATAAACAAATAACTTTTTTGATGGATCCTGAAAAATGAGATGAATTTGAACGTCACGTCAGCCAGTATTTCAATGTGTCTTGTAGTAAAAATCCGTAAGAGTCCCGTTTTACGAATTTTAGTTTTTTTTTATTAGCTTAGCTAGTTTGCAGTGCAACCTAGAACTTTCTAAACTTTTACAAAGTTTCGCGTGGTGGTTCACTGCGCTTTTCTGCCAGGAATACATCTCAATTGCCAGCAATTTGTTTAACTGATTACATCAACTGTTCATCAATTTGAATAAAGCTGAAGTTATTCGTAAAAAAAGTGGAATTGATCATTGTTAATAAGTTTTCTTCTCTAATCCACACATTTTAATGGAAACTCCTAAAAATAATTATAACTTCATTATCTTAAAAAAAATACTTATCAAGTTATTTTGAGAGCTTAATAGAACATTATCAGATGCTTTAGTAGCGTAAAATTTAAGATAAATTATGAAATATTTTTTTAATTATGTGTGTGTTTCTGTTTCTTGCTTATATATCAAAACTTAATAGGTACTTCAAGTTGATGTTCATGTATTTGCACAATTTTAACACTAGTGAGCCAAAACTTATCATGTCCATTAATGTCCATGTCCATGTCCATAATCATTAATTTAGATGAGTTTATATTATAACAATAATGTTCAGGTTGGTTATATCTATTCACTGTGTGTTTACCTACTTATAAATTCTTGTTTAAACGCCTCCGCAATATATGTTAATCATAAGTTAAATGTCAAAATCTAGATCTGTCTGTTTCACGTCCTCAAAAGTGCATAATAAATCTGTTATTAAGTTATATAAAGTAATATAAACACATAAAATACACCTACACGCAGTCATTGTCTTGTGTATTGCACAACATTCTATAAATACTCAGCTAATCCTACTTATAATATTATAAATCCGAAAGATTGTGTGCAAGTGTGTATGTTTGTTACCTCTTCCCGCTTTTACCGCTGAACGGATTTGGATGAAATTTGAAATGAATATAGCTTATACCTAAAATTAACACATAGGTTACTTTTCGACATGATAATAGCGGTGAAGCCGCGGGGCAGGGCTAGTGTTATAAAACTACTCTTGCATTAAAATTGGATGTATCCACAGCTGTTTTTACATTTATTTGGGATAAATATGTAATATATTTTCTAATTCTAGAGTTTAGACTATTCCCAATACTAAATTTATCCAAAAGCGCAAAGTATCATATTAAAGGACTATGTTTAGGTAAAAAAAAATCGGTAATTGCCAAACGCTGGGGCAACTATCAGAATAAAATAGAGCCATCAATAATAATTAAGTAGTATAAGATTCGTAGAGCTGTTTGAGAGATGATTTAATTAACTTTAATACTTTATTTATTACTAGTCGTGACCCGCGGCTTCGCCCGCTATTATCAAGTTTAATAGTAGCCTATGTGTTAATCCTAGGTATAATCTATGTACATTTCAAATTTCATCCAAATCTGTTCATACGTTAAATCGTGAAGAGGGAACAAACATACTTACACACTTACACACAAACTTTCAGATTTATAATATTAGTAGGATTGTTGAAACTTACAGTAGGGCAATATATAGTGAGAAAATAAATGATAAGATTAAAAAAAAAGGTACATTCATTAATAAGTTTTGCTGAAAAAATAAGAACGTACACATTTTGTTCGTAAAGTTTATTTTCTGGAAGCATATACTTATTTAATAATACCAAATGAATTCAAATATTTTTCGTAAATATTCCTATGTGGAGTTAAAGATAATCCAGCTCCATAGCCTAACATAACTTAAGTCCTTGCCAAACTACACTCGGTGTTAATAAATATCTTATACCAGATAAAGGTTAGATATAAACTATATTTAAAATCAATATGATACATAGACAAACATAATATTTGATTATGAAAGATCATTATGTACCTACTTAATTTATCTCATTGATTCACTTACAAATGTAATGAGCATTATTGCAATAAACTTACGCGGAATCTGATAAATTACTGACTATATAGGTACAGCCTTCTTATAGCTCGTTATAATTTACTATTATTATGAGAGTTTGTCACGCCTTTCTTATCAGGTGAAGATTTCATAAATTTTTCAAAAACAAACAAACGCATTAACACTCACAGCCCCACACTAAGTTCAAAGACTTGTATCGTAGGTGCCGGCAACATTCACATCACACACACATTACACTCAGAACCAGAAGTACAAATATCCGTAGGGAAGGAATTTTTGCTCCTGCCGGGAATCGACCCCGGACCCACGGCGCAGAGGGCGGGCACCTGTCCACTGCACCAACTGGGTCGTCATTTGAACAATTTGGCAAACAATAAAGACATTATTTCAATTAGAGCTCTGATTGAAACCATATTTCAATTAGTGTAAGTAGGTGTAGGTATTAATCAACTCGGTGCTGATAAAAAAGTGTTACGCAATATAATTTTCATAATTCATGCTATGAAAATATAAGAATAAATGATTATATTCATATAAATAAACAAGTATTGTTGGATTAGTTTTATTAAGGTAACCTTTTAAAACCCACTCGTTCTCTTTATATTAGTCGTTATTTCATCTGTATTAGGTAAATGCATTGAAACTGGTATGTTAGTCTTGATTTAACCTATATTTTGATTAAATGCCACGCACGATCACAAAAATGTTGTTTGTTGCTTTATCAAAATACCAGAGTTCAACTTTTTAATTTCTATAACTACGAGTATGATGATTGATATTCTTTGAAATTCATGAATATGGGATAAAAAAATATTTTAATAGGTTTTTTGTCAATTTCGTACTCCACTCATAAAATAAGGTAATTATCAATTCATATATGGCACCTAAACAAATAAATATTTTATTCTAGAAAATATACTCAAAAATTTTGCTGGTAAACTATAATAGTAGGACAAGTAAGGTAGTTGTAATACAAAGCATATCCTACAATACAAAGCATATGCATTTTTTTTGTCTAATTTATTAGATATGGATATATTGAAATAATTGTTGTTTACTGTCTGTTATACTTATGTTTGTAGAAAATTAATTCACTGTGATGCGCTTCCTACTTATTTGTCTTCATTATGCTCGACTAACAACTGAACTCGAGCAATAGGGGTATACTGAAAACCAGCCCTGCGTAGTCATAGTCTGCGCAACAGTGCTGAGTGTATCCCTTTTGTCAAATTTAATCGAAAACAAACATTTAAATTTTTATTATTATTATACAAGTATTTATTTAATCTCACGGGTCTGTGCCAATTATTATTATTATGTATGTTCTGCTTTGTTTGTTTTTTGTATAAAATGTTGTGCTTTGTACATGCTAAAACTGTTTGGCACTAAATATTTTTTTACTTCTTTACATAATATCGACTGGTTTACAAGAAAACTTACTTATATCAGATCTTATAGATATATTATCATGATTGACTCAATCTTTCGATTATGAATGCACATTGTATTTACGATCGAATTCCCAATCATTTAGTTTTGAGTCTCGACGTAGTTAACAAAACTACATTACACTCGTTGGTATTTGCAGAGTATCTATGAGAACAAACTAAACAACTATTCCTAAAATTAACTTTCACTCGTCTATGGGGAATACATAGCAAATACTAACAAGCAGGAATATTAACAAATTGGTAACTATTTACTCAGTTGGAAAAAGCTATCACGACACGTCATGTTTCGAAATTTACAACATTTCATGGGAACCCTAGGGAACTAAGTACATTACCCGAGAAACTTTACATTTTCCGTAAACAAAATATTTAGCTTGGCTTTTAACACTAGGGATGTGTAATTATATTTACAATAATGTGAACCTCACCTTCTTGTGTGAAATTGTGAATCTCAGTCAATCGTCGTCAAAATTACATATTCGCTTTTTTTAATAAGATACTGGTTCATTAATGTCGAGCAGTTTATGAGTATTCATTTAGCTCTCATTGTTAAATATTATTCTATCCTACTCCTACTTAGAATATTATAAATACGAAAGTTTGTGTGTGTGTGTGTGTGAAATTCCATGAATGTTTTTTACCACGTACCTCCGTAACGAATAAACCGATTTTGTTGAAATTTAGAGATAGGTTCCGGAAAAACACACGGCTACTTTTTAATTTAATAAACGCCGGCGAAGCCCCGGGGCACGGCTAGTAATACATGATTACTATTATCAAATGATTACAGGCCACTTCGACGGTAAAAAATCATTTCATTATTTCATCGCAATTAAATGTTTATAAGAACACTATTATTAAATTTTTACTGCTCTTGTTGGTTCACTATTTTTATATTTATGGTAAAAACTACACAATAATCAGTAGAAATTAATACTATTAAACGCAATTCACTCATGAACTTTTCCATTCGCCGCAATTTTTTTCTTTTTATTCTAGTCGGAGATTTACGAGATCCGTCATGAACGTGTATAATATAATGTTATCAATTTTCTATATAGGTAACTAAATATTGCAATTAAGTGCTTGAAACATAACTAAGTGTAGAATTTCGAAAACAAAAAGACGTTGTTTTTAATTTGTTGATAATGTATGGCTTACTCGAAATATGTCTGATCATTGATAAACTTCTGCTTAACTCATTACAATTCAAAGAACGTGGTCAGCTGTTTGCCTGAGAATCTCCATTACACATCGCGTGAATTTGTCCTTCTTAACTGACTATAAAGTTGCTTACATACAGCAACTTGATATCATTCAATTGACAACACACCAGCCAAAATGTTCAAACTGGTGAGTTCACTGCACATTTAGAGAGAAACTAAAATACGGTGTTAATGCACTTTCCAGTATAAATTGTGGCTTCTACCTGTTGCGTGATCATTATAGTTCATAGCGCCTAGGGAAATTAGTTGGAGATAGTTTATCCAAAACATGAATGACCAAAACCAATGATCAACGACACTTTCATGAAAATCTGATATCACCGCCTCTGACTTATTCGTTTACGATACGTACTTGTATATATTCTTTTCAAGTATGTATAACATTTTTGACAAACATTAATCGAATACAAAAATAATAGGAAATAATTCAATTCAATTTAAATTCAAAATGTATTTATTTGAGACAACCAAGGTCCACAAGACAAGTAAAACTACAAACTAAATTAAAATAACTAAAACTTAAAAAATAATAACAATATGTATACAATAGAGATAGTTTGTCAAATGTTATATCGTGCCAGCTCTGGACCACAATCTCATTTGTTGGTCAGTGATAATGTGGTCACCGGTGTTAAATATTCCAGGCTTACAATGTTCTTTTTCAATTTTATTACACAGTAATAGTATCCATTGCCCTTACAGAGGCTTTCACAACCTGTCTTCATTTGTATGCGGCTAAACTTCTTTTTTGGCTAGTTAGTAGGTAGTAGTAGTAATATGTTTCGATATAATATAACTTTTTCTTATTTTCAGTTCATCTTCGCGTGCTTCCTGACCGTGGCTGCTGCCAAGCCCGGCATCCTGGCCGCCGCTCCCGTAGCATACGCCTCGCCCTACACGGCGGCATACACAGCGGCGTACACAGCGCCGGTGGCCGCCGCGTACACCGCCCCGCTCGCTTACTCCGCGTACACGGCTCCAGTGGCTGCATACTCGGCCTACCCCTATGCTTCACCATACTCTTATTACCTACGCCGCTGATTAAAAACTACCCACCCAATTTGTAGAAAATATAAGACAATGAACTATTTATGTTGCGAAAATATATGATTGCGTTAATATGATCAATTTGTTTTTATATAATATTACAAAAAGATACCTGCTACAACTTATATGTGAGGATTGTAAAATCGGGTCCATATTGGTGCCGATTCTGTTGTCCAGAATTAGACTAAACTAGCCTAAAATTAGTTTTAGTCCTGTCATTTAAACTTTTAAATTAAGTTCAACGTAAAATTAGAATAGCGTTTAGGTATTCTTTGACTAAAATTAGTTTATTTTTAGTTTAGTTTAGTTCGGTGCTCAACAGAATTAGCACCATTGGCTCGCATAAAATCTGAAGTCATAATTTAAAGTGGCATAACAACTTTTGGCCCACGCATCAATACGCCACATGATGATAAGCATAACGTTTTAGGCATAAAAAAAATCCGCATAACAATATTGAGCAAAATGATAAAGTGGCCTAAATCGAATGTGCATAACTATATCCTGGCGCTTCGCTCGCAATAAAGATATTCGATTTGATTTACACCCTTGGTTCGTACAAGAACTTTTGTATAATTATATAATTTATTATTAAGCATACAACATTTTGTAGGAGGAAGTTTGACGCTAGACTATCATTATTTAAGCCTTATTTTTCTATATACAGGACCCTGGAATACTAGAAATGAAGAATTTTTTTTCTTTTTCTTGTGATAATTTTAGTCCCTACCTATACTAGTTTTATTCTTATTAATAAACATGAAATTGTAACAAATTATTTTATAAATTGAGCATAGGACCATGCTCAATTTATACAATAATTACTATTAATAAATTATTATTAAATTAGTTTACCACGTGACAAAACGGTCGTGCAAATATCTGTCAATCAGAAGTCTTTAGGTTTGACAGTTCGTTGAATTAATTTTTTTATTTTTCACAATAAGGCGTCTCGCGCTTGCCGTATTGAATTTTGGTCACTGTTATGTCTTAGGTGATATTTGCCTGTTTACCACCCTCGATCCTATCATTATTTACCATCAGCTCAGTTTGTGGTCAATCACTCGCCAATCAGAAAATTTAAAAGTAATGAAACTAAGAAGATTTAGTATCATGGCATGCTGACCTTCAGCATGCCATGAAACTAAACTTGGTGGGAAAAGGAAAAGTGAATGATGGTGGGTAGTTAATTTAATGCTTCCGGTAATATCGGTTACTTTGAAACTTACTAGTATTGCAGTCCAAGTTTACTGCTTTTATATAAAGAATGGCAATGTAAATAGCCTCTGAGTTAACTTACCTATTTCAGTACTTTCTTTCTAAAAGAAAAAAATCTTCAAATTAAACATAAACATAAACGGTTTAACACTCACACACAACATCTAACATAACAATGGTTTACTTCAAGTGTAAAGCCGAAAAAAAATATAAATTGTCTTTAGGTATACAAATGTAAATAGATGTAAATGAAAAGTAAGTAAATGAAAATAAAAAGTTGTTTATTTGACAAAGAAAGACATAAATAAGTACAATTGCTGTGTGCCCTAAACTAGGCAAGGCATGTATCTTGGGAGCCCGATATGGTGGGAGCCCGATATGGTTAATAATTATAAAGAAATAAAAGTAAAAAGAAAAGGAATAAAAGAAAAAGCCTGTCTGAACGTGAATATTGAATTATCAAATAATTAAAAAAAAACAATAATATATGGAATTATAGAAAAAAAAGAAAGAGATGAATTTAATAAATTAAAAGCCTTGTACGGAACTAGTTCCGAAACTCTGGTTCTATAAACGACCGAAGTGATAAAAACTGTGCTGAACTCCCACTAAATGGCTGGACCGATTTTGATTATCATTTTCGTGAGTATACAAGTGGTTTCAAGAATAGTTTTGATTTAAGCAGAATATTAATTTACAAATTAAAGAAAAAACATAATGGAACACAAACCATTTTCTCATGGACAGAAATACGTCACTCGGATTTGGTAACATACTAGGCAAACATAATATATATATAAAGGAGGTAATAATTTTTATGAAATACTTACCATTATTGTTTTTAAAATGATACTAAAGTACTAGACAACCCTAAACGTGAAAGATGTAACATATTTTTTTTCTTTACGTGGCATTACAATCCTTGTCGGGTATAGCTAGTACATTTTATTTTATTTTTATTATTTAATGAATGTTTATCTAACATAAAAAACGCGCATAAATGGCAATAAATATCATCGGCAAAGAACTTTGCATGTAGAATATGAGAAATCAAGAGTTTGACTTTTGTTTCGTGTGGATTTAGCATTACAGTTTTATACAGGTAAAAATAAGCTGTAACAATAGAAGAAAGAAAGCGTGTAGGTGTTTTCAGTACGCCCTTCGTCACGCAACTCAAATTAAGGTTTTAAGGGCTTTTTGTAAAATTCGCCTGGCTTTAATTTCTCCGCAAGGGAAATGTGAATGTTGCCGGCACCCACAATGTACCTCAATGTTTGGACTTAGTATTGGAATATGAGTCTGAAAGCGTTTATATTATTGATTATAGTTAATAACCTAGAACGGAAGAAGCATGTTAAAAAAGTGCGGGATTTCCTCACACCCAGTTTGGTAACTGTTTGAACCGTAACTGTTTTAACAGTTTGGAACTACCCTTTGGTTTAGTTAGGTGAGCGTTCGCCTTCTAAGCATCGGAGTATCAGGTTCGATTCCCGGTGGGAACACAAGTTTTCTTCCCAAAGAACATTTGTGTTTCTGGTTCTGGTTCTGATTGTGTGTGTGATGTGAATATTTCCGGCACCCACGACACAAGTCATCGAACTTAGTGTGGGGCTGTGAGTGGGAAAGTGATAATTTCTGTTTCTGTTTCGGTAACAAGGGTGAAAGGCTTAATCCACAATTCATTGAATTTATACTTTACTATTTTAGTTGTAGTACATTTCAAAGTCTTTAATGTTTTACCTCAATTCATAATTAGAAAAGCAGAGCACAGCATGTAATGCTACTTGCTGTTATAATTGTACGTTACTAGTATATAAGGTAAATTCGCATCGAATAATCAGAAACAGTTAAGGTATGCACGTTCTTCTTGTGACCAACTATTTTTTATTCAAAGAACGCAACGCGATCGCATCTAATTAACCTCACATTGATTGTTGCACTCGTCCTTCGACGTTTAGTATAAAGCCACTGGTCGACTGTGATAAGATATCATTACCGTTGTACATCACAGAAGAAAATAATTCTATCGCTTGCAAACATGTTCAAAGTAGTAAGTTCAGTTAAATAAATACAGATATACAAAGTAAAAATATACACTTAAAAAAAATTACACGTCATCTTTTTTGAATAAAAATAAGCGACAAACCAAAAAAGCCAAATTTGAGATAGTTCGGATTATATTATAAGGTTTCGTAACTCAAAAGCAACCCTTATAAGATCAGCATATATTGGATATGGGTTTTATTACACGCGCAAGTAAATCAAAACCAAATCTTTCTACTTCTGTATACCCAGAATATTTGAAAAAAGGCAAGGTATCAGAAGCAAGACATTTTTGATAATTGATATTTTGTAATCAAAAATAAACATTTTAAGAATAAGCATTAACTTTTTTCGAGACTGGATTCCTGAGATGGATCTGTACATATTATTATAATACACGGTCTACAAACCAGTTTTTATGGTATCCTCGTTCGCGAGTCAGAAACACACTGCCCAATTTTTTTATTACATATTTTTATATATATAGTATAAGTAGATCAATGTATTCAAGTTCATATATTGCATGCCTGTCAAATTTCAACAACAGTATATATATGTAAATGTATAACAAAAATATAGTAAAAAGGGATCACTATTAGCAGTAAAAAAATTGTATGAGTTTTAGCAGTGCTTCTTAAAACATAAACGTTTTTCTACCAATATATTCACGATATTCGTTACTTTATTTAACTATATCAGACGGCACGAAATAAGAACAGAAAGATTTTATTGTAAAAATGTTCGGCTAAGTATTTTGTTTACTTTTCGCCTAAGTATAGAAATATAATAAATATAAGAAGTTTAAAAAGAGATTGTAATTTTTTTTTAACTAAAATTTTACATACAGTTTTATATTCTTTTGGTTTAATGGTAGGTACCGTACCATTAAACCAAAAGAGATTTGTGTTGGTACAGTCCTTCCTGTATATATATATATATATATATATATATATATATTGAAAACTAATAGAATATTAATTTCCAGTTCGTCTTTGCGTGCTTCCTGGCTGTGGCCGCCGCCAAGCCCGGCATCTTGGCCGCCGCTCCTTTAGCGTATACTGCGCCTTACACAGCGGCGTACACAGCGCCCGTGGCCGCCGCGTACACCGCCCCGCTCGCTTACTCCGCGTACACGGCTCCAGTGGCTGCATACTCCCCTTACACTTACGCCTCACCCTACTCCTATTTCTTACGCCGCTAACATGAACATAGTACTAGAGTACACGATAAAGAATAAATAAACATGCAAAAATAAAATGTGATATTGATTTGACACTTTTCTTTGGCTGTAATACTTCTCCAATAAATTAAGCTTACCCAACTTAGTTTATCAATTAGGAAATATTTCATTAAATAATACGATGGCATGGATAAAACTATGAGAAACTATTTCGTTACTTAGTTTTATTCTATACAACTAAGAAGAGTTTTATATAATAAATGAAATCCTACTAATATTGTAAATGTGGGAGTTTGTAAGTGTCTGTGTGAATGTTTGTTATCACGTACCTCCGTAACGTATAAACCGTTTTTGATCAAATTTAGAATGTAGATAGTTTAGGTCCCGAAATAACAAATAGGCTACTTAATAACTTAATTAACGCGGGTGAAGCCGTGGGGCATGGCTAGTATAAAATAATGATAATTAATGAGCAAATTATCTTCTATAGTAAAAGTAAGGATTTTATAGCTAAAGTAACCTAGCTTTGTTTCCAATCTCGACGAGCAAAAGTTTTTGATTAAAAATATAATTTTCTTCTTAGTTGTACATTCTTAACAGAGTGGTCATGGTTCCATGACAAAGATGTTTATTTGTCTATTCTCCTTGGTCATAGAATGCTTCTTTTTTTATTTAATTTTGGCATAGCAATCTTGTGCCAGTGTCAAGTAATAATTTATTTCAAGTGTATTTCATATTAAAAGTCCTAGTCACAAGTCACAGTCAAAGTCAAGTAAAAGAGTCAAGGTCAAGTCATGCCCTAGAAAAGTAGTAGAAATTTTACTAGAACATCTATTGTAGTTTTGGAGCGAAAGTGATCATGTTTTTCAACTTTGTATGATTTGTCTACACTTATGCACGTTTACTAAGTCATAACGGTTAATAGTTCACCATTATTACACATTAACTCGAAGAATTGAAAATAAAAAAAAACACAGGTTTTGAAAATTATACAAAATCAACATAAAAAAAACAAAGCCTTTTTTTGCTTTCGCGCCAAATCTCCAGAATGCTTCTTCTCTGGCAATGCTTGTATACAGTTAGTTGCAAATAATTGCTTTAGTAAATAAACATTTTTATATACAGAAATAATGTAATCCGCACAGACCTTTACCACACTATTATACTAATATTATACATGATTATTAAGTGTTGTATGAGTGAGTGTTTTATTAAAATTAAACTCTGTGATTGCCGTTGTTCTCATTTTTCATACTCATACAATTTATTAAGTATGTTAATAGTCTTGTAACACTAAAATTGACTAACGCGAACAAAACCACGTGGCTTATTATATAATAAACTAAAAAATACTAATGTGAAAATAAGTCTGGTTAAGTTTCATTCATAAAACGAGTTGCGCACGCAACTTCATCTGCGTTAGTAGATATAAAAGTATAAAAAGTAGCTAAGACCCTAAATCTTAATTCTGAAAAAGGCTATAGTAATTATAACATTGGATAGTCTAGGCTATTATCAATATCCACGTACCGAATTTTATTGAAATTTGTGCAACTGTTACCAGAGTTAACTTGATTCAAACATAGTCACACTCTCTGTCTCTCTCACACACACACATAACAAACACTTTAATTTTATTCCAAGTTATAGACTAAATATAATATTTAGTCGAAAAATCGTCTTACATCTTTTACTATTTCTGTGTGAAGTGAAATATGTGAAACAGTTTATAAACACATACAAATTTTCAAATTTGTCCTTAACGGTTACATCTGCGTTAATAAGGATAAAAATGAGAATGATGAATTGTATTTTAGCGCTGACTATTATTGAAATATATCCATTTATTACAGGGAAACCTAACTTATAAGATATAATGTTAGACACACCAACTTTGTGTAGTTGTCCGTTTGCCTTGTTCCAGATATAAATACATGGTATCAGGGATTGTAAAACTGTGATATTAGTACTTAGCAAGTTTTACTTACTATGTTTTTGCTGTATAGGATCAGCTGCGCTTCGCGGCTTTTTCTGCATATCTCCTATGTCAGAATCTTTTTTATAACCTAAATATTGGATATATATTTAGGATATATATGTCTTAACTCTTGATATATAATCAAAATCTTTCTAAATACTGCAACACTATACTAAAAGTAAAGAAACACACAAACACCTTCACATACAAACATTCTAAACTATAATAATAGTTTTGATAGTTTATTGTAAGCATATGAAATATAATAGTATAAGACCACGAAGAAGTTTGAATACCACCTAGCGTTTGATGTCTATCTCACCTGATGGTAAATGATGATATGGTCGAGGGTGACATACTCGATAGGCTTACCACTCTTAATATCACCTAAATGTATGTCTTCTTAAATGACTAGCACTCGAAGATAGCACTGCAGCAACATAATTTAACGGTTTGGCGGCAGATTTTTGTAATTGATGAAAAACCATGACTATATTTTTGTACAAGATATTTAGTATGAGAAAATGAATACACTCTACCATTACGGATTCATTACATTGTCGCCTTCACTGGAAGAACCTAGACCAAGCGGTCCTGGGTAACAATCCCTGCGTCTGTGTCATCATGACGTTAAATAACAACATAAAGAAAGATGGAACAAAATATGGATAATTGTTACATAAAGTATGATAGCATAAATTACGTTCGCTATAAAAACAGATAAGTACTTAAAATTCAGATGAATAATAGTTCCAACAAAAGTTTTTATAATAATTGAAAAGTCAAAATAATAATTCGTCTAATGTATTTATTTATTCAGTTTGACAGTGATTTAACGGCGCAGGTAATATGCAGAGTAGGGTGAGGCGTAAGTGTAAGGGGAGTATGCAGCCACTGGAGCCGTGTACGCGGAGTAAGCGAGCGGGGCGGTGTACGCGGCGGCCACGGGCGCTGTGTACGCCGCCGTGTATGCCGCCGTGTAGGGCGAGGCGTACGCCACGGGAGCGGCGGCCAGGATGCCGGGCTTGGCAGCAGCCACGGCCAGGAAGCACGCGAAGATGAACTGGAAGAAAATATGTTTGAATATTAGTTAAAGCTACAACTGTTACAAGTTTTTGCCATAATAATGATGATATTTAATGATGTCTTAATGTTTTTGTTTTATATCATTTAAATATATGACGAGCAAGTCCTGATGGTAAGCATCACGATTGCCTATTATAGTTTAGTGCCACCCACAGATTTGAATTTAATTAATTCGAAACCCTTCACGGCAAAGCACTGCGCTCGTCACCTTGAGATATATGATGATAAGTCTGTTTAAGTCCCTGTAATTTCACTGAAAACAATGCTCTTCCATCCGAAATACAGTAATGTGCGCACAATTGCTTCGCGGTTGAATGTTTGGCAAAAGTGTGGTACAGCCTCAGGCGAACTCTGCAAAGGAGTCCTACCAGTACAAAAAGGAAATCTGCTGTATGATGGATTATGGTAATTACTGGCTCAAACGATGCCTTTTAAACCAGTTAATGTGGTTTACGGATCACGTTGTTTCTAAAATATGTTGCCTCCAATTGACGGTCGACAATAAAATAATAATGATCATATATTATTATGAGCGAGTAGTGTATATTTATCGAGATTCGAACCCTAGGTGGGTTCGATTCTCGACTCCTTACCTACTCACCCATCAAATGTAAACGCCTCATATTCTTCCTCTACGACTACTTTAGAAGTTTAAAGGTATACCATTTGCCTAAATTAAAAACTTGAAAACATTGCCAACATTTTTGTTGCATTACTATATTCCTATTGTTTTATAATGTGCAACTGAATGAGCGTGTATGGAATTATTATAAGCTACTAATAGACCCGGCGAACTTCATACCGCCAATTGTCTGTGGTCAAATATTCAGAAACATCTCCTATTTGACATGTACGAACGGGAAAATAAAATACTACTTTTTACTAATTTTATTGCAATTTTTTTATATTTTCTCACCTTTTAAACCTTCCCTGAACTTCCACAAATATTTCAAGATCAAAATATTATACAAAATTAGTGTTACCACATACCTTTTTGAATCGCACTTGAATTATTATTATGATGTGAATGATGCTAATTTAGACGTAAATAGAGTCATTACTTCAGAATTTTAAAAATTTTCATTTTTTTTTAAATCTTACATTTTTTAAATCGTAAAGAAAACCTGCCCGGTGATACCATACTAAATAACGTACGTTACGTAATTCGTTATCTCTTATTGACTGTTTTTTTAGATCCAAACCAACAATAAGAGTTTTATTAATAATAATGGAGATTATTAGAGCGAATTAAAAAAACTATCATTTATGATCTTGTAGAAAACCCGGTCGGTAGTCTTATATGAATCTCGTTTTTGAGCTTTAATGCTAATAATATGGATTTATGGCTGTACGTTATTTAAATGCTAAGCTAATTCATAAACTTTTTATTAAAGAAATATATTCAAAGATAGGTACTTACTAGTTTGAACATTTTGTTTTAGTTAACACTTTGCTACTACAGAGCTGAATGATGCTCATCTAACTTCACTAAGGATCTTTATAGTAAACAATGAAGGACGATGCATGCAATTTAAAGCCGCGTATTCACGGTAAACATTGATGTGCAACAATGCTTCATATTAAAACGGAGCTACTAGAATAAAATAATATATGAACGCAATTTTATCGATAGATGCAGAATAAGTTGTAAAATAGTGATATTATGAATAAGTTTGTTTTTTTGAAGCTACCAAAAATGTGGAGAAGAGCAAAAGTTATCGCCTTACTGAAACCAGGTAAACCGCCGTCTGACCCAAAAAGTTACCGCCCAATCTCACTATTGTGCCACACCTACAAATTGTTTGAACGACTCCTTCTGAATCGTCTGACCCCACTCTTAGAACCGAAACTAATCCCAGAGCAGGCCGGATTCAGACCTGGTAAATCTTGTACAGGTCAGGTTCTCAAACTAACGCAGCACATTGAGAACGGCTTTGAAGCAAAAAAAATTACCGGCGCTGTGTTTGTGGATCTATCAGCGGCTTATGATACCATTAATATCAGACGTCTAATGTTTAAAGTTTCATCAATCATTCAAGATCAACATATCCTGACAATCCTTGGCGAGATGCTCAGCAACCGGCGCTTTCAGTTCCACTTATCTGGTAAAAAAAGTAGATGGCGGCGTCAGAAAAATGGCCTCCCACAGGGTAGCGTCCTGGCTCCAATACTGTTCAACATCTTTACCAATGATCAACCCAGCCCCTCTGAGACAGAGCGTTTCCTCTACGCTGATGATCTGGCACTCACCGTTCAGACGGACACTTTTGAGAACGCAGAACGGAGGCTCGTAAAAGCTCTTGACACTATTGGCAAATACTACGACGATAATGGCCTAAAGCCGAACCCCACAAAAACACAACTGTGCGTTTTCCATCTCCGAAACCATCAGGCTGGGCGAACATTGTGTGTAAATTGGAGAAATACGGACATTGAGCACTGCAGCCATCCTACCTACCTGGGAGTCACGCTTGAAAGGACACTCTCTTTCAAGAGCCATTGTATCAAAACAAAGTTAAAGATAAACTCCAGAAACAACCTCATGTCAAGACTCACTTCCACATCATGGGGCGCCTCAGCACATGTTATGAACTTCAGGGCTAGCACTCTGCTTTTCTGCTGGTGAATACGCATGCCCAGTGTGGCATCGGTCCGCTCATGTTAGAGAGGTAAATGCTGCCTTGAACGAAACTTGCCGAAAAATAACAGGCTGCCTTAAACCTACGCCGTTGGTCATGTTGTACCCGCTAGCTGGTATCGCTCCACCACACGTTCGCAGGAGTGTCGCTTGCTCTGTCGAAAAACAAAAGCAGGAACTGGACAATAGACACTCACTTTTTCAGTCTCAACCGCCTGCGAGCCGCCTTCAGAGCAGAAGGAGTTTTTTGAGATCAACAGCTGCCTTAAAAGATTCCCCCCACGATGCTCGCCTAAATCTGTGGCGGGAAGATTTTACTCCACCAGCTACCTCTATAGCTCCTGCCGAAGAACTTCCCCCCGGCAGTGACCTAGCATGGCCTACATGGAAGTCACTCAACCGACTCCGGACCCAAGTAGGCCGCTGCAAGTCAAACCTAGCAAAATGGGGATATTCAGACGCAAAAGCGACTCAATGTGAGTGTGGCGCTCTTGTACAAACTATGGAGCACCTTCTTTCTTGCCCTCAATGCCCTAACATGTGTACGATAACAGACTTGAACGAAGCTTCCCCTTTCGGAGTCGCAGTTGCAGAGTTCTGGGCTCAAAATATTTAGACCTAAACAGTTTTTCGGATGTCCTTAATATCTGAAAAACTATAAGAAGTATACTATGGACCATCGACACGACGAAGAAGAAGTTTGGAATTATATTTTAATAACGGCAATAGTGATGTCAAACATTGGTATAATAAAATCATAGAATTTTGAAGGTGTGTACCTGTAATGTAAATAATGCAGTATAAAGTTTGATTTTACCGAATTTCGGTTCTGAATGTAACGGTTATTGAACGAAAATTAAAATCCAACGTCATCACATATCACTGAAAATTATAATTTAGGTTTAACCGGAGAATTTAGACGCTGCAGCGCTGTGCAAAATTTTTAAACCACAAAGGAATTAGTTGTTTCAATAAAGACAAACTATATAGTTTTTATATTTAGGCAATACCTTAAGGATTTTATATAAATAAATAAAAGCCAGAAACAAGATTTCTTAAGCTTTTCTCAATACTATTAACTTAAAAAATATACTTAGTAATAATATAACATTATAATGATTCATTGTCTAGAAAATATTAAAAGCAAATGTTTACTAAATTCTTTAGATAAACATTAAATAATTAATGATTATTTTTATTTGAAGTGGTTCTCAAACAAAGTAACTTTTATCATTAATAGCTTAATTAAAATAATTCTACGTGGTTTTGATCCATATGTTTATTTATTTCTAGGGAAAGCGAAATAATAGCTTTTTTACACTTCCGGCTAAAACTATATTTGTCTATCATCTTAACTAATTTGACCTTATGTTAATGAAATTGGGCTTAATATACAAAGTCATAGAAACAATACAATTTATTAGGGCCTCAAGTCTCTAAGCTATTGACATAATTAAACGCAAGCAAAGCTTTAAAAAAACCGACTCCATTGCTTTATCCTCGGACCCTTGATCAGATATAATGTATTAAACACGCATTATTGATGATAAATTGAAAACTAGTGATCAGATCTTCATCTAATTTAAATGGGACGGAAAGCACCAGCATTCAAATAAAATAATAATCATCAAAATCGGCTCACAGCACAAGTAATTATGAGGTAACTTTTGGAGTCGAAACGAGAACATCATCAATGTAGTCCACAGAATACGCATTATTGAGGATAACTCAAAAACTACTTGTCAGATTTTGATCAAATTTAAATGGGACCACATGGAAAGCACCAGGATTCAAATAAAAAAAAACTATCAAAATCGGCTTTCAACGAAATAAGATATGAGGTAACACAAATAAAAAATATTTCCATCGAATTGAGAACCTCCTCCTTTTTTTAAGTCGGTTAAAAACGCTACACCACTGCGATGCTTCTGCGTTTATACTGAGTACGGTGTACAATTTTGGAATTCAGCTAAATCAAGCAAGCTAACGTAGATGTATGGCAAAAGCAACTCTTTGGTAGGGAACAAAATATGACGAAGTCAGTACTAACCTAACATCTTGCTACTAATCGCAAACCAATATTTAACAGAATAGTAATTTTGTTAGAAACTATCGATCATGCCATAGGCAAAAACACATTTTTTTTTAACAACATAAACGCGTTCACACTCACAGCCTCACACTAACTTCTATGACTTGTGTTGTGGGTGCCGAAAACGTTCACATCGCACACAATCACAACCAGAACTAGAAACACAAATTTTCCGTGGGGAAACTTGTGTGTGTGAATCGAACCCGATACCACTGGTAAAAAGGCGACCGCTCACCCAACTAATCCAACGGGCAGTTATTTAATTAATTTTTAATATCTTTAAATTACAAGTAAATAAATTTTACTTGTTATTCAAATAAATTCAATAGAAAATGTATTCCAAATAAATATTTATCGCATGGGGTCATTGGTAATCGAGTAGTTTAGACTGTCTCTCCTTGGCAAACACCTGTAATAATATTGACTTTAATTTACAATTAAAGTCTTGGCGTTGTTACAAGTTTTGGGGGTTTAAATTGCGCAACAATAATATTGTTTTTAATTTATTCCATTTATTGCAATATCGTTAAGTACATTTAGCGTGCTAACACGCCATCACTTACTAGTAAGGGTTAGTTAACAAATGAAATAAGAGTCAAACACTAGCCTATCAACTATAAAAATAAAAATTGTTATCTAATTATTAAAAGTCCTTTGCAGTTGCCGTTTCTATACTTCACAAAATGTGCTATTTTCTCTGAATAGATGTTTTGAACAATAGCTTTCAGCAAATACCAACCCTTTAGGTATAAAATTATAAAATAAAACAAACTTTACCCATCAGATCAGATCCGGGACTTGAATATTAAGGTTTTCCAATAAGTGCTTATGATAAAAAATACAAATTAATTTTTTGTTAAGCTCAAACTAGTTAGTAGTACAACTGTTTAGTAATTACTAATACAATGATACACAATTTATAAATAAGAATGACTACATAATGCAACCAGAACTTTACTGATTTTCGAATTAGGTATATGTTATATACAGCATATACTTAATGCGAAAAACAGTTAAGTTCTAAAAGTATAACATTAAAAAACAATCAACCGACTGCAAACATAACTGAAAGATAAATAAGATTGAGATTGTATATTAATTAATATAAAACAAAGTCAGAGGTAACACTTTGTTGGGTTTATAGCAGTGCAAAGAACAGCATGTAGATCAAAGATAATATATTGTAGATTCAGAACATCAGATTTTGAACTAGGCTTAGCCTATGTTAGCAATGTAAATTTATTTTTACATAAGAACTTAATTCGATTTTAGTATGTAAATATTTATAGTAAAATTGTGAAAATATCTATCTGATGGTGAAAACCGCATCAAAATCCGTTGCGTGGTTTAGAAAGAGTTAGAGGATATTACAGACGCGGAAAGTGACTTTGTTTTATACTTTGAAGAGATAGAAAAGTGAAGAAGAACTATTTTACATATTATACTATTTTAAATTTTGAAGTTCATAATTCAAGGCAGCATTTAAATGTTTTGGGAAAGCGTGACGCTTACCATCAGGGGAACTTCTAAGTCGTCTCATCTTTCAGTTGCATAAAAAATTAAGTGTTGCACAACAATGTTTACCGTGAATACTTGGCTTAAGGAACGAGTACATGAGCACTATCAATCTCGCACGGACAATGAATTTTGATTACTGCCCTCAAACAGCGTATGAATATTAAATTTCCTTTAACTTATACCTACGAGTAAAGTTTAAGAGAAACTTAAAAGTAGAGAATAATATTTAACCGAGATACTAAAGTTGGAAAATAATATATTTATACGCGATATTTTTTTGTCATCTGTGTCTCGGGTTCAGGATTCGATTCCCGGCAGGACCACAATTTTCCTTTTCGAAATACATTTGTGCTTCTGTTTCTGGGTACGATTGTGCGTCATATTTAAATGTTTCCGACATCTACGATAAAGTCTTTAAACTTAGTTGGGGCTGTGAATGTGAATGCGTTATTTTTTTATTAAACTTAATTTGTTGTTAAGGCTAGCTTGCTTGTGGGTTCTGAAAGAATCTGCTAAGCAAATACGACTAGTAACCGGGACTGACTGCTTAACGTGCCCTCCAAAGAAAGGTAACACTTGTTTGATCCTACTAACCAACCAACCCATCCAAGTATTGGTCTAATTAAAAAGTTACACTTGGTCAGGTGGAGTGTCACTACCTTATGGTATGTTTTTTTTATTTAACATTATTCAATGTTGTCTCTTGCAATTATAATATAACCTGTAACAAATATGTCATGTATTTTGATATGTAATTTTATATGTGACCTATTGGTAGAGGGTGGTAAGCATGCCAGTCGTAAAATAAACATAAAAATTACGCTTTTACACTCACAGCCCCATACTAAGTTCGATGACTTGTGTCGAGGGTGCCGGCAACATTCACATCACACACATAATCACATCCAGAACGAGAAACACACATTTTCCTTGAAAATAAAAACTATTTTATCAAAAACAGCTAGTTTGGCTTTAAAAACACAACACCACCATTAAAAAAAATTGGTATAGTTTTATTTTATTAATAATAACAATTTTATTAGATAATAATAATAACTACTTACTCCGTTCCCCACATCACTTAAAATAGTCTCTGTCAACGTATGACCTTTCAGAGTTTATTCAGCGTGCTAAAGGGTTACTACTTGTTAGCAAAACCTGATATTAAATAATGTGATATTGGAGAACGTGATTTGAAATTAAAACATACCTCTGCAAACAGACTTGCAATGCAATATATGACGATATGTATAATATCTATCTTATTATCATATGTAACAATAATTTCATGTAAGATGAAGAGAATGTAAAATATTTTTTGATAATAATATTAGTTTTGAATACTAAACTAAAAATACTTTAGTATTCAAAAATAATATTATTGTATTAAGTAAGTCATATTTACCAGAAATGACAATCTTTAATATTATGTATCTTAAGGTTAAGAATAATAAACAAAGGAATCTGCTGTGGAATTTGACGTATTTTTTGCTCATTTACAGGATGTCACCGGACGATTTTGACAATCGTTCGTTTATAATAATTTCGGATGTTAACATGTGAACAGTACTTTATGCAAAAAAAAAATATGTTCGATAGGCAAGCATCTAGCCTGATGGAAAGCGATGATGCGACCTAAGATGTAGCATGCTTGCCAAAAAGATACCTATTTACTCTTGACTTGAAGACTCCCAGATATATACTGTTTGGGGAACAAAGACGAGGGCAAAGAGTTCAACTCCTTTGAAATGAAATGGAGACTTATGGCGAGTTAACAATTACTCTCCTGTGGCAAATTCACATGTACTTTTATGTGATTGTGGCGAGTTTACTGTTAAAGTAGGAACTTACAAATATGTGGCGAGTTTACTATAATAAAACCAGGAAGATTATTGTGAACAGACGACTGTGAACTTGCGATAAAATTAAATATGCGGTAAGTTTTTTATATTGTGATTTCATACTCATAGGGTTTAATCATTATAATCTCTTTATTATTTTGCCTAATTAATAATAAATTGAGGTAATTTTTTTGTAACTTTTTTCTTATTAATAATTGTTTGATTTCTGTATTTATTGTTTAATTCGAGGATATAACAGATATTATATGCAAGTTTCAGCCTTACATATGTAGCTGTTTTTTAGATTAATCCCGGGAAGATAATAGGTCTAAAAAATTCGGAGAATTTGAAGATATTTGCTTGTATGGTTTAGACGCTACATGCCTCTGATAGATGGAGGGACGGATAGACGGACAAAGTACTGAACCACCCAAGTCAACTTAGAGATGTCGTTTCGCTCGATCAAGTAATATTTATACAATGTAACAGTAGAAAATTCTATTTTATTTATTTTTCAATATTTTAATTTGTTTTCCTATTTTAACTTGTTTTATTCCGACTTTCAACTGTTTTAATCGATTTTGATTCTTAATTATTTGGATCATAACTCGATAAAGAAATATTTTCCTATGCCAGCGGGTAAGTAGTACCTACAAAACACGGTTCAAGAATGGTTTTTAAAATTTATAGAAACACGGGCAATAAATGCTAATATCGTGAAAACAACGACCTGGAAATACAGGCACAGCTAGTGCTACATAAAATAAATGGACCAATTTATTATTTAGATAAATACTAGTAAACTATAACGCGGCTTTGGTAATTTACCTGCGACATAACAAGCATTGAGGACAAATGTTTCAATTCGTTTCGATGCTCAATTGCAAATCAATTAATCATTATTCCATGTATGTACGCAAAGCTGTGTCCAAATATGACCTAGCGTTCGTGTTAAATTGTCCTTCAAAGTTTAGTATAAAGAGCTCTACTGAGGGTGCTAAGGCATCATTCAGCCCTAGCAGCCCAGTGAAAACAAACAATCAAAATGTTCAAACTGGTAAGGGAGAAGAGCGATAAGAGAATTTTCGCTATCTGCTGGTAGTAATAAGATATTGTAGTAACACCGGAAATAAACGCTGCAATTCATACTTGACAAAACATTTGATATTTTCTGTATATTTTAGATAAACAGGCTTTACCCCGCCACTTTTCCTGCATTTAATAGGCCAAATATGCCAATACCTTGTTATCCGTATTATTAATTTTCATCCAAAGCCGATTTGCTTTGATTTATTTTGAGAAATTACACCGAAATAAACATCAATACTTACATAATCATAGAAGCTGACGCATTTATGATGAGTTAAGCCGTAGTTCATCGGTTCCCGCTCGGACTTTCAGCCAAATGCTGCTTTGGCTTAAAGGCCAAGCCTGATGAGCTGGATTAATACGTTGGTACAAAATAGATACTTAGGTACTTATGAATCCATGCTGTAAAAGGATTTGGAAAGAGTTTTTATGATTAGTTACTAGACGTAATTCTTAGTGAATATTTTAAACAGAGATCGTGGGAATCACAAAATTTGATTACATGTGCTCCTCTGGGCTCGATAATATTTAGGTATGGTACATGATCTTAATTTGATTTACGATTAAAAAACAAATATTTCTTGTATTTGCAGTTCATCTTCGCGTGCTTCCTGGCCGTGGCTGCTGCCAAGCCCGGCATCCTGGCCGCCGCTCCCGTGGCGTACGCCTCGCCCTACACGGCGGCATACACGGCGGCGTACACAGCGCCCGTGGCCGCCGCGTACACCGCCCCGCTCGCTTACTCCGCGTACACGGCTCCAGTGGCTGCATACTCCCCTTACACTTACTCACCCTACTCCGCTTACTACTTACGCCGTTAATTTGAAATTGAACGAACATGCCTAAAAAAAGTACTAGCAAGACAATAAAATTATTAAATCACATGTGACGTTTTTAATTGTGTGTTTCCAAAGAAAAGCGAGGATATATTTCTGAATAGTCATATAATTATAAAATAACATAACTATCATCCATAGGTTTTTTTAATTTTTTTTGATAGTCTAGCTCACTGAGATGATGGTGGAATTGAGATAGTAGTTATTGATGATAAGTGATAATAGGGGCAAGGAAAGAAAATACGCTAGACTTTAAACAACTGGCTACCAAGCATAGCTGCATATTTTATTTTAGGTTAGTAGTATTTCACACTAACTGTACTAGATGACTGTACAAAATGGCAAGCCAAGAAAATGTATTACCATCATAGATTTTATTACGATTTTACTTTCAACTGAAGCTCAAGCGCCTCATAAGATCAGAAACAAAACCCCCGATTAGAAGAAAGTGGTTTTAAGGCAACGGCCACGGCTTTGAATATTGATTACCTCCTATCTGCTTTTAGTGGCGTCAAATCTTGAAAATTGGTTAATAGCCAAAGCCTAGATTAATTATTCTATTATATTCATTAACGATTTAATAGACTTAAAACATAAGAATCTGTTATTTGGTGTGTAGAATAATAACAATATGATATATATGTAGAAAGAAGACACGGACATTGCTGAAATAAGCTGTCAAACTTATATTAAACTCAGTTCAGTCAGGCTAGGAGAGGACAAGCATACTACTAATTTTCGTATTCATAATTTTAGTGTGATTAACATGCGAGTAGTGTGCTTAAGAATCTGTTTTGATAGTAAAGGTTATTGACATTTTTTATGATGGTTCCGCTTGTTAAGTATCATATTATCTAACTGATATATACGTCATAGTTTTTTTAAATGTATAATTAATGTTCAATTGAATAAATTTCGATAGAGTGTGTATACTTGTATGTACTTACTACTTTGCTAATATTTTCTCAAATTAATATAGTTTTATTTCTCTATATGCTAAGACCGATAAAAAACTATTAATTCGAGAAAATAATAGCAAATATAAGAAACAGAAGACATCGAAGTTTTTAAGTTAATATGTTATATACATTGATTATCTATTAATTATGTTTGATACGGAATATTTACCTTAAACATTTTGAATATAACATTTAGCTCTCAATCTAAGAATAAGTTAGTTTGCCTGACGGTAAGCTTACTTGCCTATAATTGCAGCACTAGTAAATGTAAAGGCCTATTGCAGAATTGATTTTTGTATTACAGGGCTTAGACATTTAACATCTAATATCTAAGGGTGACGAGAGCAGAGCAAGCATGATGCCTACCATCAGGCGAGCGACTTTTTAAACAAACAAACAAAACAAACGCATTCACACTCACAGCCCCACACTAAGTTCAAAGACTTGTATCGTGGGTTCCGGAAACATTCACATCACACACACATTACACCCAGAACCAGAAGCACAAATATCCCTTGGGAAGGAATAAGTGCTCCTGCCGGGAATCGAACCCAGGACCCACGGCGCAGAGGGCGGACACCTGTCCACTGCGCCACCTGGGTCGTCAAAACTTGCTTCCCGATTTTAATCTATTATGTACTTTTGCTTCTACATCTGCATTTGTTTTCCAAATTTCAATCGTTTTCCTTATTTTAATCTGATTTTATCGATTTTCACTCTTTTTTTACAGCTTGTTTTTACTTTTTTCGAGTAATAGTATAGGTACAGAAAAAAATCCATGCACTACCAGCAGAGGTGTTAGTAACTCGGATAAAGAAAAAACGTACAACCGTGCTACTGGTAGTATTTGAGACTTGCTTGTAGGCACGGGATGTGAACGAGAAAATTGGTCATAATGATTTTTAGTTAGAGAATTTCGCTTTATATGTTTAGATACGACACTTCGTATGACAAAAGTGATCAAATATCATTTCAACTTCACACTAATTTAGATCCGAATACAACTCAGTCTCTACGAGTGTTTCTCAAACTTCAAATTTGCTTTATCGTAATTTTTATTTTTAAGTGTACTGTGTAGTGTGTATTTAAGTGTACTTCAAACTTCAAATTTGCTTTATCGTAATTTTTTGTAGGTACAATTATTTATTGAATCTATAGGCTCCCAAACAAGTCAAACTATGTTTTAGTAGTCTTTTTGTATGCCTGGATTGATCGTAATAAAATTCAGTTTGGTACAAGGGAACATTTATGCGAACCGATAATTCAAATACATCTGAAATTTTATTGGGTGGGTGTTACACTGCTTTTATCTCTGTAAAGTAAGAAGGTATTATTAAAGTAACTTGTTTATCTCAATTGTGCACTTCCATAAATAATTCCTTTTTTTTCCTATCTTGTATCGTCTACCGTTTAACACTATAACTCATTTGACGAGCAAACTCTATGTTTTCTTTAAAATTTAATTGTGGATTTAAATTGAGTCACAATCTAGTCACAATTTATATAGTCTACTTCTTATCATCAGATTCTGCAGAGTACTTACTAAGTACTACCATGACCTTCCTGTTACAACTATATAAACTTCAATTCAAGCAGTTGTCAGAAGGAATCGTCAAGATTGAATGGGTACATCGATTTCCAGGGTTGCCACAACCAGAACCACTTGAGACTGGGCACGCCTGCGACGCGCCATAGTGACCTCTGACGCAACGCGTTTGCGTATCCTGCATGCCAATGAGAATTACTGTCGTTACTGTGATCGTTTCATACATTAAGTAGGCAGTAAATAACCAAAAACCGAAAAGTAGTCTCCGGACTATGACTAATGGCACATTAGATGTTGGTTACATGTATAGAACCTGGATGACTGAGCTTTGCTCGGTTTTATTATTGTCAATGACGTTTTCTAATAATGAAACCTAGCTAGATCGATTTATCGCCCCCGAAACCCCCTGCATACTAAATTTCATTAAAATCGTTGAAGCTGTTTCCGAGATTCAGATTATATATATATGATAGGTGAATATTAACAATAAAGTATAATAAACACGCTTTTTACACTAAATTTACCTTCATCTAGCCCCTAATTTAATTGAAATCGATCGATAGAAACTATTATCACAATTCAGTAATAACATTTACGAGATAGAATAAGGCAGCTATTCTAAGTAGGCACTCAAATCAGCAAGGTTTTTAGACTCCACACTATGCCGAAACATAATTATTTATTGATTGTATATTTTAATATATTAGCCATATAATTGTATGGATCCTCATTAAATAGAGCAGGACCTTGGCAAATCGATACTTGTTTACCTAAAAACAACCTCATAAAATAGTGAAATATTTGAGTTCTTAAATCAAGAAGATATATTTTTGGCTGCCATAAATCTGGTCGATAAATTTGTCCAAAGTGACGATAACCATAATTTGCATTGCAAAAATCTGAGGTGAAGTAATTAAAACAAATTTTAATATTCATGATTAACAAGTTGTGACATCTTTTTAATTTTAGTATTATGCTTACAAAGATCAGGGCACAAAACATTAAAAATATGACTTTGGTTATTATAGCATTTGCCATGCTAGGCAGAACTTTATTGATACATTTAGATAAGAAAAAATATCGCTTGAGGTGGGATTTGAACCCGCGGCCATAGGTCATGCCCTATTGCTCTAGCCGCTTAGCTTCTTCAAACCTGCCTGAAGAGACGAAATTATCCTTTCCTTAGTTTCTAAAAACTATTTCGGTAGATGACGTCGAACGTCCCACATAAGGGAAAGATAATATAACTTCTTCTTTTAATATATTTTTCGTACATACCTGTATATAACTTTTTACAATTTATAATTATTATAGTTGTTGTGGATAAATAGCCTCAACTAGAAGTTAAATAAAAAACTTCGTACTAAATAATACTTTAAATTATTTACATCATAAAAGTTTCCAATCAAAAGTGTTATTCCCATCTGTTCTCAAGATCAGTTCCACCTAAAGAAAATATATAATATCCAGATGACCGAGCTTAGCTCGGTTTTTTGTTTTTGGTAGAATGTTAGTTTTTTACATCGGTCATGGCGTGATAGATGGCGCTGATAGTTTCTTAAACCCGGTTTTTTTCAAATGCAGTTTGGGAACCGAGCATTTCTCGGACCTGAAACGTTGATAAATCGATTCCTTGGGCCGAAAAACCCCTAATCTGTAACTTTCATGAAAATCGTTGGAGCCGTGTCCGAGATCCTGATTACATATATATATAATACAAGAATTGCTCGTTTAAAGATATTAGATAGATTATTGTTCTTAACTGATTTTAAGGCGACTTGGTATCGAGTTGGCGGACTGGAGCCAAACTGTAGCCATGTAGAATTGCCTGCATAGACAGCGTGCACGCTTTCATATATTTTTTAAAATTAAACATACCCTTTTACAAAAAACTTGAGTTCACAACAAGGTTTGAATGTTTATTGGGATTACACCCAATATTTTTTGTAAAAAATATCTTTTATAGAAACAGAATAAAGTTGATTCATTCCACTGACGGGAACGAGAAATTTGGTGTTTTTAGTAAAGTTTAAAATTGTTTTCTATCGAGCCAAATTTATTCCATCGTGACATACCGAATACCGAATACCGAACATATCCGAATAAAATATTTTGTGAACATTTATTACACGTAAAAAAATGCTGTTAATCGACCGTTTTTAAAGGTCAAATCTTTAATATTCGTAAGGATGAATCGTCCAATTTGGAGCCTACTTCACCTTAAGATCAGATGCAACCAAAATAAATTATATAGTATTGTTCTCATCTAACTGTAACGTATGCTACATACTTATATGAGAACTGGCTCCAAGAATAGTTGCCGGAACCGTTTGATGCTATGCGACAGTTAAAAGTAATAAACATTTTCACACTCACTACTAAGTTCGATAACTTGTGTCGTTGGTGCTGTGCGTAACGTCACACACAAACTCACACCAAGAATCAGAAACAAATATTTTCTTTGACTAGGGGCATTTTGCTCCAGCCGGGAATTGAACTCGAGACGCGCTGATTAGAAGGCGGACACGCACGCACCCAACTACTAATTCTACTTCGACTTGACGATTGGCACAAACCAATAGTCGAGTCGAAGTCGAAATAGAAATAGAAATAGAAATCATTTTTATTGCATAAACTGTGTGTGAACTAATAATTAGGTACATGGTCTTAAACTTAAAAAGTAATATGTATCAACAGTTTTTCCCTTTCGGGCGTACAATTCGACTGAATGGATATTATACACTTCTGGACGGGTACTAATATAATTGAAAAAATACTTAATCTGCTGTGCTGCTATCGTTAATTATGTCACATTCCAAGTTCTGAAATATCTACATATCATCCAAATCATTCCAACATGAACTGCCCATTGGCTTAGTTGGGTGAGCGTTCGCCTCCTACAGGGTATCGGGTTCGATTACTGGCGGGAACACAATTTTTACCTCAAGGAAAATTTGTATTTCTGGTTCTGGTTGTATTTGTGTGTGTGTGATGTGAATGTTTCCGGCACCAACGACACAAGTCATCAAACTTAATATGAGGCTGCGAGTGTGAAAGCATTTATGTTACACAGTCACACACACATACACATTGGATTTATAATACATGGATAATGAATAATTGATAATTAAAGCTAGCTTCTTATATATAAGTACTAGCCGTTCCCCGCGGCTTCGCCCGCTATTATCAAGTTAAATAGTAGCCTATGTGTTAATCCTAGGTATAATCTATGTACCTACATTCCAAATTTCATCCAAATCCGTTCAGCCGTTAAAGCGTGAAGAGGGAACAAACATACTTACACACACACTTACACACAAACTTTCAGATTTATAATATTAATGATGTATACATCACAGTGATAAGGGTTATTACACGACGTCTACAGAGAGAGGTATCATCAACCAAATGCAGTCAATTCTATTATAGAAGCTATTTTTAGATGAATTGATCCAACACTGGAGAGAGAAGGTGTAAACAGTTGACTATGACGTCAGAACTTATGAATATGGGATGTGAACTGAATGCACAGGGGTGAATTAACTCAATTCAACTCAATAGTGACGTAACCTTTACAAATTACCTTGTGTCTAACCAAGCGTTGACGTCCGTTCTATTTTACCCGGCTGCGCGACGCAAAAGAGGGTAATGTGTTCATCTTGTAGTGGTAAGACTCTTTTGCAGAGTCCATCTGGGGCAGTACGACACCATTGCCCCGCCACGCAGTAGTATGCATACATTACTTGCACTGTTTCCCGTAAAATTACAGGCTTTCACTGAACTATAATGAGCCAGCGTGAGCGTGACCATCAGGCGAGCGACTTGCTTGTCTTGTATCTTTAAAGACGTAAAAAGAAAACAGCCTATATAGGCTGTATAGGCCGCATATGCATTTGTATGTTTGTTCCTTTATGGTGCGCTAGACTACTCTAGAAATTAAACGCGTAACCTGATTTTGATGAATATTATTACGTCATTTGATTTGTCTTCATTTTGGGAGTATCACAGAAAACACGACAGTAATCATAATTAAAAGCAAGCAAAGCTTAAAAAATACCGACTTCACCGCTTTATCTTCGGAACCTTGATCAGATTTAACGTATTAAACACGCATTATTGACAATAACTTAAAAACTACTGATCTGATCTTGATAAAATTTAAATGGGACCAATGGAAAAGCACAAGCATTCACACAAAAAAAAATCATCAAAATCGGTTCTCGAGAAAAGAAGTTATGATATAACACACATAAAAAAGAAAAAAACAGTCGATATGACTACCTCTTACTTTTTTGTTAAGTCGTTAAAAAATAAAAGTCGTCGAACTGTGTTAAATGGGGTATCATTAAATAGGTTTCTCAAAAAAGGAGGTTCTCAATTCGACTGCATGTTTTTATATTATGTTACGCGATAATTCCGCCAATTATGAATCGTTTTTTTTATTTGATGGATCATACTTCAGAGGTGGTCCCATATTTTTCATATTTATCGAAATGGATTAAGCAAATTTTGAGAAAATCAACAAAAACCAAAATATAAGCGATGAAGTCGATTTAAGCTTTGCTTGCGTTTATATTATTTTTACCATTTTTTATTTGCAAGACTATTTAGGATCTACTATTAGCAATTATTGAAAGTAAACATTCTCACCTAAATATATAATTCTTATAAAATCGCATAGGTAATATGCCTTATTAACGAAGAAGAGTAAATAAAAAAAGTAAATTAACGTTTTACGCAGTCGGGATTTATTTATTTTTAGTATAATATAAAATGTATTCTGATTAAACTTAGGCTGTGACCAAATTTTACTGAATGTATGAATCTAAAAATGTGTGACCTAATTTCACTATGACCAAAATGCCCTAACTTATATTGACTTGTATCTTATTATATTTGTGTATATATTAGTTAATATTAGTGTTCACGTTTTGGTTAGCAAAATATACTAACTTCGCCGTAGTCTAGTAGATATCATTTCAAGATAGGAATTATTATTCTGGAATTTAGGGAAGGAATTCTGTTATCATATTATATATAACAAACTTCAAGTCCTAATCCCTACTTCCCTACTAATATTATAAATGCGAAAGTAACTCTGTTTGTCTGTTACGCTTTCACGCATAAACCATTGAACCAATTTTGAAGAAATTTAGCACAGATATAGAATGAGCTTAGGGAAGGACATGTCCTACTTTTTATCCCGGAATTACTGCGGGTCCGGGTCTTTCGGGTATTAACGAATATGAAGGGAGTGAAAGAAATGCATCAACCATACATGACAGGGAAATAAAGTTTGTACCCTGTCACTACCGTAAAATAAAACTCTTTTCAATCGACTTCAAAAAAGGAGGTTCTCAACTCGACTGTATGTTGTTTTTTTTATGTATATTAAGCGATAATTCCGCTATTTAAGAACCGATTTTGATGACTTTTTTGTTAGGTAGATTATGCTTCAGAGGTGGTCCCATATAAATTTTATCAAAATCGATCTAGCCAAAACCAAAATGTAAGCGGTGAAGTCGGTAATTTTATGCTGTGCTTGCGTTTCAATTATTCAGAAATTCATTTTCCACGCTTTTGAACAACCTATATTGTGACAACATTATAATATTTGTTGGAGCACAGTTTACTATTAATAGATTAAAATCCAGTTCAGGCAAGGTCGGAGGTAAATTATTAAAATTTTATTCATTTCTATTTAAAGTGACAAACGGGTAAGCAATTTATTCAAATTAACGAGACGAAAGTTTGAAAATAGACGAGTCACAAAAAGTTAAAAAAAAATTTTACGTGTAATAACCACATTTCTTTAAAATGGTATTTACAAGCTCTTTGATTTTATGATATTTTGCTTACCTTTCATTTTGTTAATCTTGATGATAATTGATCATTTTTGCTTTTTGGAGTACTTGGTGGTTTGGACGAGTTCAATGATACACTATAAGTTGCAATCTATTTTATGAGGCCATACCTAATTTCGTTTTTAGTCCATTATGTTTTGGCACGCTTTTTATTATGACGATACCTACAATAAGAGTTTTAGTTTAGTTTCTAGTTTAATTAAATATAATAGTACATGTATTCGTATATTTATAAAAAATAAAGTACTCAAACCAAAATCTCGAAAAAACGTCATTCAATTTTTTGTGTCAAAAAAATAGTTATCCAGTAAAAAATTGTAATCTCAAAGTATTTTTTCATGAACAACCTTAGTGTCCATGTTTTGATATGTTTTAGAGGGTTACTTTTTCTATTTTTGGATTTAATTGTAATACATTTTGATTTTTTGGTTTGTAAGAATAAAAATAAAAAGAAGACATAGCTCAAAAAATTAGCAAGCTGAAGTGCCAGTGGGCTGACCATATATGCCGCAGAACTGACAACCGTTGGAGTAGACGAGTTCTGGAGTGGAGACCGCGAATCGGTAAGCGTAGCAGAGGACGTCCTGTGACTAGGTGGAGCGACGATATACGTAGGGCTGCTGGTAACGATTGAAGAAGAAGAGCTGAAGATCGAGCTCAGTGGCGCGCTTTGGGAGAGGCTTGTGTCCAACGGTGGACTGAGATAGGCTGAGTATGATGATTTCGGAGAATTTGCCAAGGAATTACATGATCTAGATCCCCTTTCTATCATCGAACAAGCAGACAAACTGCTTATCGACACCGGTATTTGGCAAATGCTCCACAAATGCGAAAAAAGCGTTTTGCTTCTACATTTATTGTGCGAACCGCAATGAAATTGAACACCTTGCCTGAGTCGGTGTTTACTAATAGGTACAATATGGGAGTCTTCAAGTCGCGAGTGAATAGGCATCTTCTAGGCAAGCGTGCTCCATCGTCGACCACATCATCGCTTACCATCAGATAGTGGTCAAACGCTAGTCTATAATGAATAAAAAAAATATGCGGAAATTGCCATTTTTAAACGGCTACCGGTTACCGGTAATTTCGTGTATTTTTGGGCTCGGAGAACGCTTTTCTTCATGGTGTAAGAATTTTGATTCCATCAAAGATGAAAGAGCACGCTCTTGGTTAAACCAGTTTCTGATCACATCATCACATATTAATCATATCAGTCATCTATTGTTTTCTGAACACGATAAAAGTTTTTGAATTTGGTCTGGAGCTATAAGTGTGAACATGTTTGTTTTTGTGATATACCTACATGTATCCGTTACCGACGAATCGATTCTTCGAACAGTTTTGTTTTATTTTTGCCCTTTTAAAATCCATCAACATTTAAATCACTTAAGCAATGTAGTATCCCTATATTTTGGCGGTTAAAAGAAAAAAAATATCCTTAATCATTGGTCAAAAGAGTAGGAACAAATGCTGTTACAAACTTGTATTTAGTAATAAAACTACATATATTTATTGCTTATAAAACATGTAAATTACTTTAAAACGATGGACACATGTCTCTATTCAAATTAAGACCATTTCGATCCAATAAATGATTGGCAATTTTATTACGTTTTTTGCTCTGGAACTTGCTTTATGTTTATCTACTTAAATATAACTGGTTCTATCTTTATTTTATCTATGTTAATTGTAGCTATTATCAGATTCCACGATTTACTAGAACTGTCATAAATTATCAAATAGGTATCACTAGTGATTTTAAAGGTTACATAAGCACGAGCTACATCTACATAACAAAACGATCTGTTGGTACTTACTATTTATTATTCTGCGACATTACTCTGGATTCACCTTAAAAATGACGACGAAATAATAATATTAGCACCATATAATTAGAGTCATTAACTTACATGAGTGCCTTTTTGGGGCCCATGTGAATAAACAATTTTGATTTTTATCTCTATCTCTATCAGTTATAATACGACTGGCTTTCACCGATAGCCTTAAGTAAAAAAATCCGTTAGAGTATATTTTTTTCTATGGAAAAATCTGTCGCCAAGATCTCCAATTTCTTATAGACCAAGTAAAAACAAGATTTGAGGGAATGAAATTATAAGATATAAAAAAGATGAGATGAAAAAGTAAAGCTAATTTCATCTTATGTGTAATTTAATTGAGTTCAACCGTGACTTAATAACAATCTTACGTTCGACCACTTTTTTTAACGAGAGGCCATTTTAATCCTTTTCTCTATATAGTGTTTTTGGTATTCTCCACCCAAATGTGACAAACGGGAGCCTGTTACTAAAGGCTCTCTATATCTCTTGATTGTTTTCTATTTCAGATAGTCTAGCTGATGACTATATCACGTTAAGGTAAGTAATGTTTTCGATTAAATTCGATTATGGTGAACACTCTAGGTCGATAATATATAACTCTCAAGGATAACGACTGCAACATCATTAATAGTGATTTTGGCGAATGAGATTTTATTTTGAGGGTGGTGAACTACACCTTATCGTGGTGTTTTGATATAGGTAAGCAAGCTGGACGAGTACAAAAACATTCCTTACGGCCATGGGTTTCAATCAACTTGTTACCTATACCGGAAGCTCGACCCCGTAGCGGGATTTAAAACTGCGACCATAATAATTATTCTCTGTTACTCAGCTGTTTGCCAAAGGGTGGTATCGCCCCAGGCAGACTCGCAAGAAGAACTTGTTTGTCAACGGCGCGGGCATTTCATCTCTCCAATCGTGTAGTCCGTTGGAGAAATTATATTTCTCTCCTACCTTGTGGAGTTTTAGCTCCCTACGGGCGAGTCATTACTCGTCACCTGGGTACGTGATATCTAATGAAGCTGCTCCGGATATATATAATATTTGCCTTAAATTATTGCCTGGATTTATTTAAATTATAAATTTGCACAAGTTATGTAGGTAGTTGGTGCAGTAACCGAGTCTCCATGCACCGTGATCTTGTGTTCAATTCCTGACAGGAGCACAATTTTTCTTCCGAAGGGACTTCTCTAGAGTGAGGATCTGAGTGTGAATGCGTTTGTTGATAGTTGTTGATTTGTATATTCGTATTTCTTTGTAATTTCAATACTGAGATCAAGTTCAGGGTTGTAATAATAGCGACCTTGAATGACGGACACCGAATAAGGATGTGCTTGTTAATTTGAATGCACGAATCATAGGCTAACATCGAATGTTCTACGCTTCTATTGTACGGACAGATCCTTACCGCCTTGATTAGAACGAAACGTGCGTCTGCCAAACTATAGGGTGTTCCTTTGACATCAAAACAGTGAGTTTCCATCAAGGATCAAATTCCAGTTTTTTGAGTAAATGATGTAATGATGTGAATCTACGGGCTTATACCGTAGATTATACACTATGACACTATGATCGACTGCGGCTACAAATGTTCTCGCGAAGTGCGGCTGATTTTTTTTGAATCGTTTTTTTCATCTCTAGAATGACGGCTTTTAAACCCTTAGGACTTACATTTCTGATTTTTTTCTAGAATTTCTCTTTATTAGAAATATTTTTTTAAACTTTCGTGTTTCGTGAAAACTGGAATTTTCGCGACTGCGGCCGCAACTCTGCCGGTAATTCGAGATTACTCAAAATAAGGTTATATTTAAAATAAAAGCAAGAAAAAAACGATTTTCTGATATAAACACGATAACTTATGTGGTTTCTTAAAGCATCCTGTAGAACCTTCCAGGCTTAGATTATTCAAGTCGCGTACGTCCCGACCATGCACGTACCAAGGTGCGCAAGCGCCTCCGATGCCAAATCACCTGGAGGTCACTAACAACTCCTATATAATAGCCAGGATGCACTAACATCGATCAGTGTTTGACTCGTAGACAAACAAAATGTTCAAATATGTAAGTACAATTTGCTTACTAACAGTTTTGTGACAAAATGTCATTGTGACTAGATTCCGAACCCTTGATATTGTTTTACATTAATCGAATTTAAAGACAGTGATTACGTGACCTTTTTTTTCTATTTTGTATATACTTTTGGACATTTCGCCAATAAAATATAATAAAGTGTTACAAAAGTTTTGGAGTTACAATTAATCCAAGTGTTTGTAGATTAAAGTGTGTAAAAACACACATAAGGGTGTAAAAAAATATTCAATTATTTAGTAGCTACATGTAAATAATTTCCGACGAAATGTGTTATGTCAGTTTCCCCGCGTTTTATCATAATTGAAACGCAAGCAAAACTTAAAAATCCGACTTCATCGCTTATATTTCGGTTTTGGCTTAACCGATTTCAATAAAATTTATATGAGATCACCTCTGAAGTATCCTCTACCAAAAAAAAAGAACAATCAAAATTGATACATAATTGGCGGAGATATCGCGTAACATATCTACATATAAAAAAAAGAACTTACAGTCGAATTGAGAACCTCCTTTTTTGAAGTCGGTTGAAAAAATATCTATCACCTCCAGAATTAAACTATTTCTGATCTCAATTTCACTGACATTGGTCAAAAGTTTAGTTAAGAAAAGGTTACATATGGTACAAACAAACAGAAAAGAGCTACGATCGGATTTAATAAGCATCATAATGTTTTTTTTTTTTTTTGTTTGTGGCAGGCTAGTGTTTGACCACTATCTCACTTGATGGTAAGTGACGATGTGATCGAAGCTGGTAAACACACTAGACCTGGAATACGCAGGCTCTCAAGGATAACTGCCGGAACACCGTATTTGGCTTGGCGGCAGACTTTCAACTTGATGGTGGTACGCTACTTTGGTAGCAAGCCAGGCGAGCAACTCACAAAATGCTCTACCACCTCTCAAATGTCACCTGATTAGCACCACCCGGGGACCACGTGTAGGGAGTCAGACTTAAGGGTATCCTCCTACGGACGTGGGTGACTCTGCCCCCAAATGTACCTACAATTTTTCTAAAACATGTTTTCTTTGCAGCTGATGTTCTTTGCTCTCCTGGCGTTCGCCTCAGCGAAGCCTCTGCTGGTGAGCTACTCCACTCCAGTAGCAGCTGCGTACACCGCGCCCGTAGCAGCCGCCTACACCTCACCTTACTACTCCGCATATTCCGCATACACCGCCCCAGTTGCATATTCTGCATACTCCTACGCCTCCCCCTATTCATATTACATTTGAAATGGATCTGATCAAATGACCGAGCTTAAAGTATTGATGTGATATAGTCTGTTTGTTAAAATATATCCATGACTGATTATTGACGTCTGTTTATTTGTGTAGTTTCTTAGTATCCAGATTTTTACTCGTCTTTTGTTGTACTTGGTTGGTGGGTGTAAAAACGAGCGCATCAGACATTTGTTTGCAATTCGTAAATGACTCGTAAGAAATAAGTTTCATGTTAGCTTAATTCTAATATAAACCACTCGCAACTTGACCCCCTGTTACCTGAGATAGATAACAGGGGGTCAAGTGATAAAGACATTCGTAATCTACAGTCCTGCCTATGCATAACATCTGGGAGTCAATCACATAGTATTGAGTATAGCATTCTTACTTCAATATTACAATGAAATATTTGTACTGTAGAATATCGACGTATAGTTTATTAAAGTGCTACACCTAAGAGAATGTGGTAACTTAAATATTTTGTCCATCCAGTAATAGTTCTACATTTATTAAGGTAATTCTAAGCATCCATTTAGTGGGTACATTACTTATAGAAATACATATATTATGAATAACTTCATCATCATCATCACCATCAATCAGCCTTTGGAAGTCCACGCCAATCGTACGCCGAAAAGCACGATCGATGAATAACTTGTTGCCGAAAAACTTCAGCGTTTATTAATATATAATATTTAATAATTATAGTAAGTATCTGCTTAGTTACATTACCTATTTAGGTGCCAATCATGACTGATCATGACCCTCTTGTCAAATAAAAAAAATCCTATCTAAGTAGTAACAAATGTTAAAACAAAACAACATATTTTTTCTAAACCAAAAACCTATCTCAATCAATAGCAATATCGATCACATTTCGTGGTCTACTACAGATATTATTAACTCATCCAAATACAATTAATTCAACTTGAACCGAGTATTATTGACATTAAAACATTCACTATTAACACCACTGAAAAGTCAAAGGAGAACAAAATACGCAATTTGAAGACATATTATTTTTCCAAATATTTTGATTTAAAAAACAACTACTGAACCGATTTGGACAAAATTTATATGGAAATAATCTGAAAGCATATCCTTTCAAAAAAAGGAAACTTTTACAAATCATTTCATCAATCACGGAGTTCTGAGGAAACAAACATAAAAATACACATCGAATTGAAAACCTCCTTTTTTGAAGTCGGTCAAAAAATCTAGAAAAACCATACCTGTTAGTATAATACAATAATTGTTAGCTACTTAGTTACACATGACCAGCATCAGAAGAATAATTTGATATTTAGTGGGATCAGTAAAGGTTAGGAGTGACGTTATATACCTGTTGCCTAGCTATATTTACCATTATATGGCACTCGGTCTATTAATCAATGCTTTAAATCTAAAAAGATCTTACACATTGCTACTTTTAGTGCACACACTTGTGTCGCCTTTTAAGCAGCGGGTTATATTCCCGTCGGTTTTTTCCCCAAGGAAAATGTGGGTTTCTTTTGTTGCGATTTTGTGTGTGGTGTGAATGTTTACGTCATCGTATTTAGTGTGGAGCTGTTAGTAAAATAGCGTTAAAAAATCAGTTTCCACGCTTCGTTTAATGGTATGTACGTATAAATGATGTGAGAACATGTCGCGATGTTTATAAGTATTTTACCGACTTCAAAAAAAGAGGAGGTTACTATATTAGACTGTATGTATTTTTTTATGTATGTTCACCGATTTCTCCCTCATTTGTGGACCGATTCTTAATTTTTTTTATATTTAGCAGATTATACTTCAGAGGCGGTCCATATAAATTTTTATCGAAATCGATCAAGCCAAATCCAAAATATTAGCAATGAAGTCGGTTTTTTTAAACTTTGCTAACGTTTAAATTATTTGTATAATATACAAGACCAGGGCGTCAAGTCCTCTATTCCAATTGTTAAAAAATTGTTAATGGTTTGTACAATTATTGTCATTTTTGACACTATTGGTAGTCTGTTAACAATTGCTATCTTTCGATTGCATTTCAATTGCGACCATTGACAAACAATAACAAAATTCGTAGTCTGCAAAGCATATTGTTTATCAATTGTATTGTGCGCCATTACAATTGGTAGTCTACTAACTTTTTGACAGTTCTTTCAATTGTATCATGTCTATGGAAAGACAATTTTTCGACAATAGCTTTTAAATGAATTGTTTGACTGTTGTGTATGTGAAAGTAAACGGAGTAGTTACATTATTTTAGTGTTAAAGTATCTAAGACGAGCTTAAAGTTAAGAATATAACAATGAGTGCGATATTACGGTGGCAAATGTTGGAGCTAGCCGACAACATCGATGCGCGACGAAGAAATAGGAGACGGCGCCGGGCTCGAGCGATCCTTAGAAGCGCCACAGACTCCTTCGGCGATCTTACCAACTCAGAGTTTGTCAAGACTTTTCGCCTTGACAAAAAAACAGTAAAGGATCTGGCGAAGGACCTCGTACGATGAAGGTAAAAATATAACTCATTATAACCTCAAAATCTTGTATACCTATATATATTCACATACTTGCTTCCACCAAAACTACTATTTATTTCCAGATCCTGAACGCTCTCGCATTCTATGCCACGGGGTCTTATCAGACATTGGTAGGACAAAGTGCCATACATAATGTGTCCCAAAAGTCTGTGTCCCGGGCAATTAACGAAGTGACAGAGCCAATCAATAAGATATAGGAAAAAATATGTGAGATGGCATTAACTTCATGAGGAAAGAAATCTCATTAAGGCAAAGTAAGTTTGTATTAGTAGATGCAATAACGTTTATGAAGTGTAGGTAGAGTCTTAGTTGCCTCATATTTTAACATTGTATTGATTCTGGGGAGCAACTACTAATAGGCCACTATACCTAGCCATTCATAAGTTCTTTACTTACAGCTTACATTCACGTTCTAAACTATTTCATTTCTACTTGCCACCCATTTATGTAATGTCTTTTAAACTTATATTTTAACTGTGTAATATTATTCGTATTTAGGTTCATTGATGGGACACATAATTATGTAAATTTTAAGACCCCATATACACAAGGAACCCTATTTAAACATTTTTATTGCCACTTTATCTATAGTAACTGTCTCTTTAATTTTACAGATTTGCGATTCAGATCTTAACCTCCTTTGTGTTGATCCCAGTAACCCAGGGTCAGCTCATGACTCCAGTGTATGGAGGAGTCACCTCTCAAATTCCCACTTGAGTGAATTAACAAGCAATGAGGAACAAGTGTTTTTGTTGGGTAAGAAATTGTTTATAATGAATCACAAACAAATCACAAAGTACAAGAACGGTAATGATAAACATGTTTAAAATTACAGGAGATAGTGGTAAGTCAGATATTTGCTTGCAGCGGGGGCATTGTACTATGAGCCAATCCAAGGTTCTAATTTTGTAAACGCTTGCTGTGTGCTGCACAACTTAGCTGTTAAAGCCTTTGGTACGCCAATTATGGCATTGGCACCTAAAGAAAGTCAAGCTGAAGCTGATTTCAATCTTCAACAGCTCCATGTAATATTATACATAAATGGTTTATAAAACATTGACTACTTTTTGTTATCCATATAATTTAAGAGTACAATTTTCTGCATTTTAGGTTAAAGAAGATATTCAATTGAGAGCCAGCCATTTATTGGATGGGACAAGGAACACTAGGCCTAATCCAGAACTTGTAGAAGAGCGAGCTATACAGCACGCAATTCATATGGATGGAAAGAGACTAATAAATGTATGTTCTTATACATGTGCCTAAATATTTTTATAATTATCAGGTGTTATTATAAAGTATTTATTATATTTTGTTGTTTTAGATGCTTGCTTGACGAACATCGGACTGGAGAGGCTGTGCCAGCAACACTATTATTACTACATATACATAAATGCCAACCTTTATTCTCAATTATTGTATTTTATAAAAATGGAAACAACATTTTTGGTTTTCAATCATTATATTCACCTAGTAAAACAGCCCTTTAAAAACACAAATTTTCATTTTGCATGCAAACACAGCAGGCAAATCAGTCTTCATGAATCAAGTCCTTCAATTCTGAAACAAAAATAAAATAAACTCAATGGAAGCATAGTTAAGTAGTTATAATTTAATAAAAAATTCTTACCTGTGGCACTCTGTTCAGCTTTTTGAGCTTTAATTTCTTTTTAAGTCTTGAATTAATCTCTATTCATTGTAGAACTGAAAACAAAATTAAAAGAAACTTTTGAATTGTTAGGAAATGATTTGTTACTTTTTTAGATTTTTTTACATATCATAATAAAGTTCTTACCGTTCTACACTCATCTGCTGTCTTTGTTGGGTTGGGCAGTTAGCAGATACTGCGTTTAATATACGGGCGCTGTCTGCCCAGTATCGTCTTCTCAAACTTCTGCCCTCTTTACTTTTATTAAAATGACCAAGGGCCAGCTCTGGTTTGCCTTCTAAATAATCCAGAAGCGCTTCATTTTGCTACATTATAACCATGTTTGAGTTAGACAGTTTTGTTCCTCGAAAATTAAACTTCGGGTTTCGTTTCATTCCGGCTTTTTTAAACTTTTTCACGATTCGATTGACTTGTGTGACATTTGACGTTGACATTTTAAGATGTGTCTATGTCGAATAATGCCTAGTCCACACTTATTTGCGTGGTAGTTGTAATTTTTATTATAATGGCTACATTAATTACAAATCTACTAACAAGAGAAAAACGAGACAAGAGCAATGCAAGAGAAAGTGAATTGTTGGTTTAACAGACTACCGATTTTAGCGTAAATTGTCATTGAATTGCTATTGCATGGTTTATCATTGGTTTTTCTTGACAAATACCGGACTTGACGCCCAGTACCCTGTAACCTGCAAATGTCATTCACGTGTGAAACTGTCACAGACAACTAAATAATTACTAGATGTATTGGCACCAAAGACTATAAACTATGATCTGTGATTGGAACCGATTTGGTCTACGAACAAATGTATATATATGTGGCTAGTTCTCATAGTGAAGGAATTTTGGTGCGCTCAACTCATAGCTCCTTAGTTTTTAAATATTTCTGATTTATTTTAAATCTGGAATATGAAACTAAATGGCTTCTTTATGGGCACTGAAATTCAGCTAGATACGAAAACATCTTTTTGGGCACTGAAATTCAGCTACATACGAAAACATCTCTAAAACAACATTAATATTCAATAAGTAGCATCGCTAGTGAGGAGGATTCGAGGAAGTACCAATATTATCCTGGAAGTGGTGGCCGATGACCCAAAACCGCTGTACTGAGGCATCTCGTGCGAACAATGATACCTTACAAGATGCCTCGTAAGTACATGACACATTAATTTTAATTGTATTTTATATTTGATAATTTTTGAGTACCAATAACCAATAGTTCGGAGGCCTTATTTTATATATTTTTACTAACAACATTTTATGGATCCGTTGTTGTTCCGAATAAACCATTTTGAATTTTAATTTGAAGAAAACACTAATGGTTCAACTAAATCATTTGATTTAGTCGGACCATTAGTGTTTTTCAACTTGATCAATAACATTACAATAATTTTTGGAGCTACTATATCGGTAATATGCATTTAATAAATTAAGATGCAAAACCAGTCTGTCAAGACATCTGCTTGATTAAAATATTATGTAAATTATGTTATGATTCATAAAATATTTACGACATTTAAATTTAGGATTATTATAAAGACTATGTTCGTAATACAACGTAATACAGATATCACTGTAGTTAGAGTAGGGGTAGTGATTATCTCGGAGTAGACTGATGCCTTAGTGGCCGTATCTTCAGGAGGGATAAAAGAACGACTGTAGGAAGGTATCTCTAGTTTTAAGCGCCAAATATACGTCAATGCGAACACTTTTTACCGACTTCACAAAAAAAGAGGAGGTACTCAAGTCGACTGTATTTTTTTTATGTGTTTTACCTCATAACTTCCTTCCACGTGAACCGATTTCCTTTTTTTATTTTATAAGATGTTGCTTTCTAATTGGTCCTATTTAAATTTGATCAAGATCTGATCAGTAGTTCTTAAAATAACGTCGATAATGTCTATTTTGTGACGAATAATGCGTACTTTGACGATGTTCTGGTTTATCCGACTTCAAAAGTTACCTGACAACTTCTTTCGTTGTGAGCCGATTTTGAAGATTCTTTTTTTATTTGAAAGCTGGTGGATCAAGGTTCCGATGATAAAGCGGTGAAGTCGGTTTTTTAAGCTTTGCTTGCGTTTAATTATTTTAAAAGCTTACATTTTTGCACCGTAAATAAATGACATAAGCTAAGGTTAGAACAAGAATTAAAAGCTGAGAGATTTCTGGCATTTTACAAATTACCTTGTATTACAGTATATATATATATATATATAAATCAGTAAATATGTATGTATATAAATATTTATTTATTTATGCTGGATAGGCAAGCATATGACCGCTATGATGATGGAAGGTGACGATGCGGACGAAAATGGAACAGACTTCAAGACACTCAGATTGCATAATCTCAGAGACATAGTACCATTCAGAGAAGAACGACTTAGGCAATGTTCCGGTCAATAGATCCAATAGCTTCTAGGTACTTAGCGGATCCACACCAGAGGAGGCCGCAGTACTCGATACACGATCGGACTTGAGCTTGATATAAAATGAGAAGCGGCCCCAGTGTGAAGTACTGCCTGACCTTAACCTAACCTTAAGGATAAGACCTAGCTTCTTAGTTCTAAGTTGTACATTGTTCTCTTTGTACGTACAAACCGCTGGAACCTTACACCAGTTTTGAGAAATACAGTATTAGTGCTGGAAAAGGACAAATGGTATGTATAATTCATCCTGTGTTATCATCATTAGTAGCGTGTGTGATGCCGAGGGAAACCTAGTATTATTGTAATGTAGCGTAGTTAAATACGTGTAGTGTATAAGTTGAACATTATTACGGTTATTTTTAACCAACCATTAAAATTATAAGGCAAATATAGGACTTGTTTGCATAGATGGTGAGGACAATATGAACCAACATAATAAAAATTCAGCAATATTTTAAATCGACTGTTGAACATTAATTATGATTATTTTAAAAACTTGAATAATATCCATTGCGTAGAGTTATTTAAATTAGATTTAGGTACTCACTTGTGCTTACTTGCGTAATTACCTTTGTGTTGACCCTATTTGAAGCCGTTGGCTTAGTCAGTACTCCTTCTAAGGGCGATTCGATTCCCGGCGCGAACACAAGTTTTCTCTCCGAGGAAAATTTGTGATTCGGGTTTTGGTTGTAATTTTGCGTGTGATGTGAATGTTTACGGCACCCATAACACAAGTCATCGAACTTAGTGTGGGGCTGTGAGTGTGAAAGCGTTTATGTTTATGTTTATTTACGCACATTATGACGACGGTGTTGGCGCAGTGGGAAAGTCTTTGCCTTCTACGCCTCAGGTTATGGGTTTAAATCACGGCAGGACAACATTTTTCTAAGATATTTGTGCTTGTGGTTCTGAGTGTGTGATAGTATGTGCTGACAAAAAATCTGATATTGAAAGATATTAAAATTATTTTTAGTAAAAAAATTGGAATTGCTTCAAGTGGTACATCCCAGTTTGAACCATCGCAAAAATAGGAGGAAAAGTGTTTTTTACCTTTGTAATTCTTTATTATCCTGTACCTCATTTATTATCCAAACTTGTTTTTTGTTTAAAATAATATACTTTCAGATTGTTCCGTTAGAAATTTCATCAAAATCGATTCTTTGTACATGTGTATTTCGCTTTTCTGTTACTTTTCAATGGTGAAACTTGACAGGTTAAAGTTTTATTAATTGTTTTTTTTATTTGTGACAGGCTAGTGTTTGACCACTATCTCACCTGATGGTAAGTGACGATGTGATCGAAGCTGGTAAACACACTAGACCTGGAATACGCAGGCTCTCAAGGATAACTGCCAGAACACCGTATTTGGCTTGGCGGCAGACTTTCAACTTGATGGTGGTAAGCTACTTTGGTAGCAAGCCAGGCGAGCAACTCACAAAATGCTCTACCACCTCTCAAGCAAGCCAGGCGAGCAACTATTACTGTATTTGCCAAACGACAGTTCAATTAAACTTGTTTATGTTGATTTGTATCTAAATACCTACATAGCATTTAGATACAAATCAACATAAAAAAGACCGATTTGCGTGAGGTAAACTTTAAGTTGCTCGTAAGTGAGCAATCCTAACTTTCTGTAGAAGGTAATAATAGTTTCACTTACCATGAGGGTATTTGTACCTCAAAGATCTAATGAAACAATCAAATACATTGATTAGGTTAATTCGGTGTGGCATCATTCATCGTCTTAACAATTATATGAGACCTTTGCAATCGTGTGAGCACCCGAGGCATAGCTTGTCGGTTGTTCGACACGGCTTGGCTACAACGTCGCAAATATGCGCACAATCTGACGTGTGTTGTTTAAACACGCGCCGCGCCGTTTAAACAGACATCGCAGAGCACGACCAGTGAGTTGGAATAAATAGAATAGTAATCGTCAAACAATACTGTTTTAAAAATTAACTGAAAGTCACAACTACATGCATGCATGTTTGTATGCATTACGCTGCAAACTCTATCTCGCTCCTTCATTTCATAGTGACAACAGTTGTTATAGACAAAACAGAATTAGGTACCACTACTTCTGTAATTCAATAAAAAAACAGTGCACGCGTGAAATGAAACACTAATTCGGTTTTTGCTAAAAACACAAAATTTAACACGGTGCGGCGTATTGCCAAACTTGGAAGCACAAGACTGGTAGCGATCACGGCAATTACCTTAAAAAGCAAAATACAACAAGGACAAACTGACCTTGCATGTATCTGAAAACACTTTTTTGTTAGTCACAATTTAATATTCGAGCCGTAAAATAAGCCTTAGGCCACGAAAACTGCATAGACTTTTGAATGAAATAAAAAAGTCCTAAACTACCTGAAAAATTACACACGTCGTATTAAGATTAGATATGTTCTTTGTGAATAATCCTTTTGCTCGAATTCTATAAAATTTTACGTCATATTTTCCTGTAAAACACATGTTGCGGAACAGAATTTCAACTATTATAAATAAACGCCATGCACGAGTTTCAATACTTAGTTTAATATTCATAAAACATATATTTTAAAATCTTACATAAATTTAAAATTACTAATGTACATTGTATTGTATGACAAAACAATATTAGCGCTGTTTTATGTAAATGTAAAATGTAGTCTTGCCATGTGCAAAACATCTGCTAATTTGTATCGCAATATTTTATTACGTTATTCAATGCGAATTATAAAGTATATAGTCTGGCGAAGCATATAAAACCTAATACCATCTTAAAACATGTAATTGGTCTGTTATCTTTAGCCAAGAAGGAGGAAGTATATTCCTCGATTGTATCGAGCAATGACTTGTTTATTGGTCTGCAAATATCCATGTTGTTGCTTCATCTGGGTTGTAAAATAGACTCGTCCTACCGATAGGCCTTGGCCATTGTAATCAAACAAACAAATTTTAGTGCATTTCATGGTGAGGCTGTACCTCACCATACCTTATTAAAAAAAATTCAATGTTTTGCAGAATATAACTGATCAAGAATATCAGCTGTTACGTGTATAGAAGTGAGTTTTCTTTACGCGAGAATACCCAAACTATCTACAACATCAAATAAATTCCTAGAATTTATGAGGAAGAACATGTTGAATTTACTCAGGTAGGTACATATTTTATAAATAAGTAAGCACATTATTGATAATGCATACATACATAATAAAACCTCCTATCCGAATTTCACTTTCGTGGAAACGTTTCAAACACGTTTCACATTTTCAAATTGTTTTACGAAGTATTACCATAGTAGAGATATGTATTACCTCCCACCTCATTTTATTAAACCAAGGCGAGATTCTCGTCGGTACCATGAGGTCGAATCTTAAAATCGGCCTTTACATCGAAACCTCAATGACTAAGAAACCGGGTATCTTCGCTAGGGTAAGACAGTACATTCCACTTCGGATGGATGTATCCGCCAGCTTGAAGCTCTTGAATTGACCAAAGAGCTAAGAGACTCATTGGCTGTAGTAAATCAGTATAAACTGCAGTCTTGATCATCGACATAAGGTCAATAGTCTATTGGTGTTCTATTTCGGAGAATATACACAAGACTTACATGAGTAATTGCTGTGTATATTTTATCTTACAACAAAACAAATTCCCATACGTTATCCATTTATGATTGACCTACATCAAGTTAAATCGAAGCGTATCACTTCATGATGCCTGATAATACGTATCTACAACAAACGAGTGGAACGTATTGTATGCATCTGTGTTTATTGAACATAATGATCTGGAAATCTTAAGTGAATAAGTATGTACATTCTAGGCTAGCTACATCTTTGGTCGCAGCATAGCTATCAACCAGGTAAGTGAGTTGTCAAATATTCATTTATCAATAGAAAGGTATGTAGATTAAAAAATAAATGTTTTCTTTTTCTAGTGCATAAAAAAGGATATTAACACTATAATTATGAATTTGATTATTTTATCATTGTAGTTTTTGTAAGATCGACACCATCTGTAGATAATTCACATTGCTTAATAGCTTACGGTGTTTTTAATACGCTTCTGCACTTGTGATATTAATTATTCTCATGTAAGTTTTATTAGCTTAAGGATGAATTCCGGTTTTCATTTGTTCGTATAAAATGAGTAAAGATGTGCGAATTAATACCATTCAGTCTTTGACGGTCTGAAAAACACCATCAAAATGTACAAGCTGGTAAGTTACAGATAAATATATTTTTCACATTATATTGATAACTTGCTTGCTTGTCTTTAAACAGTGGGATTAGTTAAGACTTGATTATGACCTAATAATTATAACTTACTATCAAATTTATCTAAGTTCTTTTTTGTAAAATATGTTTTGTGTTATATTAGAAATTATCTTATTTCACTTTTTTGCGCAACTAAATAAGAAATGGAATAGCTTTTCATCACCATTTCATCTTGTGGAAAGTGACTATGCAGCCACGCACGTAAATTTATTACAAAAAAAACTTCAAAATAAAGTGAGTTCAAACTTATTCGATTATTGGTTTGAGTCATCTATATGCCTAACAAATATATTTCTCAACTATAAATATTAGTTTAAATAAAAAGCCAACAATATAATTTATTGATATACTCTTATACTGTGTTCTTATTCAAGAATGAGTGAAAAAACGTAGATATCTGTGTATCATTGCCCCAGTGTTTTTTTAAGAACGATGTGCAAAAACAATTGAAATATAAATGCATTTTTTTTTGTTACAGTGCGTTGCCTTCGCAGCCCTTGTATCCGTAGCGGTCGCTAAGCCCGCCATCGGGTATGAAGTGCCGGCGGCGTTTGCATTGCCATACTATTCTGGCTATTCCTACCCCTACTACCCCAAGGCCGTCGCTCCCGTCAGCACCACCAACTTCGTAACCGAGACAGTCGCAACCGTTCCCAACTACCCACCAGCTCCGATTACTCCTGTTGGACCTGTTGTTTCTGGTCCTCCCGTCACCAGCTACTCTGGCCCCGCAGTCGGACCCATCTATGCCAAGTCCTTACCTACCTACCCCTACGGCTACCCATCTCCGTACTCCTACCCCAATTATCCCTACCCACCTGCTGCCTACACCTACCCCGGTTACCCCTATCAGCCATCTCCCTACTCCTACGGCTACAGTAACTCTTTCCTCCTGAAGAAGAAGTAAACGACTTTGATTTTCATTAATAAAAAAAAATTACCAGGGATAACTTTACAATATACTGTTAACGTTCGAATACTTTAATTATGTTTTTTTTGTTCTACTTAATATAGTTGCAGTTAGTAGGTTCTTTATATAAAAATAATGACTGTATCCAAATATGCTGAACATATTGTTACTTGACATGTTTTTCTCTGCTAAAGTATAATGTAATAAAACCAGATTAATATATTTGTGTATGTGTCTGTGTGTGAGTAGGTTTAATTAATTAAGGGCTCGAAATATTTCTATGAAATTATAAGTAGATATTTTTATTCTGGAAGAAATATGCAAGTTTTTGTCCTGAATAGCGCAGTAGAATTTAACATTGTAATATAAAAGTTTGCGTGTAAATATTTGTATGTGTTTGTTTGTTCTCTCTTAAAATCGCACCAACTGAAAGAATTTGGACTGATTTTGTTATGGACATAGTTTATACCCGAAATTGACATTTTGGCAATGTACTTTTTATCTATCGTTAGGAAAGAGGCGATGCAACGTCACGAGACACAGCTTATGCAAAGAACTTTGTTTATTTACGCCCTTGCAATTACTACAGTAACTTGTTACAGTACCCTACTTATAATTAAAGCTTTCCTACATTTCAAAGACATATTTGACTAACAAGTAAATTGATTTCATTTATAGCATCATATTATTTTAAATTATAATGACGCTTTGAACATACACATTTTAGTATGTTATTTTAATGTTCATTTGATAACCATTTCTTTGGTATTTGCCAAATTAAATTATTCTTTTGCTACTTGTTTTATTTTTTGTGAAAGAAAGATGACATATTATCGTTATTTACAAAACCTAGCTCATGACACCCGGACAATTCAATCAAATGCAATTATGCCTATCTTGTAATGCCTATATTATAAGCAGTTCATAAGTTTGGGAGGTATGAGGGAACAAACGAACATACATATCTACGCTGCTAAAATTATAATTATTTTATTAGCTTCACCGTAGTCAGGTTAAAATACTCGTCAAAGTAACTTCAAAAACCGAACACCAACTATACAATCCTATTCCCCCACTCCCACAGGAAAGCGAAATGCTTTTTGTAGCTACGATTCAATAGTTATGATTGGTGGTTTCGCAACTGACGCCGTCGCAAGTGACGTCTGCTTGTCACAGTTACGGATCGGTTAATCAGAAGTATACAATATTTACTTCGTCCTTTTCTCTTGCTAATCAACTTTGCTATGAAGGAAAATTAGCCCCATGGGGTATGAACTATTATTATAATTTTTGGCGGTAATTCATTCGAAACTTATGACTTGAATTTATTGTTATCTGTTTCAATTTGAAAACTGACAAAACTGTGATGAAACACTGCTGCGTAGAGATAAACTATTGCCTAATTCATTTGAATGTCAAATAATAGGAACCTGGGCTGTCAACTAATCTAGTTCAAGCTTTAGAACTTTAGTTCTCAAAGTATAGGTTTAATAAAAAAAAGTTTTTGAAATCAAGCTTTGAAATCAGCCAGTTGAATATAAAAAAGGACTAATAACGTCATACAACCGAGAAATTGTCAAGACGCATCAAACAAGCACAAACTCTATAGGTTTATTTTTTTTAGTTCAGAAATTTTTACGGCCTTCTTCCGTCTCTATCATCAGTATTCATCAGACAAGCTCCGTGGTACCATATCGTTGTTTTGTCACTGACGATACATAATTACACCAAATTTGAGTCTAATCGGACATCGGAAAGTGGGTCTAATTTAGCTTGCAAGATTTGTTTACAGACCGCCAAATAGATAGACAACGGACAGGTGAAACTAAATAAAAACTTTTAACAATTCAACATGGCGCTTTTCCACTGTGGTGCTGAAGTATTTACTTAAAAAAAATTACGAAGTAGAAGCCTATGTGACCGATTTTCGGGATATTTACCTTGTAACAAAACGTCATATTATTATAACTGTTATTTGAACAATTGGCAACGAAAACAATCACTGTGGATAATTTATATAAATACCTACCTACTAACTAAAGTGTACCAGTTTAATAGAGTGTATCCAATTTCTACTATTTTTTTCATTATAATAATATAGTAGGTATATTTTATTATTAATTTGGAGTTGGAAAAATCCATGTGGAGGTTAGGGGTAATTTACATAATGTAATATGAAAAATTTGAATGCCCAAATTTTTTTAACGTCAGATTATATGAGGGAAAATACTAAAAGAATATAAGTAGGCTGCATTTTGAACATCAACCGTTGACGGTTGTTGGTATGGCTCACAAATTTATATATAGAGAGTTTACCATCACCGGAATAACATCTGAAAGATTTTTTCCCGCATATTACGTTATTCAAGCTTATAATTTGCTAAATGTTTGTATGTCAGTTTGTTTGTTTAGGTCAAACCTTGCTAGATGAATTTAAACCATTTTTATCCTACGGGGTTGATGTTTAACATAACATAAACGCTTTCATACTCACAGTCCCAAACTAAGTTCGATGACTTGTATTGTGGGTGCCGGAAATATTGAAAATACACATACAATCACAACCAGAACTAGAAACACAAAATTTCCTTGTGGAGTAAACTTGTGTTTCAGCCGGGAATCGGACCCGATACCCCGATACCTATAGAAGGCAAACGCCACGCAACTGTGCCTACGACCAGTGCTCAACATATTGGTTTAGTTCCTATGATAATGGCCGTGATTCTGATGTCACACACTTGATTAAATTTAAACTATTCCTGTGTTTTACAAAATAGGAACACAAAACAGAGATAGATAGTGCTGTCAAGTTAGTCATAACTTAGATGTGTATGCAAGCTTAGTCGAATATGTAATTGGTGTTGACTAAAAACACATGCCTTTCTGCTTCTGCTGTTCATATTTTATATTGATAAACTAGCTTGACAGCACTAAAATGTATGCTATCTCTGTCTTGTGTTTCTATTTTGTAAGAGACAGGGAAAGTTCAAATTTAATTTAGTGAGTGTACATCAGAATCGAGGCCAATGTATTTACAAGCTTTTATTTAGTTTCACCTGTCCCGATGTTTGTCATCAAATCTTGCAAATTAAATTTGAACCACTTCCCGGTTACCGATTGAGCTGAAATTTTGCATACATGTGTAAATCACGTGACAATGCAATATTATGATGACATGGTGCTGATCTGATGATGGAGCTGGAAGGTGGACAAAGGAACTTCGCAACGAAACGATACAACCTCACCGAGTTTGGGCTCATTTGAATCATCTTGACGAGTAGTTTGTCTTTCAATGGTGACCAGGGTCTGATGATGGTGCTGAAAGGTGGTCATAGGAACTCTGTAATGAAAAACGACGCAACCCCATCGAGTTTCGGCTCGTTTGATTCATCTAGACAAGTCCTCTGGTTATATAACTTTCAGCCTCCTTATTTACAACTTGTAAAAGCTTGATTTTAAAAAACTATTTAAGGTATGGCTTATTTTATGTTAAGCATGAACCGATATCTTAGACTAACTTCAGATAATGGAACTCTTCGAGGACCAACAGCGCAGTAACGAAATTTTTCTTGTACTCGTTTAATTATGTCGGTTTTAAGTTTTACCATGACGTGGTTGCTGCACTCAGGCTCCTTAGGAACTCCTCATGGTTAGCAGGCATAAAGCGTGTATTTAAAAATGATTTTTTTACTTTTGATTAATTCATCTATGACTTATCTATCTGTGATTCATAAATTATAATTTTTTTATTTTTTCTTTTATTTTTATGCTTGAACATCGATATAGGAAGCAAACCTATCTGCAGAATCTATTGCTTCGCGACTGTTTCTTGATAATTTTTATGATTCTATGTCAACAGAAAGGTCCTTATACGTTTAGATTGATTTTCGAGTGTCAAAATATGCGTATAATTACCATATTTCTTAAGATATTGATTAAGAAATTTAAATGTATACCAGCTCCAAGCGACCATAGACGTGTATGTTTAATACTAGCCGTGCCCCGCGGCTTCGCCCGCTGTTATCAAGTTAAAAAGTAGCCTATGTGTTAATCCTGTATAAGCTATGTACATTCCAAACTTTATCTAAATCCGTTCCATCCGAAGAGGAAACAAACATACTTACACACTTACACACTTGCACACTTGCACACTTGCACACTTGCACACTTGAACACTTGCACACTTGCACACTTACACGCTTACACACAAACTTTCGGATTTATAATATAAGAAGGATTAATTTTAACTTGATAACTCCGCGACCTGACAAACATAACATAAACGCTTTCACACTTACAGCCCCACACTAAATTTGATGACTTGTGTCGTGGGTTCCGGAAACATTCACATCACACACACAATCACTACCAAAACCAGAAACATACATTTTCCTTGGGAGAAAACTTGTATTCCCGACGGAAATCGAACCCGATACATCTGATTACAAGGCGATCGCGCACCCAACTAAGACAACGGGAAGATCCACAAAATGTTACTTATCGACAAAGAAGCAATCCTTTTAGAATTCCTTTTGATGTATGGAACCAGATAAAATAAAGAAGACATCACTTTCTATATTTTTTTCGAAGACATTCCGTTATACCTAGTAAAAAATATACAGGGTAAGCTGAAAAATACCAGAAACTTCTTAGGAGATCATTCCTACCATTGAGATCTACGTTTGTCATGGTAAGGCTATTGCAAATCCTTAGTTTTATGATTTTTCAAATATTATTTAGATAGATTATTTATCTGCTTTGTTTAGTTTAAAGCGTCAACTTTCAGATGGCGCCGGCGTGCATATGATAAAACGCGGCGATGCAAGTCTTTGCGAGACAGTGTAAATTAAACAACTTTAATTAACCAGTGCCTCTGTGAGTTAAAGAACTGTTTTTTTAAAGGTTGAAATATGATATAATCCCCGTGAGTCCGATTTAAAAAAAAAACCAATGACAGAATAGATAATAATAATCTTAGAGGAGTACAGCCGGACATTGCCGGACATACGAAAGCATTTTTGCCTAAGCTGAAACCTGTTACAGATTGCATAGAACACATGATCTTACTTATAACGGAAAATATAGCATTCAAGGTTTAATCAATCTTACTACATATTATTGATTACCTACATATAATATTTACATAGAAGACAGTTGGCTTATTCCTTTAATTCAAAGAATCATAATGCAATGTAATTCTGTGTTTTATCTATTCACTTCGATTATTCAATTTGATGATAGGTTGTACCTATACTTATGTAATTTATGGCTTAAAAAATAAAATATAGATTGGCAGTGATCATTTTAATCGCAGATCATCGTTTCGTTATTCTTATAATTTATTCAACCGTTCACTTCTTCTTCCAGGCGAAAGCAGCAGGGCTTTCGTAGGCGTAACCGTAGCCGGAGTAAGGGGCGTATGAGGCGTATGAAGCGTAATTGGCAGCTACGGGAGCAGCGGCGTATGTGGTAGCCAAGGGAGCAGCGGCGTATGTGGTGGCTACGGGAGCAGCGGCGTATGAGGTAGCTACGGGAGCAGCAGCGGTGTAGGTAGCTACGGGAGCAGCAGCAGCGTAGGTAGTCGCTACGGGAGCAGCGGCTACTACACTCTTAACGAGGGGAGCGGCGACAGTCTTGGCAACCACTGGGGTTGAGACCACAGCGGGAGCAGGGTAGCTCACGGGCGCAGCGTAGTTCACAGATGTAGAGTAGCTCACGGGGGCAGCAAAGCTCTTGACGTATGGGGTAGCGTAGCTCTTGACGTAAGGGGTGGCGTAAGTATTGACAGGGTAAGAGGGGTACGCAGAGGCGACCACGGGTGTGTTGTAGGCGGAATAAGTAGTGGCAACAGCTGGCGCCGCAACGTAGGACTCGGGGTACAGAGATGAGTATGTCGGGTACTCCACGGAAGAGTAAGCCAAGGGCCAGTTGGGCTTCGCGGCGGCGACAGCCAGGAACGCAAGGGCGATGCACTGAAATAAAAAAACATTCCGTTAATTGTTTATCTAGGGTCAAGCGAAAAAAATTATAAACCAAAGTAATACCTAATTTATACAATTATTTATGGTTTTTGCTATATCTTTAAAATTCTATATACTCATGATCATAATGCATTGATAACAATTCGTTAAAAAATAGGTGTGAATTTGATACAAACAAGGTTAGGTAATTAATGCATAGATATTCGCAAATTCACTATTTTTAATAATTTATGAAAATATACATTGAAATGAGGAAGGATTAAATAAGAATCCTATTCTAATGTCAAAAATATAAATAAAAAAACAACTTACCAGCTTGTACATTTTGGCGGTTCTCTTACAGACTGTCTCAGGCTGAATGATGCCAGTCCGCTCAATTTCGCCTCATTTATACTGATCCAAACCGGACCTATTATAAAAAAAAATACTTGAAATTTTTGTGGAAAATTAGATCGGGCAGTTCTGTTGTGATGCCATAAATATTATCTACGTAAATTTATCATCAATATGACGATGACATAATAAAGTGGAACTATATTAACGCCAGAACCGAACCAGATGTGCTATATCAGATTATGTTATTTTGTGCTATTTGGAGTTCCACCAAGGTTCATCTATGAATCAGCCTCAATTTTAATATTAAAATTAAAGAGTCGATATATTTAGATCATTTGGAAGACCTTTAAAATTGAAATTAAACTTTTATTGCTAACATACAAGTTTGAAGTGATGTATGCGTCGGCACATTAAACATAATTTATGTGCTCACATTTATAACTATGCGAATGGATTCTGCTATGATATGTGATTTAGGCAGATGAAACTTACGTATCATTAAACTTTTATTATTAATACCTAGTAATTAAAATGTGTTTTGAGCGATTTGTTTGCTGCCTATTGATACATGTAGAGAGTATATCTCTTTATTTTATAGATATTATATTTAATACTTAATTGCACAATAGTGTACAAAAGAAGACTTAATGCTAAGAGAGTTTTCTGCCAATCATCCATCGGGGAAATGAAATGGCATGAGGCGTGCATAATTTATAGTAAAAAAGTACGTACGTACGAGTAGGAAGAAGTAGAGATATTGAACTGGAAACATTTACATAACACTTATTGTTTGTCTTCCAACTTATTGTGGTACTGGTACGTGAGTGTGAAAGTGTTTATGTTTATGTTTATGTGAATGTTGAACAACGGGAATAAGTCAAAATTGTTTTGCTTGATTTGTCATACCTACTGTTGTGAGCCAAATCACAAAAAAACAATCACAGTCACAGCCCCACATCATGTTTAAAGACTTATCGCGGGGTCAGCAAAACATTTATACGACACACCTATCATATCCAGAATCAGAATCCCAAATATGCCTTGAAAGAAAACTACGCTCTTGCTGGCTAACGAACCAAGAGCTCGGCACAGATAACAAAGACTTGCCCACTGCGCCATTACTGTCGTCTAGGTGAAGTTAACATAAAAACCTATAGAAACGCTACAAATGCACCGTTTTTTTTTTTGCATGACAACGAGCGAAGATAAGCAAGACGCAAGCCAGATAGTAGAGACACGCACGCTTATATGCAATGCCTGTGGAACTAAGTATTCCGCGTGGGATGCAATACACTCGGTGTCAGGGCTCTTATTATTTTGCGTAATAATTACATTAGAAACTCGCTCTGTCAGCCGGAACCAGTCCTACTAGTGCAGTGCTTTTAATCGGCTGCTTCGCGAAGGGGTGAAACCCCCAGACGTACTGGCTAGAGGTCCTAGCACTTATTTTTTTTTATACAAGATAGGCAAGCATTTCTATTTCACCTGATGGAAAGTAACGATGCGGCCGAAGATTTAACACGCTTGCCTAGAAGGTACCTATTCACTCTAGACTTGAAGACACCCACATTGTACCATTCAGGGAACAAAGACGCAGGCAATGAGTTCCACTCCTTCGCTGTACTTTCATCTCGTCTCGTTCGGCGTTATGGTATGAGGAAGGATTTTTATTTGTCTCCCTCCGTGGGGAGCTTTGTATTCCTACGACGTTTTTCCACCCCCCATGCAAGGACGGATACGCGTCCTCTTTCCCGAGGCAAATCCGTCCAGCCATATTTTCCAAAGTCGGTTTATTAGCGACATAAAACAAATTACACAACTCTTTGTCACCGAACATTAGAAGTAGGTCAGAATAAAGTTTAATTTATGTAACACACTTATAACATTTTCACACTATTTTAGACCGAATCTTATCGCCATATTACTACGCTTTGTCTAAATATCTCTTGAAAATATACTTCAATATCCATAAAATATGACTAATGAATATCACTTATACTCCGCATGAATTTTAATATGCTTATAACTTCCTTGTTTCTTAAACTTATAGGCCATACCTACTATGTACCTACATATATATACCTACACTGTAGCTGTGCCTAAATAATTGTGTTAGCCTGTATGCAATTTGAGTGTGACACTCTAAGGGACTTGATATACAAAGCGCCCCAGGCGCTCGCCCAGGGCGCTGTGAAGATAAAACGAAGGCGCTTAACAAACGAAGTATACTAGGCGTCGCGAGTACAAGCCCGCAAAACTTTCCCCCCTAACGGGGTCGACGTTATGTATAGGCTCTAGTGTAACAAAATACTGTAAGCGGACAGGGCGCCAGTATTTATACAGTGGCAGCAGCAGCGGCCAAGGCGCGCGTACAGGTCGCGCGGTGGGTGTGCGCCTGGGGCGCTTTGTATATTAAGTCCCTAAAGCGTTCTTCTTCCTGAGGTATTAGTCCTCGCACCTCGTGTGTTGACGGAGTTTTATCTCCCGATCTTTGAGGTTCGCGTGAGGGAATTCGTATTCCTCACGCGAACCTCAAAGACCTACCGTGAGGAGTTTTTTAATTCTCTAACATAGGTTTCAATTCTCTATATATAAATTTATTTGTTTAGATATTCTGTTATTATTAATAGTATGTATTTTTTATGACGTTTTAACATGTTAGTATTGTTTATTTATTTTAAATCTTTTTCATGAACCACCATCCCTACTTTCACTTTTCGTTCATATTTCCATCCAAAAGTTTTCTGGAAGAGATCGCTCTTTACGATAAGACCCATTGTACCTATATTTATAAGTTTCTCTGTAAGCTGTATTTATCTTTTGGTGTCAATAAAGAGATAAGTATTGTATTGTATACTTACGCCACCTGGGATCGCGACGATAGTATAATTGCTCGCGAAAAAATTAGTATGCTTGACAGCTGATATTTCGGTAATATCTTAAGTGACTAGCTATTTGAATATTTAAACGCAAGCAAAGCTTAAAAAAACCGACTTCACCGCTTTATTCGATCAGATTAGATGTACTAAACACGCATTATTGAAGATATTTCAAGAACTACTGATCAGATCTTGATCAAATTTAAATGGGTCTAATTGGAAAGCAACATCTTTCAAACAAAAAAAAAACAAAATCCGTTCACGTAGAGCGAAGTTATGAGGTAACACACATAAAAAAAACAGTCGACTTGATTACCTCCTCCTTTTTTGTGAAGTCGGTGTGAAAAGACTATAGTACCTATATATATATATATACTAGCTGCGCCCCGCGGTTTCACCCGCGTTGATAATGATGAAAAGTGATGATGATGAAAAATAGATGTTGCCCGATTCTCATAGATACCGGATAAGCACAAAAAATTTCATCAAAATCGGTCAAGCCGTTTCGGAGGAGTATAGCAACGAAAACTGTGACACGAGAATTTTATATATATACTAGCTGCGCCCCGCGGTTTCACCCGCGTTGATAATGATAAAAAGTGATGATGATGATGATGAAAAATAGATGTTGGCCGATTCTCATAGATACCGGATAAGCACAAAAAATTTCATCAAAATCGGTCAAGCCGTTTCGGAGGAGTATGGCAACGAAAACTGTGACACGAGAATTTTATATATTAGATATATATATATATATAGTGGTATAAATTTACGAGAACTTCTATTAAAGTTATGGAGCGTAAACGAAAATGATGTTTTAAAACTTTGTATGATTGCTCTACTCATGCAAATTCACGAACTATTAACAATTGGATTTATGATTACTTGAAAGGACATTTTTCAAAGATTTTCGCGTATAAAACAAACTGTGCTCCGCCGCTTCGCGCGCATAAATTAAGTTAGTACATAAGTGACCTATAATCCTGGGTATATGCTATGCACATTCTAAATTTTATCGAAAACCTTTTAGCTGTTATATCGTGGAAAAAAACAAACATAAGTAGATATACTTACACATTTACTCACACATAAAATTTCGCTTTTATAATTTTAATGTGATTAGTGTGAGTGCTACTGACTTACCTAAGTACTTATTGCGATGTATATTGAGCTATAATTATTTCAATTGCTTGCTTCACCCGTTGGATTACCCGTTGGATTACTCGTGTGCTGGAAACATTCACACCACCAACAACCAACACTAAAAACCAGAACACACAAATTTTCGGGGAAAACTCGTGTTTGCGATCGGGAATCGGGAGCTTTCCTAGTTGGCATCTCATTACCTTAAACCGTATAATACAATGGTTTTTTCTATTAAAAAATATTATACAAATAAGCGCTAGATATGCTTATTTTTTATTATGAAAACTATCGCGATTGTTATTCATTGTTATGGTACTAACCGACACTAGATAACGCGATTAACAGCCGTTTAGTACCATAACAATGCTTTTTTTGCATGGTAACGTAAAATAGCAAAGTAAAACAATAAAATGCTTTTTCTACCGACGCGACGTCACAAAAAAGGAGGAGAAAGGTACTTAATTTGACTGTATTTTTTTTTCTTTCCGAATTTGAAGATTTTTTGCTTAAAAGCAGGTGCTTGCCCCAAATTTAAATGGCACCAATGTGCCATTTAAATTTCGTCAGGGTCTGATCAGTAGTTTTGAGTTATCGTCAATAATACATTGAATTTGATCAAGGTTCCGAAGATAATAGTGTAATCCTTTTCTGGCCTTACTTTATGTATAATAACTTTAATATTATGTCATGTAACGCTTTTTTTGTCATGTTGGATTGACGAAATAAATAAAATAATAATTAAAAATAAAATAAAGCAGCTAAGTCGGTTATTTTTAAGCTTTGCTTGCGTTTAATTATCAATTAATGATTTTGCAAGGACATAATGCTCGACCAAATATAAACCATATCTGAAGACTCTTAAATGGGTATTTTCTTTTATTTCAGATATATTTATACGAACCATATGAGAGATTAGGTAATCCCCTTACAATAAAAACAAAGCTATCACAGATGCATGGACTTAAACAGAATATATTAAATAAGCTCGTTAGTGGACACGCCAATTTATTATAAATATTTATTCCGGTTTACGACTTTGATATAAAAAGTAGAAAATTTTGTAAACAAGCATCAGTCAGCCTGCTACGGACAACAAATCAAGATGTTCAAACAGGTAAATAATCTATACTCTTATAAACCCCGGCTGGCGCATTTGCTTTTTACGTCGTGGTTTGATTCCCGGCAAGACCACTGATTTTCCTTTGTGTGATATGTGCGTTTTTTTAAACTAGATAGGCAAGCATTTGACTACAATCTCACCTGATGGAAAGCGATGATGTAGCCGAAGATGTTGCATGCTTGCCTAGAACATACCTCCAGTTCGCTAGAAGCGTTTCGCTTCTACGTTTGTCATCCGTACTGCGAAGGAGTGGAATTCATTGCCCGCGTCTTTGTTCCCTGAACGGTATAATCTGGGGTCTTCAAGAGTAATGTCTAGGCAAGCATGCTACATCTTCGGCCGCATCATCACTTTCCATCAGGTGAGATAGTGGTCAAATGCTTGCCAATCGAGTATTAATAAAAAAAATCGGCCCACGCGTTTGAACCCTTGGCAGCCACAAATGAAGAAACATACATACATATGATAATAAATACATAAATCCCTTTAAATCGCGCGGTCGGGAAAAACCAAACATTTCCGTAATTAATATATAATATGCAAACGTATATATATTATACTAGCGATCCGCCCCGGCTTCGCACGGGTGTGATAAATGAAGAACAGCTCGACCGATTTTGTGCAAACTTCACATAACATCTACTAAATAGTCCGAACAAAGCCTAAACATTTGGTTTAGATAGATGAGCCCGTTTTTTATTTATAAAATTACAACGAAAAGTGGCATTGATTTTTATATATATAGATATATATTTATTACAACAATGAATCGAACATAAATAAGGATAAAACAATTTTCCATATTGCCAAAATATACAAATTGACATTAACGTTTTCAAAACCCAAAACCGACCGTTCTCTATAAGTGGTAACATAATTCATTTTTAAGCTCAAACTTAGACGTTTATTTGTCGGAATAGATGTCAAAAAGGTCTATTAATAACATTTAGGTACAATGTATTCATGCCTGCATGCAAACGGACAAGTATTAAATAATATTATTGTCTCTAAAGTTCATTCCTTAACATTATATAATCAATGATTAACGTCACTTATTTTTTTTTTTAACTATTTCCTTCTAAAATTGTAATATCGTTAGATATTTTATTGTAGTACTCAGATGACCGAGCTTTGCTCGGTTTTTTTTTTTAAATTTAAATCGACGTTTTCTAAAAATGTAACTTAGATATATTTTCTTTTTCTTAGATCGTTTCCGAGATTCAGATTAAATATTTACAAGAATTGCTTGTTTAAAGGTATTAGATAAATAAAGAAATACACATAGGTATGATATACATTAAATTTATATTTTTTTTTCGAAAAGTTGGTTGATATAATAGGGAGATAAATGTATGCGATGAGAATGGAGACAAATGCAAAATGCAATGCAAACATGGTCCTAATTAGAAATTAATAGAAAATTAATAAAAATGACCTACTTGCTCCTGTAATTCCTTATTAGGTAATGCTTATGATTATCTCTGTTAAAACACAAAAGCTTGTCAGTTAGGACTTGTATTTTGAAAGTTCTGTATAAACTTAATTAGTGTATATCTTATTAACATATTCATCCCTCGTAATCGAAATAACAACGAATTTGTAAGATAACTAGGTATTTTTTTTAATTTCATGATTTGAAGTGAACGTACATATCCTACAGGTTTTAATGAGTGAGTTTGCGAGTGTCAAAATATGCGTAATAATAAGCCATTATCTTTATATCGGGTTGATCATAGACCATCGAGAGACCGTTTATTTTCCTTTTGACGTGCAGAACTCTGGAACTGAACATTTTCCCTTTGTTTCAGTGTATTACCCTTGCCGCCGTCCTTGCAGTCGCTGTAGCTAAGGCTAAGCCGAGCTACAGCTACTCCACGTACCCTGCGTACTCTGGCTACTCCGCGTACCCTGCATACAATGGTTACTCTGAGTACCCTGCATACTCGACGTACTCCGCGTACACTCCTTCCGTGTACTCTACCTCGGCTGTCCATGCTCCCGTCGCTGCCTTCGCCACCCCATCCGTGCACGAATATGCACCAGTTGCCAGCGTTAAGCCCGTAGCGGCCTATCCCGCTGCCCCTGTTGCCTACGCTGCTGCTCCAGTAGCCTACCCTGCTGCGCCCGTAGCCGCTGCCGTGTCTGCCCCAGTCGCCGCCACCTACCCTGCTACCCCTGTAGCCGCTGCCGTGGCTGCTCCTGTCACTACTTACGCTGCTGCCACCGCTCCCGCCGTTGCCGCTGCAGTCTCTGCTCCTGTCACTACTTACGCTGCTGCCTCCGCTCCCGCCGTAGCGACCACCTACGCCGCTGCCCCCGTCGCTACCTACCCCGCTGTGGCTGCCTACTCCAGCTACCCCGCGTACACCACTGGCTACTCGGGCTACTCCGGCTATCCTACCACCTTCGTCTGGAAGAAGAAGTAAACAGTGAATGCTCTAAACTCGATTTTAATATGTGAATAAAGTATTGACACATCCAATTCTGTTTTGTTAATTTCATGATCTTTCAAAATGTTGGAAATTACTTTTTCAAATTACTTGCCTCATAATTAAGAATATTAATAGGTGTGCACCACTGTTGAAGCTATAAGTTGCGGTAGTGTTGCACAATTTAACTGTTACAGAGGCATCCATGATGTGATAGCTATGGGTAACATAGGTGTATATTTTTAATAATGTTTCCATGAAAAAGCATAGTTCTTGATTACTGTATTTCACTAAATAGAGCGTGTTATACTCAAAATGTAGGGTTTTTTTTTAACGACTTCAAAAAAGGAGGAGGTTCTATGTTCGACTGTGTGTATTTTTTTTTATATATGTTCACCGATTTCTCCCCCGACCCCCATTTGCGGACCGATTTTTAAATTATTTTATTTGGTACATTATACTTCAGAGGTGGTCCTATATAAATTTTATCGAAATCGATCAAGCCAAAATCAAAATATAAGCGGTAAAGTCGGTTTTCTTAAGCTTCCCTTACGTTTAAATTATAAATAATTATAATGTGTTAGTAAGTAAGTAATTGTAAGAAGTGCTATTATGATAATTTGTTGTACAGTGAAAAAAACAAAATCAAAATCAAATCAAATCAAAATCGTTTATTCACATGGGTCTCAAAGAGGCACTCATGAAAGTTAATGATTCTATTGCCAGATTCGCAAAATTACAGCCATCTCGAGAAGAACCTGGCAAGAAACTTAGCGGCGCATTTTTTGCATTCATTTTATTTTTATAACATTCTTAAAAGATAAAATAAATAATAAATAGGTCTATAAATAATAACAAATAATGTTCACTTGTATCTGATCAGATTTAAAGAAACGTGCATTCACACTCACAGCCCTCACTCGTCGACCGCAGTCCGCATCGTCACTTAGCATGAAATGAGAAACAAAATATTTGTATTGTGAATGGTCCTGCCGAGAAGGAATCCAAAGGGTCTGTCGTACCTCTAGTTTTAGGTGTGTCTATGTGTATGATGTTTAATAACTCATACTACTAGTCTTCAAAGTTAGCGTGGAACTTTTATGTAATTAGGAACACCGGCCGAAAACATTTACACCTAGAACCAGAAGCACAAATGTCCGTTCCAAATATCAATGAAAAAAAGTTGTGCTCTTGCGGGGAATTGAAGCCAGGATCCATGGCGCAGAGGGCGGACACTTCTCCACCGCGCCAACTACGTCTTCAGCTAAGAAACCTTTTAAACTTTTTGAAGTCAATACACGATAAAAACCATCTGATTATATTGTAGTTTCAAGGGTTCTTAAAATAACATAATAATTGAGATTATTATAGACCCTGTTCGATTATGTTGCGTTACGCTTAACAGTAAGAAGTTCCTTAGTAGAAGATGTTTATTTTGTGTTTCTATCAGATATCCACCAAATAAACCTTATTTTTCATACCACCTTTGTGCCATACAATTTTTATGTGGAAAGTTTTTTTTCAAAATTGTATTACCTACATTTTACATTTGACTTTATGACATTTAATAATATGTTTCCTAAGGAGATAATTAGAACATATTCTATGCCCAAAAATAATAATAAGTCATATAAAGCAGTCTAAAAAAACTCGTATCCAATAAAGTTGTAGGTACTATTTAATATATATATACTTATTATATACTTATGCATTTATAATAATAGTAATGTATATATTTTGTACTCGAAGTGTTTCGCTTCTACGTTTATCATTCTTACTGCGGGGGAGTGGAAGTCATTGCCCGCGTCTTTATTTCCTGAACGGTATAATCTAGGAGTCTTCAAGTTAAGAGGGAATAGGTATCTTCTAGGCAGACATAGGCTACATCTTCGTTGCCATCATCGCTTTCCAACAAGTGAGATAGTGGTCAAATGCTTGCTTATCAAACATAAAAAAATTAAAAGCAAACAAATACGAGTAATTAAAGCGATTTCAAGTTACTAACCACAACAAAAGCATCAAATTTAGTGTGAATTCGATGCTTGTGTCGTGGTTGCTGGAAACATTCACATCAGTCACACACACAACCACACTCAGGACCTGGAACTCAAATTTAACTTGGTGAGTAAATTTGTAGTACTTCAGTCTTCAGTTTTCAATTCTTTATACTTGTTTTCACGCTTTAAGTGCTGCATATATACTCAAAATATTTAAAGAAAATGTCATACTTGAGTTACGAGTGAAAACTATGGCAGGATGGACATTTTCATATGAAAACAAGAAGCATTGTAGGCCTATTAAAAGCCATAAGAACTGGCTCTTAAAAAAATTGCACAATGCCGATTGATGCTTGGCAGGTTTTGTTTAACTACGACTAAAAAGTGGTAGTAGCTATTCAAATAAACATTTAAAAAATATACTAAAAGCAGTCTTGATAAGTAATAGCACACAAACCCGTGCACACTCACAGCTACAAGCTATTTAAAGACTTGCTTCGTGAGCACATGAAACATTTCTATCGCATAGGTAATAACACCCATCGCTCCCAAGACACATAGCACAAAATTAAATATGCCTTAGAAATTGAGCTCCTGCGGCGTAAAAAAGACTTAATTTTTTATAATGCCGGCAAAGTATGCGTTAGATATTAATAAATTCTCAGCTATTGTATTGTCCTAACGACCAAAAACGAAAACAAACTATTATGTGACTTTTAGAGCTCTTTAGAAACTGTTTACAAATATTATGTCAGGCTTTTCAAAGGGTTTCCTTCGGTTGTCAGTCCTTTAACTCATTTAAAATACATAACAAAAGTGTAAACAACAATTGATTTATTTCAATGTTTATTCATAATGTTTTGAATACTTTTAGTGGTACGGTCCTAAGCGGTATTTAAATGGTTTATTTCTTCACGATGTAAGATAGAGACGAGTAAGGCAGGTACGTCAAGGGTGCAGTAGCGACGTTGCCAGTGAGTAAGGGGGCAGTTGCTACATGGCTAGTGACGACAGGGGCAGTTGCTACATGGCGGGTTAGGACTGGGGTGGCTACTGGTGCATGACCGAAGACCGGAGTCGCGATGCCAGTAGCGATAGGAGCGGCAGGGACAGCAGCAGAGTAGGCAGAATACGTGGTTGCAAAAGAGGCCACCGGAGATACCGCGGCCACTGGTGCAATGGGCGCAACTGGGGCGACGTAAGATGGTGCGTACAAGCCGGAGTAGGTAACTGGCCAGCTCGGCTTGGCGGCAGCTAAGGCCAGGACGGCAGCTAGGGCGACACACTGGAAAAAAAAGAAGTTTTAGTTTGAGGACATTAACATTTCTAAGAGTCAATATGGGGATTTCCAAACGGTATTTGTATACGGTGCTAGGTAGATGCAAACATACTGGGTCCTCTGAGATTGAGAGTTCTGGGTTGCAGAAGGTAAATGCAAGGCTTATCTTGAAACGACTTGCCTGTCAGAATGCCGTCATTAGACCATTCTTTGATCATAATACTGGGCTTGACATTTGGACACTTAGCGTTAAGTGTCAAGACTCACCTGCTTGAACATTGTGGGTATTCTTTCAGACTGCCTGAAGCAAAATGATATCAAATATGTTGTATTCACCAAATTTATATAACTACCTAAAACTGGTTAGATGTCTTCACTATTTATGAATAATAGATAATAAATTTCGACATTTCCAAATTGCGGATGTCGATCTGTACAGATCTGGCCATAAAACATTTTTTAACAAAATCATTTTTGCATGTTTTGTTATTTATTAGATCATTTTATTGTGCAGCCTTCATAATATGTATATATTAATTTTTTGTTTGAGATATAAACATGACATATACTTACATAGACTTAGGCATACATAATGGCTTTAGCTCTCGAGGATTACTGCTGTAACACTATTGTACGAGAACACATTTTTCTATACCTAATAGTAAACTATGACAACACTACTAAGTGTGGCTTGCATGCACTCTACCGTTGACTCTTATACCTAGCTAAGTGGGGAATATAAAATTATTCACCACCATAGATTTCTTCATAAGGTATAAAAAAAATACATGACTCTAAAAGGAATTTTCTACCTGTACCTACACATAAAACATACGTAGAATCATTTCGTGTACATCGGTGGATTATTGGTAAATTACAAATATAACAAACGACACTGGCTTGTGTTGACTGACTATCAATGATTTATGCCGAAATACAATGGTATTAAAATGTTAAGAGCAGAGATATATAATTTTTCAATCATTATTCTATCCTCCATTTAGCCAGTTTCACGGTGGAATGACTTTTACTAAGACATTTTCTATTTATCTACCTCTATATATTTTCATCGATAGTTATGCTTTTTTAGTTTATTTTTGATTTTATGTTGAATTAGCTTATGTCGTAAATAAATATGAACAGTACAGACAATATAGTTAATTATCCACTTATCCAAATAAAAAATCTTTTCAAGAGTATTATAAAACACCTTAAACATCTTAGAAAGGCACGTGCGACCATACTTAACCGCCATATGTCTACTCCGCTAAGCGCGCCCTTATTTTCTATTGCATACGCTCTATAATCGCCTGTGATGACTAACGTGATTGTATCATAGGAGACAGATTTGTTTAAACTTTATGGTGGAAAACTATATTTTTAGTACAGGGATTCATAGTATTAAAAAAAGTGACCACCCGATTGGTGATTACGATACTGTAATATAAAGCAAAACCGTTTGTGCGTAGCTCAGATATGCTATATAAACATTTTTTTAAGGTAGGTATGTAGTCAGCACACCCTGTTGCCAAGTACTAAGGCAATTGTATTCTACGTCCTGGAGCTAACAGCAGTGAATAATGGATTCGCAACAACTTTTGTTCTCGCGTCTCCACATTCGCAAGGTTGGTCGAGAATATCTTAATTTTCTACAAACTTTGTGACATCTCCTCAGCGGTGATTATACATTCTTTTGTTCCACCAAAGCTATTCAATAAGGCCTTGACAATACTATTGAATCAATTTTCTATACATTAGTATGTTCTCTTTCAGCGGGTCCAAATATAAAAGGTAAGACATTTTTCATGACATTCAGTACGTACTGAAGTCAGCTCAGAAAAGGTCCAGCAGCCCGGGTTTCTAGTCAAAAAACATGGCAAAAATCTTGGTAAGAAAACATTCATAAACTTAATTTACATTCAGAATTCCAAATCGTTAGTTAGTGTCTAACTCAATAACTAAATAAAATCATATCAACAAAAATCTGTGCATCAGCGGATTTGTCCTTTTTGATCTTTTCTTGAAAGTATCCGTCATGGCTTAACCAATCTAAGGACTAATAACCGGAACCCACAGCATAACGTGGTTTACGAACCTTACGAACCACTGTTGAAAAAACCCACTAAATGGTCACATATCCCAGCACTGGCCTGAATGAACTTTACCTGGTCGATAAATCTTGATCGAGCATTAAATTTCAATCTTCCCTCATACACTTAGCTCCTAGAAACTAGGATCTGCGGTCATTATTCGTGCACAATTGGATTGAACAGGTTTCGTGATAGGCCGACCAATTTACTAGTTTTTTTATCGAATTATATTGCGGTGTAGTAGTAGCTATGTTTTGGATATTTTTACCTATAAATATATATTCACTTACAAATTCAGGATCAGTATAGATTTGTGAGAGGATAATGTAATCTGCTCATTAATTAGTGAAAGAAACAACATAGATCAATATAATATAGAAATAATAAAACTGTAACTAAATCGATGGCTCAGTTTTTTTTCTTGTTTACATTTAAAATAATTTTGAAAAGTTGTTTTTTTATTTAAGTCTATTTTTTGTTTGTCGTTGTTAGCTACCAATAGATTCTAAAATGATTTTGGCGGTACTACGTTCAGTTCTCACGTTGAAATAATGTTTTATTGTGGTGTGACATCAGACTGCTGAGATAATTCTAACAAGCCGCATAAAATCATGCAAATCTTATAAAACAGTATACAGAGAACTTTGTTTTTTAAACCGTTCCAACATCAGGTTGTCTCCGTCCACTGTTGCCATAGGTTTATTCCTCATCTTACACTTTCATCTTCTAACTCGCTAAGGCTAACTGCAGACATATCATCTTTATTGGCGACGGATTTGTCTTTATAAATGTGGTAAATTACGACTATATTTGGCCAATTTGGCTAGTAAGAGAAAAATCTCTATATATCATCATGGATTTCATCAAAATTTCATTTGCCGGAAGCTCAACGCCGTTGTAGGATCCAAAACTACAATGGGTGCCGGATTCATTGATAGCAAAACTTATAATTTGTAACGAGCCAGCCTTTCCCCACAATCTCACCTGATGGAAAGCCAAGATGCAGTTTAAAACAAAGCACGCTTACTCAGTAAATACCTATTCCCTCTTCTTGAACAACTCTATATTAAAGTTTTAGGAAAATACAATAGACGACAGAGCGTTCCATTCTTATATCATAATAATAAGATGTACATTAAATTTTGAGCTACCATGGTCAACCTCATTATAAAATCTTTGTTACTCCGTAATCATGTTGCTTGAAGTGCCGAAGTATCGGAAACTCAAAACAAACGAATGGTAAATATTGACACAAACATTTTTTTTTTCAGATCTTCGCCCTGGCATTCATCGCCGCCGTCGCCGCAGATCCCCTAGTATACCCAGCCTATGCTGGTTTCCCATTCTCAGGTTATAATTACCCAGCACAGGCATATTCGTATGCCGCAAGCTATCCAGCTCCAGTGGCAGTGGCTGCAGCGCCTTCTCCTTATGCTTCACCTCTGACTTATGCCCCGTACTACAACGAAGTTCCTGCGGTGTACGCTGGTGATGCTACCGCTCGTTTCATCGCTGCCTCGCCTTTCGACTACTTATACAAACGATAAGATTTTTTTTTTATCGACAAGACTGTAGAATGGCAGATGACTCAAGCGTTTTTAATTATGTGTCTATTAACAAATAAATTTTGCCGTTGAATTTGAATTTTGTTTCAATCAGAATTATATTGTTAAGGACTAATAGCTGTTACTAGATTTAGTTGTTCGCCCCAAACTGAGATCTACGCCAAACTTTTGTCCAATAGAGAAATTCTTTCGAGGTTAATTGCTTATAACATTTTTCTTGTCAATAATAGATTTTGGTATATATTGATTGATTAGAGGATATAACTGATATTATATACAAGGTTTGAGAAAGACCCAGAATCAGGTAGGTTTAAAATCAGATTTTTTAATGATTTCGTACTTTACTTGCAAAGTTATTTTTAATAATACCCCACACGGGCAAAAATAAGTGTAAAGTTAATTTGCTCCCACTTAGGTACGTGGATAGGTGCCCCCTTAATATTTTCATGTATATAATCACTGACAGACGGACAGACATAATAACCACCCAAGCCATTTGTTTTTTTAATGTTATTAAGAAAAGAGACGAACAAGTTCTCGCTATGCTTGATCTGTATTTTGCTGTTAGGCTTGCGGGAGAGAAATTATAATGTTCAAGCAGTGGTGATTGCGTAGAAATATTTTTTTTTTCAAAGCAACACAACATCACTCCAAATAATATGCCTCCAATAAGGCTCCAAGAAATATATTTTCACCTACCCGCTAGCGTAGGTGGGTGCGACTTTTTATCAGCGGGCATCGGGTTCGATTACCGTTGAAAACACAATATTTCTCCCCGAGGGAAATTAGTGACTCTGATTCTGGTTGTGAATGTTTCCAGCACTCACAATACAAGTATTCGAACCTAGTGTGGGGCTGTGCTTTTTTAAGCTTTTACTTGAGTTTTTATTATATTCTGATTAATGCAAACGCGGAGTACAGCTAAAAATTACAGAATATTAAACATCAATCGGACAAGACATATATGTGTACCAATTACTAGCTGTACCTGGCATGCGTTACAATGCCACGTTTTTCATATTAATGGTCGCCTAGTACTTATACTAGTACATACTAGAAACATTTTGGATATTGTTCATACGATAATTAAACTCAAGTAAAGCTTAAATAATAAACGCAAGCAAAGCTTAAATAAGTAAACGCAAGCAAAGCTTAAAAAAATCCGACTTTACCGCTTTATCTTCGGAAGTTTGATCAGATTAGATGTACTAAACACGCATTATTGACGTAATTCAAAAACGAGTGATCAGATCTTTATCAAATCTAAATGGAACCACATGAAAAGCACCAGCTTTCAAATAAAAAAATTAAAATCGGATCTCAACGAAAGAAGTTATGAGTACCTCCTCCTTTTTTTGAAGTTGGTTAAAAATACTAAAATCACGATAAAAAAATGGGGGATAGCGGGGTAAAAAACACTTTACGATGAATCATACCTATCAGATATAAAAAAAGTTATTAAAATCGGTCGAGTCGTTTCGGAGGAGTTCGACCGCAAACAGCGTGACACGAGATTTTTATATAATAGAAAATTAATTATTATATATTAATTATATATTATATTAATTATATATTTTTAAATCTGATCTAATACAAATCAGCATCATAACATGACTTTTTTATGTAATTTGATTATGTTTTATGATAATTATTGCAATAATAAGATAATAAAATCAGCAAAGTGTGCAATTAATATGCAACGAAATACATTTATGATGAACAAAAAGATAAAAGAAAAAAATATAAAGAGAATACATTTGGATAATAATATAAAAACAAAATACGTGCTATTGTGATTCTGGATCGGCTTACGAATACCATATACATGCGAATAATATCTTTATATATGTAATTATTCTGTACGTGGGTATGTGACTGAACTCCTTCTAAGCGGCCGGACCGATTTTGGTGAAGATTTTTGTGTTTCAGGTTCAATGTTTTAGATTTATTATTCGATCCGATAAATAAAGTTTTGTTCATTTACGTGGGCGAAACCGCGGGAACAATTAATATAAACAATATCTTAACCATGATATTAATGCACCGTATTATGTGCAATGTTAATCGGAATATAGCTAAAAAATGTGAAAGAGATACCTAGATGCAAGAAATGTTAAGTATGAAAGAGTAAACGAATGTCGACTATGCATGAAAGGGATACAGTATGTTTTAGAGGAGTGTAAAGGCGAAGAAAAATAAAAGACAATTAAAATGATCGTCTTCATTTAATTCAACCAACCCATCGAGATAGGAAACAAACCTACTGTAATAGCTACAAAATCCTTGGCCCAACCTTACATGAGGGGTTTTTTGCCGCGAAAGTGAAAAAATGGCGTTATTGATTTAGTATAATTTTCCAAAACCTCTGATTCTTCGAGTGTTCATATAATGATAGATTATTAACCGTTAATACTTAGTAAACGTGCATAGGAGTAGAAAAATCATACAAAGTTAAAAAACGTGATTTTCGCTTTCGCTCCAAAACTCCAATAGAAGTTCTAGTAAAGTTTCTACCAATTTACTAGGGCATGCCTTTGACTAGACCTTGACTCTTTTACTTGACTTTGACTGTGACTTGTGACTAGGACTTTTAATATGAAATACACTTGAAATATATTATTACATGACACTGGCTAAATGGACAAGATTGCGTAGCCAATATTAAAAGAAAATAACCTTACATGGCGCTGCGGACAGTATATATAATAATTGCGTGATATTGAGTAATAAACATTTAACTTCTACGCATTCATATTAAATAATTAATAAATAATCTGTATCTTCAGGCATGCTACACATTCGACCGCATCTTCGCTTTCTATTAGGTAAAGTAGTAGCCAAATATTTGCTTATCGCCTATAAAAAAGTAGTCACGAGAAAAACTAATTAGGTTTTATTTTAATATAACAATTTTTTAGTTAATGCTAAAGAATCATCTCAATATTTATCAAAATGTCAATTCAAATGTGACATAATATAGACCATAATATTCGTTCAAAGCCGTCATCTAAATCAATTTAATGTAAATCAATATTGCCAGTCTCATAAATTTAAGATATTCAGCTAAACCTGTTTATTATAAGGGTATGCTCTATATAAACGACAGATTATTTCATATATGGCCGCCAACTGGTCAACTGAACTAGTTACGAAGGCGTCTCCCATATTCGCTCAAGGCCATGGACCGCATTATGCACTATGATTAAATAATTTATTCATAAGTAACAATTAGAAGAATATACCAGACCATTTTATAGCCTAATAATTTATGCTGTGACAAATATCAGATGTCATGTTGAAGATAAATAAAACTATGATAGGTAGAGTATGACACCCGAATAACAAAAATTTTTTGGAATGTTTCCAAATTGTCGTCATAACAATATCATCATCATCATCATCCACAGCCCTTTTGATCCCACTGCTGGGTATAGGCCTCTCTCATATTCTGCCATTCGCCTCGGACCTGTGCTAGTCTTGTCCAGGTTCGACCCGCAATGCTAACAATATCGTCAACCCATCTTGCCGCTGGACGTCCGACGCTGCGTTTGCCTTCTCTTGGCCACCACTCTGTCATAACCTTGCTCCACCTGTCGTCACTTCGCCTAGCAATGTGTCCCGCCCAACTCCATTTGAGTCCCATAACAAATTTTTCAACGTCTCGAACTTTTGTTCGTTGTAAACCTATTAAGTCCCATTTAACTGTCTCCGTTTCGTGCAGCAGTTCTGTTAATCGGTCGTCCGTTCTCAGCGTCCTGGCGTTGTAACACGCCAGGGTCAAGGTCATTGATTTATTTGTTTTGAGGCAGCCGGGCTTCTTCCAGGGATTCTTAGCACCTTCTGCCCCGCCGTTACCAAGACCGCTGCCGGAGTCTGGAATAGCGAGGCCGCTGGGGACTGAGGGCCGGGGCTTATTTTTGCTTGTCATATGAGAGGGTTTTGGCCATAAAACGCCACGCTGGCCAGTGCGGCTTGGCGAGTTTTCTTCCTTGTTACGTTGGCCTATGGAGAGCGGTACAATAGGTGAGTATCACACTATTGTACCGGTCTCCATAGTTACCAGGGGGACCACGTGGAGGTGCAACTAGGAATTTGCTTCTCAATCACATACAGCGTAGGATATCAATAATGTATATTAACATTCTCAACTAGTATGGAATTGAGCCGCCCTTTACCCCCCCAAACAATATACACTTTTGCAATAATGTATAGTATAGTTAACGCAAAAGCTTAAGCTTGACAGATTTCAATTAAAAAAAAAGGGACCACCTCTAACGTATACTCTACCAACAAAAAAAAACATCAAAATCTATTTATAATTGGCGGAGTTATCGCGTTACATACACACAAAAAATAACATACATTCGAATTGAGAATCTCCTTTTTTGAAGTTGGTTGAAAAACAACTTCTTCAAAAAGTGTACTATTCTATGAATAAGTTTCTCAATGACACTTGCTGATCCGAACCCTAATATTATAAATATACATTAATATAATTACATAAATGAATAGATTCATTAGTCAGTTAAAGAGAGAACATCGTCGATGTAGTTCACAGAATACGCATTATTGAAGATAACTCAAAAACTATATAGATTCATATAAAATGATGACATTTAAATGTATTGTATGCCTTTCCTAATATTTTTTTTACATATAAGATTTTGATTAAGACTTGTAGACTATGTTCTATTAACAAATAAATAATATTAATAAAATATGTTTTATACTTATTCTATATAATTATGCAACTTTTATTCTTAGACATGATCTGAAAATAAACTTATCTTTATTTACAATATTATCTTCGAGAATACCTACCTTTACTAATTTGAACTAATAATTTGTTGTCGACTGGACAACATTTCCACGCATAGATTATACTAATATATTCGCACTTGTCCAGACTGGCGGAATATCATGAAATGAGTATGTTTGTTGTTTATTTGTGTATGCACGTTGTATGTAACCTATCATCTATGCAACGGCTAGACCATTTCGGATTTAAACTGGTACGTAGTATTAACCTGGCCTGACATCAGCTACTTCTTATTCCTATTAATACGGTAAAACCCACGGGGCACAGCTAGTGATCATAATATTATTATAATTGTCTATAGTTTTTTTAATGCTAAACATGCAAACATTTGACCTCTATCTCACTTGTGATGGAAAGTGATGATGCGGCCGAAGATGTGACATGCTTACCTAGAAGATACCTAGAAGATTTACTCTTGATTTGAAGACTCCCAGATTATACCCCTCAGGGAAATGTGACGCTGGCAATTAGTTCCACTACTTAGCTGTACGGATGATGAACGTAGAAGCGAAACGCTACGAGCATACTGGAGATAAGTCAACCATAAATTGATGACAATTGACAAAATAATTATAATAAAGATGAGACTGTTCTCCTCTTGCATGCTGCCATTCTTTACAATGGTAAGTAAGGAAGACGTATATTCTATTCTTTTGTTTATTTTATTTGTTACAGAGGCTATGATTTGCAATGGAATATATAAAACTTGATGTTAATTGTTGAAATCTTTCGTTATTTTAGTGCCATTTTTTTAAATAAAAATAATTAACTACTTTTTTATCGGATATTTTTTAGTTTTATATTTATTTATCGAACACCCACACAACGTACATTTATACACACAAAAAATCACAATTATAGGCGAAGACAACATTGATTTGCAGTAAGTAACATCAAATTATTATAGTTTTAGGAATCGACATAAGTAAAATTTGTATTCTGTAGCGCTCCTAACCCTAATTGGGTTATTTCGAAATATAATATGATGTTTGCCATGTAAGTCCACTTACTAGCGTTTTAAATGTTCACCTAGCCGTCTGCCCTAGCCTGCACATATCCTCGAGAGCGAGTTCCTATTTAAGCTATTTGTTTTCAGCCGAGGAAACAAACATGCTTACACACTTACACACAAACTTTCGGATTTATAATATTAGTAGGATTAGAAAGGAGTGTCCATTCTGGTACAGTGAACATAAATCAATGTCACATGGTTGTTTAATATTCCATTTCAGCATTAGCCATTCTATACAGAAAGTAAAAATATCGCTAAAAGGTTGCCTGGTAGAAATCGCTATTAGTGACACTTTACGTATAAGCTTGTTTGTTACTTTTTTTTTCTCATATGAAGTGGATCAATGAAATATTATCTATCTATCATAGTAACAAAATATCAGTACAATAGGCGGCCTTATCGCTAAGCAGCGATCGCTACCATGTAGTAAAGATTTATAATGATAAAGAATATGAGCATTGATTAAAAGTGTTCAGTAGTGCGGCAATGATATTATACTTACATGCACACTAAATTTAATTACATATACATACAAAATATAGCATATAGGTACTGTACATATTTAGATGAATTACCATGTTTCATTTGACATTGATTTTCAAACAAGCTGTCACAATTGATGGTTTTTTATTTATTCTTACTCTAAAGGATGCCGCCTTTCTTAAGTTTTTTCTTTTTAAGTTTTTTATAAAAGTAGGCAGCGCATTTAAAGTCGAAACGCTTGAATAGCAAAATATTTGTCACTAAAATATACTAAAATAATAGTATGGGTACTAATTATTATGGATAATTGTTCTAGCTGCGTCCCACAGCTATCCTGCTAATTTGAGTATCGGTCCACAAATGGGGGGGAAATCGGTAAACATACATAAAAAAACATACAGTCGAACATAGAACCTCCTCCTTTTTTGAAATCGGCGAAAAAGCCTATGCCTAGCTTGTCAACTATCCGTCTAAAAATCAAACATTATTCACGCCCTCAAACATCTTAACCTACGAATGTAATATTATATTATACAACTTATTACCTGCGCAGGCAGAGTTGAAATAATTCAGCGTCTTTGGTTAAACAAATAAATTCTCCTTACAGTCTATTGCAGATCCTTTAACTTAACAGTCTGGAAGCCTAGTTATGTCGCAGACAGGATGACATTCAGCCTGTTAATTACTGTAATAAAGCGCTTTTGTTTAGCGCTTATGCTGACCACATAATGGGGATAATAAACTGTGTAGGTGAATGACATGTATTAGATACAATGGTCAGAATAGCTCTGGGAATGCGATATTTTTAATTTGTAAAAGGTTTCTGCGGTAATCTGAGTTTGACATGATTTAAGTATAACCCAGTCTCGTAAGCTTTCCGTTTTTTGAGTTCAATTAGGTTAAATTTCACATTCATTTAAAGTAAATTGTACTATTATAGACATTTCGTTTTTTTGTATTAAAGTAATGCAAATATCAGTCAAATTATGATATTATTGATCGAACGGAGCGAGATCTCTATGTTAACTTGGTGCAAAATTTCGCCCGTTCGTCCATCCGTCTGTCAGAGGCATCTTGGGTTTAATTGATTTTATTCATATAGCATAAGCCATAACTATAGTGATAAATTTTGAAAGGAAAAATTATCGCTTGAGGCGGGGATTGAACCCCCCGTAAGATGTAACGTAACGTCAGACGTAAGACGTTGATAATAAGGAAAGGATTATTTCGTCGCATTAGGCAGGGCTTGAGTAGCTCAGCGGTTAGAGCATTAGGGCATGACACCCTATGGCCGCGGGTTCTATCCCCGCCTCCAGCGATAATTTTTCCTTTCTAAATTTATAAATTGTGGTTTACCACACAAGCGAATTACTTCTAATTCTCAACAATTTGGTAGGCCACCAAAGTAACTGTTTTTAGATCTATTTTGTCCCGGGTCTCTATCTAAAAGACGGCTTTACTTTTAAAGCTAATATTATTATGTACTTACGTGTAATATATTCTTAACATGAACAACAAACAACAAAGCAAACAATTGTCGTAAAAAAAAGTTATAAGCAATTAACTTCAAAACTTTTTCTCTATTTGGCAAAATGTAGGCGCGAGATTTTGATTCGGTGCGAACGACTAAGTAGTTTAAAGAATATTCAAGATTATGTACATTAGATACTTTGAGGATTCAGAACATTGACATATTAAAATTCACACCCATCTAATTAAGTTTAATGACTGTGCTAATGTAAAAATAGCAATAGTTTCTGTTTATTAATGAATTATCTAGGTTCTAGAAGAAATATTATCACGTTTTATTGCCAATTTTTTTATTAAGTTTGGTATTTTAGATGAAGTAGGTATACCTACGTATGAGATGTTTGTAAACTTAAGAATTCTTATAAATAGCCGAAGATTTTTTTCTATCTAAACCTTTTTATTTGATTATGAATACAATAACAATTTTGACTGAGTTCATAAAAATGTGCTTAGTAGTAAATTTAGAACATTCCAAATATGCCGACGTCTTGCAAGAGCGTTTTGTCAACTTTAAACAGACTTAAAAAAAGAAGGAGGTTCTCAATTCGTTAGAATCTTTATTTTAATTGTATGTTCTTCGATTACTCGAATGCGTCTGGACTGATTCGAGAAATTCTTTTTTTGTTTAATAAGGTATAGTCCCATTATATTTTTATCAAGACCTGATGAAGAGTCAACAGTCTGGGAGTCTTCAAGTCAAGAGTGAATAGGTACCTTCTAGGCAAGCATGTTACATCTTCGGCCGCATCATCACTTTCCATCAGGTGAGATTGTGGTCAAATGCTTGCCTAACGAGCATAACAAAAAAATTTGTTTCGGAGATGTTTGCGATTGTTCGAAGGCGGTTATTAGTTCTTTAAACTTGTATATTTATGTCATCCTACTAATATTATCCGGAAGTTTGTATATAAGTGTGTTAGTGTATAAGTATGTTTGTTCCATCTTCACGCTTTATCGGCTGAACGGATTTGAATGAAATGTTGAATGTACATACCTATAGGATTAACACATTGGCTCCTTTTTTACCGACCTCCCAAAAAAGGAGGAGGTACTCAAGTCGTTTTTATGTGTTTTACCTCATAACTTCTCTCCACGTGAGCCGATTTCGAAAATTTTTTGTTAGTTTGAAAGATGATGCTTTCTAATTGGTCCCATTTAAATTTAATTAAGATCTGATCAGTAGTTCTTGAAATATCGTCAATAATGTCTATTTTGTGACGAATAATGCGTACTTTGACGATGTTCTGGTTAACCCGACTTCAAAAGTTACCTCACAACTTCTTTCGTTGAGAGCCGATTTTGATGATTCTTTTTTTATTTGAAAGCTGGTGGATCAAGATTCCGATGGTAAAGCGGTGAAGTCAGTTTTTTTAAGCTTTGCTTGCGTTTAATTATTAACTTGATAATAGCGGGCGAAGCCGCAGGGTACGACTAGTAATATATATAAAGAAAGCTGTGGCTTTTGTATTTCGTAGTAATAGTGATTTAAGATATGACCTTTAAATATTTTTAGATCAAGGTTTACACTTTTATAAGAGCCAATAAAAATCGCTAAATTTTTTACTGACACCAAAAAAGGAGGCGCTTCTCTATTAAACTGATTTTTTTAAGTGTTATCTCATTGTTTCTTTATATGTGAACCGATTATTTGAAAGCTGGTGCTTCCCATGTGATTCCACTTCAATTTGATCAAGATCTGACTAGTAGTTTAAGAGTTATCCTCAATAAGGCGTATTTAATTCATTTATTCTGATCAAGGGTACCGAAGATAAAGCGGTGAAGTTGGTTTTTTTTTAAGCTTTGCCTGCGTTTAAATTATTTTGCAAAAGTAACATAATGTTGGACCTTTTGTATAAAAGATGCTCGAAGCTGAGTAAATTTGTAAGTCGTCAAACACCTTAATATTGTATTTTCAATAGTTCAACGAGTTTGTTTACCTATTATTTAAAATATAACTGTACTAAATTTTGAATCGAACTAAATATCTAAACTATCTCAGACTAAGTATCTCCTAAAACTAAACTAAAACTATATACAGCAAAGACCTAAATCCCTACCAGTATCTGCTTATTTTCTAATATTGCAATAAAACATCGAAGTAATGCTAATCAACTATATTAAATCGCAGGCAAATCGGTGTCCATGTTTCATGATACAGTTTTCAAGTTCACTTGACGTAGTAGGCAGCAGCGGCGGCATAGGGGTAAGCGGCTCCGGCGTAAGGGTAGGCAGCAGCGGCGGCATAGGGGTAGGCGGCTCCGGCGTAAGGGTAGGCAGAGTACGCCAGAGGGGCACCAGGGAAGGCGGAGTATACACCGGCAGGCTTGGGGCTGGCGAAAGCCACAGCCAGCAGAGCGAAGAGAGCGAACTGTAAAATTTTATAGTTGATTGTATAATGCTACACTGAGAAAAATGTCTCGTTGTTGCTGTCTTATACTATATTTAAAATCTATAATTATTAAGTAACGATCACAAAATTATTTGATAAGATAGCTTATTTTAAAATAGAAAAAACTAGCTTATTTTGTAAAAAGACCATACTTTTGTTGTTTGTGAGAAAGAAAATATGTATCTGAGAACTTTAGTAGGTGACCGGACTAAATATCCGAACTGCTGAAAACAACCGGTCTAGATGTCCCAAATTTTTTCTCCGTGCTAAACATAATTAACTCAATCAAAACCTAGAACAGAATGGAAGAATATAAATGTATACGCTAACAACGTACATTATTTATCGCATTCACCAGCGTGTAGCTTAGCTTGTATTACATTCACAATACAAACAAAATTTGATACTAACGTCACGGTTGTGATTATGTGTGTGTGATGTGAATATTTCCGGCACCCACGACACAAGTCATCAAACTTAGTGTGGGGCTGTGAGTGTGAAAGCGTTTATGTTTATGTTTGTTATTCTACTAATATTATAAATCCGAAGAATAAGGGTGTAAGTGAGTAAGTATGTCTGTTCCCTTTTCACGTTTTAACGGCTGAACGGATTTACATTCCAAATTTCCTCCAATTCCGTTCAGCCGTTACAGCGTGAAGAGGGAACAAATATACTTATAGATAAACTTTCGTATTTATAATATTATAGCATGATCGTATATAAATATGAGACATACCAATATGAGTTTATCATACTCAGAAAAAAAACTGATCAAGAGATCTTTCTCAATTTTGGTAGTCGGTTAGAAATAAAAAGTTTTAACATTGTTATGCATTGTGTATATTCAATTAAAAGGTTTCTGTTGAATTGTTTGAAAATAAACAAACTAGGTATTATTATTAATTAGTAACAATAGCTTTCAAAATCTACTACAAAACCCATACACCAATCTTTGTTACACCCGTGTGTAATAAGGTGTAAGGAACTAACGCAAAAGTTCATAAATTTCACCCTAACAATTACACAATTATTCACCTTTCCATACAACACATTGAACTTGTTAAGTAAGCCATTTGAACTATTATATCAAACAAAGGTCACAAACTGCCTGAATGAGGTTTTTGTGAGGTCATAATACCCGTATTATGACCATTCATGAAACCAATTGTATGTTATAATAAGCATTTATAAAACATAGGTCAAATGAGAGCAAAGGTAATGAAAGGGGTCAAAATTACTGCTGGGTTAAACGGAATATTGACCACTATTTATGGAATTAATGGTCTTTGTATTTATATAACAAAAACCTGCGCGTTCACGCTTCGACCCACTCAATTGGGTAATAAAAACCATAAGGAGTCTCGTTGGGCAATAAAATACAAATAAACCTAACCCTTAACACGCATGATGAGATTGACCACTCAAACCCTTGAATAAAACATTGACAAACAAGCCCTAATCCAGATAATATTCCGTAATAAACCTTTGTGCTCCCTCATTATGGCATCAAAAGGTCTATAGGACGATACCAGAGACGGTATCTCCAATGCTGTTTCAAGGGCGACGATATCCCCTATTACCTATTTCTGTTGCGCATGGTTTTCGATAATGACAAAACTACTAAAATAAGGTTCATTTTGCTTAACTCAAATAGAAACTGCTCGTAATAAGTGGTCAGATTGCTTGATAACATGACTACCCTACGATTATATCTATTTTTGAACCACATTCATGTCTTACTTTTTTGCTCAAGCCCGAAAATTAGTTGAACATAAATTAGTTAAAGATCTGTCGATTCTATGTTTAGAAATTATTGTGAATAGGAGGTTGAGAATTATTTGATAATATTAATGTCACCGATGAATCAGTAACTGGAATCCTAAAATGTAAACAGGTAAATATCTAAGTTCATAACAAATTTGGGTGGATTTCATTTATCTTATGACGCCAGCTTCATCATGTAGAAAACACAAGAACAAAGAACATTGACCACAGTAAAATTGGTTCGTTAGGTATCCAAAAGGAATTTTATTGGTAATTCCGATAAGTTGTTTTTTGTAATCATTGTTTCTTCTTGTAACTTCATTGAGGAATATATTAGTCATCAATGAAGAATACTATTTTAAGTATACGAGTAGTTGTCGACAACCGCCCGATATTGAAACATTTATTTGATAGGCAAGCATTTTACCACCACCTCATTTGATGGAAAGTGACGATTCGTCCAAAAATCTAACGTGCCTAGAAGATTTTTCAATTCATTTATTCAAGACTTGAAGACTCCTAGTTTATAATATTTGGGGAATAAAAACGCGGACAATGATATTTCTAAAAAAAGCTTAACTAAAGAGTTACTAAAAAAGGGATGGTTGCCAAATAGGATTTAGCCAGCATTCGTTAAAAGAATGACAAAGAAATAACAATTGATCGTTGAATATATAGAAAATGGTCTAGCTTTTTAATGATGGACTTTTTATTATAATATAAAAGTCACTTACCACCTTGGCGAACATGTTGTATGGAGTACTTGAAATTGTTTTCTCAAGTGATAAACGTAATGACAATGTCCAGGTTTTTATACTTAGAGAACTGATACCGACCACGCCTAAATAAGTTGTCTTGTCACAGCAAAAAGTGTCCTTGATCTTCAAACAGTGTACTCGATATCCAGTACTTAGTATATCAATGAATAATCTATAAATGTTGCTGCCCAATTGTTAACTTGGGAAAATTATAATAAGGCTATGTAGAGGCAATGACTTTAATTCCCACGGGCCTGAGGCCCATCGATAGAGCTTACTAACACTGCTGCCATAATAATGGTTTTGCAGATAACTGGTAGTGATCTTGAGCACCTATAAGCTAATGGTGTTATCAGTATATTATAATAGTTTAATTTAGTAAATATTGTTGGCCCGTAGAGTACCTGATTTCAAAACAGCCTTTATTTATGTATATATATATATATATATAAAGAGCCTTTATTTTTAAGATTTTAAATATTTGTAGTATGTTTACTACGTATTCTTAGAATATCTGAGATTATTACGTCTGTGAGATTTATTAACTTAGACTATAGCTGTGTCGGTTCCAAATTTCATCTAAATCCTTTTAGCCATAACGAGGAGAAGAAAGGACCAACTTAAGTGTGTATATAGTTTTACTTCGCTTCTACGTTTATCATCCGTACTGCAAAGGAGTGGAACTCCGCGTCTTTGTTCCCCGAACGGTATAATCTGGAAGTCAACTACAACAATGCTACATCTTCGGCCGCATCTTCACTTTCCATCAGGTGAGGGAGTGGTCAAATGCTTGCCTAACGATCATAAAAAAAAAGATATATAGTATACCACACACAAAAGTTAGGATTCATAATCTTCTAATACTATTAGAATCTTTGTCTTGACGTACTGATTCACTGACTGACTGACTTAGAGACAACGCACAGCCTAAACCACTGGTCTTAGTATGTAGAGGTGTATTTAGATAGGATTTTAGGAAATTCTACGCCAAAGAGGGTTATAAAAAAACAAAAAAATATATGGGGTGAAAACGTGTGTATGAAAGTTCTTTGTATTTTGAACTTATAGCGATTAAAATTGGTATTTAAGTAGTTAATTTAATAAAAACAAATAGATTATCAATATTTTTTCCCAGGGGTGCATTAAGGTGGTGTAATGGGAAATGAAAGTTCATATCGGAAGTTTTAGTGTCAGTTAAAATGATATTAATTGTATCTGAGTAGTAAAATGAAAGGTTATTTTATTAATAAGTAATTACAATAAATTATACATACATACATATAAACACGCCTCTTTCCTATTAGGGTAGACAGAGACCACTTCTCTCCACCTGCTACGATCCTGACACACATCTTTTGCTTCTCCTACATTCATGAGTCTTTTCATACATGCTCGTTGGTTACGGGTACTTTTGACCTGTCCTTTTTTCAAGACGTTTTCGATCTGGTCAAGATACTTTTGCCTAGATCGACTCTTACCAAATTGGCCAATCACACTCGTCTTATAAATTTGCTACGTCAATCTACATATATTGGAAATACCTAACTTATTAACTTAACTAACGCGGGCGAAGCCGCGGGGCACTGCTAGTATTATATATGTGATTTGTGACTAGAAGATGTAGCAAGTATGAGTTTCCCATTCTTTATCAAGTCGGAAGTCCACCTATCCAGGCATATGATGATCTGACAAAAATGTATAAGTGACTACAACATTATAGGCATATCCGTGTTCAGGACCCATCCATTACTGGACGATGGACAAAAAGATTCTAATCTTTCCAAGTTTACACCCACCGTGAGAACGCCCATACAATTTAAGGACATAAATAATAATAAGATAATCTCGATCGGGCTCAATCCTTGAACGAACCAATTCGTTCAACTATCAATCCTTGACTTCTGACTTATAAGAGCTAAATCTCCTTAATGGTACGTTTAAAAAACGATCAGTCAGATTAAAATCATAATAATTCAAGATTAAAAAGCATTATCAAATGATAATACCATGCTAATCTATTCAATCATGTCACTTATAGTCACTTCGTCATTGTATTATCATGTAAATATGTAAGTCACAGCTTTTAAAATTTCTATGAAATACCTCAAATGTTGTGACAAAAAATAACCAATTTATTTTATTTGATTTCTTTAAAAATAATCCTGTTCCATTTATCAGATCATTAGAAGCAATGTTGTTATAGCAGTTGACATTTTATTGTAACACAAGCTTATAATTGAGTGAACTTTTGTTAATTACTGATTTATAATACCGTTGAAATGTTGTAAATCAATCACTTATTTGCTTACAATTATTTAGAAATTAAATACATACATAATTTATGTTCAGAATTTATAATTATTAAATTGGTTTACTAATAACATTGATTGACGTTGATCTATGCTAATTAAGCTTGAGATTTTAATTCACCTATCATCAAACTTAAAACTTAAATCAAACTTGAAACTATTTTGAGTACTGGTTCGCCGATTACCCTACTGCGGCGAAGGACAAAGTAGGTTATGATGCTAGTACGGGTGCGCATTGTCTTACATAACTTTTCAACTCCTATCATTGGAGGTCCGAAAATATTTCTCATACCATTTAAAATCATAATAATTATTACTCATAATATTTGTTTATACTAATGATCGAAATTCATAATCATTCGAATAAATAACTATAATATTCATAAATGTGTTTTATTCTAATATTTGTTTTTATAAATTTCTTAATCATAAGTGCTTTTATCCATATTATTGAAAATCACAATGCCGAGCAAGCGAAGCGAGCGTGCCGCGGCAGCGGCCGGCGAAGCGCCAGAAAAATTTTTTTGTAAGAAAAGTAGACAGCCACAGCAACAGATACGTAAAATATTTTCTTAGTATTATCATTTAATGTTATGAAGAAAAAAGATCTGAATAAAAAATATAAATTTAAACTGGTTCTTGGTAGTAACAGTATTAATAAAAAATAAAAAGATCACTAACTGCTATGAGCTCCGTTGGTAGTAATAAAAATGTATGAATACAAAAAGTATGAAAAATAAAATTATGTAGCAAAGTATACATATGTATCCCGGTTATATTACTTTTAAATTAGATTGATGTGATTCTGTGACGGCTCTAGTCTGAAAACCCAATATAGATTGCACTAACTATACTCAATGTATATATAACTATTATAAACACGCAATCAATTCTATAACACATGGAATAATCAAGGGATTTATGGAGACGTATTGCAGAAGTGTTTTCTGGCTTAAAACTGTATTCTCGAGATGGCTGTAATTATGGAGAATCTAGCAGAGGAGTCATTATTTCATGTGTGCCTCTTGGGGGCCCATGTAAATAAAAGGTTTTGATTTGATACCTCGGGGTGTAATCAAACAACAGGTGCTCATAAAATGATATATTATAAAGAAAAGGCCAATAAAAGACACCTAAAAACCAAAAAGCTAAACTAAAATCACATATCTGTACATAAAACTAACAAAAAAAGCAAAATATTAAATTTAGTAAAATCCGTATCCATAGTTGCTATACGGCGATGCTCCATAGGAGCCATATGATCCGTATCCAACTGATGGGTTTGAATATCCGGAGTAGCCGTAGTATCCGGGATATCCGGCCGAGTAGCCATTATATCCGTATCCGGAGTACAGCTGTGGCCGGGCGAGGGCTAAAGCGAAGAGGGCAAAGAAGAATACCTGTAACAAAAGACGTAATTTTCGGTGATATATGTGTTGTAGTTTGCACGCCTCCCGATCGAGGTGGTCGCGATTTCAAATCCTGCGACGGGCTAGAGCTAAGTATAATCATATTTTCTCGTGCTCGCCTGGCTAGCCAGCTGGCTATACCGAAATAAAGGGGGAAAATCTTAGATGGAAAAATCTTTAGCCAAAATATTTGTAATGTTTACTATTTTTTTGATTTACAGGATAAGTAAACTTTTGACCAATATCTCACCTTGCTTGCCTAGAAGATACCCATTCACTTTCGACTTGAATGTATTTTAGAGATAGTTATTCTAAGCCTAACTTATTTACCACCCTCGACAACATTATTACTTACAAACAGGTAATAATATTAAGCTAACGCTAGCCTATTACAATGAGAAAAAATATAAACCAAAATCTGACTTTCGAATTGCCACTCTAACACGAGGGCAGTTCTGTGCCGCGTATAAATACTCACACTGGGTAGCACTGAACTGTGGGCAAGCGTGACGCTTACCATCAGGCGAGCGACTTGTCAGTCGAGTCACCAATAACATTTTAAAAAATCAGTCAGATTCTATGTCAAAGTGAAACATTTAAGTAGAAATAACTTAACCTGAAGAACAAAAGAAGTACATTTTGAATTATTTAATAGGTTAGTGTTTGACCACTATCTCACTTAATGGATGTGATGATGTGGTTGAGCATCCTAACCCTTTATTGCTTACTTTCTGGTGAACGTTACTAAAATAGAGAAAAAAAATTTAATTGATATAATATCAATATTTTTTTACATAATAATTTGGAGGAGGCATATTTGTAACTTTACTACATCAACATAAATCCCAATTTTAATTATCATTGTGGCGCGTAAATGTTTTAGTGGAATTTTTATATAATGCATCATGTTAGATTATACCACTATTTTTTTTCGTAAACACGTTACTTATATAGAGCATAGATATCGGAGCCTTTGCATTTGAGTTTCTCCATAACTAATTGATATATAAATCTGTCGTAGATATGTCTGAAGTTTTGAAAATAATTATACAAAAAAAATGTACTGGGTACTAAACAGAGATAGTGATAGTGAGATAGCGGTCAAATGCTAGCCTATTTGTCATAAAAAAAATTAAAAAAAACAGCACTTTTTCCGTCCGTCCGTCTTTTGAGGCATCTAGCGTCTAAACCATACAAGCGCATAACTTCAAATTCTCCGAGAATACATAAAACTATGGCCTAAAGCCAGAAATTGCATTTAAAATGAAATATGTATAAAATAATAAGGGGCCACCCATGCACATAAGCGGAGAGCAAAATTTTTAATTTTTTTATTTACCCTTGTAAGGTATCGTTGAAAAGAGGTCCATAAATAGAGTAAGAAACTGGTTTAAAAAAAATCTATTTTGAAAAATAACAATTTAGTAGGCCATCGATGTCACAGTTTTTAGACCTATTTCGTCCTGTGGTCTATCTCAAAAACGGCTTTTCATTTAAAGCTGAATCTTACGTATAATATGCGTTATATCCTGTACTTGAACAACAAATACAGAAATCAAACAATAATTTTAAAGAAAAAAGTTATAAGCAATTAACCTCAAAAGGTTTTCTCTATTAGGTAAAATGTAGACGCGATATCTATATATAACTAGTTATATATATGTAACTATATTATAGTTCAATATGTTTTTTTTTTGTAATATATACGTAGCTCCCCCCACGTCTTATCCTACTATTGCCCTTTAAAATTATAGATGTACTAGCCGGGCCCCGCGGCTTCGCCCGCTATTATCAAGTTAAAAAGTAGCCTATGTGTTAATCCTAGGTATAATCTATGTAAATTCTAATTTCATCCAAATCCGCTCAGCCGTTAAAGCGTGAAGAGGAAACCAACATACTTACACACTTACACACAAACTTTCGGATTTATAATACCTATTAGTAGGATAATATAACTTAGTGTGCTGAAGAGACCATTCTCAGTAGCCCATTTCGTTCCCACTGGTGGGAGGTTTTCTCTCACACAGAGAAAGAGAGAGAAAGTCTAGGCCATAATCTAACACGTTGGCATATACCATGGATGACACCATAGAATTATCCCCATAGTTGTATAGGCATGCCAGTTTCTTAGCAATTACTTAGTCAGTGTTAGAGCGAATGTTAATTTCAAATATAACCTAAGTAACTTATTAATAGGCCGAGTAGGATTCGAACCAGGGTGTGTTTAATTTACCGACGCTTGAGCTCTATTTAAAATAGAATAGAATTAGATATTTTGGGATAGAATTTAGTGTGCCAATACTTAAAGCGTTTATCTATCTACTTTAGGAACCTCTATTTCTTTGTAGGTTACACTTATATTCGGGATGTTGTGACACATTGTAAAGGCACCTTTATTATTTTTGATCCTGATATCTACGTGTCAATTTGCTATATTTCCTAAAACTTCACTAAAACTATATACATCTATCAGCAAAGACCTTTTTGAAAATAGAATGAGTTCCCCACTGGGCCAGTGACTCAACACCAAACGGCTCAAATATGTAACCACCGCTGAGTTTTCCATATTTTGTATTTTTATTACTCAAAATGAGAAATCACTCACCAATTTAGCGATCATATTTGTTACGTCTTTTTTCTTTATTGAGGTATAGACACAGGCTTTAACTCTGAAGTTCAACTGTACTGATATTTATTATTCCTCTACATTTATAGGTTCATTTTGTCCTTGAGACGCATGAACAATAACAGAAATCCTATACAAAGAATCTCTGTTGGGAATCCAATGTAAATTATGAGCACAGAGGTTCTGTGGACGCGAGCTACATAACAATTAGTTGGCCTTTGTTTTTAAACTAAAAAAGCTTTAAAAGTCACTACGAGTACAGAGAACTAAATGTGCATCATTTATTTTTATTGGTTCTAGTGCATACTAGGAATTTTGCCATTATGTAAGCACAGTGTTCAAAAATGACGCGTAACATTATATAGGAAGTAAAGTATAACGTATCTTAATATGGAGCTATCTGTTCTACACTACGAGTATATATGTGTATTTCCTAAACTTAACCTCTTCCGTCTTTTTAAACCAAAATCAGTGTCATTTTTAAATTGGTATTTCTAAATTGTTAATTACTTCATTAGCTACTAAATAAGTGCCTATATAACCCACATCTATGACTTTGGAAGTTACCTAAGTGATATTGTATGAAAAAACCTATAAAACAGCTAGTAAACTGGGCCTTTTTTGGAAGGTTACCCTTGGAGGAGATATAAATATGTTCTCGAAGGTACTACTAAGGAGCGTTACATGTTAGATCTACATATTATTATCTATTGCCTAATTGCTAACAAAAGTAACCGTATATAAATTATTTGGAGCTACCAAAGCTTTGTAAGATGCTGTTTCAAAATACACTTATGGATTTGCGTACCATAATGTGTCCCTGTGTTTCCCGATAATTTCAGTCTAGGAGTCTTCGAGTCACGAGTGAACAGGTATCTTCTAGGTAATATAGATTGGTAGAAGTTTAGAACCTGTGGTGGTACCTATATGTTATATTTGTATTATTTGTAAAATGTGTTTAGTTGTTTATTGTTGTGTTCGCGTATTGTGTGTATGCTTATGCCGTGATTCCACCGAACGGCTCGAACGGAAGATCAGCGGCATTATGCTGAGTTGGAGCCGATTTGTGACTTTCATTTATATGTATATTTTATAATAGTATTTTTATTGTTCTTTTATTAATCATGCTAAGCCACAAATTAAATATTTTCTTTCTTTCTTTCAAATGTGCTCCATCGTCGAACACATCTTTTTACCATCAGGTGAGATAATGGTCAAACGTTTGTCTATCGCCCATACAAAAGCCTGTTTTGACACCTTTTATTCATGTTAAAAATTAAATTGAAATGATTGCATTGAGCAGTCAAGTGACTTTCAGAGAAAAGCGGGGAACTGAATAGACATAGCGGGAGTTCCGCAGGTCAGTCATGTAATTCATATTGAAAGACACGATACATCTCCCTGCAGGGCAGCAAATTCGTACTTTAGACTTTCTGAAGCAATTATATTTTTTACCGACTTCCCAAAAAAGGAGGAGGTACTCAGGTCGAATTTTTTTTTTGCGTTTTACCTCATAACTTCTTTCCACGTGAACCGATTTTGAATTATTATTTTTTTGTTTGAAAGATGTTGCTTTGTAATTGGTCCCATTTAAATTTAGTCAAGATCTGATCAGTAGTTCTTGAAATATCTTTAATAATGCGTGTTTAGTACATCTAATCTGATCAAAGTTCCGAAGATAAAGCGGTGAAGTCGGTTTTTTTAAGCTTTGCTTGTGTTCAATTATTACTAGTGCTATGTAAAGATCACTACTGCCACAAAAAATTGCATACTGTATTACGGAATTTTCAAAGCATTTTGATTCCTCACTAGTCCATACGACATGCAAGAAAAGCATTATTTGTAATGGATTTGTATACAAGTTTCAATCACACTTCACCATCCTCCTTTGTCTCTGTTAAAAACAATAAGCTATGTCTTTCGAACATTATCACATAAATAATATCAATCCATAAAATATATATGTTTGTAAGTGTGTTTGTCCTTTATTCATGCCAAAATGGCACAATGGATTTGGTTGAAATTAGGAATGGGAATTGCTTATTACCTTAGAGTTATCATATCTGCGGCATTTTCATGATCTTATACAGTTATTATTCTGAACTTGGAACGAGACGTGGGGCAAAGCTAGTATATTAGTATCATAGGAAGTCAACACCAATGAATGATGAACCATTGAACACCATGAAAACTGCTCGTTACGAGCCATTCAGTATACCGATCCTTCATTCAAGTAAGATCAACGACCTCTTCGTACGTACAATACGTTGTCATCATAAGTCAAATAGATCATACTTTGAAAGATCAAGGCTAGAATTTATATATATAAAGCTCATTGTGCTGCAGGAAGGTACGATTCAGTACTCTGCATCACAATTACAAACATGTTCACCAAATTTGTAAGTTACAATTGGATTAATTTTAAATAATGTAACATTTGTATCTGTATAATATGTCCATACGTGTGAATTATCTAACCGAATGTAAATACGAGTACGCGTTATATTCCGTCGATGCATCTATATTGGAACTAGATCACAAGTGAATCGGTATCTTCTAGGCAAACATGCTCCATCGTCGTTCGCATCATCGCTTACCATCGCCTGAGATAGAGTACAAATGTTAGCCTATCAAAAAAAAAACGATCGAAACATTATAAAATACTTTTAATTTGTGTAATATTCTAAATCACAAAACCTGTTTGAATGAAATGTAACTAAAGCTCAAGATAAATATAGAAACTGATTTTGTATGCTTTACCTTATTTGATTATTAATTAATATATTTTAGACAAACTTCAAAATTAATGATTTCATATTTTAGGAATTAAAACATAAAAAAAGTTAATGCACATACATATCATATGTATCGAGTGAGATAATGGTCAAACGCTAGCCTTTAATAAATGTTAAATACTAAATAAGCAATTTTTTTTAACTAAAATCTCACCCGATATAAAGCGATGATGCAGCCAAAGATGAGATGTTTGCCTTGAAGATACCTATTCAACAAAATAATGCTGCTACATAACAGTGTTTTTTCTAACTAAAACTTACAAAATTTTCCATACTCAGGTCACTCTTTTCGCCATGTTTGCGGTGGCCCTTGCCGCGCCGAAGCCGGAGCCTTCTCCCCAATACCTGGTCTCCGGTGTGGATGCCTACGTCAGCCCTTACTCTGCCGCCATTCCTGCCTACCCCTCAGTCTACTCTCCTTACGCCGCTGCCGCCCCACTTGCCTACTCCGCGTACCCCGGCGCTGCTTACTACGTCAAATAATAGACCCATAATGCATCTACAATACCTTTACCCAGATTTTGAACCCACGATTTAGTTTCATTGATAAAATTACTTATACGTTTGACAGAAAAGTATTGACACGTTTTACTTACCTATGCATTATGGAACGTGTTATTGTTTCCTGACTATTAAAATCTTCAACCGATATCTATTTTTTCATTTAAACAACCTGCTTGTTATTCTGAGACTAATGCTATAATAAATAAATAATGGACTAATACTGCATCTACAATCTACCCTTGTTGTACCCCAATATTTTAGTTTCATAACCGTCAAGACCGTCAATACTTTTTTGACATAATGACATTTACGTTTGCCTGAAAATGTTGACAAGTTTTAGTTTTGTGCAACGGAACGCGTTAATGCTTCCTGACTATTAAAATCATCAACCAAAATTTATTTTTATTTAAAAACCTGCTTAATATTATTTATTGCTTTACTCCTCTCCATCCAAAAGTTGTCTGGAAGAGATCGCTCTTAGTGATAAGACCGTCTGTTGTGGCACTTATTTTCTCTTCTCATTTATTATTCCTTGTCATGTTAAGGTGTTCAATAAAGAGTTTATCTATCTATCTACCTAATATTCTAAGACAATGATCTAGAGCTGTGTAGAATTTATTGGTCATTAAAGATACATTTGCGTCTCTCTACTTATTCTATTATTACATATATGTTTAACAAAAAGACACGTAAACAAGACATGAAGACATGGAGTAACATCTACCTGTCTGGCATTTTGTTACTTAATCGTAAAAAACTGTGGCCAAATTGAGACGAATTAAACATATTAATAGGTAAGTAGTACACTTAGTGTAAGCTGCGAGTGTAAAAGCTTTTTATGTTTTTTTTACGTAACGAGCATTTTTCGCGAGGGTCTATTCCGGGCGTCACATCGACGTCGAAATTGAGCGATTTTCTTTTGTTATGATCATCGAATGTACCGTAATTTCAACCAATCGACTGTCGAATCGACGTCGCATCAATTCGAACAATTGTATTTTGACGATCAGAATAGACCTACAGATGGTAAGCGTTGCGTTTGCCCATTACAGTGCAGTGCCACCTGAAATTTTGTACTTATTAATGTAAGTCGAAACCCTGCGCGGCACGCATGTACTCCTAGAGTGCAGTAGCGTGGCAAACCAGCGCGGAAAACACTCCTCGGCTCACCGAAGACGATGCGGGAGGCCTGTGCCGGCGTCAGCGAGCTTCTGGCCTTCCTTGCTGTCATTGGGTGGCTGGACTAGCGCAATCAGCCGACACGCAAAAAGGCCCGACATACGGCCTAGCTGCGGAAAACAGCCCGCGCACCAAGTACCAAGTACCCTGCGCGGCAAAGGCACTGCTCGTCACCCCGAGAGGCCGAGATATTAGATGTTAAATCATTTTAAGCCCTGTAATTACACTCTTAATGAAAAAAAAAAATTATTTCAGGTAAATCAACCCATAAAAAACTACAAAATTACAATAGAACAGTCACAAAAATAACAAATAAATTAAATCACATAACTATTATGTTATATTAGCTTAATTTGAAATTAAAAAAAAATAATAATAAATGCTTTTACACTCACAGCTCCACACTAAGTTCGATTACTTGTGTCGTGGGTGCCGGAAACATTCACATCACACACACAATCACAACCAGAACCAGAAACACAAATTTTCCTTGGTAGTAGTAATGTAGATAGGTTCCGGAATAACACATAGGCTACTTTTTAACTTAATTAACGCGGGCGGAGCCGCGGGGCACGGCTAGTTGTCCCATAAATATTTAACGGTTACAGAGGGATAAACGACGATTTTGGTTAATGGTTAAAGTTAACAGTTTTAAAATAAAGACATCTGAAAGTACATATCAAAATAAACTATTTATTATTTACATCAGTCTTGAATACATGAAAACTATTCATTATGGATGTGATGATGATTTAGGGTCCAGAGGTCAACCTCTGGACCCTAAATGTGGCAACCCAGTTGGCGCAATGGGCAAGTCTATGCCCTCTACGCCATTTTTTTAAATTATTTTTTGTACGCATTTGTCAAGGGTTTGATTTCAATTCAATTTATTTTTCCATTTTGGTACAAATTGATACACTTGTGAATGTCAATACATTATAAGAGTATTTACACATTATTATAATTGATTATAATTATGTTTCAATGTTATATCCGGCTTAAAACACAGAAATTTGTCGACTACAAAGTAAGTCGAAATTTTTAAGCTATGCTTGCGTTTTATTACAATTATGTTTCAATGCTGTATCCGGCTTAAAACACAAAAATTTTGACTAACTTTGTAGTCGACAGCTTTTCGTGTTTTAAGCCGGATATAACATTGAAACATAATTGTAATAAAACGCAAGCAAAGCTTAAAAAGCCGACTTTAACGCTTGTATTTTGGTTTTGGCTGTAGCGATTTCGATAAAATTTATATGGTATATACCACCTCTGAAGTATAATCTACCAAACAAAAAAAACATCAAAATCGATTCATAATTGGCGGAGATATTAAGTAACATACAAAACATAAACGCATTAACATAAACATAAACGCTTTCACACTCACACACACTAAGTTCGATGACTTGTGTCGTGGGTGCCGGAAACATTCACATTACACACACAATCACAACCAGAACCAGACACACAATGTTTCCTTGGGGAGAAAACTCGTGTTCCCGCCTGGAATCGAACCCGATACCCCTGCTTAGAAGGCAAACGCTCATCCAACTGAGCCAATGGGCAGTTCAAACAAAAAAAACATACAGTTGAATTGAGAACCTCCTTTTTTGAAGTAGGTTGAAAACAATAAACATTTATTCTCGGCAGAAGTACATGGCCTTATCGTTACCATTTTATTAGATCATATTCGAAATGCAAATTGAATTATCCGTGCATTGTACATAAATCATATACTCTCTTACTGCGCAGGTTAATAAGGTTATTTTAAAATTATTTAATATGTAATAGAGCTAAATCACGATTGATTGTAGCGATGCTGTGTTGTATAACTATAGTTAGCGAACTCACGAACAATATCACATAATATACTGACGCATCCTGCGTCCCCTTTGCCTGTAATGATTTGAACGGTTTAAACAAGGCCTTTGGGAGAACACTGGGCCCAAACAATGTAAGGAACATCGATACTACGTAGAAGAAATAAGCACGCCTTATTCTTCTACGTTGCGGTCGCGGATTTTAATCCTGCCAAAGAAAGACTATATATCCAGCTGTATTATTATTGAATACTACGCACGGGCTTCAGCTTGATGAAGGTAGCATCGTGATCTTGAATATATGGTTGCCAGACATTTCTTCGTGCTCGCGCCTAGCTACCAAAATACAGTAGTAGGTTATCTCTAATAAAAAAATCTGTCACCAAACACAAATGGTGCTCCGGTAGCTATCCTAAAAGCCAGTCACTCTAGGCCTAGGGTTTTTTTTTACCCATCACCAACAGGTGTAATCACATATTATGTGTGCGAAAGAGGGATTTCGCTGTATGAGGGATGAACCCAGAATCAAAACACTTTGAGCGAACTGGATATAATGTCAATTGGTTTTGTTGTAGGATGATAAAAAGGGCATGGAGGAATTATGAAATGCCTGCACGCACTCTACAAAGTTTTAACGATAAAAAACAATATAAACAGGTGTCTTCTTAGCATAGATGCTCTATTGTCGATCGCATCATCACTTATCGGGTGAGATAAGAGTCAAATATTTGCTTAGAATAATAAAAAAATAAAAGAAATAACGATAAAAGAAATGATGATAGAAAATTCAGCAAAAATCTAGTCAACACGCTTTTGCAACTGCTTGTGACGAGCCATTTAAGGCAGATACGGATGCTTTATTGAAGAGAGATCAACGAACTACTACTTACGTACGTACCTACATTATGTTGTCACTTGTCGTCCTAAGCCAAATAGATCATATTTTCAAAGTTCAAGGCTAGAATGTATGTATATAAAGCTCATTGCGCTGGAGGAAGGTACGATTCAGTACTCTGCATCACAATTACAAACATGTTCGCCAAAGTTGTAAGTTATAATCATTAGAGATTTAAAAGTTTATTGAATTTTTTTCTGTGTACTTAATATTTGTATCACAATCATCACCTAACAAAATTTGTAATATTCACTATGAATTGGAAATCATCATTATATAGCTGGAACATAATGCTTTTTACAAGCTATTATTTAGTTTTATCAGACACAGTGTCTGTCAGTAATTAAATCTTGCATGTCAAATTTTAACGACTTTTCGGTTTCCGATTTAGCTGAATTGTTTGTGAGTATGTTAATCGAATGACAATGCAATATTATTATGGCATAGAGCTGATCTGATGATGGGGCCGGAAGGTGGCCATGAGAACTATAATAAAACAATGCTGCACTATTGAGGTTGAGCTAGTTTGATCTAGATTGACAAGTTCTCTGTATCCATAACTTTCTGGTTCTTTTTTATTAATAACTAATAACAATTTGTTGTTGTGAGAAGTTTTTTTTTAATATTTGTTTTTTATGTATCGATCAAACTGCATCGGTTTGAACAAAAGTATATGAAAATTCCACAAACACTTAAAAACTAATTTACTAAGATTATTTCCGATTGATGTATGCGTTGCCTTTTTTCAGTGTTACCAAATTTTTATATGTCCTCAGATCACCCTCTTTGCCCTGATTGCTGTGGCCTTCGCCGCGCCAAAGCCGGAGCCTTCTCCCCAATACCTGGTCTCCGGTGTGGATGCCTACGTCAGCCCTTACTCTGCCGCCATTCCTGCCTACCCTTCAGTCTACTCTCCTTACGCCGCTGCCGCCCCTCTTGCCTATTCCGCGTACCCCGGCGCTGCTTACTACGTCAAATAATAGACCCATAATGCATCTACAATACCTTTACCCAGATTTTGATTAATTGATAAAATTACATTTACGTTTGACAGAAAAGTGTTGACACGTTTTACTTGTGTATAATGAAACGTGTTATTGCTTCCTGACTATTAAAATCATCAACCGATATCTGTTTTTTATTTAAACAATCTGCTTGTTATTCTTAGACAATGATCTAGAGCTGTTTGGAATTGATTGGTCGTTATAGGTACATTTGGTTCAGGTGTATTACTTATATAAGTCAAGTATAAGTCTACTTGGTTCAGTTTCGTATGGAATAACAACTACCTGTTTGATATTACATTACATAGTCGTAAAAACTGTGACTAATTTTAGAAGTCTATGTATCAAAGTCAGTGAGGTAATGGAATTTAAATTTAAAATTGTTCATTTATATGGGCCCCAAATGGGGACTCTAATTGTCAGATCACTGACTTCAATTGTAAGATTCGGTCAATTACAAAAACCCCCTGCATACTAAATTACATGAAAATCGTTGGAGCCGTTTCCGAGATATATAGAAGAATTGCTCGTTTAAATGTATTAGATAATCAGGCGTACAAAAATGTATCGTATGCTAATTTAAAATTTACATTGTAATCGATATCCTATTTTTAGTTCAATCTATTGGTTTGTAGACCAGGACGGATATAATTAACAATATATTCAGGTACATAAATCATAGACATCGTTTAAAACTAAACTATTATATTGATTTTCGTTTTCCAGAAAAATGTTTATTATAAACTCATACAGCTATAACTTAAACTAAAATACTGATGATACCTTGTGAGCTTGTTTCAATTCATATCTTGTAGGAACCTTTATAATATACGTGGATATAACGCCTCTGCATTTGTTCAGAATGTCTTTTATATCTGCAATAACCTCTCTATGCTAACATATTTTACGCCCACAAAAAATAATTATCAGATTACATAATAGAACAAGCGTATTTCAATTTTTCATTACGTGCACGCGTACTCAATCACGTCACGTTTGTTACGTTGGTAAAACGAATTTTTTTAGATTTAGAATAATGTTTTTGTACGTGTGTAACATTACGTTGTATAACTTATGTATTGTTTTTGTAAACGAACCCAATTCTGAAGTCAAATCAAAATAGTTTATTTACATAGGCCCCAAAGAGGCACTCTTGAAAGTTAATTTTGTGGCGTTTTTCTATCTATTTTATAGGACTAACTAAATATAAAATATTTAATTTTTAATATTTATTACCATTAACCCTTGTCATCAGTATAGTCATTTCTTTAGTGACACTCGCATCATTACGATAAATCGGTTGACTTTATAAGAATCATCAAAATCGGCCTACGCGTTTGGTCACTAGAGAGCAACAGAGAAACAAACATACATACAAACATAGGCTGATAAATACATTACCCTTCTTTGCGTCGAGCATTTGGGTAAAAAGGTGACAAACACTCTTTTAATCCTAATACGGATAAGTATAAAAGGACGGTTTTCAATTTAGCACCGTATGTATACGCATATGTGTTATTACGTTTGTTCATCACTGCGTTCAAACTAATAAACCGATTGTAACATAAAAGTATATCTTCACACCCTCACACTCACTCGCTCTCACACGCGCACATACACTTCACCCACCACTACACACACACTCACACATACCATAATATATACACGGATTCTCTGAAAATGAAATGTAAACTATATTTTGAGTATTTAAAAAAAAAACTTCTTTTTGTATCTTATTATTTTGATATGTTAATGATGTTTCCGGAGGTGGGCGTTGCCATCTGCGACACAGTTTTATATTTCTGCAGGTGGCATCGTACTCTGTATTTTTCTTGTTTTAATGTGTTTATTGTACATAATAAAGAGTTATTATTAAAAAAAAAACGTAGACTAAGTTTAATTTTCCGGGAGTTACCTAATAGGGAGTTACCTAATATTTTTTTATAAAAAACAATTCGTAGTAATCAATACAATTTTAGAAAGAAGAAGAGATCTATAAAAAATTACATGTATTTGTAATTTTTTATAATAGGGAATATGCATATATTTTTGTTTTTTTTTTTCTATTGCTTACATTAATACATTGTCGGTTGCAATATTGTTGACATTGCAATATTAATTACATAAATTACATAGGCCTCAGCCGGAGGATTAAAAAAGAAACAAAATACTTTAGGCCTTAATTTAAGCCCCAAGTACTAACTAGCTAATACTCGTACAACTTGAAAAGATGCGAAAGCTACCGATGTTAGGTGTACAATGCAATACGAATACGTAAATTAATACAATGCGAAAGTAATACATGCCAATAAGAAAGTATGCTTTAGATTGGTATAGAAGTGTAGTTCACGATGTTTGATGAGTGGTCCAGATGAATAGGTCGCTGCAGCATCACTCTCTCTTTGTATTCATGTAGGTCTCTCATGTATGCATATAGGTTCATGTGGTAGTGGTGACGTATTAAATATTTCAGAGGTATTTATGGATATTTTCATGATCTTCAGGGGTAGTACTTCAGTCCTGTCGTAGCTGTTGCTGATAGTGAGTTTTCCTGTTCTTAGGGAGCAACTGATTGGAATAGTAGCCAGGAAGCTTTCTTGTACGGGATTGTAACTCTCGTGCATGCAGGTAGTGTGAATTTTGGTAGGTTGAAGGAACGATATTGCGTAGTGTTACTCATCTAGCCGGTCCACAGCTTCCCGAGATAGCTTGATTGTAGTCATCTCGCAAAGGACGACCAAATAATGGTTGATGATGAGGTACTGGATACAGTCAACCTGCGACCTTATTGGATGACTCAAATTTTCCTCACAAAGGAAGTTATTACCTTACTCCGGACAGTACGTACGTACGGATAAGGAGGTATAATAGATTGATTATTTTTATTGGAAAGGATACGTATAGACGAAAATAATTATCTTCATAAATTGTTGACCGAGCAAGTGCGAATCGTCCGTTTCAGCGTGGGTATAATTGCTTTCGTATATCCGAACGTCTTGATATCCGGTTGTTCTCCCCTATATGTCGCATTTCTCAAACAATTGTCGTGAAATGGTACGATAATTATTTAAACATTTTTTGGCTATTCAGTTTTTGGATTTTTTTTCAAAATGGCGGAGATATGGGTTGAAATCGTAAAAAATTACATATTTCAGCCATTTCAAAAATTACGCGAGGTCTTCAGCTCAAAGAGTCACTAGTATTAAAAACGTTATTATTTAATTTAAAACCTGATATATATATTTATTCATTATAGACATATATCAATGAGATCACGCATTTTAATTAGTGATGTATCGATGTATCGTTAAATAACCTAGAGATGGATCATTAAAAGTTTGATTATATTGCTTTGATATATTATACATAATTATGTATACTTCACTGAGCAGTAGTAAACATCACGAATTTTTGAGATTAACTATAAAAGTAGCGCATCTTAAGTAAAATACTTCTGTTTCATATATGGATTCTAAATTCTTCTTAATAATATTTATGAGTACCTGGATGACCGAGCTTTGCTCGTTAATACGACGTTTTTACAAATAAAATCTAGTTACATCGATTTATCGCCCCCGACACCACCTGCATACTAAATTTCATGAAAATTGTTGGAGCCGCTTTCGAGATTCAGATTATATATATATATATATATATATATATTATGCTCATTTAAGGCGACTTGGTATCGAGTTGGCGGACTGGAGCCAAACTATAGCCTTGTAGAATTGCCTGCATAGTCAGCGTGCGCGCTTTCATATATATTTTTTTAAATTAATCTTACCCTTTTACAAAAAACTTGAGTTCACGAGGTTTGAATGTTTGTTGGGATTACATCCAATATTTTTTGTACAAAATATCTTTTATAGGAACAGAATAAAGTTGATTCATTCCACTGACGGGAACGGATAATTTGGTGTTTTTAGTAAAGTTTAATGTTTTTTTCTATCGAGCCAAATTTATTCAATCGTGTATCGCTGAATATATCCGAATAAAACATTTTGTGAACATTTATTACACATAAAAAAATGCTGTTAATCGACCGTTTTTAAAGGTCAAATCTTTAATATTCGTGAGGATGAATCGTCCAATTTGGAGCCTACTTCACCTTAAAGGTATTACATAATATAAACTCATAATAGGGTACCACGGCCAACTCTAATGACTGGGAACTAGATATTCGAATATACCTATATCTTGTATATTTGCACATGATAAAACAAATAAAACAACCCAACGCATTCCCACGCATAGCCCCACACTAAGTTCAAGTCTTGTATCGCAGGTGCCGGAAACATTTAGGTACATATCACACACAATCACACCCAGAACCAGAAACACAAATGTCCTTTGGGAAGAAAATTGTACCTCTGCCGGGAATCGAACCCACGACGCACACGATAAAATTGATACCTATAACTTTCAAGAAACGGTCTTAGTAAAAATGTAATTTAGATCGCAAATAACGACGGCCAACAGTGGAAACTCTATCATAACATAGAGCTATCATACATACTTGTCTAACAAATTGCCTCCAGAAGTTAAATAAAAAAACAACAAACAGGTTCTTTAAAAAATCTGAGAAAACACTATAATATCCTTATTAGCATAGTTTATTGATCTGAACAACATTACCTTGTTTATTAAAAATAAACGCTTTCCCATTTACAGCCCGACAGTACACTTAGTTGAATGTCTTGTGTCGTGGGTGCCAGAAACATTCACGTTACACTCACAACCACACCCAGAACCAGAAACACAAATTTTCCTTGGGTGAAAACGTGTGGTCTACCGGTTATAGAAGGTAGAAGTAAGTAGGTAAGTGTACGAGCCGGACGCTCACCCAGCTAAGCCAAAGAGCATTATATTATAAAAAAAACTGTTAAGTTCTTATGTAGATACAATATTTCCCGGGGCTTCGCCAGCTTATATTTAAAAACATTATTTATCGGATCGGATTTTGAATCTAAACTAGTTTCTTGAATCCACTTAAATAAACACAAAAAAAACTGTAAAAGCCCAGCCGTTTAGGAGGATTTCAGAAGAATTATGTTTATAAACACCAGAAACATACATTTCCCTTAGGTTAATAGTATATTATGAAACTCTTAAGGCATAATTTAATGAGAAATAAACTTCCTTCTTTACGTGATTTAACAATACAATAAAAAATGATCGTTACAAATTATTGTACAATTATTGTATAAGATTCGCTACTGTTGTGCTTACTGTTTATGATCTACTTAAGGTGTATCCTTTAACGTCGGCACCTCATTTACAAAATGAGAAACAAAAAATGAGCCTTGAACTTCTAAATACAATGACTTCGTCCACGCGGATCTTGGACCAGTTACACATCTGTCACATCTTTGACAAATAAGAGTACATTCCGGAAGCTTATGACATGTCACATTCAATGAAATCATATGACAGATGTTACAGAAACGTGTTTTAAACACATTTGTATTGAATGCATTAACATTTGATTCTAATTATATGTCCACTGGATGACATTTAGTAGTTTTATTAGTAGATGAAATGGCACACTTTGAATGCATTTTAGAGTTAGACTAAAGCCCAAATTTGTATAGTTTGATTAAAATTATACTGAAATGACAAGAACGAGTTTAACATTCCTACGTAAACAATAATCCTACTAATATTATAAATCCGAAAGTTTGTGTGTAAGTGTGTTTCCTCTTCATGCTTTAACGGCTGAACGGATTTGGATAAAATTTGGAATGTACATAGCTTATACCTAGGATTAACACATAGGCTACTTTTCAACTTGATAATAGCGGGTGAAGCTGCGGGGCACGGCTAGTTAATATATATTACGATAAGTACCTGGTTTTTTTTTGTAAATTACGGTTTCTAAAAATAGCTAGATCGATTTATCGCCCCCGAAACCCCCTGCTTACTAAATTTCATGAAAATCGTTGGCGCGATTTCCGAGATTCAGATTATAAATATACAAGAATTGCTCGTTTAAAGGTATTAGATAGATATTCTTATAAGAACTCCTATCCCAGTGTTTGAGATTTCTCTTATAAAAAATGAAATCTAATGACGACATTGATTTGAATTACGATAACAGACAAAAACGATTGATTTATTAGTAATAGGGTATGTGTAGGAAACTTTTTTAACCAGTTTAATAATAAATATAAAATTTAATTTAGTTTTATAATTTCTTATGGTTAAACATTACACCATTGTTGAATTCTAAAATTAAATTACCCACACTAAATTAGCTATAGGTTTAAACGCATATAATATGCATCAATCAATACTGATGCATAATGATTGTTTCTTTTTATCCGATTACAAAAAAAGGAGAAGGTTCTCAATTCGACTGCATTTTTTTTAAGTGTGTTACCTCATAACTTCTTTCTAGTTGAACAAATTTCTTTTATAATTTGAAAGCTGGTGCTTTCCATGAAGTCCCATTTAAATCAAAATCTATTTAAGATTAGATCAAGATCTGAGTAGTCTAGTAGTTTTCGTGTTATTCTCATATAATTCGTATTTAATTAATTCGTATTTAAGGATTCCGAAGACAAAGCGGTGAAGTCGGATTTTTAAGCTTTGCTTGCGTTAAAATATTTTTTAAGAAGTGTATTAAAAGTGGACTTAAGTACTAAACAATCATTACCCCATTTCGTTCAAACTGCTCGAACTCGGGCCTTCTCTCTTCACTCTCCCATATTTCTAGGAAATTAGCTACCTTTGGCGAGTGGTGGATGATATATGAATATGTTTCCAATGTAATTCCTTCAGCGTTATAAAAGCGAGTGCAAATTCCGCTTTATACAATATTGGTGCGAGTCCGAACCAGGGTACGTAGGATTTCATAATTCTCACAATCTATTATTTAACTCCATAAATAAACTATACATGTAGGTACTTTTAGTTTATTCATAATGTGATATAGTTTATTCTTAATGTGCTTTATGATGAATACAAAAATAAATAAACCGATTTAAAAAAGTTAAAACTTTACTAGGAGATTAATATTAAAAGACTAAAATTACCAGTTATTGGGTTTTCCTGAAATAGAAACAGCAAGGAATATAAAAATAACAATGACTTTGAAAACTCCGTTTATACAACTTGTGACTAAAAATTCATCTAATTATAAGCTGACGTTTAGCAGTTTATAATTAGACGAATTTTGACTCGGTCACGTTTCTCGCCTTGCGTAATCATGTTGTTAATTTGGTACGATTATTTGGAGTTCCAAACAAATCCCCGAATATGAAAGCTTGTGTTGATTTCAACGAAGTTCTGAGTCGAGCAATATTTTGGTTCGCTATACGACTTTACATTCAAAGCTTACCTAGTAGTAATGTTAAAACGTGTGGGCATATACACGATTACTTACACCTAATTTAATGCCTATTCGATCAAGAATTGGTATAATTAAAGTTAAAATTTTCAGTATAGCTATTAAATCTGACATGAGCTGCACGTGCCGATCAACGAACAAGACTGTGGTGAAACATTGGCGTGAGGTAGCTCGTCATAAAAAGTAATGCCAATTTTTTTTTACAACATACATTCAAGCGACTATTGTGTCAACCTCAGTGGAGTAATGACAATAATTGAGATGGTGTTGATAGGACTTGTACCATAACATGTCTGCGGTATAAAAGATTTGCTAGTGCAAATTTTACTTTGCTATCATGGACATAAGGAGCATGGGTATTAATTTAAAGATTTTTACTCTTTCTATGCCAATAAGGGTGCGCAAATATTTAGACGGTAAAATAATATTTGCTCAATAACGAAGTACTATGAATATATGATAATATATAGCCTGTGTTGAGCTGTGGCCAAAACTACAAAACTTTTAAGTTACAAACTACATAACTATTTTAATCGAATTCCTACATCAATATGCGTGGGCTGAACTGCCAACTGTGTCGCACTATAGGCCAAGTATTGCAAACAATGCTTGGACGATAATATCAAGTTGCCAGAAACAAAAACCAATCACGAAATGAAGGAGTTTTTCATCATTTTATTCCAACAACTATTTATAATATTATTATCTGATTGTTTGTATCGCCATATCATGCTTACACGTCTGTTTTGTGTTATTTGGAGTTTATTAGTGAACTCAATTTTTGATGATGAACATTTAAGGTTCAGCTCTGTCATTTATGTTACTGTAAGTCATCGAGATAGGACACACACCTACCTACCTTACTGTAAGCGCATTAATGATAATTAATGTGTGACAAAGATGATGATCAACCACTGAATCAGTCCGATTGGAGTTGAGAAAGGCCGATGTGCACTTTAATCCAACAAGTCAAGTCTAGTAATAGTCAACATTTTATTTAGCGCAAAAGAGCAAAAAAATTGTTGTAGCATTAGGTACTGCAGAAAGCCACTAAAATAAAAACGGAATTGATAAACAATAATAAACATGCACACTCGTAAAGACAATTATATATTTAAAGAATAATTCAATTACCATGTACCTACCTAATAATTAAAACTTACAAAACATGTAATAACTAATAATTAACTTTAAAATCAAAGATAGTCAACATAATATACTATCATGTGTAATACACATGACTTGCGTTTCAAGTTACCGACTAGAGAAAAGAACACCAAAAAAATCTACGGGGAACTAATTTTCTTTTGTGTATTCTTGTTTAAACTCCTACACATAGTAATACAATAAATAAGACAAGGGGGGCCTGTGATATGAATCTTTAGCGGGCAATAAAAAATTTAGTATTTAAAAAAAACCTGACCAACCTACATATTGTCATGTGGTTTTCTAGTTTCGCTCTACGCGTTTCGCTTCTACATTTATCATCTGAACTAGGAGTGGAGGAGTGAAAGGAGACGAAGGAGTGAAACTCATTGCCCGCGTCTTTGTTTCCCGAACGGTATAATCCGTGAGTGTTCCATTCAAGAGTGAACATCTTCTAGGCAGGCATATTACATCTTCGGTCGCATCTTCATGTTTCATCAGGTGAAATAGCGATCAAAGGTTTGCCTATCGAGCATAAAAAAAATACTAAAAATAGTGGTGTAGTGGTCAACCCCTGTCTGTTTAAAAAAAAAAAACATATTAAATTAATTCTTTTTTTTATCATTGAATTGTATTGAATAGTATTATTGGTTGTGAAAAATACTGCTTTTGTAGATGAATGGGTATATATAATGATATACGCCTCGTTGTTGTGCTTGTCGGTAAAAAGCAATACAATTGGTGAATTATTTTCGTACACTTATCAGGCAACACTGGCAAAAATAACCCAATCCCCGCAGGGACGTGGGTGGCCATGTTAGGAATAATGATGCGGCGTGCTCTTTGTGCACCGCATGATGATATCATTAACCGGAATTAATAAGTAAGCACTTATAAATTTCTAGCCGTGCCCCGCGGCTTCGCCCGCTTTTATCAAGTTAAACAGTAGCGTATGTGTTAATCCTAGGTATAATCTATGTACATTCCAAATTTCATCCAAATCCGTTCTGCCGTTAAAGCGTGAGGGAACAAACATACTTACACACAAACTTTCGGATTTATAATATTAAGTAGGATTCGAAATATTGTAGTTTTGTTTTAGATAATGGTCATATTTTACCACACCCGCTCATAGCGTTTACTCTTTCATGCACACTCTCTGACTATATATATATATTTCGGATATAAAAAAATAATACAAAAAAAATTAAGTTAAATTGATAGATCTCATATAGATTTTTCTCTGCTTTGTTTTTGTCTAGTCCTAAGTTCGATTAGGATGCCTCATATCCGTCTTTTTATTAATTATATTTTATTAATAAAATTTATAGGCCTTTATGATATGAAAAGACAATCTAAATGCATAATATGTCCAAGAAGAACAATGAATGCTGAAGTAGAAGCATGTTTTTATTTAAGTACTTGATGTTGGAGTGTACTGTGAACCGTATCATCCCACTATTATTAACTTTATTGCGTGTGTCGCAAAGTGGAACTCGTGTTTAAAAAAACTTCTTGCACAAAGGCAACCTACTAGCGCATTGATGCAAATTTATCTTTATAACAAAATTTACTAGGAAGAGTGCGAAGTAAATGTATGCTTGAAAGCTGATGCAACAGTTGTCAGTCATTTGCGGAACGATCAATCATACCTATTAAATTGATGCTTCAAAAAGCATGATGTTTTCGAAAGAGAATTGAATTTGAAAGGGGAAATAATATTATCAGTCGAATAATTACGTTGTCTGTGTGTAATTAATCTACATCTATGTATACTAATATTATATAGAGGTAAAGTTTGTTTGTTTGTATTTAAAAGTTTAAATTCTGAAAATTCTTTCACTAATAGATAGCAACACTATCCCTGAGTATCATAGGCTATGTTTTGTTGGGATAAAAGTTAGTTATCAATTCGAAATAATAATATTCGTAAGACAAGTCGGAGAACATTTTGGTAACTGGCCGCTTTATCGGCGTACGCTAACTAAACTTTTAGACATAGGTGAATACAATGTATGTTAACCTTTGTGAGTTTTACATAAAAGTCCCCAACAGCATATATCAAACATTTATAATTGGCTCAGAAAAAAATGTTTTCTTTGTTGTGTGGGGCTGTGAGTGTGAATGCATTTATGGGTATGCTTTTGTTTACCCGAGCGACGCTGGGCAGGTCATGTAGTATTATTACATAAAACTTTGCACCAATGCAACACTGAAATCTGTTTTAAATCTATTATCATCCTCTGAAAGGTATTAAACGAGGGCTTTCAAGTCGAAAATAGCGTTTTAATCGGCTTATAGATATGTCGCTGACAAATGTTTAAATCTAGAACACTCAGTCAAATTTGTTTATTACTAGGAATTGTCACACAAAATCGTCTTAATATGCTATTATACTAGCTAGGTTCAATCCTTAAAATATTTTGTAGCTGAAACTACAATTTATTAAATAAGGGGATTTCTAAAATTTTATACATTTAAAATAAATTAAATTATAATATTATAATTATATATAAACAATTAAACGCAAGCAAACCTTGAAAAAACCGACTTCACCGCTTTATCTTCGGAACTTTGATCAGATTAGATGTACTAAACACGCATTATTGAAGATATTTCAAGAACTACTGATCAGATCTTGATCAAATTTAATTAAATGGGACCAATTGGAAAGCAACATCATTCAAACAAAAAAAAATTATCGGTTTACCTGGAACGTAGTTATGAGACAACAAACACAAATAATAAAAAAAAAAAAAGGCGACTTGAGTACCTCCAACGTATGTAAATACAAAAGAGTCGTTAGTTGTGCTGGTTACCAGTTCATGAAAAATCACAAAAAAAAAAATTTAGTTTCATGCACACATTTTCAGATTTTTTGGTAACGATTTCTAGGTTTACGTATGCCAAAGTCACCAATAAACAAGGTCTTTGAAATATAACTCAATAATTAATTGGAGCGAGCAGGCGATCTTCGCTGAGAAGACCAATAACTTCAATTAGAAGTTAATTAACAAGTGGTGAGGGACAAAGTGTCGGCAGAACGGCAACGTGCCTTGAGAAACTGTCGATGTTCTACAGTACAAACGTCACGTGTGCCAAGTGCACGCGACTTGGTGTCTAATGTCAATGTTACGGAACTAGCAACTAGGACGAGAAAACTGAAGGTTTTGTTGAAAAGCACCTTCTAACTGCAAAATATCGTAATGCAAAATAGGTCGGAAGTTCAGAAATAGGAACTAGGGCTCGCAAATCAAGGCTTTCTTTTGAAGCTCAAAGAGCGAGCTTCCCCCCGTGCCAGATCAAAATTTCAAATAGGTCGAAATCGTGACAATGAGCTTAGAAGACCATTCCATAATAATTGACTAATAATTTGGGTCCAATAGTCTATTTTAACTTCTAAATAGAATGCTTATGAACTTTGATCTATAGGTACATTTCACGTTTGACATCAATTTAAATTAATACTATGGACTTTGTTTTTTTTTCTCTATACTCATAAAAAAATCACTCAGCGCGTTGGCTCTGTTGGGTGATCGTTTGCCTTCTAAGCAGGGGGGGTACCGGGTTCCATCCCTGGCGGGAACACAAACATCTCCCCATGGATAATTTGTGTTTCTTGTTCTAGTTGTGATTGTGAGTGTGAATGTTTCCAGCACCCACTACACAAGTCATCAAATTTAGTGTAGGGCTGTGAGTGTGAAAGCGTTTATGTTTATGCTTATGATACTAGCATTAATTACCATTACCATCTCATTATGTTCCCGTTACTGGGACTTTGAGGTTTCTCGGGAACAGAGTGTAGAATTAATTAACTCAATAACTTTTCCATTAGTAATGACTTTTAAATTTCCTCTGATGTAAGTCCTTATCCCTTATTTTGTCTATTTATGTTTAAATTCTCTTATTGTCTATCATCTCTCTTTGATAGCCCAACATTAAAGTCTATACATTAGGAAGTACAAAAAGCGTTTTGAAAATGCATTACGACTTACTGCAAAACTTATGAGTACCTTTTATGTTTGCCTACAACTTTTCACAATTCAACATTATAGAACTATGGATCTTCTGCTGAATCATAATCTTAACGATGCCTTTTGACCTTCTATTGTGATGTCCCAAGTTAGAGTAATACAATCTAACCAAGGACACTAAACAGTGCCCGTGGTCAGATCAATCTACTAATCTAACAAATACCTAACGAAAATTTCGATGTTTCTTTTCTTTAGAGTTTAGTGCAATTAAAGGCAAATTGAGAACATAAGCACACCATTACTTCAATCAACATCCATTACCAAAAATGTATGAACCTGAATAGCCTTAAACTGTCTGAACTCAGATGAACCCTCGCCTTTCTTTCATGATTCGATTTTGTGTCATAATGACGTAAAAATGCGAAGTGTACACAATATATGTGTGAAATCAGGCATGTAAATGTACAAAAGCGTGACGAGTGACAGTGAGGCTCACTAGACAGGCGTGACATTCAATGATAGGGCAATAAAGATATGAATTGAAATGGTCTGATTTATCGCGGCAGACGGAGTTTATTTACTGGTATAATGTACAAACGACCATAAATATTTACGTCCTAAGGCTAGGGATATTAGATCTACTTACTCACGAGGATATTGAATTGAGGGTTAAAGATTTTCCGGCCTTGTTCTAGCCTAGGAAATAAGTTTAAAACCGACTGTCGCTTGCAATTTAACTTGGGAAAAACAACGATGAGTAGTCATTTCAGTCATCTTAAGAGATACCTAAATTGTTAGTTATTAAAAAATAGCAATAAAAAATGTATAAACGTTTTATTTTGAGTAACTGAATATATCTAATAGATAGGTTACAGCCCCAAGTTCTAATTCTAATTTGTGGTAGGGGTGATGTGGCCTGCACTGACGTCCCGCTTGGGGTGTCAGCCTCCGGTTCATAATTTACTGCCAACTGCTTATTAAATTTATCATACGCAGGATATTCTATTTTAATGGCAATATACATTTAGCATTTATATCCGGCATAAATTATATTAATAGTTTCTCGTTGGTGATCAAAAAGTAAAAAAATATATAATAATATGACTATGGAAATGATCGCTAGATTCAACATCTGAAAATTCCGAAATGATCGAATTCAAATCAATTCAAAACAAGAAAATGTATTCACATTGAGTTCATTGTTCACATCGGCTGATATATTTATTCATTCGAAATAAATACAATTAATGAAAGCAACTGTCAATGGCCCAAGTTCATCTCAATCTAAGACAATAGCCGAATGCTCAATAGTAGGTACTGAACTATAATGTATTTAGGGCTCAAATAAATACCATCTATCGGTCAAGTTCATTAGCTTATCTACGGCTGAAAGTCATCATGAAACAAGTCAATGGTCTCACATACATTCACCATAGAATAAAATAATAATGCTCATATTAAGTCAATGGTGTTCATTGATCTCATTTATCGACTTTATAACTAAGCTCCTGAAACATTTGTTGTCTATGGGCTGAATGTCACTATTGCTCAATTCATTACTTAAGGCGTATATTATAGCACGATTATACTGAATAATTCACGTGCCACACGTGATGTGAAAATTCAACGGTTGTTCTGAGACTGATTACAACTGTAATTATCTTATCCAAGGTGAGCTACCTTTAATAAGTTGTTGGAATGAATAAGCCCCTGTTCTATCGGGAAGTACCCTTTACTCCTTTCTGGATTTATAGGTTACGACGGGCTAACGACTATTAATAAAGAGTACCTGGTATTATAGTTTGTAAGTACTATTATAATTCATCGCAAATGAAGTAAGCTCCTAAAGGGATTTATTTTATTATATTTGATGGGTTAACATTGTACCAGTATGTGATAATGGGTTTTGTAGATGGCTACATACCATACCCCGATCTAAAATGGTTATCTACTACTACTCTCTAAGGTAATTGTCGGATCGGAACTAGTATTTTGTGATTGGAAAACGTTTTACTTGTTAACAAAGAGACAACAGTACAGAGTACCACCTTAGAGCACACAGAAACACAAAATTATACGGCTCGTCTTCATACTCCTTCCCTGGCATCTCTTAATCTGTCCTGACGCACGATGGATATAGGAAGGTATAATCGATGAACCTTACATAATTGAGAGTCCACGCAAAATGCAAAATATTTACAGTATTAAGAGATCGAAAGTAATTGTCTAACTTCTTTTGAAACCAATTAGGTCAAATCCTAGCTAAATCACAATTTTCCTTCCCAGAAAGGATGGTTCCATAATTGGTGATTTTATATGTTTCTGGCACATACCATACAGTATAAGTTCACATAGTAGGACTGTATAACTTTGAATGTATTTTTAGGTTTGTTTAAATTAATAATTATAATCTGTTACTGTAATTTATCGACTTTACACCCATTGAGGGAACCGGAGGAAACCAAGTACTTTTTAATGACCGCAAGAAACGGAAGTAATATCCCCTCATATTACTTCCGTTTCTTTACTGCCTTGCATGTACCTACCAGTAACTGCGAGTTTGCAACTACGTGGATGGTTGCATGTTATGAAGAAATATAAAGACGCATGCGCTAACTACCCTATATAAACCCTTGACGCCCCCGCCCGCTATCAGTTCGCGACATTCTACTCGTGAAGCGACCTTACCGCGCTCAATCTGAACCACATCGCAACCAACGGAAAAGTTTACAATAACAACAACAACATTAGCTATTCGCAATCGAAACACATAGTTTCGATTGCTCTCAGTGAAAATCGAGTGTTCTGACGTGGAAGAGAAGTGATTTGTCGAACTTATGAAAAACAAACTTGGAATCAACTTTTTGGCGAGTGAGAAGTTCGTCGGCGACCTGCTGGTGAACGAAGCGGGACAACAGCGCACGCTGAAATCGGGAGCTCGTCGCGAGTCCGTCACGCCGAAGATAGTTGTGTGCCCACCCATGGAAGAAATGACGGAGCCCATTCAGACCCCACGAGGTGGACGTCTCTTGAAGGCTCTGAGTCGACGTATATCTCGCCGTACCACCGATTCTGACTCTGGAAGTACCAGCAGCAACGAAAGTGTATCAGGGGAGCAGGGCAGATCTGATGACCGCTCATCGTGCTCAGCAAGTGAATCAGGCAGCGACGGTTCGGAGCGACATCGCCGCCACCGCTCCACCGTTTCATTGCGACGTGTCTTCCAAAGTTTGAGCCTGACATCTCGTTCGCAATCTTGCTCTCCTACGGAACGCTCCCGCCCGCCGAAGAAACAGCAGCAGCCGAAACGCATCCTCCGACCTCCCGTTACCTACACCTACGTCCGTGGCTTATCCGGCCTACCGACCCAGAGAGTGCCGCGTCATACAGTCAGCTGCGCGACCATGGGCCTAAACCGATAAAGGAATGCACCCGATTAAGCACTTTCAACCTGAAAACGGGTGGAGATCAAGACTGGTTAAGTTTTATGAATAGAATAAAAAACGCTAGAGAGACGAGTTCTCATCATATCAGTAGATATTTGCTGAACGGGAGAGAAACGTAACGGTGTCTTCATCCAGGACCAAGAGTGGCGAAGCGGGGGCGCCTCGCACGGCCTACGCCGTGGGCTGTGACACGTTTTATTCTTATAAGGGACAATACATAAGACTGTGTAAAACGATCGGGAGTTTGTTATTCGATCTGTTAAGTATTATTAGATGACACTATAATGACTTCTTTGGGACATTATCATAATTGATTCACTGCACCCTAGACACCGACCTTAATTATTGTAGTTTTGGAATTGTATCATATTTGAGTCACGTTAAACTCACGAGCATCTAGGTAAATATTATATTCATCTAATGTATCAGTAGATACACGTATCGTATATTGAAATTTGAAATCAGTGTTCTTGTACACCTATTTGTATTTTTGTTTATCAAGCATAGTGCCTTTCCACATTTTGAAAGTAGAAGTGGTAGTCAACACGTATACTATTACATATAAGGACGGTGTAACTTGCCACAGATTATAAAGCAGTGTTTTAAAATTAAGTAACTATTTTACATTATTTCAAACTGTAACATTCTCATCATCACTTGGAACGTTTCGAATTTGATATATCTACCTATAGGACTATTTGTCTGTAATTTACTATTGTCCTGTAAAATAATCAACTTGGTATTGCTATACCTATATTACTTATGTAGTATAAAATATTGAATCAATTAATGTTAAGTCATTTTTAATTCTAAGATGAGTTTTCGTAATAAACATATTATATGAATACTACAAATCATTTTATTATTTTAATCCTTAAACTATAATTACTAGGAACCAAACCATACCTTCTATATATTCAGTACCTGAGTAAGTATTTAGGACCCATCAAAGAAGATAGAAATAAGATTTATAATTCATTTATATTTAAAAAATAAAGAAACATGATTATTATAACAAATCTTTTGTTATTTTAATCATGTAAATTTTTACATTTGTTTTATTTTTCGGGGTACTTGTACATAGTTCTTGGGTAGAACGAGTTTGAATCTCATAATAATAATTAGGGCCAGCATCGACTACATCGATATAGCAGCGTGAAAGCTCTAAACGTATATAATTTAAACGCAAGCAAAGTTTAAAAAACCGACTTTATCGCTTATGGTTCGGTTTTGTCTTGACCGATTCCGATATAATTTATATGGAACCACCTCTGACTCTCTACCAAACAAAACAAAATCATCAAAATCGATTCATAATTGGCGGAGATATTGCGTAAGATACAAAAAAAACTTACAGTCGAAATCAGATCCTTCTTTTTTGAAGTTGGTTGAAAATTTGTTAACTATAGTACACACCTCGAAAGATGAGACTTGACAAACCACGTAATGTGACTTGATTTCGTAATATTTTTTTTTATTTTTTAAATATATTATTGCTAATTTGCTATACACCTAATTCTGAATGTCATCGAAAATGCCTGAATAGATATACACATTATGGATAGCTATTGTAGCTCGTTGACTGTAGCTCGTCAAGTCTCATCTTTCGTGGCGCGTATTATACCATCTCGTCTAATGGAGAGTAAGATGCGGCCCAAGATATACCTTCCTAACCTAGAAGATACTTATTAGACTTAAAACCTCCGAACGACCTACTGATCAGGGAACAAAGACGCGGACATTAAGTTCCACTCGTTACAAACAAGACAAATGAGAGATGTACGTAATAAATCTTAAGCATAAAAATTTTTTAATTATGAAATGAATATAAAAAATGCAAAGTCACTCAAGTATTTTATAGAAAGCACAATAAAAAATTGTTTACCTATGTTCCCGTCAGGTATCCATCTAATACCTTTAAACGAGCAATTCTTGTGTATATATATAATCTGAATCTCGGTAATGGCACCAACGATTATCATAAAATGTAGTGTAAGTGTAGTATGCAGGGGGTTTCGGGGGCGATAAATCGATCTAGCTAGTAGGTTTCATTTATACAAACGTCGTTTTAAATATAAAAAAAAACCGAACAAAGCTACTATAATCTTCCAGGTACTATAATATTAATTGATAACTGAACAACAAAATATCAAGTTTTAAGTCATATTAAACCAAAATGTGTAACTCAAATGTATATTCACATTTTTATATAGGTTTTTGCAAAAATCTACGCCTGATCCATGGGTCCGAATTTTCTAACGTTTTGAACTAAGCTTTAATTACACCTTATAAATAATCTGTGTAAAATCAATGACTTTAGAATTATTTTGACACTTAAAGTTTTGTAACTTTGAAAGTTACACTTATACTGCTACTGGGCTAATTAATAATGCACCTTGTCCTGTCGAAAGAGAATCACATCATGGGCTTTAAGCTGTTGCAAAAGATTCATTCTTCACTCTTTCTGTTCCTCCACGAAGAGTACTAAGTATATTATGTTTCACTGACCTAAACTGAAAAAGAAAGGAGTATAATGACCCCTGTATTCTCAGTGTAAGCACTCTCTTATCTGTGTCGTTTTTGAGAGCAAACAAGGGATCTCAATCTTTCATGAATCCTTCGTTGCGATTCAATAATGCAAACAAAAATATGATACATATTTCATTTAAGTTACTTCGAAAGCTCAATTGAACGATCACCTTTGTACCGAATTACACAAACAAGAATTGGGAAACAAGAAAAATATGTGAGATTGTTACATCTTTCTTTTACATATTGTCTATTATAGCCTATTTTACTCTATCGCGATGGTACGACAGACTTGCGGACTGCAATATTGTAGAGAGGTAAATAGAACATAGAGCTCTACCAACACTAATATGTGGACAAAAATACGTGGCAAGCTATTCTAGGCCTAGTGTGTTAATCAATCTTGACTACTTAATCACTTAACACCAGTCTGGCACTTATTTAATAAAACAGGAGTGAGAGGGGTAAATAAAACAAGTATCACTTTACCATTTTTATTTATTTTATATTGTAAACCTTTTGTAGTTGTAGGACTCATTTGCAGATTCCGCCTGCGGTAGTACCACACCATTGGCAGACATTCTACCGCCAAGCAGTACTGTGCTAACATTACTGTATTTCGGATTGAGGGTCATTGTTTCCAGTGAAATTATAGAGATTTAACATCTAATATCTCAGGGTGACGCGCGCACGCATGAGTTCGATTTGATAAGTTTAAAACTGCTGTTGGCAATGAACTGTAATGGGCACATGACGCTTACCATCAGGCGAGCAACTTGCTCATATCGTCTTTCAATGACATTTAAAAATCTTTTGAGTTTTTTTGGAAAACAAGTAAATTGTTCGACTTTTGTTTAGCATCAGGCCTCCTAATAACATTTGCAGTGCACATAAACTAGTAAAGTGCTAGTGCCAATGCGCTGGGATTACTAAAGCTGTAAAGTGTTATACCTAAACAGTTATTATATTGGCGACTCGCCCTTTCTACATGAAATTCGTCTTTCTTGCAAACTGCTCTAAACATATACTTGACAAAGTGGAATCCGATGGAATAATGAATAGCAAGTCTATCAGCAGAGCGATCCAGGTGGAATAACAGTAAAGACCTAACCTTGTTTGTGTTGGTGATTTTCATCTCTCCAGCTTACGGTCCGCGGGAGATTTTATAAGTCCTGCTTATTGATACCTATACTTGGGGGTTAAAAGCTTCATATGAAGATTTTATTGATTTAATTGTGTACTTTCTTTCTTTTTATATGAGGTTTCCGCAAAATTTATTTGTATTAAACAAACCCCCCAGTAAGTTTGAAAACTTGTACCCCTGGTGCCGGAAAGACGTACATCACACACAACTAGAACCAGTGAAATGAAATGAAATGAGTATATTTCATACAAAATAGAATATACATATTGGTCTCCATAGTTAATTCGTTCTTCTATTTTGCCATGTGATGGCATGGCAGTAACATACATTACATACATCAGTAACTCCATGGGGAGAAAATTCGAGTTCCCACCGGGAATCCAACCCAGCACTGACATCGTTAAAGGCACTATTATAACATACTACGCTATCGGACAGCTCATCTATTAAAGTCCCGAAAAATTTTCGTAGGTACATATAGATAATTCATACGAATAAAGAAATTGAACGCATTTTTTTTCCTTTGGCTCAATCTAGAGTTTAACACCACCCGCTGGCACAGAATAAATAATAACGGCTGTTAAATGTCGATGCAGTCGACGTTGAATTAAAAGCAAGTTACATGGTCTATCTTAAATTAAAGTAATATAAAAACATACTAACTAGAAAATGTTTAATCAACACTTTTTATTCGCCACTAATAGGAAACCATATGGGCAGTCACTTGCAAACGTCCACGAGCCGCCCACGCGGACACGTGACGGAAACTGAAAATTATTGTAAATAAATAGAAACATGTGACGGTGAAACACTATGTACAGATTTTTAAAAACTTAACGCCCCTCTAACTTTTTTACAAGCTTTTTTATTTAGTTTCACCTGTCTCGATGTTTGTCATCAAATCTTGCAAATTACATTTGATCCACTTCCTGGTTACCGATTGAGCTGAAATTTTGCATACATGTGTAAATCGCGTGACAATACAATATTATGATGACATAGTGCTGATCTGATGATGGAGCTGGAAGGTGGCCAAAGGAACTTCGCAATGAAACGACACAACCTCACCGAGTTTGGCTCATTTGAATTGTCTTGACGAGTAGTTTGTCTTTCAACGGCTGATGATGGAGTCGGAAGGTGGTCATAGGAACTCTGTAATGAAACGACGCATGGGCTCCTTTGATTCGTCTTGACAAGTTCTCTGGTTATATAACTTTTTTGAGCCTCACATACCCCTTTCCTTCACCCCTGGGAAGGAAGAGAAGTGCAAGGCATTTTCCACCCACAAAAAAAATGCCTACACCTAGAGGTGTTATATAGGGGGACGCCCGTTAGGAAATAAATCCTCGCAACCTAGCAAGGAGCTAATACACCTCCCGTAAATTACAAGACCAAAAATATGTAATTCTGTCTAAAAACGGGGCAGTAGGTAGGTTTTCTTCCGAGTTTACATGAGGCGTTACTACCTTTTTCCCTGATAGGTGAATAGCCAGCAGTTCCAGCTGAAGGCGTAAGTTGCCAGTGAAAACTAGGTATAAATAACATAACATGGATTCTTTGTTCTTGTTTTTCGATATGTATAACATTGGCTTCTCCAAATCAAGAGTGAACCGGTATTTTCAAGGCAAATAATCCTCACCTTTGACCACATCGTCGCTTTCTATCAGGTGAGATCAAATTCAAATATATTTAAATTAAAAAAACTGTACATGAAGCACGCATCTTACGTATTCAATGAAATACGTAACGATGTGAACTCATAAAAAAATGGAGTAGAACAATCATAAAACAGCAGTATAAAGCTGATAAACACATAAAAATTTCATAACAATGTCATAAAGTTACTCCAAAGCAGAATGAAATAAAAGCCGAAATAAAAGAGCTAAAGAAGTGTTAAATTTCGACCGGGCACCAAATAACCAATCTATTTCTATCGGATCCAAACCTTAGCAGCCTTCATAAATAATTCCTTGAAACACTTTGATAGCTGCAATGCGGTGCATAATATATTTATAGGGCAGCGGTGCCTCGAGGTCGTCACAGGTCTATTTTAAACTACGGGAAGGAGGTCGACGATCGGATGCAGCTATCGATCTTGGCCGCTTCCGACTCTCTCGCATCCCAACGAAATGTATGTTTTACTAGAATCATGGATCAGAATACTTGCTATTGTAGTGCTATGATGTTATCATCTAATTATTTACTTAATCTAGGTAAAATGTTTTATTAAAGCTTCCTTAAGAATAAAAAAGTACTAATAAATAATTTATGTAATTCAAAAGTATACCTAACTTATGTGCGTCCATCACACATATCCGTCCTCATCTCACTAATGTCAATGTTACACTAAACAAAAGGCATAAAATGTAAGCTAATTTTCCATACAAACATTAAATTGAAAAATATAAGTCGATGAGATAATCGATTCAATTATTTTTTAAAATATTATAAGCAATAAATTAAAAATAGTCATTTCCCAAAATAATTTATAAAACAGAAATTTTAATTCACAAATAGATCGAATTGATTTTCACATAAACATCGAGATAGAAAACAAATCTTCGGTTTGTAATAGCTACAAAATCCTTGCAAATAACATTTATATATGTCAATTCAATGTTTGACTTATGGAAAACTAAGAAAAAAGTATTATTAATTGATAATATTCATTCCAACCCGTATACGCATTAATAAGTACGTAGTATATTGATCACTATTTTATAGATAGGGACATCATTTCCTGAAGCTAATACATTTTCAGTTTATGCTATGGTATATTCTATTAAAATAAACCGATAAGTTTGTAGCATATGACAACAAAATTACTTACTTATGTACGAATTTGTTAAGTTCATCGCCCGAGCAAACTCGTGTATATCTGTCTCCGTTAAACATTAAAAAAATAGTGTTTAATCGACAAAACTAGCTAAACTATAGTATCAATACCTAACTATAATACCTTAACCCTATTATATCAAGAATCACGCTCATATTTACACTATACTCATCCAAATTCTTATTTTTCTATTTTGGTAGTAGAGAATATCTGATGCTTAATCAGAATCACTCTTTTAGTGATCCATCTTAAAGTAAAAAATCTGTCATCAGTGTGTTACAGCAGTTTACAACATGAATTTTCATCAGGTGAGATTGCGGTCAAATGCTTGCCTATTGCCTATATTTATACAATATCTAGGTGAAATTTCTTACCAGAATACTACTTAGTGGGAGATATATTTGCGAAATCGTTGGTTTTTAGTGTTGTAGTTACGTTTGGCATTTTTTATCATTTTTAATCCAAATAAACGCATTAATGTTTTGGTTTCAATAACATTGTGACATGTAGCAATGAGTGTTATTCACATAATACTTGAGTAGGATATGTATAATTGAAACGCAAGCCAAGTTTAAAAACCCGACTTCGTCGCTTATATTTCGGTTTTGGCTTGACCGATTTCGATAAAATTTATATGGGACCACTTCTGTATACCAAACAAAAAAAACCTCAAAATCGATCCATATTTGGCGGAGTTATCGCGTAACATATATACAAAAAAACACCAACAAGTTGAATGGAGAACCTCCTTTTTTGAAATCGGTTGAAAAGTCGGCGTCACTTACGGCATTCCGTCGCTGAGATCTGTCCGACTGTCGTACATAGACTTGTGTTGTAGATATTCATGGCAGTTAGAAAAGGTAGTTCTGAACTTGATAAAAATCATTATGGGACCCAGTTGTCTTTTTTCCGTTAGTTTCTAATGAACCTACAGCGAATGTAATCTTTTCTAAATTTTAATTTAATTCACTACCTACTTTTTATGATGATCAGTCATCGCGCTGTTGAAACATCTGCAAAAATGTGATTTCCGTAACGGGATTAACAGTGGAAACAAACCTTAAAACCATACATAATCATACGTGTTGGCGTGGCGACCGCGAATTTTCAGGCGATTGGGACCGCTTTGAAGCTTGGACCACGGTCTCAGTGATCCGTATATTTTATATTTTTTTATTAGGCGACGTTTTGATAACATGTCATTATTATCGTTTACACAAAAGAAGTATAATTCCGGTTTGTTTGAAGCGTTTTGCTTCTACGTTTATCACCCGTACAGCGAGGGAGTGGAACTCATTGCCTGCGTCTTTGTTTCCTTAACGGTACAATCTAGGTGTCTTCAAGTCTAGAGTGAATAGGTATCTTCTAGGTAAGCATATTTCACATTAAAAAACAAAATCTTCACCTTCTAAAATAACAGGCAAAAATTTGGAACCGCTAACTTATAATAATACCAATCAAGATATTTAACAAACATTATAACAGAAATGCATCCTGGGAGTGGAGGCCTGGTGACCAGTAACACAGGTTTTTTGAAAAAACATACATCAGGCACCAGGCTCTCACAACACATTGTATATATGCCTACTAACTATATATTACTTTACTATTAGTTTAGTTATACCTACCTGTTGTGAGAGAAAATAAACGATTTATTATCAATTGAATTCCGGTTTTCTACTTACGCACATAATCTTCGTGCAAATATATTTATACTGACTAATTATCTCATACACGTGTTATCAACAAGTTATTTTGAGCTTAATATCAAGACGAGTTTAAAATAGTTTTAAGCTACCCTAGATTTAAGTATAGTATAGTCTGTCTAATGGAGTTATAAAAGGAATGTGTAGGAGTACTTGAAAGACCGACAAACAAGCTGAAACTACCCTTTCCGGTATTACTTGAACCTCGAATGAATATCTGAAATAACCTGAATAATATTTGCTAAAAGGGGCGATCGCAACGGATGTGTTGTCTAAATTTAGCCTTGGTCCGTGAAATGTTGCGCCTGACGGTTTATCTATATCCAGACTGAAGGCTACCAAGAAGGCTTCACGGCCGAATGAACGGCCCCGGCGCACACAATCTCAACATATGTACTTACAGCAATACACCTGTACACGCAGTAACTTCCATTGAAAACACAAACATCGACCCCTACAACAGCTTTTGCTGTTGACCGCGTGTGGAGCTTCGCATCATCCGCACAACCTATCAGCAGGGGTGTACTGCCTACGTCACTGGATCCAATTTTGGGTCAGTAGGTCACAAGAAAGGACTGCAGCGGTAGTGCGATGCGGGGGGTAATTTTTAAAGCTATGTGACGTCACAGTTAGAGCCTTGAGCCCGTCGCGCCCCCCGCGTGAATGATGAATGAATAGCTCGATTGGTGTTAACTAACTCCAACTAGGTCATACGACACAACACGATGTGATAAATCAAATGCATATTCCTTCCTATTTATTGTGCATCTTAATTTGATAAAAAAAAAAATTATTTTATTTACTCCTTTAAACAATTTTGAAAATGGAAATTATTTGTACGGAAAGGCATACATTTTTATTATTTCTGATAGACTAGGATTTAACCACTATCTCATCTATAGGTCTAGGTCTGTACGCCACCACAGTATCATTTAGAGGCTGTGGTGGAGTATGATAAAAACGCTGATGACTGGCTCTCAAGGAAAGCTGATGAAACACCACTTACAACTTGCCTCAGATATTTCTACTTGAGTACTAGGTATGCTCAAGGTATATTAACTAGGGAACTATAGAGAAGAGTCCACGAGAAAATGCCCTACCACCCTAAAAAGAAGATATAGCAACCTATTAAACGTGTTTTGCGGCGCTGATTTCTTGTACTTCAATCATCGAAATATATTCATCAATATTTCGATGATTTTAGTGTATTTCACTCATAGTATTTCAAAGATAGGTATTCAATTGTTTATGTCAAGATAAATTCCTTAATTGGAAGTTTGCATGAAGCGTGCCTAACGTGGGTAGTAGCATAATTAAAAGTTCGTCACACTTGTTCAATAACTTGACCTTTCCAAAGAGAAACAGCGATATTGGTTTAAAATAATAGAATCATTGTGCTTATAAGATAAAAAACTGTGAGATACAGGATTTGGGCGGATCACACAACTATAAGTGTTATAACTCGGCTTTCTTAATAATAATTGCTCTTGTCAAATTATAACAACCGCCGTGCCCCGCGGCTTCGCCCGCTATTATCAAGTTGAAAAGTAGCCTATGTGTTAAAACTAGGTATAATATATGTACATTCCAAATTTTATCCAAAAAAGCGTGAAGAGGGAACAAACATACTTACACACTTACACACAAACTTTCGGATTTATAATATTAGTGGGAAGAAGGATGCACCTATTTTCAATAATTTACACTTAAAATTAAAAGTGTAATTTTTACTATAAAAACCATAGCAGCGCGGTCGGCCTGGTCGATCATAACTGATTTCAAAGTTAAGCAATTGATTTAGTTTATATAGCCTCAAGCGATAATAAAAAAAAAGGAAAAAAAGGAGGAGGTACTCAAGTCACCTGTATTTTTTTTTTTATGTTTTCATATCTTGGTTCCATGTGTTTTGTTTGTTTGAAAGAGTTTGCTTTCTAATTGGTCCCAATTAAATTTGATCAAGATCTGATCTCATAGTTCTTGAGATATCGTCAATAATGCGTATTTAGAACATCTAAACTGATCAAAGTTCCGAAGATAAAGCGGTGAAGTCGGTTTTTTTTAGCTTTTCTTGCGTTTAATTATTATTAATTCAACTGAATGAAAGGTGATAGGTGGGTACGATACTCACGGCCAAACCACGCAACTGGTTTTTTTTTTAAAGTGAAAACTTATTTGGGCGCATTGAGCACTTTTTAGGAGAGCAAAAAACTCGCGTCATCTTCACCGAACGCTTTCCATGAGCTATATGTATACTGTGTATATATGTGTACTTTTTGGGTGAACAATAATTAAACACAAGCAAAGCTTAAAAAACCGACTTCACCGCTTTATTATCGGAACCTTGATCCACCAGCTTTCAAATAAAAAAAGAATCATCAAAATCGGCTCACAATGAAAGAAGTTGTGAGGTAACTTTTGAAGTCGGGTAAACCAGAATATCGTCAAAGTACGCATTATTCATATAATACAGTAGACTTGAGTACCTCCTCCTTTTTTGCTTTTTTGGGAAGTCGGTAAAAAGCGTGAAACTCGCGTCATCGTCAGCGCACGCTTCCCATGAGCTATATGTTTACATATAGTGATATATATTATATATAGTTTTCACTTGTATCGGCAGTCCCCAAAGACTGCCCTGCATGTTTTTTTTAATATTTTATTTAGTTAGACAGCAGTTGATAAACAATAAACCTTAAGATAGATATCAAGTAGCCGTTTTTTAAATAATAAAATGCATTCAAACATACACGTTATTACTCCTTAGCGCCCATTATTTATAAGACGTACACTTACGAGCCTTCTTTTATTATCACTTCCTATCCTACCACAACGATTGTATTATATGCAATTTTAATGCCTTTTGATGCATGTTGACATTTGCACAATACCACTTTAACTTTAATACTTATATGCCACTTTACTTATATACGTAAATGGCAGGATTTAAGTATGCAATTTCAATCCCACCATAACCAGTTTCAACTATACATACGCAGAGATAATCTTTTTATGTATATCCTTCAGTTAGTCTCTGGAAACTTCCACACTTTTATTTGCAATGTGCGGAGTAGATACAAACTCAATTAGCCTTCCTCTGCTGAGAGCTTTAGAGTGTGTGTATATTTAGCGATATTTTAAATGAATTACATGGTAATGACAAGCAAGGAGAATCATGAACGATGTCATATGAACACGAACGACTTTATTATTATGACAACTAGCTAAACTTGTGAAAGAGAAAAATTGCAATTCATTTGTTAAATTAGAATTAAATAGACGAGAAATAAATATATACGCGAAATTCAAATTAAAAATTTCCAATAATTTACTATACTAAACTCAATAATGTAAGTCTCAATTGGACGACTTGGCTAAAATAGACATATAAATTAAGTATAGCCAGATATTTTTGATTTATATAACGAATAAAACTGATAGTTTATTTATGGCGTTGAAATAATACAAGTACTTGCCAAGATTTTTTGACAACTGTTTCACTCTTCATCATACGATCGCATAAGTAAGGATTTTAGATGACTAGACTTGGGACTTTTTCGTCGTGATCTCGTGGTTTAAGCGAATTCCGAGAAAAAGCATCGTAAATGCTTGAAACCTAGGTGGACAATTTGATCAAATAAAGGTGAGTGAAAACCGTTTCTCAATAATTTTATAATGAGCAGAAAGGCCACAGAACGCTTCGCCCACTCAGCTCGCGCATTGTGGTCACCAGTAACTAACTCCTTTTCGCTTTGTCGTCCTCGCACCTTAAGTATATCTACTACACACGATTTTTACAGTAGAAATATAATTATAGAACTCACTCCAATAATTGATCGCAATCTCTTAATTGACTTGGACGGTTTTCTGTCTGTCCTTCCGTCCGCCCGTCCGTATATTTGAGTCAATTAGCGTCTAAGCCAAACAAGTGAATAACTTCAAATTCTCAGGGAATATGTAAAGCTATGACTCAAAGACAAAACGGCAATTCAAATGATATAAATGAAAATATTAAGGGGGCACCCATACAATGGTAGAACGTCAGTCACTGATTTTAGACCTATTTATTTACGTATAGGCCCGGGGTCTATAACATATCTAAAGTTGAAATTTGCACGTAATATCCGTATATCCTGTAGATCTAGAAATTACAGTGCGCAGTGGCACTTATCACCACAAAGTGGTTGCATATGTTATCTCGGCCACAAGAAGTCCACTGCTGGATATAGGCCTCCCCCAAAAATCACACACTGCGCTTGCCAGTCCGTGGCCTCCATTCGAGAACCTTTCGGCCGCATCGGCCAACAGTTCTGCATACTATGTGCCCTGCCCATTGCCACTTCAACTTGCTTATGCCGTTCACCCGCATTGTAAGTAGCAAAAATTTCACCAAGATGCACTTCACCGTAGCTGACAACAATGAGTGCGAAAGCATCGAACCCTCATTGTTGATAAAATATATTCAGTATTATATTTCAAGATGGGTAAAAGCTTCGGATACTTGTTATCTATATCATCCATTTTCGATTTCCCACAGTTAAACATTTTCGAGATTTCAACTTAGTTACTAGTTAAATATACCTAGAACCTAATAATAATGTAAGGGACAATGAACTTCTATTTTGATTTTGCCCTTAATACATTTTTATCTATTTACTTATATAATATTTTTTCTGTTTCATCATTTAAGTATAATTTCTAAGGAATAAAATGATAAAATAATTACCTACAAATTGCTTCTAAATTATCTAAAATCCATATAAGTCGACCTCTCAACTTTTACCCGATTGAAACAAAATGAGGCCAATTTTTGCGTTCCGAGAACTTCTTTGTTTACGCGCCAGTTTTTTGTATCTGTTTTCTATATTCTTCAACGTTATTAAATAGTATAATTTCTAGCTGAGTTATCCACATTTAACATTTATTTGCAGGTTTAGAAATATCAAAGTAGAAAATTGGGTTGTTTGAAAAATATTGCACTGATGGATAAGACCGCATTTACACCTGTTTCTGGTTGTGATTGTGTGTGATGTAAATGTTTCCGGCACTCACGACACAAGTCATCGAACTTAGTGTTGGGCTGTGAAAGTGTTTATATTCATTATTAAAGTAATGTAATACAGTAATTACAGTAACTACTCATTAGCTTAGTTGGGTGGCGTTCGCCTTCTAAGCAGGGATTGGATTCGATTCCCGACTGAAACACAAGATTTCTCCTCAAGGAACATTTGTGTTTCTGGTTCTTGTTGTGATTGTGTGTCACAACACAAGTCATCATACTTAGTGTGGGGAGTATGAAGTTACTTATGTTTTATGTTATGTTTACAGAAATGTTAGAAGCTATTTTTAATAATTGAGTTTAGCAAAATATGATTTTGAATGATTGTAATATTAATATTTTGAATTATATATTTTTATGAGAAAAACTAATTGCTTCTACACTATACAATAGAGTCGGGAGATAAAGGGCGATTATTTTCACCTTGTTTATTTATGTTACAAGATTTAGAGGGCCAACACAATCACCGTCTATAGTTGTAATTTTTTTTTCTAACTGACTGGCAAAAGTTACTGTAAGGTTTCATGACATAGTTACAAAGTCTAATATATAACGAGAGCTACTAAAATGAATCGGTTTGGAAGCTACATGACTATGAATATCGCTTTGTTTAGATATCTATTTTTACGAATCATATCACTCTGAAGCAATACAAATGATAATATGATTACAATTTTATGAAATTTCATACAATTATTACGTAAAACGTGATTTTAGATTTTTCTAGAAGATCCTACCTTTACAAGGAGAACCACTGGATTTTCCAGTTAGTTAACAAGTGAACACGTTTTAAAAAATGTACGTAGATACCTGCGTAGTTACTTTTTTGTCTCGTGTCCAACCTACCAACGGTAACCAACAAATGGCAACTCTTTTAAAGCTGCCCGTCCACTGGAGCGGGGCGAGTAAGCGGAGCAGAGCGAGGGAGTAATGCGGCACGGAGTATAAAAACGAAAAAATAAAGAAAAATGTTTTTTATGCAGAGGTTAGTGGTTAAAGTTTACAAACCATTTAACTCTTAGCGCCATTCGTGGGGGAGTAGGGTCCCCCACTGAACATATTTTCGGGCATATATTTATTGTTTTGAATGTGATGAGGTCGAGTCTCCATCATGTATTCTCAGTAACACCTGATATCTTGCAGCGTGTGAACGTGCATCGTGTTTCCGCTTTCCGTTTACGAGGTATGACCCACTTCGGGACCTATCTCCCCCACGAATGGAATTACGTAAGTAAAATTTTTCACCACATTTACAAATGTATGCTTTTTTTTAAGATTTTGAAATAATTCAAATAATAAATATATTACACGACCAAATTACTAATAAAAAAAAGAATCAAGCCAAGATGTCACATAAAACAAGATTTCATTTGTGTCCGCGCAGCAAAGATATCAAAACTTCAAGAGTGTGCTCAAAATCATTATAACACACAATCATTATAAATTTTGCTAATCGCTGATGATAGCTTAAAGATTCAAAGATATATCTATAGCCTTCACAATAGCCTGTATCGTGAAGACCCAATACGAATATTAAATGTTACATTAGACAAATTAGTCAAAACAGTTTTTTGCTATTTTTTGCTCAATATTGATAACGACAACAGGTAGACGCTTGAAATATTCACAGAATATTTCGTTATATATTTACTTTATAAATAAATAATTAAATTTAAATAAATCAAATATTTCCCATGCAACAGACATGATTTTTAAGCTATTGCATACCTTCTATCGCGGGCCTTGAGCGTGGAGACCGAATCCAGAAATTCCGTAACGAAAATAACCTAACACCCCCACTCCGACCGGCACAGCGGTGATACTTTTAGTTTTGCCATCTATCGATGAATAGCAGAACTTTTAATGACTTTTTTGAAATATCACGCTTGTCTCTTTAGTTCAGCAACTCGCCTTTAGGTGGCAGGAAAAAAAATACTGCATCAATAAAATAAATAAATAATTATAATTGCATAAGTTGATAAAAAATGCTATGCAATAGCTTTACCGCGGCAGTCCCCGAGTGCCACACGTCTTTTTTTTTGCCGTTTTTATAGATTACTAGCCGTGCCCCGCGGCTTCGCCCGCTATTATCATGTTGAAAAGTAGCCTATGTGTTAATCCTAGGTATAATCTATGTACATTCCAAATTTCATGCAAATCCGTTCAGCCGTTAAAGCGTGAAGAGGGAACAAACATACTTACACACCTACACACAAAATTTCGGATTTATAATATTAGTAGGATGGTACAGAACCCTTCGTACGCGAGTCGACTGGCACTTGGCCTGTTTTTTAAAATTAAGTCTGCAAATCCAAGTCCACACTCCAAGCGAAACGGAGTGGAACTTAATATTGGCACAGCTCCGCTTGGCTCCAGTGGACGAGCAGCCTAAACTTGAAATCAACTGAAAAGGCTTCGCAGTGACGCACGTCTCTCATAAAGTAACAATTCTAAGGAAAATTCACGTTTTATATTTGGATGGCTATTTGTAACTTATTTTTTCCATAAACGTGACTTGTAAACACGTGGCCATTGTTTCGGGAAAAAGTTGTTTACGTTTCGGTACAAAATTACTGATTCTCAAAACCTCTTGCTATTTTCTAAACCATGATAAACAAATACTACTTATCCATATGAAAATAGAATATAACTTATATGTGTGTAGAATATGTATTTTAATTATATTTAACCAACTTCAATATATAATAATAACGATATACTGTGCACCACCACCGAATACAGTTAATACAAAATTTCTGTTCATACAATATGGACGCACAGGTAGATATCCACGGTGGATAAGTAGGGAAACGCCATGTCCTGTTGCTACGTCAAAATTAACCCCACGTCCTTCGAACGAGGATAATTTCACTCTACCAAATGTCAGACAGAGCAGTTTATCCACTTCTCGTTGCGCCCATGTTATGAAGGGAGAAATATATATATATATCTACGCCAAATAACTTACAGGGATATACTTTCCCTTTCCACTTCTGCTATGCTGTGTATGGTGGTAAGGACAATCTTGTCCCTTGTTAGTGAATAAAACAGGGTATACAATATATGTCCCTACGCCATGCTAGGCCTACAGGTCCAACTCCTTTTTGTAATAGTTCAAACAGTTGGATAACGCAGATGAACCACGTGCAACAAGCCAAGATGTCTACAATATAGAGATTTCGCGTAGCAGTCTGTCTGGATATCCGATGAAACAATGGGTACGGGATAATTAGATCGTGTAATTCCGTGGTACATTCTCCAAAATGTACAAGATACAATATTAAGAGCTTCGCTACTTTGCACCCATGCCTTATGCTCTGAAAATAGTCTATCTAATCTATGACTCTGAAATTGTGCATCTGACAGACCACATCACCGGCTCTTTTCTGTGGAATCAAGTTGGTTGCCTTCCTAAAGATGAGATCAAGTTATAGTGTCAATATAGAGGGCTACAAAGATAGAAATTCAAATTACTATTATGAACAAGTTTTATTATGTGCCTAATGTGTGCAAATAGTAATATCAGAATAGGTAGCCTAAATTCTTTGGTCTAGTCACATTGGTAGTGAGTTCAACGTTCTGCTGACGGCCTCAATGAATAAACGATCAATACGATTTTTTTATATATTTTATTTTAATAGTACAGTCACATTGATTGTTGTACACTCACGGCTTATTCCCATGGAGCCCAATAAAATAAAATAAATATATAAAATCTATTGCATGTACTAAAATGAGATAGAAAGATAAGAGTCAGGTGAAGTATTATTTAAATGAAAATATTATGGCCATACAAGTTGGGAGCAAAATATTTTTTATTTTTTTATATACCCTTGTGGGGTATTGTTAAAAAGAGTTTGACAAGTAGAGTATGAAACCGGTTTAAAAAAATCTATGTTGGAAAATAACGATTTGGTAGACCACCAAAGTCACTGTTTTTAAAACTATGTTGTTTCGGGGTCTATCTCAAAAACAGCTTTACGCTGAAAGCTGAAACTTACGTATAATATCTGTTATATCCTGTACTTGAACAACAAATACAGACATCAAACAATTATTAGATAGAAAAAAACAAGTTTTTCTCTACGAAGCAAAATGTAGGCGCGAGATCGCAGTTCGGCGCGAACGACTAGTAATAATCAGAATGATTTCGTCGCTCCAAAAACACATCAAGTTGCTCCCTTGTGTTTCTATTACACTCTTCTGAGTAAAATAGAAAATTGAGGGAGCCGCCACCAATTTCAAACATGCTAAGAGACCCAGACGTATTCAATATATAATTTCGATAATTACATAGTATTTTTCCTGTAACTAAGGCAATTGAGAATCCATGCTGCGTGCACGACCTAGACAACGTCCAATCAGTTGCCTCTTATGATAGTGCTTTATAAATTTCCACAGACACGCCAGCTTCGTGGAAATACCTATCAATTTGTACCTTATTTCTTCTTGGAAGGTTATTGTAAAAATAATACGGTTAACTTTGAGGACAAATACCAGTAATTTCATGTCTGATTGTACGTCATTCTGTATTTTATTTCGTCTCCCAAAACGATCAAGTAATATTTGTGAATATGGATAATAAGATCTATTATTTCTTATCATATGATAAAACATACAGTACGAAGAATAATGTCTGTACTTATATACCGCACGCTAATTTGCAAATGTTATAATTATTATGTTTTGTCACTTGAGTTAGGGAAAGTAGGTTCATCAGTTGTTCTATCTATATATATTATATAAAAGAAAGTCGTGTTAGTTACACTTGTATAACTCAAAAACGGCTGAACCGATTTGGCTGAAAATTGGTGGGGAGGTTGCTTAGAACCAGGAGACGGACATAGGACTTTTTAGGAACGTCACTTTATTTTTATATGTGTATAAAAATAATTTTCTCATACGTCACTCGGATTTGGTAAAGTACTAGGCAAACATAAACACGAAAGAGGTAATAATATAGTCACGTGGCATTGAAACGAATGATGGGTATGGCTTCCTAAACATGCACATTCATTGACTGTTAGGCGGAACGAAGGTTGCCGGGACAGCTAGTAGTTCATAAAAATAAATCGTTCAGATTGACGGACATTCCTGGTACTCGGGACTCAAGAAAAACATAAAAAAAGACTCTGAAAGTGTAAAGACGCTTAAGCGGCTTATTATTTCAATATAAGTTGCCCACAAGAACGAATCCTACAGCCACGTCATATAGAAAGTATCACAAAACTTTTCCATGAAATCTCAGAATAGCCCGATAATCTGCTTTCAACCAGACTATATCTGGATTTTATATGCGGATTTATATCGTTCAGAAAAATTAAGTACACAAAGCGAGTCTACGTGGGAGTGATTTAAGGACACAGGTAAATTCAGGTACGAAATTTACATTCACAAATATATTAGGAGTACTAAACAATATTTTAAGAAATCTAAAGACCAATTGCCTATATTTTTTACTACTTCTTTTCTGCTATTTCTACTACTAATACTAGATTAAAACTATATACTAGCTTATACCAGTGGGTAGTTTAACAATGCAGGTGCCTCTCAGATTTGCAATGCCAATACTTACCACGTTAAGCCAAACAGGTACCAGCATTTTTATCACGCGTCGTAAAACCAAGCTTTTAACCGGGTACTTCCCAACGGATCATAGTATCGGATTTTCACATTCACCGATCATCCAAGTGTCTCAATACCAAACGGCTCAAATATGTACCACTCTTTACCGAGAGCTTTAATTTTTAGCGATTTAAAAAAAAAAAGAGGAGGTACTCAAGTTTACAGATTTTTTTTTTTTTTTATTTGTGTTACCTAGTAACTTCGTTCCACGTGAACCGATTTAGAAATATTTTTTTTGTTTGATAGATGTTGCTTTCCAATTAAAATTTGATCAAGATCTGACTAGTAGTTTCTGAGATATCCTCAATAATGCGTATTCTGTGGACTACATTGACGATGTTCTCGTGTTTAACCGACTTCAAAAGTTACCTCATAACTCCTTTTTTTGTGCGATTTGCGCGATTATTTTTATATTTGAAAGATAGTACTTTTCATATGGTCCAATTTAAATTTGGTTATGATCTGATAACTAGTTTTTGAGTTATTGTCAATAATGCGTGTTTAATACGTTAAATCTGATCAAGATTCCGAGGATAAAGCGGTGTAGTCGGTTTTTTAAGCTTTGTTTGCGTTTTTTACCTATCCGTCTGACTGTCCGGCCTTTCGTCCATCCGTCAGTCCGTATGAAACAATATTTATTTTTCTGCCCGTGCTTATCGTTGAAACGAGTCCCGCAAGTAACTCGTTTCAAACGAAACAGTTTAAAATAAACTATGTTGGGAAATAACTTTTATTAGGGCAGCAAAGTCACTGCTTTTGACTTATTTTGTCGTACTGAAACATACGTATCTATATTATTCGTTTAATCCTGTACCTATTTAACGGGTGCGCATTGTCTTACGTAACTTTTCAATTCCTATCATCGGAGGTCCGAAAATATTTCTCATACCATTTAATATCATAATGATTATTACTCATAATATTTGTTTATACTAATGATCGAAATTCATAATCATTCGAATAAATAACTATAATATTCATAAATGTGTTTTATTCTAATTAATACATTTCTTAATAATAAGTGGTTTTATCCACCGGCGAAGCGCCAGAAACTAATTTTTGTTAGAAAAGTAGACAGACTCAGTGACAGATACGTAAAATATTTTCTTAGTATTATCATTGAATGTTATGAAGAAAAAAAGTTATGAAAAAAAAATTATGAATTTAAACTGGCTCTAGGTAGCAACAGTATTAATTTAAAAAATGTGATCACTAACTGATTATGAGCTTCGTTGGCAGTAATAAAAATTAAAAATGTATGAATAAAAAAAGTATGAAAAATAAAATTATAAAGAGTAATTATTATGAACACAAATCGGTAATAAGACAAAGAATAGGATTTAGAATTTTATGTGAGCCAATATGGACCCCTATTCAACAAATAAAACAATCAAATAATTAATTATTATTAAGAAAAAGTAGTCGCGTTCCCTGAGATCTGGACAAACTATTTCTAGTTATTAAGTAGATTGCAGACAGCTTTAGAAGCTTGGGCTAGCTGGTGTTTCAATTCAAATTTGAAGCATATCTAACATAAAATATCATGACAGTGTAGCATAAAAAGGAGGATTCATATATATAAAAGGAGGTTCTTTCAAACCTTAGGGTTTGCTTTAGATTTCTTATTTTTTTTTGTTTTTAATAAATGTTGACGCAATGACCTATCTTGAGGTCTAATTTACCGACATACATATTTTCATCCAAATCCGTTCGGTGATTACAGATATACCACATCTCATGTCATCAGTCACACTAATACACAATTAATCAAATCAATTGACGTTTGTTAGTCTTACAAAAACTCAAGAACGGCTCGACCGATTTGGCTGATTCTTTTTTGTTGTGTTGGTAATTGTCAGGGCAAGGTGTGTATGTAACATTTTTTTGGAAATTGCACCCGCACGAAGTCAAAACTATATTCATTGCCCATAAGTATAAAAACAATAAAAAAGACATACAAAATTTTAATATCGACAAACAACACAATATTCATATTAATCCCATGTGCATACATGGTGCAAAAATCTAAAATTTTGCAATAGTGATAGGATTAGTATTATCTTATTACACTTCATTTCTGTGTGAGTATTCCTTTTTATTATTTTATATGTTTTCTAGTACAGTTAGAGTTTGACCTTCTAAGGAGGATTCCTCTATTAGCCTGGGAACGAGCCCTCTACTCATGCTACCAATCAGTAGGTCTATTCTGGTCGTCAATTCGAATTGATGCGACGTCGATACGACAGTCGATTGATTGAAATTTCAGTTGATTCAATGTTCATAACAAAAGAAAATCGTTCGTATTCGACGGCCATGTAAAAGTAATCTATGCCCGGAATAGACCCCCTGATACTTTAAAATCTACGTAGTGTTGTGATAATAAAACAAAAAAACATTATTACTTTCTTAATAGGTCAAACATAAAACTTTCAGAAAATTCGAATAACACATTAAATAGTTCTTTCTGCGAAGAAACGCCTACACATTAACTTTAAGGGGCCGTGTGAATCAAAATGTACCTAATTAAAATTAAACCTAACAACTAACTCCAAAATAACATTAAAATCGTATTTATAGTGTTATCCTCTTCTAACAACAAGCTTTAGAGTAGGACAAGACTAACATCGAATGCAGATCCGGGATGATAACCCAGATAATAAAACATAAACAATTACGTTTCTGAGCGCTACGGCGTAGTAGAATCTACGAGCTACGAAATTTGTAGAGATCACTTATTTGGTGAGTATGAATGAATGTGATATACATTCATTCATATTTCCCTAATAATGTCGTGATTGTTAAGCATTCTACTATCGGATATTCAGACAGACTGCAAAGCGACACCGCTATTTGGTAAATTCCACAAATGCGGAAGAAGCGTTTTTTTCCTCATGAATTAAGTGAACAGGAAAATAATGGAATTCTTTTTCTGAGTGTATGTTCCCTGTATGAAAAGGCATAGACAAACATGCCCATCGTCGACCGCATCATTGCTTACCATCAGGTCATAAAGTGGACAAAAGTTTGTCTCAACCGAAAAAAAAACCAAACCCTAACGGCTTTACCCTTCCTATTTTATCATAATCATCATCATCTCAGCTGCAAGAAGACCACTTCTGGATATAGGCCTTACAAAGATCTTCAAAAAGAATGGTTGTTAGCGGGCTGCAACCAGCGACTTCCTGCCTTACTATTAACCGTCTATAAACTACTTCACTGCTAAATTCCAACTGCATAGGCCCAGTAGTTTCCGAGACTTCGTAATTAGTCAGTGAATGTGGTCGACCCAATTGGCGCAGCTAACAGGTCCAACTAAAAAGACTAGAGCATTCTTCTCCTATTTTCACCTCGCTTGGACAAAATACCATATAACAATAAGTAATTAGTTTACTGTTATCTTTCCCCCTCACAAAAATAACATGCCTCTCAAATTAGTCGTTTTGAATGGTCGTTCTGCATCTAACACTAACAATGTCGAATCGGCCAGTCAGCATGGATTGGCACAAATCAATCACAAACACACATTTACCTCGTCGTCTTGCCCTGATGGTGCTTTAAATTTGCTAAATGCGCCATAAACCAGTTTAAAGCGCATTTATCACATTATACACATATATATTCGTACCTCAATGTTCTGGATCTAACATCGCCATAGAAATTTACTACGCACAACATCGCAAACACGGTGGGCGCAAGATTCTAAATAACTCTCACCTAAGCTGTGATATAGGCGGCAGCTGGTCCGCACGATTTATACCGTGTGACGTCTGTTAAAACATATTTTAGAATAACTAGAGGAGATAATTGACCAAATAAACCTAATAAGTTTGTCCTAGATTCAGCTTAAGGAATGTTCGGTGTTTATCGCTCTAAAATTATTTTTATTACTTGACTACGGTAAGAAAATTTATGATATTGTGACGCAATATTGTAGTTAGAGAACAATTTATTTTTTACTTGACACAAAATAAAACAATCCTACTTGCAGTTTTCACTGTACGATGTCTGGCAGGCCGGATGGTTGAGATTTCCTGTCCTACACTCGTACTCTTTACGATGAAACGAGTGTACTACTTGAGTGTTATTATAAAAAAATAACAAAAAGCTTTTAAGCATAAGTGAAATACAAACAAATATATTTTAGGGACGCAAGAACAAACTACGGTAAATCGACAATTATGTTTGAATGTGCACAATTATACAAAAATCAACCCGAAAGTAAATGTAATTTTTTTTTAAATAATTTTCAGTACTTGCTAAATACTAGATGTATATGATTATAAACGAATGTATGTGATTATTTATGTTCTTTAAGAGAGAATAAATCTTTTAATGTCAAGTAAGCTACCCTGAAAATAGTAGTCTCTATCATCTCTAGCAAGTTGTGCGTTGAATGTTAGCCAGTTAATAAATTAATAGATAGATGTACTCTTTATTGAACACCTTAAAATTAAGAAGAACACAAATAGAAAAAACAGTCAATTTTTTAAATAAATGTGTAACAAGAGCCGGTCTTATAGCTGAAAGCGATCTTCCAGACGACATAATATAGATGGCGAGGAATCACACAAAGTAATAGGACGTCGTTGTTCTACGTTCATAAAGTTTCTGTTAGAACAGTAGTGTATACGTACATGGATACTATTATAATAAAGTAATACATTACATTATATAAACAAAACACACATATACAAACAATACATTGGTCTATTTATTGTAAGGAGAGAGAAAAGAGAAAGCAAGGAAAAAAAATATTAAAAATTTAAGCAGCGACACAAGAGTTTTATATATTTAGATATGTGGTGGTGATTTCATTGTTTGTCGCCTCTAGTATCTATCATCTATATCATCTATACATCGTAGTGCTAGTTAATGGTCACACTAACAAGATTAATATTAACGAGAGATTATCCGTGATGCTGGCCATTATTTACCAATTTTCATGATAAGTCATAGGCGGCAATGGACGTAATGCCCTTGGAATAATGTATTAATACACAACAAATAAACCGGAAATAAACATTGAAATTTTGTGTTATTTTGTACATAGTAATGATGACTTCCTTTATCAAGTGCTCTGATAATCTGAAAAGATTTGGTAAAAATCGGGTAAGAATTTTCCCTTTCTACTAATAGTGGCAAGACGTGGTTAGCACGGGAATTAATCAAAAATGTTGTGATTTTCAAAACAAACTTAATTGTAATAATTACTTATTTTAGGTATTTAAAATAAGTAGTTATTACAATTTTATTGGTTCTAGCTTTTAGACAGTATTTCTATAAAATTAATAAACAATATGGTATTACATAACAAAAACACTATAAAAAGTCTTAATTGCGCCACTTTCTATTGATATATCTTATATTCTATTCATACTTTTCATAGTTCAACTGGTAAGACCATGGTCCTACTAATTTGACAACGCAGTTGGACCACGAACAATAAACCAGGCTACCAGTGGGTCAATGATGCAGGCTTCCTTACTAAGAGTGTCCAGTACTACCGTCTCAATACTATACTATTACCTATAAATCTATAATATGTAAATATAACTTAATATAATTGTAAGTAATAATAAAAAAAAAAATCTGAATCAATAAGTAAATTAGAAGTAGGATACGAGTAATGAATGATAGTAATATTGGTAGTTAATTGTGTATCTTTTGACGTTGTGACAATACAATACAATACAAATACTCTTTATTGCACACCAAGAAAAATATTAATTAACAATAGAAAAAATAACAATATAGCAGTACAATCGGCGGCCTTATCGCTAAGCAGCGATCTCTTCCAGGCAACCTTAGGATGGAGAGGATAAAACTTTGACTTGGGACACATACAATCTACAAATAATATTAGGACGTTTGGTCGTCGCAACACGTGACCAAAATGCTGGCAAATATTATATACAGATATTGACCATTGCCATTCAACGTGGCAATGCTAGCTGCATTTTGGGCATTTGCCATCGGTGGGCAAATTTTTTTTAGTAATACTTATTTTTGGTAAGAATTATCAGAATTACAATATTTTTATTGTTATATACCTACTTAATTCTGCATTAAAAATCGAAATTGAAGTAACCATCTGATAAAAACAATTTACCTCAATTATGATATTTGATCAAGTAAGTTAAAAGAAATTTATTTCATAATGATTTAGTACTGTACTTTTAGCTAAAATGTATGCTGATCAGATAACTAATGGTTGTAAGAAGTTTCTATGGCCACTTTCCGGCATCATTAGTCCAGCTCCATGGTACCATATTATTACTTTGTTACCGAAATTTCATACCTAGGTAAATTACCAACCAATTTAATCGGATAAAGAAAGAACACAAAAAATAATAACAAGTTTTGTAGCACTTTTTTCGGTAGTAGTTTATTTATGATTTACATAAATTTCATGACTTCTTAAAGAGTATAATAATGTCAATAAAAATAAATCACACACTTGAACAATGTTAAAAACTATTTCAATTTACACGAAATGACTTTCTAAATAAAAATATAATTATGTGAAGATAAATATCGAAGTAATCGGTTTACAAAAAGTACCTATACAAATTATTCAACGTATCATACAAAAACCTCAATTTTAAGTTCATTATTTAATTTCAATTACATACTAACACTACATATAAGCTCAGTGCAACCGTTGACTGCAACCCACAAACCTATAGAAAATATAGGCAGTGGGCACATAGAGCATATTTATTATATTAGACATAAAGTACGTAATTATGCTAAATTGACAGCATTTTCTTATAAATTCAATAAATAATATTATTTCGTCTCATATTTCTCGTAAAAAGAATTTGAATCTTAATTTTAATTCAGTGTGAATTACTTGATTACAAATTACATGAGAAGCAACCTTCCTACTAAATGTGTAAACTAGCCAACAACTCAGTACAGGGGAGCTATAAAGCTAGGCAGAAGACAATACCTTAGCACTATAATAAGGTGTGCCAAAACACGTGAAACATTTTTCCAACTTTTCTAGCCTCGTGCCGAACACGCTTTGTTAAACCTGTGGGTGCGGCAGGCGGCAGTCCCGTGCAAGAAAACGCCTAGACGCTCTTCAGTAGACCTTACGTAAACCTCCTTCCATCGGGTGTCCCGGGCGTCTCCTCGTTTTCTTACACGAGGGAAGCGCACTGGCCATGTAATAACCCCGTGACCGCCACTGGATCTCAAACTCGATTGAAAAACAATGAAAAAAGCGAAACCTTTTAAATAAATGAAAGTTGGTTTGGCACGTGGCTGAGATTTTGCAAGCGCGCTGCTTGTTTGGTGGTAAAAAAGGCAAGAAGCTTGTTTGGGTCAGTTTGTGTGTGCCAATCTGTCTATGTATTATTTATATTGTATGAGCAGTAAAAAGCATGTAATGTTTTAGTCGAATATTCATCTGTGGTTTTGAATGATACTCAAAAATTATTGATGGAATTTAAACTTTTAAGGTATCTGGTAACTTATAGCGTTGAAAACTATTAACTATTTATATCTGGTATATTTTTCATAAATAAAATTATTTTATGTTATATATTTATGTAGACCGAAAGATATTGTGAAATGAGTAAATAAGCTAGTTTTGAATGAACATATGGAATGAATGAGGAATGAGTGAAGGGACAGACGGAGAAAATTGTGAGCACAAGCTGGACGTATTTTGTATCGATAGGAGTTTATTTAAATATAAAGCCAGATTTTCTACGACGAAGTGCTTTCATTTCAATAAGAATCCTACATCTATTTATATTTTAATACCTAGAATAATTTTGTTCTTACAAGGCAACTGCGGGTAGTTGGAGACAATACCCGCCCTGGACGATGGTGACACATGCATGTTCCAGTCTTCAGATGAAATCCTAAGATATGCGTTCGGATTGCGAAAATTTAAAAGTAACAGAAGGAATTTGATTCAACATTTCTTCACTGAAAAAATATACGATAACAACAATAAAAAATTGAAAAAAAAATGTAGTAGTAAAGTGACAGTTCAAACAAATACAAAACCTCAAATTACATACGCCGGAGATATAAGGAATGAAAAATAATAAACACTTACAGCCCTACACTAATTTCTATGACTTGTGTCGTGGGTTCCGGAAACATTCACATCACAAACACAATTACGACCAGACCCAGAAACACAAATCTTCCTTGGAATATAAATTATACTAAAAAAAAGACAACATACAATAGTCAGTCGAATAAAAAACTCCTAATTAGGAGCTGATTACCTAATAAATAAAGAATAGCATAGATTCAGTATGTACTACTGCTAATACGTAAAATCACCTCGTGCTTCTCCTACAGGGGTCGACTCAACTAACTTAAGAATCCATGTTTTAAAAAGATTTGACAAGATCTTTTATGACTGGCCGCCTCCCTGACATAAACCCTTTCTAGGGAATGCTTGTATGATTTTCCAAATCCTCGTTTGTTGACTGGTAGAGACAGTAGAGATACCGTGCTCGCATCGCCAATTTATTACCGAACATATAGGCAGACGATTATGCAGCATCCTCTAATGCTTATAATACCTACTATTCGCAAGTAGCGTTTCGCTTCCATTTTCAATATAAGAACTGCAAAAGAATGGAACGCTCTGCCGTCTACTGTATTTCCCGAAAAGTATAATATTATATATAAATATATTTTAAAAAAAAAAAAGACGTGTGGCAGCACTCGGGGACTGCCGCGGTAAAGCTATTGCATAGCATTTTTATTTTTCAGTTTCATTTTTCTTCACAAAATGTTTTCGGTCACGTTGAGATGCGAACTCCATACCGATGCATACGATTCAGTATCCAATACCAATCGGCTACCGAGTCTTCTAACTAAAACTTCGAAATAAGCATATAGGTCTTGACGTTTACTTTAAAAACGTAAACGTCAAAACCTATACGCTTATTTCGAAGTTATAGTTAGAAGACTCAGTAGCCGATTGGTATTGGAAACTGAATCGAATGCATCTGTACGGAGTTCGCATCTCAACGTTGCCGAAAACTTTTTGTGAAGTCGCTAGAGTGGGGGGGTGTTAGGTTTTTTCGTTACGGAATTTCTGGATTAGGTCTCCACGCTCAAAGCCCGCGATAGAAGCTATGCAATAGCTTAATAAATACGTATATTTACCGAGCAAGCGTGCTTTATTTTTGACCGCATTGCACTTTCCATGGGGTAAGTTTGTGGTGAAATGATTAGTTAGTTACAAAGAAAAATAACACAAAACAATGAACTAAAAATTCAAAGCTCTGACTGCAAAAAAATTAATAAGTATATAAACCATTTTTAATTTCCTATTTTTTGATACCCAACACGATAGGTTTGGTTAATTTCTTTTTATTTACGTAGTATCTACTATTTCGCGCCAAAAATCCGCCATTTTGTATTTATTTTCAAACACCTATAGGAGAATTATTGGAACATATACAGTGCAGGTAATCTGCTTGTATCCCTTATTATCTCTTTTAATAAAAGCCTTAAATACCAACTATTATCCTTCCTACTAATATTATTAATCCGAAAGTTTGTGTGTAAGTGTGTAAGTATGTTTGTTCCCTCTTCACGCTTTAACGGCTAAACGGATTTGGATGAAATTTGGAATGTACATAGATTATACCTAGGATTAACACATAGGCACGGCTAGTAAACTATATTTTAAGACAAAAAAAAATGTAACATAACATCTAAGTGTTAATGCGTTTTTATGATCAAAAATTGCCCAAAGATGTGACACATTTGACAAGATATTTACCTACCTACTTCCTTTAATTTCCTCCATCCGAAACATAAACGTCAACAAAATGTAATATGGCATCACACACAAATTCTACGAAGTACCTACTTCACACGTCTCTTGAACTTGGCAATTTTGTATCGATGAGTTCATCCAAACATGTTACAAGTAATCTAAATAATATCCCTACGCAAATAGGGTGTAGTGATGTAAATTATAAGGTACGTACTTAAATCTGTGACCTTTCGACGAGATTAGAGTGAACATCCCTTCTTCTGCACGACAATATTTCGCGCTAACGACTTCACTTCGACAGTTATCAAACAGATTCGATTAAATTCATGAGAATCGTGAGGAATTATGACAATTTTATCACGGGATGAATGATATGGTTACCGAATTTGTGCTTTTCTCGATAGACGCGATTTGTGAGATATTTTTAATCAAAGGTATAATACCTTTTTATGTTTTACTTGCCAAAATATAAAAATAAGATCTATAAGATAAGATTTTTTAAGATATCGTCGTAATATGTTTTAATACAATCTTTGGCAATTTTAGCCACCTTGCAAAAGTTTTTTTTTTTTTTTGACAGGCTAGTATTTGACCACTATTCACCTGATGGTAAGTGACGATGTGATCGAAGCTGGTAAACACACTAGACCTGGAATACGCAGGCTCTCAAGGATAACTGCCGGAACACCGTATTTGGCTTGGCGGCAGACTTTCAACTTGATGGTGGTAAGCTACTTTGGTAGCAAGCCAGGCGAGCAACTCACAAAATGCTCTACCACCTCTAGTTTCCAGGTTAATTGAAAAACGAGCTAAATAATGAAGAGAAAACATAAAAGTCTCGAGCAATGGCATTTCTATCTATCTATTGGCGAATGGTTGTTAGTTTGTTTTGCAGGACACATCTCTAAGAGTGTGTGACAAATTTGTATTATTTAATTCCTGTAACTCCCTTCCACCTTTGTACAGCAAGACCAAGCAAATCGCTAGGTTCGGATCAGCTTCATTATGCAAACTACAATAGAATGTAACACCTTGTCTTTGTCTTGTATATCAATAAATCTATTTAAAGGCTTATTGAAGTTAAGAATGAATAAATCTTTTTTATGCAAGCATGCACTACCATTTACCACTTTATTGTCTCTCTATATATATAAATATATAATTATATATATGCCTTCACCATACGAAAAAGATATAAAAACCCAAAATGCTCCATCCATCTAGAATTTTCTCTAATATAGGTAGTGAAAATTCCAGGTATAGCCTGTACCAAAATACATTCGTAGTTCACCACCCTCAAGTAAAAAAATCTATTCACTATCAGCGTTAACCGAGATTTAAGTTCCGGCAGCTATCTTAAAGCCTAAAACAAAAAACTAAACCTATTTTAAGTCTAGACTTAGCGTGTTTACCACCCTCGACAACATTACCACTTACCATCAATTGGGACAGTAGACAAACGTAGCTAGCGTCAATGTCGTATCAAAGATAAAAAAGTATAAGTTATATTATGATCGGTCCACCGCTTTAGTCGTGACAAAGTAATAAACAGGCAGGGCCCGAGTTACTTTAAAAAGTATAAGTTATATTACGATCGGTCCACCGCTTTAGTCGTGACAAAGTAATAAACAGGCAGGGCCCGAGTTACTTTAAAAAGTATAAGTTATATTATGATCGGTCCACCGCTTTAGTCGTGACAAAGTAATAAACAGGCAGGGCCCGAGTTACTTTAAAAAGTATAAGTTATATTATGATCGGTCCACCGCTTTAGTCGTGACAAAGTAATAAACAGGCAGGGCCCGAGTTACTTTAAAAAGTATAAGTTATATTATGATCGGTCCACCGCTTTAGTCGTGACAAAGTAATAAACAGGCAGGGCCCGAGTTACTTTAAAAAGTATAAGTTATATTATGATCGGTCCACCGCTTTAGTCGTGACAAAGTAATAAACAGGCAGGGCCCGAGTTACTTTAAAAAGTATAAGTTATATTACGATCGGTCCACCGCTTTAGTCGTGACAAAGTAATAAACAGGCAGGGCCCGAGTTACTTTAAAAAGTATAAGTTATATTATGATCGGTCCACCGCTTTAGTCGTGACAAAGTAATAAACAGGCAGGGCCCGAGTTACTTTAAAAAGTATAAGTTATATTACGATCGGTCCACCGCTTTAGTCGTGACAAAGTAATAAACAGGCAGGGCCCGAGTTACTTTAAAAAGTATAAGTTATATTATGATCGGTCCACCGCTTTAGTCGTGACAAAGTAATAAACAGGCAGGGCCCGAGTTACTTTAAAAAGTATAAGTTATATTACGATCGGTCCACCGCTTTAGTCGTGACAAAGTAATAAACAGGCAGGGCCCGAGTTACTTTAAAAAGTATAAGTTATATTATGATCGGTCCACCGCTTTAGTCGTGACAAAGTAATAAACAGGCAGGGCCCGAGTTACTTTAAAAAGTATAAGTTATATTATGATCGGTCCACCGCTTTAGTCGTGACAAAGTAATAAACAGGCAGGGCCCGAGTTACTTTAAAAAGTATAAGTTATATTATGATCGGTCCACCGCTTTAGTCGTGACAAAGTAATAAACAGGCAGGGCCCGAGTTACTTTAAAAAGTATAAGTTATATTATGATCGGTCCACCGCTTTAGTCGTGACAAAGTAATAAACAGGCAGGGCCCGAGTTACTTTAAAAAGTATAAGTTATATTATGATCGGTCCACCGCTTTAGTCGTGACAAAGTAATAAACAGGCAGGGCCCGAGTTACTTTAAAAAGTATAAGTTATATTATGATCGGTCCACCGCTTTAGTCGTGACAAAGTAATAAACAGGCAGGGCCCGAGTTACTTTAAAAAGTATAAGTTATATTATGATCGGTCCACCGCTTTAGTCGTGACAAAGTAATAAACAGGCAGGGCCCGAGTTACTTTAAAAAGTATAAGTTATATTATGATCGGTCCACCGCTTTAGTCGTGACAAAGTAATAAACAGGCAGGGCCCGAGTTACTTTAAAAAGTATAAGTTATATTACGATCGGTCCACCGCTTTAGTCGTGACAAAGTAATAAACAGGCAGGGCCCGAGTTACTTTAAAAAGTATAAGTTATATTATGATCGGTCCACCGCTTTAGTCGTGACAAAGTAATAAACAGGCAGGGCCCGAGTTACTTTAAAAAGTATAAGTTATATTATGATCGGTCCACCGCTTTAGTCGTGACAAAGTAATAAACAGGCAGGGCCCGAGTTACTTTAAAAAGTATAAGTTATATTATGATCGGTCCACCGCTTTAGTCGTGACAAAGTAATAAACAGGCAGGGCCCGAGTTACTTTAAAAAGTATAAGTTATATTATGATCGGTCCACCGCTTTAGTCGTGACAAAGTAATAAACAGGCAGGGCCCGAGTTACTTTAAAAAGTATAAGTTATATTATGATCGGTCCACCGCTTTAGTCGTGACAAAGTAATAAACAGGCAGGGCCCGAGTTACTTTAAAAAGTATAAGTTATATTATGATCGGTCCACCGCTTTAGTCGTGACAAAGTAATAAACAGGCAGGGCCCGAGTTACTTTAAAAAGTATAAGTTATATTACGATCGGTCCACCGCTTTAGTCGTGACAAAGTAATAAACAGGCAGGGCCCGAGTTACTTTAAAAAGTATAAGTTATATTATGATCGGTCCACCGCTTTAGTCGTGACAAAGTAATAGACAGACAAGGCCCGAGTTACTTTAGGGTTTATATTTGTGTTTGTAACAACAGAATTTGATATTAGCAAAGTTACTTGCGCGGGAAATATAGGCTACGAGAATATTTTAGCGCATTAACTAACAAGTCCGTGAGGCAGATCGCTTGTCTGATCTTTACGAAATAAGAGCTGGAGTTCTTTAAGGATCAGTAATGGGTCCAGTACTCTACATAATCTTCACTTCAGACATACCACAAACTCTAAATTTGATTATTGCAACATTTGCTGATCACTTCGCTGTTCTAACAAGCAGAAAAATCCCATAAATGCTTCAATACAGCTACAAGCAGCATTTTAACCAAGCACAATCAGGCGCCTCTAAAGGCACCACATTCTCGAACTTAAACAATAATGAATTACTATAAGTGCCTAGCTTACTGCCTGGCACTCAACACGCCAATAATTAATACACAACATTTGCTAATAGCCTAATTGCATACGAAAAAAAAACTAACAAGTCAATATATTTAATACTTTATTGCACAGTGAAAAGTGTACAAAAGGAGGACTTAATGCTAAAAGCATTTTCTACCAATCAGGGATAAAGAAAATATATGTAAACTAGCTTTTGCCCGCAGCTTCGCTCGCGTTAAGAAGTATTATTTTAAAATTTACAAAATTTCATACAAACTTTCATCCCCTTGGGGGTAGAATTAATCAAAATCCTTTCTTAGCGGATGCCTACGTCATAACATCTACCTGCATGCCAAATTTGAGCCCGATCCGTCCAGTGGTTTGGGCTGTGCGTTGATAGATCACTATGTCAGTCAGTCAGTCAGTCACCTTTGAGTTATATATATTTATATATATAAGATGAAATTTATATCGAAACTTTATTACTAAAAAATAAAAAAAACCCAACTGCGAAAAATGTAATGCTAGAAAATGATAGTTCGGGTCCCGATATATTACAGGTACGCTTTTTGACAATTTATGGTAAAATAGTTTATGATATTATAGATATATTTTTGAAATTATATTTTCACTAGCTTTTATTGGATACCCATATTGCTATTCAAAATGTATATAGTCTATGTCACTACTACAATTCAACGACAACTCATATGTCAAAAACCGTCAAACCGTTTGAACTGTAGGGCATGCCAAAGAAATGGACATACATACGCTCGAAAAACTTTACCCTCCTTTTGACGCAGTCGGGTAAAAATATATGTAATAAATGTTGTAAATGTTCCTTCCTTATGGAGGGTAAATTGAGTGCTACAACTGTCATATGTATTCGCAAAAAGCGCTTTTGGCAGTCCGCCCACAATGCCCTACCACTAACACTAGAACACCCACTTTATATGAAAATTAATGATACGGTTGAAGACGTATAAAATCGGAAAAAGAAACGCTCACGATATATACAACAAAGATATTTATAAACTTTGAATATGCGTACATATTGTATGCGTCATAAATATTTATAATATAAACACGTGATATAAAGTGTCAGTTCTTCTTGCCCCTTTCTGTTTTTGTCTATTATTCTAGCCATTCATGCAAATTGTGGATTTTTGCCCACTTTTTGAAATCTTGTTCTTTTTATTAGTTCATAACATGGATGAGATAATAATAGTCAAGGCGACATACCTCCAGTTCGCTCGAAGCGTTTCGCTCCTACATTTATCATCCGTACTGCGAAGGAGTGGAATTCGTTGCCCGTTTCTTTGTTCCCCGAACGGTAATTTGAGAATTGAGAAGACAAGTCTTGAAGCCTCCCAGATTGTACCGTTCGGTGAATGCTTGCCTAAAAGATAACTATTCATCTTCATCTTCGGCCGCATCATCGCTTTCCACCAGATGAAATAGTGCTTAAATGCTAGCCTATCGAGCATAAAAAAGTCTAATGGTAATGTTCACTGTTAACAAAAAGCTTACCATACATGGTTCACACACATGTTAACAAGAACATATTTATATACATAGAATCCCAAACTAGGCTGGGGCCTGTATCTTAGAATTCAGAGTACAAATTTTAAAATTGAATTATTTTATTTACTAAATTTACAACTCCCGCTTTTTTATTTGAAATACTAGCATCAAAAAAAAGATTTTTGGCTATTACACAAAAAGTAAATGAAATCCGTTCTGATACCCGCCGCGTTTGCACGTACTTATTAAGTATAAATGGCTGACCTGCTGAAACAGGTAGACATTTTTTGAGTCTAATAAAAATGTTGTAAGTTAAACTGTAATGTTAAAAAAACAAATAAAAAATACTAAGTTAATCTACAAAGTATTAGGATCAGGGTAATTTCAGCATTATAACTGCCAATTATAAAATAAGCGTACACCATAAAGTTTTAACACCTACATAAATATAAACGCTTTCACACTCACAACAGCTCAAAGACTTGTGTCGTGGTTGCCAGAAACATTTAGATCGCAATCATACTCGAAGCAGGTACACATATTTCCTTTGGGGAGAAAACTTGTGTTTTCTGTGTAGAATCGAACCCTGCTTCTTAGAATGCACACGCGCAACGAACTGAGAACACCCGGAACTAGTAGAACAAAAAATATTCGTAGTGACAATTTTACCCCTACCGAGAATTGAAACCAGAACCAGGAGCATAGAAAACAACAGTCAACTTATATTTTTTTACTGGAATGTCACTGTCACTGAGAACAATACCTTGTTGCTGTTACTAACATTCTAGTGCTATATGTGAAGTTTTTGCCGCGAAAGTGAAAAATCAACAAATGGCGTTGTTGATTTTGTAAAATTTACCAAAACCTGTGATTCTTCGAGTGTTAATGTGTAATAATGGTGAATTATTAACCGTTAATACTTAGTGAACGTGCATAAGTGTAGGCAAATCATACAAAGTTGAAAAACGCGATTTTCACCTTCGCTCCAAAACTCCAATAGAAGTTCTAGTAAAGTACCACTTTACTAGGGCATGACTTGACTGTGACTGGACCTTGACTCTTATACTTGACTTTGACTGTGACTTGTGACGAGGACTTATAACATGAAATACCTACACATGAAATATTATATTATCACTTGACACTGGCTAAATGCACAAGATTGCGAAGCCAAAACTAAGATGCTATAATATGTGACAACTATAATTATTTAGTACTTAATAACCAAAAAATTATTTGATAATAACTAGCTTATTTTGTAAAAAAACGTAGTATTATCTATTATTCATGTCTTCAAGCTTTTAGAAACTGTGGCTAGAACACGTTTTCAAGAAAAAGGTTGTAGCTACAATCGGTCACGTGTACGTCCACATTTTTCCAGGGCTTGTTTTTCCAATATCTATCGAAGCGAAAAAACTCTGGTACAAGCACTTACTTAACTAGACGAACACTTTAATAGAACAGCTGTTAACAAATGAAACTGACAATATTGAAACTAAATCAGGTAGTATATATAATTGACTTCAATATTGTTAGAATTTGGGTGGAAGCTTTTGATCTGACGTTAATGTTTAAATGGGCCTCCGAGCCAAGCTACCGCATTTGTAAAAAAATCGTTACCTGTGTAGTAAGTACTTTCTATTTATTATTATCAATTTTATTTGAGACAAAGTCTAAATCAATTCACAATAAATATACTCCCTTAATTATAATCATAAATCAGAATTACAGTTAAAAGATGTTTTTTTTTTTAAATTATTTAAACTAAATTACAATAACAAAAATATTATCTGAACTATATTACTATTATATTTCTTTACGCACGTTTTTTTATTCTAGATAGGCAAGCATTTGACCACTATCTCACCTGATAGAAAGTAAAGATGCCGAAGATGTAATATGCTTGCCTAAAAGATATTCATATTCATATTCATCGTAGACGTGGATCAAATATCATTTTTTTAGGGTGTGGGTTTTGTTGTTTAATGATTTTCCTCATACCGTAAAGTGGGACTATTTGTACTTCCCACGGCTAGGTATCTATATGAACACACACTTCATTCCTGTTATGAAAGTGGGACCCATTTAGGTTCATGTTTATTTGCGTTTCGTTTTCAGATAATTCAAAATCGTTTAATCACATTAGTCCCAAAGAGGCGTTTAATTTTGTTATGGTATTTGTATGGGTGATTTTAAAAATAGCTGTTAAAACGTGTCCAAGTGGGAGAGCTACTTATAAGTGAGGCTACGATACGGTGACTTATAGATCTATAGTAACATATTTTATAGATGGCTTACATTTCATTAGCAATGAATGTTTACCTACATTTTATTTCATTTCCAATGAACTTGGGGGCTGAGTCACCCACGTCCGTAGGAGGATACCCCTTAAGTCTGACTCCCTACACTTGGTCCCCGGGTGGTGCTAATCAGGTGACATTAGAGAGGTGGTAGAGCAATTGGGAGTTGCTCGCCTGGCTTGCTACCAAAGTAGCTTACCACCATCAAGTTGAAAGTCTGCCGCCAAGCCAAATACGGTGTTCCGGCAGTTATCTTTGAGAGCCTGCGTATTCCAGGTCTAGTGTGTTTACCAGCTTCGATCACATCGTCACTTACCATCAGGTGAGATAGTGGTCAAACACTAGCCTGTCACGAATAAAAAAAAATACTTATTTTTCGCTTCTCAGTCGATAGCATGCATTACAAATACAATAACTTTATTTCTCCCATTGATAGCAAAACTGTAATATAACACGAGCAATAGTTTGGAACTAACCAAAATTATCAATTATAGTAGTTTTTATTTTCACACTATCAAACTAATATTATAAATATGTTGTAATATGTGTAAATATGTAGTTTTCTCTTCACGCTGTAATGGCTCAACGGGTTTGGACGAAATTTGGAATGTACATACAGCTTATACGTAGCTTATAGGCTACTTTTTTCCTTGATAAACGTGGGCGAATCCGCGGGGAACGGCTATACATATCTTATTGCAATGGTTACAATTCTATAGTGATAAATTGATTTTATTTATATAGCATTAGCCATGCTAGGCAGAACTATAGTGATAAATTTAGAAAGGAAAAATTATCGCTTGAGGCGGGATTTGAACCCGCGGCCATAGGGTCTCATGCCCTATTGCTCTAACCGCTGAGCTACTCAAGCCCCGCCTGAAGCGACGAAATTAACCTTTCCTTATTATTAACGTCTTACGGGGACGTGTGACGTCATCTACCGAAAGTTTATCGAAACTACTACGGCCAACGAGTCTAACATTGCAGTTAGCTACACGTTGTGTTGATAACGTCCACCCAAATCAATTGATTTTATTTATATAGCATTAGCCATGCTAGGCAGAACTATAGTGATAAATATATATTATACTGACCGGATATATTTTCGAAACCCTTTAAATCATGTTGGTCTTGATGTTAGAAAGGAATAGTATAATATTCTACAACTTATCCAACACAAATGACACTATTTACACCTAAGTCATATACTTAAGTCTAAAATAGTAAGGAGCGTAACAGTAAAATTGGACTACTCGTAAAACTGTAGAACATCATCGTTTTCCATCAGGTGAGATAGTGGTCAAATGCTTGCCTATCGATCATATAAAAAACAAAAAATAATTAAACGCAAGCTAAGCTTAAAAAAACTGACTTCACAGCTTAAATTTTAGTTTTGGCAGGATCGATTTCGATAAAATTTATATGGGAATACCAAACAAAAAAATCATCAAAATCGATTCATAATTATTATATTTATTCATATTCATAATTATTAATTGGTGGAGATATCGCGTAACATACATACAAAGAAAAACATACAGTCGAATTAAGAACTTCTTTTTTGAAGTCGGTTGAATAATGCAATAACGACCTACTTCTCTCATAACTCAACATTTCATTCATTTAAAACATGTATCATTTTTACCATTGATGCTAAATCCCAATGGCAAAACTGTTCCATCGACGCCATTTTATTTATCTATGGTAATAGACTTCGAAGCCAATAAACATAGTCGTAGAAATCAGAATTATTCACTCGAAATAGGTTATGTTCCAAGCCTAAAATTAGCACTTTCCCTACACAGTCTCATGAGCTTTCTCTATTTCCTGTATATAATATTAGCTTGTGAGGCGGAAATGACGTAGTTAGCGGGCAAACAAGATGTCACCAACCCCTAACCTACTTCTCAAATAGTATATCCAATCTTAGTTATATTTAGCCAGAAGTAGTAATAACAATGTTTATTATTATAAATTCAAACAGATTTTGCATAAATAACACCTACAGATTGAAGATAGTAATGAAATGTGGTTTCGTCAGAGATGATCATCTAATTAATAATGCTGTGAATTGTTGTTGTGAATACAACAGAGCTGGTTCCATAAATAACCTGCCTGATAATTAACCTAATAATGGGAATGGAGGAGTTAGATCGTACAATTCCGTAGCACACTTTCTGAAAATATACCTAACCCATAAAAGACTTTCCATCGGCCTCTCGACGCCTATTCAGCCTCATGATTACCACTATCTCAGGTGAGATAGTGGTCAAACACTAGCCTGTCACAAATAAAAAAATAAAAATAAATAATGATTACGCTTAATAGTGTCAAGTGCCTCAAGCTGGTACTTCGGTGAACTAAATCCCATAGATAGTGGTCAGATACTTGCTTATCCTGCATAAAAATAGTAATAAATCAGTACTCCATATATGAACTGTATTATACGCGTGATGTGTATTGTTTTCTTAAACTAAAACCACATACAAAGTAAGCTTTCTTATATGTATACCTATGGGACATGATATCAAAAGCGTAAATGTATAATTCTTCTGTAAGTGTGTATGTGAAACGGCTGGACCGATTTTGATGAAATTTTTTATGTGTTTAGATGGATTCAATAATCTTAGATTCAGAATTCGATCCGATAAATAATGTTTTTATGAGTGCACTAGCAAAGCCGGGCGTGTCGCTAGTGGTTTTGTGAAAAAATTACAAACCCGAATGTGAGTCAAGAAGGTAACACTCAAGAAGGTAGGAATACATATACAGGACAACTTGACATATTCACCATCATAAAGGTTAGCATTACTAGTATTGTAAGCTAACAATAAAACTTAAATATTTTGGAAAACAGGAGTACAGATTTATTTGGTCATGATAAGTCCAGCCCTAGCAGTGATAACTGATGATATCTTTTAAAAGTAAAAAAAGACATTTTAACACAAGTGCTATGTTTTCATAATTTGTTTCGCTTGTGATATTGAAAAAAAAAATTCATCCAAAAGACTTGGTTATTTTCTAATGACGTCACTATTTTTTTTTTGTTTGACAGATCATGAGAGATGTTGCTTTCTAATTGGTCCCATTTAAATTTGATTAAGATCTGATCAGTAGTCCTTGAAATATCTTCAATAATGCGTGTTTAGTACATCTAATCTGAAGATAAATCAGTGAAGTCGGTTTCTTTTAAGCTTTGCTTGCGTTTAATTATTTAAGTAAATGCTGTTGGTTACATCGTCTAGTACAATAGCATTTTTTTATTTGTGTGAAAACTATCGAGGTACTGCAGACTCCAACTTTCTATTTCAAATGACACTCATGGCATATAGAAAATGTTCACTTAATTACACAATGATATATTCACAGAACTGAATGAATATGTTTTCTCCAATCTATATAGCTATATTAAAGGTCAGGCCGACATCCCAGAAGATACAGATTAGAACCCCTACCTTATGCCACGAAAGTGAAAAAAATGGCGTTGTTGATTTTGTATAATTTTAATGTGTTATAATGGTGATTATTAATCGTTAAAACTTAGTAAACGTGCATAAGTGTCAAACAATATTGAAAATGTGATTTTCGCTTTCGTTCCTAAACTCCAAGAAACTCAAAAAGTTTTAGTAAAGTTTCTACCACTTTACTAGGGCACGACTTCACTACGACTGAACCTTAACTCTTTTACTTGACTTTGTCTGTGACTTGTGACTAGGACTTTTAATATGAAATACACATGAAATATACTGGTACTTGACACTGGCTAAATGCACAAGATTGCGAAACCAATATTAAAATAAAAAAAACCTTACCTCTTTATGCTCTAGGTTTATTGCGATCTATTTTTATTGCAATTATGGAAAAATTGCTTATGATTATATTTTTTAATGCTAGATCTAATATCTATATCTAATACTATTTCTTTAGAAATGTATATACCTTTTGAAACAGATTAAACTTATGTAGAAATGCTTTCTTTATTTTTGATTTAAATTCAGCCTGGCATAGCCAAACTTTTTCTAAATCGTAAATCTTATAGTAGTAATGTTGAACATTCAATTATTAATTATTTAAAACCCTTAGTTTTCACGAGTCTATTCAAATAGAGACAAAACAATCGATGTAGTTTAACAAACCAATAATCTAGATTCTAGATACATACTCATTTAATTTTGGGAGCCTTTGAATTTGAGGCTAAGTTTATTTCGATTGTTGAATAATTGAAATATATATAATACCCAATGAATTGGTACTAATTCAATACACAAATTAATTACTTTGTCAAAAAGGATCTTCGTCAATAAAAACAAGTAACTTCAACTGCGATTTAAATGCGTTGAACCCTAACAATAAGATGTGTTCGTGAATTTTCTTATTATTTCAAACATTCTCTTTCTAATAGTTATTTACAATACTGAAGGGGTTTTGACACCATCGACTTTATTGGACCAGTTCGTCGAACTGAAACTTTTAATAAACGATTCATCAAATTGCTATCGACATCTGAAAGAAATTCTCGAAGTTACCAGTTCAATTGATATCGAAAATTACATCTTATAGGGTCGTTAGCAACATTTTAGATTTAAGGCCACACGAAAAATATATACGTGATTAGTGATCCGTTCCCGAAAAAGATACATTTCTTTAAAAGAAAACTTGTGTTCCCACTGGGAATCGAACCCGATACCTTCTACTCAGACCACTTCACAGTTCATTCATAATATGATTGTTCTTCTTGGACAGGATTGAGTGCTTTTTCCATTCTTTGTAGACGCGCTGGTCGATGATACAAGATCGCGAGACAATTATTTTGGCGTCCAAATAGACAAATTCTGAACGCATCTGTACCTTATATTGGAAGATCAGTTTCCTAGACTGACCTTAGGTGCGAAGGTTTCCTGAAAGCGATAAACTCCTAAGATATGAACTTTATAATAACGGAGGCAGTGGAAATAGGGCTAGGTCGTGTCACAACCTTAGGGGGGAATTTTGATGTTCATCAGGATTAAGTACTCACACATGACCTAGATAACAATACGTGACTAGCCAAGCAAGGGAGAGATTAACGAGCCGTATAGGCCAATCTGTTTCATTCCATTACATAATAGGCTGACGTAAATAGGGATTAGGTACATTTGTAGAATTCAAGCTTTTATTAATTTTATCTGACAATGAGTGCAATTGTGATGCAACACAATTCATATTGTGGGGTCGTTGATTTTATTAACTTTTCTATTATGTTATCGTATTAGATTTAATTTATCATACTTTAAAAAATATTAATGGTGCCTTATCTAGATTATACGCAATATTGTTATCATCATAGTATAAATGCATCAAAGTATATATAAATGATTAAATAGACCGTTTGGGAGGCGTAGAGCCGCATACTCGCGCTACAGGTTGGCTACGTCTCGTCTCGTTCTTACATAAGCCCATTTACTGGACTCTCTGAACTGTACGTAAGACGTAGACCTCTCTACGTCTTACGTATAGGTCCTCCCCAGGATAGAAGGGAAGAAATCCGCGGATCAAAAGGCCCGAGAGATTCAAGTGATGCAACCAGACAGTTTGCATGTCCGCCTGGGGCGCTACCAACCCATAAAAATGGTAAAAGAAACCTTAAGATACATTTCAAATAACTATTCAAGTAGTAATCCCAGAATACTTAGCTTCCTTTCTGGGTGTGAAAGTTTGTGTGATTGTTTCCGGCACCCACGACACGACATCGAACTAGTGTGGGACTGTGAGTGTTAAAGCGTTTACGTTTATGTTAAGCGTTTATGTTTAAATTTTCCGCCATATCGTGTAGGGGAGAGTGGGGTAATTGAGAACGGCGGGTAATTGGGAACAGCAAGGTATTTTGTGCATTTCTGTGATAATTTTTGTGCTGTGTTATAATAGATATAAATATCATATTATTTAATTCAAAGACGCCATATTTTGTTACTATAACGCAAGTACTACCTGTTCTTAAACCTGATGTGATTTGAAGTTCACCAACAATACCATTGATGGTAGCGGCCATTTAAATTTATTTTGACTATTTCGGGCAATTAGCTCGGCATCAAGCGGGTACATGACAAGGGTAAATGACAAAAAAAGCTACATATTAAAACCAAAATTAGATCATAAAAACCACACAAAAGAAGCCACGAATTAAAATCAGACATTTGAAAAAAGAATTTTCAAAGAGAAGTAGGTTTACTCCTCACTGACAAAACATTCGATTATGTGCGTCTCTGGGCACACGAAAAAGGTACTGCTGGCTAAAGTTACGACTCTGATATGTACCACACATAGAAATTGTAGTTTATTTTTATAATAATAAAAAGTTTGATTGTGTCGTTCTTAATTACCCCATACCATTCCCATTTCCCACTATGATTGATCTCAATTACCCCAAAGGTTATGGGGTAAATGGAATCGCTAATGTATTTTTTTGGTTATTATTTTTTCATAAAACGATGTTTTTTTATTTATTTATTCGTTAAAACGTACATACATAAACGAAGTTTATGTTGCAATACAAGTTGATTATTTCTATGACTATTTTACATTATATCTGAACGTTTAAAGTTAAGTGTTTCACATTCCCCCACTCTCCCCTACGACCATGTAATGTCATTTACAAGTACAAAAACGTCGTTACCATCCCTGTTTTATAATCAAACCTTCGAAATATGGCATTGTGCCATTTACCTTCAATTAGCGAAACCTTCGCCATCGTCCTTGTATGTTTGTTCGTATTCCCAAGGTGTTTCCGGGACTCACACCATGAAAATAACATGAAAGTTTTCAATTGAAAATTTTAATATTTTTATACAATAGACCTTCAGAGTAGCCGGTTGCTCGGATGATAAAGGTCACGACCCCGGGATATGTGTCAAGGATAGCTTTAAATAGAAATTTTTGATTAGGTATGTAGATAGATACTTTTGTACGTAACTTCTCAATTGTTTAACGATCACAGATCTGTTATTTAACCGGTAAAGATTATTAGAAGGTTAATTAATGTAACTAAGAAGTAATTGACCTTGCTGTGTTTGGTTTTTGAAAGTTAAATTATTGCGGGCATAAAGAAAAATATAACTAATTAGTGTCCTTGAAAAAATATAATATTTGAAAAAAACTAGTTGTTCGCCGCTGCTTTATCCGCGTAAATAAAAAAACATTATTTATTTTCTTGATTGTAAACCTACCTTGAGTTTTAGCTTAAGCATTTAAGGAGACATTCTTATCTATTCTATTAATATCGTTTCTCTTATATAATTATGGATATTTAGCAAAAATTACTGTTTTCAAAACAAATATCTACATATATTGTTACGAAAGAGAATACCTTACAACATAGGTTTGCCTAGTGTGAAAGTTAGAGATTATATAAAATCAATGTAAATATTTTCTGGCAATAAATTATTATTATTATTGAATCGAATTTAGAATCACCACCATTCTTGAGCCTGACTACACACTAAAATCATCCAATCATTCCATCAAAATCGGTCCAGCCGTTTAGGAGGAGTTCAGTCACATACACACGTACAGAAGAATTATTATATATATAAAGATGGATTTGCTTTCATATGAACACAATTTATTCTCATTTCCGTGGCGCGTGGCGCCCTTGTAGTGAGCCCGCCTTCTGGGGCCACGGTTTCGATTCGAATATGAAGGTAACATCGTGATGAAATGTATGGTGGAAGATATTTTCTCGTGCTCGTCTGGCTTGCTACCCTGTACCGAAATACAGTCGTAATTCTAGTGAATTATGACTGTATTTCGAACTGTATTCCCTCCGAATACCGAACCGAATACCGATACCGAAGTCTCTTAAGTCGAAAAATCTGTCGCTAAAATTGTACTATACTGTAAATGTATACATATTGTTTCGACAAGCCAATCATTAGAGACCTAGCGTGTTTATCATGCTCGACTTACCATCATAAGATAATAATCAAAAGGTAGCCTATCAGAGATTAAAAAAATTCATCTTTTTTTCCCTGTTTCTTTTTTATTCTTAAAATAAAGTAGACACCATCAGAACTGCCCGTTGGCTTAGTTGGGTACGCGTTCGCCTTCCAAGCAGGGGTATCGGGTTCAATTCCCGGCGGAAACACAAGTTTTCAAGGAAAATTTGTGTTTCTGGTTCTATTTGTAGTAGTGTGTGTGATATGAGTGTTTCCGGCACTCACGGCACAAATCATCGAACTTAGAGAGTGGGGATGTGAGTATGAAAAATTTGTATTATTTTTTTATATAATATGTAGTCTTCCTAGAGGAAGAGTGAAGTATTAAATTGATTCTTTCCATTCTTGAGAATCTATGTTATATATGTAACTAATTTTATTCTCAAAAATTGTTTGAGACTAAAAATTGAAAATTTTACACTTACTTGCCATTTGAAAGCTATTTAAAACCGCCAAATAACTGGCAAGCAAATAAGCAAAAGAATAAAAAAAAACATGCGGGGCCGTTTTTAGGGACTGCAGATATATATCATATCATATATAGTGTTCTATATATAGGAAAAGAAAGAAAGAAAATACAGTATACATATAGCCTATGGGAAGCGTGCGGTGACGATGACGCGAGTTTTATGCTTTTTGTTCGCCCAAAAAGTACACATATAATATACACAGTATACATATAGCTCATGGAAAGCTTTCGGTAATGATGCCGCGAGTTCCACATTTTAGTTCACCCAAAAAGTGCTCAACACGCCTAAAGAAGTTTTCTCTTCAAAAATACACAGTATTTCACTACATTGAGTAATTTGTTACTAACAATAATTAACATAACATAAACATAAAACATAAACGCTTTCACACTCACAGCACCACACTAAGTTCTGTGACTTGTGTCGTGGGTGCCGGAAACATTCACATCACACACACAATCACAACCAGAACCAGAAACACAAATTTCCTTCACAAATTCAATGCAGTTTTCCAGTAGGTTCTTGCAGTTTTCTGTTAATAGAAAACTAGTCGGGCCTCGCGGTTTCGCCCGCGTTAATTAAGTTACATAGTAGACTGTGTTAATCCTGGGGATAAGCAATGTACATTTAAACTTTTATCAAAATCTGTTCAGCCGTTCCAGCGTAAAGAGATAAAAACATACTTACACAATTTATTATATTAGTGTGATAGCCCGAATTTTCAACTAGAGTTTCCATGTGTGACTGAAGAGTAGCATTTTCAACTGTATTACCTATGCTTCGGAAAGTAAGTGAAGCCGTTGTCGTCGTCTCCAGTTGTTACTTGTAAGAGGCATCCAACATGGCTTAAAGAGTGTCAGATTTCACCAAAGCCATTTTGGATGCGTTCTGGCACCAGAAAAAGCAGGTAAGCAAGAAATTCAAACATAAAGTTACATATAATAAGTTATCAGACTACTTGCCTATTTATTTCAACCGGCTTCAAAAAAAGAGGTTCTTAATTCGACTGTATGTTTTTTATTCTTGTTTTGTATATATGTTACGTGATATCTCCGCCAATTATGAATCGATTTAATGTTTTTTTTGTTTCATATATACTTCAGAGGTGGACCTATATAAATTTTATCGAAATCGATCCAGCCAAAACCAAAATAGAAGCGTTGAAATCGGTTTTTTTAAGTTCTTTTTAATTATTAAATTAATTACTTAGCTAATTTCCTATTTAAGTCTATGTGTAGTCAGACCTAGATTAATTATTGTTTTTCTTTTCTACAAAATGTTCAATTATACATTATATATTTTTCTGTTCAGCTGTCAGATACTTCATAACAAACATACATACTTTCACCACACTAAAACAAACTTTCGGATTTATCATATCAATAACTGTACCTGCGGCTTTGTCAAAGGTTGAAAATATAAGAGTTTCTCATTATAGCCGATGCCAATGTTTTAACTTAACCCAAAACCCGTCCACTCGATACCTCCCCACAAATATCTCGTAGCAAACACACTCACACACAAAAAGCGCGAACTTGCTTATTATAAAAAAAAAGTATTCTGCACTAACTTAGTATTTATGTAGATATAACTTGTTCTGTGTGTGATTATGTGCGTGATGTGAATGTTTCCAGCACCCACGACACAATTCATCGAACTTAGTGTGGGAATGTGAGAGTAAATGCGTTTATAACTATTATTATTTACTATATGAACTGCCCGTTGCCGTGTAGTTGGTTGCGTGTCTGTCTTCTAAGCAACTGGTATCGCGTTCAATTCCCGGTGGGAATACATGATCCTCCCCCAACGGATTTCACTAGTTTTTCAGGTTCGGGGCGTGATTCTGAGAGTTTTCGAGTCCACCATACAAGTCTTTGAATTTAGTGTGGGGCTGTGAGTATCAAAGCAATTATATTTATGGTAGTATCTTACTCAATAAGATAGTTATGTTTTACCCTCTAACAACAAGACCAACTGTCAAAGTCATCCATATATGGTTGACATACCTCCAGTTCGCTCGAAACGTTTCGCTTCTACGTTTATCATCCGTACAGCGAAGGAGTGGAACTCATTGCACACGTCTTTGTTCCCTGAACAGTATAATCAGGGAGTCTTCAAGTCAAGAGTAAATAGGTATCTTATGGGCAAGCATGCTACATCATCGTTTTCCATCAGGTGAGATTGTGGTCAAATGCTTGCCTATCGAGCATAAAAAAAAAGTTACGAGAAATGGCAAACGCTCACATATTATAAATAATAAACTCTTTGTTGCAGCGGTCGTGCATAATTTTATACAATACCTACGTGTCTAATTACACTTATATGCATATATATATTATTATATAGAAAATAACTATTCCGTTTACTTTCTCAATTACATTGCGTCAAATAAATGTAATACCAATAAGTATAGAAGGCAGGAGGTAGGTCGGAATTATATTATATAAATTGTAAATGCAAAATACCTTAGGAATATGAGGCAACGTCCTCGAATAAAGGTATAAATTGTACATACGCATATTATGCGTTTACGCTTATATAGTACATATATAGATGCTTGTGCACAGGAGGTGGTGTGGCAGCGAGGCTATGATCTACTTTTGAATGGAGGCTCGTCGTGACGTAAGGGAGGCGTAACCGTGACGTCAGCACTCAAACTAGGTCGCGCGGTCATAGACCCCGCGCTGCAGTTGGGAACATGTACTTGAAGCCTTGGAGGCTCGTCCAAAACATGGGTAACTACAGTTTCTTTAAATATCCGTTCTAATCATACTGTTATAATAAATAAACTTAATCATGATGATTATTATTGACAATAAAACTTAAATACAGTATATATTACATTAAACTAAAAACGAAATTAAAATTAACCAAAAAATAAAAACTACAACTAGATATGTACAAAACTTAATCTAATAGACCTCTACCAGTAGTCAAAGTACCCAAAATGCTGGCAGCATAGCCACGTTGAATGGCAATGTTCAATCTCTGTCCAAAATATTTGCCAGCATTTTGGTCACTAGTTGCTTCGACCAAACGCTTTGATAATTCATTGAAGATTGTATGCGCTCCTGGTCCCCACGGTCCCAACGTCTCAACCCCAAAAAGCATATATAACCGCTATCAAGATTACTATATTGGCGCCTTTTGAGAGTCTCTGCTGATTCAGCCGCAACACCAGCCTTGTTTTTAGTTCCAGAAAGATAAGACGGTGCTAGGGTGTCTACGCAAGTTGCATCCCAAACCAACGGCCGTTCCATCTTCCACGGAATCAGGGTCATTCCGTCAGGCCTTTTACCGTCATCACGTGCTCAGGCCTTTTGCCTTTTTTTTCTAATCATACTAATATTATAAATCCGAAAGTTTGTGTGTAAGTATGTTTGTTCCCTCTTCAAGCTGTAACGGCTGAACGGATTTGGATGGCATTTGGAAGTACATAGCTTATACCTAGGATTAACACAAATGCTACTTTGAACTTGATCAACGCAAGTGAAGCTTTGGGGCACGGCTAGTATTATAATAATTTAGATGCAAGCAAAGCTTTATAAGCTTTGCGTGCATCTAAACCTACTTCACCTCTTTACCTTTTAATCAAATTAAATGAATACACTTTATAATATTATTAAAATACGGCTATCACTGACGTCATTTGATCGATATTGTCGACCTAGGTTTCGAGCATGTACGTTGCTCTTCTTGGGGATGTGTTTACGCCGCGAGATCGCGATGAAGAGTCTCGTAAACTCATCCCGAAGAAGAGCATCGTACATGCTCGAAACTTAGGTCGAGAATATCGATCAAATGACGTAAGTGATAGCCGTATTTTAATAATATAACAATATTTTATTCTTCCGAAAACTTTAATACACATTATTGAGGATAACTCAAAAACTTGGTCATATCTTGATCAAATTTAAATGGGACTGTTACCTCAGAACTTTTTTCAAGGCGAAATGATTCTGAAAAAATGTCTTTACTTGGAAGCTGGTGCTTTCCACATCAGAATCATTTCGCCTTGAAAAAAGTTCTGAGGTAACACACATAAAAACCTCTTTTTGAAGTCCGTTAAAAAGAGAAAGAAAGGTACCGTGAGGCATCCGGTTGTTACGAAATTCCTTTTGCTATAAATTTTTATTATGTATTGAATAACAGGCATAATGAAATAAACAGTGATTGAGAGTTATTAAATGAACTCATAATCCTACCTCTCTTTCTACTTCACATTTATATAAATTACCACAAAAACCCAGTATTCCAAAAGTCTTCAAAAGTTTCGAGAGATTGGATTCGAACCAGCATCCCTCGACCTGATAGACGCGCGGTTTCCCTCTGCCACGGATTGTCAAAGCTGATAAATTACGCAATAGTAAGTAATTGGCAGTGATTAAACATACATTTAATTGTTTTAGTTTGATTATAATCATATACATTTTATCCACGTTTGCATAGTTTTTAATGGGTACACAAATTTTATGAAGTTTGTGCTAGACTCAATCCATTTGTCTATATTTTTTTGTTTTCATTATGCTCGACTAAAAACTGAAGTTGAACAATCCTACTAATATTATAAATCCGAAAGTTTATGTGTAACTGTGTAAGTATAATTGTTCTCTCTTCAAGCTTTAACGGCTGAACGGATTTGGATGAAATTTGGAATGAACATAGCTTATACCTGGGATTAACACATAGGCTACTTTTTAACTTGATAATAGCGGGCGAAGCCGCGGGCCACGGCTAGTAGGAATATAAAGAAAGCAGCTTGCGTAGACAACATTTGCATTCTACTAAATGTATCCCTTTTGTCAAACTTAATTGTAAACAAACAACAAAATGTTCACGATATGTATGTCCCAGATCTGTTTTTCGTGAAAAATGTTGAACTTTTTAGCAATAAATGTGTTTTTTCTTTTACTTTTTTTAATGTTAGTATGTGTACATGTATATTTGATAATGTCCTTTCAGAAAATTTATTGAATTAGGAGTTACTTTTCGGAAATCCATAACGACAAGGTTTATTTATTATATTTAGTGTTAATCCCGGTAAGGTTGTTAGGTTTAATGTCCTTTTCCTAACAGCGTCCAGACTAATACTTTTGTTATGATTTATTATAATCGTAAATTATCAAAATCTGCCACAATAATTTGTGCATTAGAAAAAGTTTTAATTTCTCCAAGATAATCATCTCTACATATAATATAATTTTCATGGACATTTCATATTTGAATGGTCTTATAATGTATAATTTCTGGAGTTCAAAACAACTTGTTTGCTTCAGGCGGCAAGTGTGCAGGCGCTCTGTATATAGGAAATTGCAAGGTTCCGGATGGCTGGCATATGGACGCATTCCAAAGAATTCGCGAGTTTGTTTCATTTATTTTTGTTATATATTATGTAACAATTCAGAAAAAGTTTCACGTGGGAATTGAGCCTAAATGACCATGCAAATTATATCATACAATAGAGATGATAATCTTGGAAAAATTAAACCTTTTTCAAATACACAAATTAATACAACAGAGTTCGATATATGATCATAATAAATCATACTAAAATTATTAGTCTGGACGTCATCATAATCGTGGCTTGTTTCCTGGGAGGATTTAAACTTGTTTCCGTTGCGAACAGCGCTACAGAAAATTCTAAATAGAAAAGGGTATCGACAATTCGACATGCTCATCCATATCTTTGGCACATGTGCATTGCGACAGATGGATTTCTTAATGCCGCCGCCGCGCCGCCGGGTCCGGTGAGGCAGAAAACTTAGTTTAATTAGTAGCTTTCGAACTTACAGTAGCTGGTTCTTTATCTTTTTACTATCAACACCAATATATAAATAAATGAACACATACAAGGGCCAACCACCATTAAGATGTAGTTATACAAACATAAATCCAAGAACTCTATTTTAAGAATGGAATACTTTCATGGAAGCTGGGCCCATGGGGTCCGGGTGCATTATAAATTTTCAAAGATTTGTCTAAGAGACTGATTGAGTCGGCACATGACCAAAATGCTGGGTGGTATTTGAGCAGAAGATAATCATTGCTAGATAAGTACAGCGTGGTAATGCAGCAAGCATTTTGGGCACTTTACCGAGCATTAAAAATCGTCTAAACCATCTTAAACCGACTTCAAAAAAAATTAGGTGGTTCTCAATTCGACTGCATTTTTTTATGTGTGTTACCTCATAACTTCTTTTGTTTTAAGGCGATTTTGATGTTTTTTTTTTTATTTGAAAGCTGGTGCTTTTTATGAAGTCCCATTGAAATTTGTACAAGGTCTGATCTCTAGTTTTTGAGTTATAGATATATATATAGATATATATATATAATAATGCGTGTTTATATTAAATCTGATCAAGGTTCCGATGATAAAGCGGTGAAGTCGGTCTTTTTAAGCTTTGCTTGCGTTTAATTATTTTCTTTTTATAACTATTTTTTTACATTATAAAACTTGGACTATTAAAAGCATAATTAAAACTTTAAAAATGTTATGACTAATTGAGAACATCCTAATTTTTAAGTCGGTTATAAATATAGTAACAGTGTTTTTTGATTAATTTAATCCAAAAATGGAAGAAAGCCTCACTTACACCCTTCAGTAGCCTGATGCTTCCCATACCCTCGTTCCATTGAAGGCGCGAACTAGGTCAGCCACTGCAGCCCCGGTAGAGCTCCCGATCGATGCCCCCGCGTCAATGAGAGCCCTGCTGAAATGCCACACGGACCACGGACCCTTCTATTAATAGACCTCAAGGCTCTCGATGCCTTGGAGCACCATGTTTGGAGTGCGTACGTGTCGTCGTCAAGGTAGAACTGAATGGATACTGATTGGCTTCGTTAGGCATAGCGTTTGCATACTACACCCTGAAAAGTTCAAATACATACTCTTGAAATGTAACGTATATTTAAAAAATCCTCCGAAATGCAGTTTAAAACTAGTTCGAACGGTAGGACAAATTGTAACAAGCATAGCTGAAATGGCATCCACTTACTGAGTCATATCTGTTATTTTATACTAAAACCCAATAGTACTTATTTTATTATTCTGGATTGTATTTTGCTCAGCAATTAGGTCTCGCTGTACAAAGAGGCTACGCAGCCAGCATTTTGGGCACAAAGCCGACCAACGACTTTTTATTAGGCAAGTATTTAAGTTTGTATATACATGGTTATACTTGTAAAAAAATACAATTTCAATTATACATTTTGAGTAAATGTCAGAAAGCAAATTAAGTGCGACAAACAATAATGATTGTGAAAGAAACAAATAAAATATTTAATTTAACTAGAACTATTTTACTTACTATTGGAGCTTCATGTCCGAAACTGAGGCCAAACAGGCGCGTTCTCCCCCACACTCCATATGCATGATGAAATAATCCCCATTGTTAATCCTTTTATAACGCATACTCAGTCCGATTATCAATAACATGTAAATTGTCTATGCTCTTCAAATTCCTGTTTTTATATAATAATAGAATAGAATAGAATAGAAAATTCTTTATTGTACACCAAATACAGTTAGTTACAGGGGTAATCTTAAAAAACTAAAGTACAATGGGCGGACTTATCGCTAAAAGCGATCTCTTCCAGTCAACCTTTGGATGGAGAGAGGGATAATTTTATATAATGTGGTTGGTGGTGTAAAAACATACTAATAGATATAAATACAACTTACTTTGATACCTATCTATATACATTAATACATACATACATATAAACTTACATAAACAATATTTAATATAAACCTACGTAAATACTATAAACAATACCCTTTTAATAATTAATATCGGATACCAATTTGTCCTTAGTTAGTGATTGTAGATAAAACATTTTCACCTTATTTTGTAACACGGCTAAAGAAGTAGCTTGCCTGATTGTAACAGGAAGACCATTCCATAAACGCTTCTAAATCTATAATGAACATACATAATTAAAAACATCGTCACTACCTCTATCTCTACATAGTATAAAACAAAGTCGCTTTCTGCGTGTCTGTCTGTTTATCAGTTACCTCCTAAGCCACGCAAAAGATTTTGATGCGGTTTTCACCATAAGTTAGATATTTTTTTAACAGAAGGGATAATTAGTATATTATAATAATATGTAAGTAGAAAGAGAGAATATTTTACGACTAATTCACCAAAAAAAGATTTAAGTACATTAAACGCTGAAACGCTTTCACACTCACAGCCCCACACTAAGTTCAATGACTTGTGTCATCGGTGCCGGAAACATTCACATCACAAACACAATCACACCCATTATTCTTATTCTTATTCAATATGGGGGCGTTAAGGCCTGCACTGACGTCGCGCGAGGTGTATGGTGCATTTTCCCCTGCCAGGAACTACCCCATCCACCCCAGCTCCTTAAAATAACGGAGTGTGGTTTTTGGGACAATCACACCCATAACCAGAAATACAAATTATCGTCGTTGAAATATGTTTTTTCGCAGAAAATTGGGTTGCCATTTGGTCATTTTCTTATTTATTTAGTTACCTTCACCCAATAAGTAAGTAGTATATAATAAGCTCCCACTTTGTTTATCAGTATTTAAACAGAAATATCTAGACAACGTAAAAAAAAAAATTGGCAAAATTGTCCAAGAATAGTTCACGTTATTTTTATTTATATCGCTTACACGTGGCAATGTGAATGTACCTTACCAATTGTACACATTAGTACATAATTGAGTAAGACGTCTACGGGGATGGAACAAAAATGAAAGGCACCCAAAAATATCTTTTCGCCCATTTTGCTTACTTTTTCCAATTGAACCAAGGTCAACTTTTGTGCCCGTAGTTTCTCAGTTTTTTAATTTCATATTTAATTTGTACTGAGATCAAGTTTTTATTCCTGTCTGCCTTGAACCTCGTATGTGTGTAATAGCTGTACCACAAGGCTTCGTGTGAGTCTGGATAAAAAGAAACCATGTGTTATTCCTGGTTATAAGCTATGCATATTACAATTATTAATATTATCAAACAATAAACTATTTGTGTTAACTATTTTAAAACTACATCCTTCCTAAATTCACAATTTAGTAGCGACTTATAAAATGTTATTTCGTACGACCTACAAATATAGGCTTGCTTTCTATTTGAGAAATACGAGTGTAATAAATGTTAAATTGTGACAAAAAATCTGCAAAATTAAAACGATTGCAACACTAATGTATTTTCTCCACTTGTGTTTTTTGGGTATCAAATAAAAATATTGTAACCAAAGCTAAAGCCCACCTCAATTTAATTAAAATGTTAACTTCATCGCATACATTTTAATTGCGTATTTAAAAAGACATTCAAATTTATGACTTCTGAAATAGTTCTAACCCTACTGAATCAAAGATTCTGACTCCTGTAATGTGGTTTGTTTCTCAGCCAGGCTAGCGATTGACCACAATCTCACATAGTAAGTGTTAATGTGTTCGAGGGTGATAAGATGCCTAGAATGCCTAGCTCTCAATCAAGTAGTCAGGAAAATGAATTAAACGAAACACGTGTCGAACAGGGTTCGGCGAGAGCAGAGGCTTCGAAGGAATCCCCACGAAACTGATGCTAACGTTCGCACTCCAATGACACTAACTTTCGGCGTTTGTATTCTTAAAGCCTAACAATTATTTCTTTTGGAACGAAAGTTCCTTATCGCGCGTTGCGAAAGGGGGCTAGATGGAAAAAATTAAGACAAAGTTGTAACGACACTTTTTACTATAGTTGTAAGCCATACCACGTTCTCGTCCGATCACCGAAGTTAAGCAACATCGGGCGCGGTCAGTACTTGGATGGGTGACCGCCTGGGAACACCGCGTGATGTCGGTTTTTGCATGTTTCTTTTAATTTTGGAACGAAAGTTCCTTATCGCGCGTTGCGAAAGGGGGCTAGACGAAAATTGAACTTCGTTCCATCCGGGTGTCCCTTGACACCACTCAAGTTTTTTTTATTCAAGTTAGGCAAACCACCATCTCACCTGATGGTAAGTGACGATGCGGTCGACGATGGAGCACGTTTGCCTAGAAGATGCCTATTCACTCGCGACTTAAAGACTCCCATATTGTATATATCAGGGAACACAGACTCAGGTAAGGAATTCCATTCTTTTGCAGTTCGCACAATGAATGTGGAGGCAAAACGCTTCATCCGCATAACCAAAATCAAAAAAAAAATCAAAATCAAAAAAAAAAAAAAAAAATTTATTTGCTAGAATGTAGGTATACATTGATGGTGGATATTAATTTAATTTGTTCCTTATACATTCTACCATACAAGTTGGTGCGCAAATGTGTGATATTATTATATTTATTCTATACATATACAAATTACATTTAGTTATAAATCAAATAAACTCTTTCAGGCACAATCATAGTAAAATTATTATAGTATTATATTAATCTACCTTAACAAATGTCAATAAATATTAGTAAAATAAGTATTAAATGTCATGTGTAGAAATAATGTCAACGTAATAAATAAACAATAATAAATTCAATTCATATTTTTTTTAAGATTATACAATATTAGTCACGGCCTTAAAATTCATAAACTCTTTGAGGGTATAAAAACAATTTTCAAGTAAGCCTAACAACCTTATCAGGATTAACACTAAATATAAAAAAAATACTTTGAATTAGTCAGGATATACACATACACATACGACATACACAACAAATTAAAGTTAACCTGTTGCGTGGGCGTACGCATTCTTTATTTTGTTATCACTAAAGGTAAGATACCTCTCACAGTAAATGCACCCGAGTCAGGTTGAATGAATCTGCGTCATGGACGCGTCACGCTTTCATTCGAACCCATTATTCTATCCAACCTAGCCTTTATAAATTAATTGTAGGGGAGTTAAGTGACCGCATGAAGGTTCATTGGTTTGGATGAAATGATTAGTAGGCGTTTTGGCTATATTAAGATAGCAAAGGTTCAGCAAGCCTTTCAGCTTAGTTAGGACTCGCTGGAGACGTCATTATACCATAGGTCTTATTGTATTATCATTTGACATTATTAAAACAGTTTAACTATTTTTCAACCTACTTCCAAAAAAGGAAGTTCTCAATTCGACTCTTCGTTTTTTTTGTATGTACGAGTATGTTAATTGCGCCAATTATGAATCGATTTTTATGATATTTTTTTTGTTTGGTAGATTATGCCTCAGAGGTGGTCCTATGTACATTTTATTTAAATCGATCAAGCCAAAACTTGAAGTCGGTATTTTCTACCGACTTCACAAAAAAGGAGAAGGTACTCAAGTCGACTGTTTTTTTTTTGTTTTACCTCATAACTTCTTTCCACATGAACCGATTTAGAATATTTTTTTTGTTTGAAAGATGTTGCTATCCATTTAAATATTCAATCTGATCAAAGTTACGAAGATAAAGTGGTGAAGTCGGTATTTTTTAAGCTTTGCTTGCGTTTCAATTATTTATTGGACACTTCTAGATTTAGTTTACCTAAATGTCTAGGACAATAATATTAAATTTATTTTTGAAAAAAAAAATATTGAAATCTAGCGACGAGCAAGTAGAGACATAAACCGGCTAAGTGTGAGTTAAACTCTCGCACCGGTGGGTCCGTAGGTACCACACAATTTCAATCGGCAAAAACATGGCTGATTTGAACTTGGTTATTTTGTATTTTGTGTTTTATTTCAGAGTTTACAAGAACTTTTATTCAGAGATGCACTACCAGCATGATGGGAACGCTACCCACTGGTAGTGGGCTTGAGCACTTGAGTTAATATATAAGCTCGATGAGTTGTAGGTAACTTGGGTCTTTGCTATATAGATGTATATAATTTTAGTTTAGTTTTAGGTAATATACATTTATGGCCGCATCATCACTTTCCATCAGGTGAGATTATGGTGAAATGCTTGCCTATCGGGCAAAAAAAAAACAAAATATAGGCAATTGGTCCGTATGTAGCCTTTGGAACAGTTAGAAACAAACTTACAATAACACTCCCAAGCTTTTTACGATTGCCATTTTGATGTTAGAGGCAAAACCAAAACGCAACCAAAATGCCTGTAAGAAATTGCTTTAGGCCGCCCATTGTACAACAACAATTATTGTTTTTCGTTTTTTATTGTCATTGTTTTAATTAATTATTGGTCTTCAATAAAGAAGTGTTGTATTGCATTGTATTGTTAAATAAAACAAGTTTCTATGTTACATAAACTAAAAACGAAATTAATACTGACCAAAAATAACTATAACTAGATATAAATGTATACAAAACTTAATCTAATAGACCGCTACCAGTTGGCAAAGTACCCAAAATGCTGGCAGCATTACCACGTTGAATGGCAATGCTCAATCTCTGTCAAAAATATTTGCCAGCATTTTGGTCACGAATTGCTTTGACCAAACGCCCACGATCCCAACAAGTTTCTTGTATGTTTTTTTATCCTCCACGAAAAAGAGAGGTGATATTATAAGCTTGTAGTATTTATTTGTGTGTTTGTCTTTTGCATAGTAGTTTTCAAACAGCAGCATCGATTATGATTTAGTTTTTTTTTTGCTTAAAAGGTTAATTGATTGTAGATTGTTAAATCGCTTTAAACTCTTTTTTATGTTTGGTGAAAATTGGTACAGCCGTTTTCCAGATTAAACGTTCTATTTTTAAAAGCAGATTTTGCATTCTATTATTATTTGATAAAATATAAAAAAAAATCAGGGACAGTCTGCTCCATATTACGGCTTAGAACATTAAGCCCTTTAGAGATAGGAGGACAGACAGATGAGCTTAGGGTTACTAATCATTCCCGTTAGTAGTTGGGTGCGTGTTCGCCTTCTAAGCAAGGGTATCGGGCTCGATTCTCGGCGGGAACACAAGTTTTCTCACCCAAGGAATATTAGTGTTTCTGGTTCTGGTTGTGATTGTGTGTGTATGATGTGAATTTTTCCGGCATCAACGACAAAAGTAATTGAACTTAGTCTAGGGCTGTTAGTAGTCTGTAGTCTCGTTTGTCATTTAATACCTACGGCACCCCAATAAGAGCTACGCCTTTCGGGTCACGTATGTACGATATCGAATATATCATCCACTTCAGTGACTTTGTGAACTCGGGATCAAGGATTTCATTATATTTATATTGAACAGAGACAATTGGATTAAACTTTAAAAAGTTTGAGAAACTAATCTTTAACCTATCGTAAAGTTTCAGTTCAATTTGTTTTGTTTTATATTGTTGATAATGGTCATCATCATCATACAATATCATATTATATCCATAGGCCTCTCCCACAGCGCGCTACTGAGCCCGATAATGGGCACATTAATAAAATATTCAGTTTACTTATGTGTGTGTTTCTAAGATAGGACTATTATATATCACGCTAAATTTGTACGAAAGTTTGTATGTGTTAGTGTAAATAATAATAAGTTTGAAACGAGGTATATCTGTAACGACTGGATGTATTTTGATAACAAATAGATGTGTTGACCTTGGAATAAGGCGTAGAATACTTTGTATTTTGTGAATAACTGCCGTGATTGTAACACACTTCACTGGAAGCCGCGCCATTGGGAGTCGAGATTACTACGACCGAGTAATTTCCGAGTTTAGTTTCTGCTTAGCATAGCTAAATATTTTACAAACAAAGCTACGATCGTGTATATTGTACTGCGGCCATCTATGGGATGGATCCGCTTAGTACCAGCTAGAAGATCTTGAGTCTATTGGCCAACAAGCTCAACTGCCTGAACTCTTTGCCTGCGTCATTTTTCCCCTAGGTGTATAATCTGGGAATCTTCAAATCAAGAGTGAATAGGTTAGAAGATACCTCAAGGCAAGCATGTCACATCTTCGGTCGCATCATCACTTTCCCTCAGGTCAATGCTGCTATTCAGAACAAAAAGAAATAAAAAAAACTGTAAGACTCATTGGCGATGATAAGCTAGTCGAGTCCAAATTGCAGTCACGGTCACCGAACGTAAGGTCCCAAGCTTATCGGTGATCTATTGGAATTGATTCCACGATGCCTCTTTTACCGTGTAACAACAAGACAAACTGTCAAACATCATTCATCTATAGGCGAGTTATATCCAGTTCGCTTAAAGATTTTCCTTTCTAAGTTCATCATCCGTACAGCGAAAGAAAGGAACTCGTTACCTGCGTCTTTTTCCCCGAAGGGTATAATCTAGGCAAACATGTCACATAAGGCCGCATCTTCACTTTCCAACAGGCGAGGTAGTGGTCAAGTGCTTGCCTATGGGAATATGAATATGAACTGCCCGTTAGCTTAGTTAGCGTCCGCCTTTTAAGCGGCAGGTATAGGTTTTGATTCCCGGTGGGAACACAAGTTTTTTCCTCGCGAATATTTGTGTTTCTAGTTCTGAGTGTGATTGTGTTGTGAATGTTTCCGGCAACTATGATATAAGTCATCGAACTTAGTGTGGGGCTGTGAGGGTGAAAGCGATTATCTAGTATAAAAAAGGATTCAAGAAAAACCAAGAGTGAATCAAGTATCTTCTAGGCAAGCAAGTGACATCTTCGGCTGCACCATCATTTCCATGGTTCCAAGTCAGATAGTGGTCAAATGGTAGCCTGTATGTTTAGCAGAAAAAAAACGGCCACATATAGAAAAATTACAACAGGATGACAAAACCATTACTAATAAGAAAATTAGTGTTATGAAAATTACAATAACTGTTTTATTTTCTAATAGGTAGGTTGTTGCCTGTGTCAATGGCCTATCGTCAGTCGTTTACCTTTTCTGATATGTAGGCCAGCTAAGTTTTGGGTACCCAAGGGCCTTTCTATGGCATCATTAACGGAAGAAAACTCGAATGAAGTGCAAAACAAACTCGACCGCGAAATGAAATGTCTGGTAAAGGTACTCACCGTGGAATTGTTTTCTAAAGTTCTAAATAGGGGTTTGCATTAATTCGCATAAACTTTTATGTCTGAGGATTTCTTAATAATTTTAATTTTTGTTAGGTGGAGCCCAGTGGATACAAAGTATGGGCATTCAATCCTTTGAGAACAATAGCCGTGGTGCGCAGTGGCATAACCCATAATAATGTTCACGCATAATTTCATAATCCATTGGTTAAAACGAATCGCGATTATAACCATAATTTAATTTCGGCATGTTACTGTTTAGTAGTGACGGCATATTTAGTAATTAATGCACATCAGTGTATTCATGGCAAGAGTTTAACCAACCTATAAAAAAAGACGTGTGGCACTCGGGGACTGCCGCGATAAAGCTATTGCATAGCATTTTTTATCAACTTATGCAATTATAATTATTTGTTTATTTTATTTATGCAGTATTTTTTTACCTGCCACCTAGAGGCGAGTTGCTGAACTAAAGAGACAAGCGTTATATTCCAAAAATGTCATTAAAAGTTCTGCTATTCATCGATAGATGGCAAAACTAAAAAGTATCACCGCTGTGCCGGTCGGAGTGAGGGGTGTTAGGTTATTTTCGTTACGGAATTTCTGTATTCGGTCTCCACGCTCAAGGCCCGCGATAGAAGCTATGCAATAGCTTAAAAAGATTATTGTTAATTAAAATAAATACATTTTTTTTAATGACTTTCGTGATCTCTTAGTTGGTCGAAAATGTAATTAAACTGTTATCAATCATGCTAGGAAACTAGATCAATTATTACTCGAAGAGTGCATTAAATTGTATTTAAATATACGCATTTTGTGTGTAAGCATTTTCCACTCCATTTAAAAATAGATAATAACTTCAGAATGCTGGTTCTTATTTGGCTCAACGTTAAGCATTGCAATTCAGAGAGGTAATGCCGCCAGCATGATAGGAACGCTACCCACTGGTAGTGGGCTTAAGCACTTGATTTACCTATAAGCTCGATGCCTTGTAGGTAATTTAGGTATTTGCTGCAGATATATAATTTTAGTTTAGTTTTAGTAATAATAGGCAATTGGCCCGTAGATAGGGTAATAACTAAATCCCAAGGGATGTTAGTAATACGAGTATATCGAATTTAATTTTGCGGTTAGAGGTTCAAAATTAATTTTCTATTCAACATTCTTGCTAATTATTAAGAGTTTAGGAACGTCGGTTCATTTCCACAAATTAGTAACAATCAAACTGGCCACCATGATTTTCAAATAAGGAAATAATGAAAAAAGTATCGAGTAAGCATACCTACATTAAAAAAAAATAAAAGAACAAACAAACAAACTCACGCACGGCGGCGATGACACCAAGGGACAAAAATTTTCTGCACAGTTTTTTTGATGAACTTTTTATATTTTATCGCGTAGTATATTCGCCTTGGACGTAACCCTTATCATCTAGTACCCTCGAATTATAAGCATGAATATTATAACGCAGAACAGCTCACTGCAATCCGTATTTCATTAGATGTCTATACATGCACATAAACCTTTTACAGCCCCACTAAGTTCGAGGACTTGTGTTGACCCAAAACCAAAAAAACAAATTTCCTTTGGGAAGAAAAATATTGTTTCCGCCAGGATTAGAATCCGATACCCTACATGCATCAGAATGCAGACGAGGAAACAACCACGCCAGTTAAATTCTTTCGCCAGTTAAGTACAAATAGGTACACTATTGTTGTAACTACTGTTATTTAATTTAGGTTGTATGGTATACCTATAGGTATTTTTGACTTCAGAGTATTTACAACATGAGTCCAATGACTCCTTAGCGTTTTTAGCGGAGCGAAAACTTTTCTATAGACATTTTCATAACATAGCGGAAGAATATTTTCCCTCTGGTATACTTCATCTTTAGAAATATTTGTGCCATTCTATTAAAAGATAGTTAGTGAATGGGCCCTGGGATCCATTTATCATATTGGTGGACATATTCTATTAAATATTGAGGCATGGGCGCTCATGTGGACATCAGCGCCGTCATTGCTATCTGTCATCTCTGAATAACCGTTTTCAGTGATCCAGGGCCATCGACCTAGTCGCATGTGTCTTTTTAACCTCTTGCTACCCTCGTATGGAAACTCTTATATTTTAGTTTTGGCTCCGCAAACTATGTGCATTTGGCCAAGTAATAAATATTTATATAATCTTCTATTGGAAATTTGGAGCGAACGCGAAAATCATTCTTTTTAAATTTGTATGATTTGTATGATTTCTAAACGAATGCACGTTTACGAACTCTTAACAGTAAAAAAAACATCATTATTACAATCAATCAAAAGTTTTGGAAAATAATACAAAATCGACAAGGACGGTTTTTCACTTTAGCGCCATTACTCCTAAAACCTCTTATTGTACCTTATTCATAGTCGAATCTCAGTATTCTGGGTAGCCTGATTCCCTAGAGTCCGCGTTCATAAGTAACTAATAGTAAACCGTTCGTTGGGAGGTAAAAGTTTAGAAGGAAATAAAATATATTCATCAACAAACGAAGTGGAAGGACTCTTACGCCGGGGCAGTAGCCACCCCTTTACAAAAAACTGCTCTAGAGGCCGGTTTCGGTGAAAGAGCAAAATGCTACGGCAATTAGTGGGCATATGAGACTTAAAGTCCTACGGAAAGGTATAAGTTTGTAGTGCCACCTGGAGATTCAACAATAAATAAAGTACAAAAAGAGGTTTTACATAAATACCGAACGGTATAATCTGGGAGTCTTCCAGTCAAGAGTGAATAGGTACCTTCTAGGCAAGCATGCTACATCTTTGGCCGTACCTTTTTTTCATCAGGTGATATTGTGATCAAATGCTTACCTATCGGGCATAAAAAAAAACATATTTGTTCCACATTGGTTAGGAAAAAGCAGACATTTTAGGAAGGTTTTTTTATGTACCTAAAAGCATTTTAAACGATAACGTTCGTCATTTCATCTTGTTAATGACCGATGATAGAAAGAGCACGGGGGAAACAATATGGGGAAACAAAATGTATCAATATACATTTTGATAATTTAAACGTAAGCAAAGATTTAAAAAACCGACTTTACCGCTTATATTTTGGTTTTGGCTTGATCGATTTAGACAAATGAGGGAGAAATCGGTGAAGATACATAAAAAAACTTCTTTTTTGAAGTCGGTACAAATGAAAAGTATGCCTACTAAGCGCAGCGTTCTCTTGTCCAAACGGTTTGGAATCAAAATGTAAGCGAAGCGTCCATCCTTTTTATCCGACTGCGCGACGCAAAGAAACCCTTTGCGTTTTCATCCTTATGTGTTTATCAGCCTATACATGTATGTTTGTTCCTTTGTGGCGTTCTAGAGACTAACGTATGGGCCGATTTATGACAGTAATCGAAATTCAATATGACTGTAACCAGACGCTATATTGTTAACATTAAAAAATGTAAGTCGACGAACTGTGTTAAGTGGGAAAATCATTGAAACTGTATTTAAAAATCATAATTAGGTTTCCTCTATTCATTTCGAATGTCCATTTAAGATTTATAACGGCTTAAAGTTGGTTAGCAAACATTCTCATCTTATTGTTCAATGCTGAGATAAAGTTATAAAGTAATTGCATAATAGGTCTCATATTAATTTCTTACGCAGTCTAGTCATTTGAATTTCTGGTATGTTGACTTGTTACTTGTTATCATTTGAATTTGGTAACAAAGATAACAAATAAGCACACTAACAACTATACCATTCATTATCTAATATCTTTAAACGAGCAATTCTTGTATATATGTATAAAATATATTTTAAATCTGAATCTCGGAAACGGCTCCAGCGAATTTTCATGAAATTTTGTATGCAGAGGGTTTCAGGGGCGATAAATCGATCTAGCTAGGTTTAATTTTTAGAATATGTCATTTACAAAACAAAAAAAAACGAGCAAAGCTTGGTCATCCAGGTACTGGTTTATGACATGGCAAATAAAATGTGTATCATCATCTTCGATGACTTTTGTAACTAAGCCAATTTAATTAAAGTCACCTAGCGGTTTAGGGGTGACTACAAACATCTATCATCATTAGTGGTTTTCAGAACTGAACCTGTAATAAAAATGCTTTGAAGGTGTAACATAATTACTGCGAAGAAACGTTCTGGTTATTGAACTATGGCATTCCTTTCAAGTCTAGGTCGTAAGGATTAAGTTTCATGATTGTCTAAGGGCAATTCTTCTGTCGCTATTGTATCTGATATTATACTCGTAATAAAATAGTCTACCAGCTGTTGCTACCAAAGATTGACATAGTTTTGGGGTCACGTCGTATCCATCTTAAATATAAATTACCCAGCGGTTGGTTACCGAGAAATTATGAAATTTTCTGTTATGTAGAGCACATATAACTTTATTAAATTTATGGCTTCTGCATTTTATAGTAACAATGCGCACCAAGTCTTCAGTGCTCCTCTTTTATTTATATTTGGTTGCGCTATTTTCGTGTATTTGGCCAGTGTCAAATTATAAAATATTTTATGTTAAATACTTACATATTTGATAATAGAATTCCTAGTCTCAAGTTACAGTCAACGTTATTTGAAAGAGTCAGATCTAGTCAAGTCACGCTTTAGTAAAGTGGTAGAGACTTTACTAGAACTTGTAAGAATTGGTATTTTGAAGCGTAAGCGAAAATCACGTTTTTTAACTTAGTATTTATGATTTGCTTTTTTAATTGATTTAAAAAAATTCGGATACTTTATAATGAGTTCATGCATATTAAATCTAAAATCAGAGCACTTTGTTCATCGATATCATTGAGTTCACGTTGAACATAATAGCTAAATTGGAAAACATTGATTCTACCAAAGTTTTATTAATTACTACGATAATCATACAAATACTAAACATACTGTATAGATCATACAAATACTATATGTAAAAGTTTATGTGCAATTTCATTGTGTGTAAGTGTTTTGATGCTGTGTGTGCACAGCCTATACTAAGGATTAACATATTTATGCTTCTTTTTACCTAATTTACGGAGGAGAAGCCGCAAAGCAGAGTAAAACTTGACAGCGCTCATCACTGTCGTGATGTTCGGAATGAACTACCCGCTGGCGTAGTTGAGTGCGCGTCCACCTTCTAAGCAGCAGGTATTGGGTTCGATTGTAATATAAAGAGTAGCAAAAACCTTGGGTGACCTGTTTTCATTTTTCGATTAGCAAAAATGGCTTCCTGTGAGCATTTCTAACCAATAACCCGATGTCCCGCACCAAGTTGCTGGAAATTATTTCAGCAGGGCCCTGGATTGGACATATCATTGTACGATAAATGCGTTAGTTTGATTTTTACCTGATCACCTTTATTAAAAGCTTTCAAAGATAAAATACTTTTAGCACGATCTCTCAATGATTAAAGAAATGTCCTATAAGCTCAGAGTCAAGGCCACTGGGGCGACGACACTTCCTCCAACCCTTTGACTTAAATAGATACATTTTGAAAGAAACATATTACTCACTGTCTTTGAACAGGATACACATAGATTGATGAATGACTTTTGAATGAAAATGTATTCGAACAAAGCTGCCTGCTTTTATCCAACTGGGCGACGTAAAGGAGTGCAATTAGTTAATGTAAGTTTGTATGGTGTCTCTCTAGAGACCAAACGGCGATTTTGATGATTCCCATGTCGATCGACTTGTCGCAATTGTGCGAGTGTCATTAAAGACAAAGTGAGCAAAAGTGTAAAATTAATAAAAAATAGGTAAGTTTTTTTGGCAGTTGGGTAATTTAGTACGGATATATAGACTAGTTAACTCAGTCTTTGTAAAATATTTCAACTTATTTATGTTGTATACGACTTGAAACACGTAGAAAATGTCAACTTACTTTGTAGTCGACTAGTTTCGGACAAATTTGTTGTCCTTCATCATTAGTCGACAACAAAGTAAGTTGAATACAACATAAATTATGTGTTGTACTCACGATGGTTAAAATTTTCATAATATTTCACCTGTTGGTAAGTCAAGAAGTGGTCGAGCGTTATATATGTTTATCTCCTCACTCTATGGCTAGAATGTGATTGATTGACTCAAGAAGAACTGCTGGAACACCAGTTAGCTATCGGTGATAGATTTTTCTGCTTGGGATGAACTAAGATGATATTAAAGTTTAGACGAGCATGGAAAAATATCAAATTACCATGCTAGCTCAAGACCTATAGAAGATCTAAACTGCAATCGTCTAATCAGAGGCCCGCCGCTTCTGATGATAATTAGCTATAATATGTTATTATGATATGTATAGAATGTATTTGATATATAGTGTATTTACTTATTTATTTTAGTAATTATTTTGTTTAGTATCTTAATGCATTATTATAAAGTTTGCGCAACTATGTGGTACACCTGAGTCCCAATACATTTTGCTATCTCCTCTCCATCCAAAGGTTGTGTGGAAGAGATCGCCTTATGCGATAAGAACGCCCATTGTACTAGCCTAAGTTAGTTTTAAGGTCTTTAATGTATTTTCCTTTATTTCTGGTGTACAATAAATAATTATCTATCTATCTACAATGTAGTAACTAGTAGGTAAATTTAGAAACGAGAATCCAGACATGTATAAACACTATTATTTGTTCTGTGGTTTCAAATGATTTTATATTGTAGAATCTGATAAATAAGTATAAATAGGATTCTATTTATACTTACCAAATGTATCTTTAATGTACTAGACCAGAGCGTTGCCCGCTCGTGTCTATGCCAATAAATGGACATATATTTATAGTAATGTGGGGTATCTAGGAGTAATGAGTCCCTGCTAAAATTCTTTCCTTATTTAGTGTCCTGTAAACATTTAATCAGGCGAATGGCCTGAAATACCCTATAAGCTTAGTATAAGCTCTGTCAAGGTTAAGATAAAACGTCGACGACTCTTCCTTATAATCAAGAATTTGTTATCATTTTAATACTTCTTACTGTAAACAGATCTTTGTTATAAATGAGACTTTCGATGATTCGATTAAAACCTACCCTACCTTATCATTTTCAGTAAGATCATGGGTCTGGATGTTTGTTTGTTATTGCCGCAACAGTTAAAGTTGAAGGCTGATGTTTGAATGTTTCTATTATAGATTAAGGTTTTCTTATAACCCCCTTCTCAAACAGAGGGGTGTTATAATTTTAACGTGTGTATGTGTGTTTGTGGCATCGTAGGTCCCAAATGGCTCACCCGATTATGATTTAGTTATTTTTTGTTTCAAAGGTGAGTTAAACGATGTTAAAGTGTTCTTAGTTAGTTTGGTAAAAAATCGGTGCAATCTTTGCCCAGATTCGAACGTCGAGGGTAGTTTCAAAATCATATTTTGTCATTAGTTAAATAATGATACTTACACCATAATTTCCCCTTTTTAGAGAGTATATATTTAATACATATACATCAGACAATTTTACAGTTATTGCATGCCATAAGATAATTGTTTTTTTTTTACAAAGTTGATTTAAAAAATCTAAAACACGTATTACAATTTGTAACATAGTTTATAGTAAGATATCCCTTTCTATCATCGGACCACAAGACGATGTGATAAACGTTTACCGTTTATGGTTGATTTTCATTAAGTGCAGCGAAGGAGATCACTGCACCCGTCTTTGTTCCCCGAACAGTATAATTTCAGAGTATTCAAGTCTAGAGTCAATAGGTATCTTCTAGGTTAGCATACATCTTCAACATCACGGTCACTTTCATAAGGTGGAGAAGCGGTCAAATGCTACGGCATTAAAAATTAAATCCAAGGCATCAAGAGGATATTTTTCAACACAAACTTGAACACTTTTGTTAGAAATGTTTTGCAGAATCTTTATAGCTGTACTTATCTCACTATTTCACTTAAAATGGCGACCAGACTCTATATCCAGAGATAAAAAAAGTGCTCATTAAAAACATGAAAAAGATATCTTCTTATATATTAGATTAGATTCTTATTATTTCAATTATTAGATTCTGTATTTTTGTCCCAAAATTTACGTATTCTTTAAGATGTTGTCCGCTATGGAAACATGGCGCGCTCCTCGAGAGCATGGACAATATCGTAAAGAATACTCTTATATCGGTTTTGAATATTGACATAGATGACAGGGCTTGGTCGCAAGCTTCTTTACCTGTAAGACTAGGAGGCTTAGGTATACGTAAAATTTCTAGTGTTGCGTTACCGGCTTTCTTGTCCTCAGTTCATGGTACTTCTAAATTAGTCAAAAAAATACTTTCACATAGTTTGGGTTCTTTAGAAATAGCAAACCTGACTGAGGCCAGAAGCGCCTGGGAGATGGCATGCCCAAATACCGGGCTCCCAGTGAGGTTATCCTCACAGAGACTGTGGGATCGGCCGCTCTGTGAACTAGCACGGAAACATCTTTTAGATACGTGTCCTAGCGTCACAGAGCGTGCTCGACTTCTAGCAGTTTCTGTATGGGAGTCAGGGCTTTGGTTGCAGGCCATTCCCTCTTTTAATACTGGTACACTTATAGATCCATCTGCTTTCCGTCTCGCTATATGCTTACGTTTGGGTGCAAGGTGCTATGTTGCCCATAGCTGTCAGTGTGGTACTGCTGTTGACCAGCTCGATCACCACGGCCTCTCGTGCCAGAAAAGTGCTGGCCTAATTTCCCGCCACGCCAGCCTCAACGATATCATCCGCCGGGCTTTTACCAGTGCCAACGTTCCAGCCATTCTCGAACCGAATGGTCTGATGCGTGACGATGGTAAAAGACCCGACGGCATGACTTTAATTCCATGGATGATGGGACGGCCTTTAGTATGGGATGCAACTTGTGTCGATACTTTAGCTCCGTCACATCTTCCTGAAACACAGAATGGGGTTGGCGTCGCGGCAACTTCGGCAGAGCAGCGTAAATGGCGCAAATATGGAAACCTTGGCAGTGGTTACATATTTGAGCCGTTTGGTGTTGAGACACTGGGTCCGTGGGGACCGGGAGCTCATTCTATTTTCAAAATTCTATCAGAGCGCCTGTTTGAAGCGATCAAAATGCTGGCACTTATTTGGCTCAACGTATTAGCATTGCAATTCAGAGAGGCAATGCCGCCAGCATGATGGGAACGCTACCCACTGGTAGTGGGCTTGAGCACTTGAGTTGCCTATAAGCTCGATGTCTTGTAGGTAACTTAGTTCTTTGCTGTACATAGTTTTAGTTTAGTTTTAGGAAATATAGGCAATTGGCCCGTAGTTAGGCAAGAAAAAAAATATATATATCTTATATATCCACTATAACTGTTATATCTTGCAATAGTATAGGTACAATACATATCAATTCAAAAAAGGTTTCTATATTGGCAGCAATAAAAAAATTCAAATCGTTATTTATACATATTGAAATTTTTAAGACAAAATCAATCATAAATCCTCGATTCATCAACAAGTTGGTGATCATCGTAATAACGCATGTTGATTTATTGTAAAAGTCACTCAACAGGGCAAAAGAGCACGTATCCAATATACATGTCCTAAATCATCCATATAAATGGCACAAATTGAACCCTTGTCAATCAGGGCTAGGAACGGGCTAGGGATGTGTCAATGACCGCCAGAGACCTTGGAACTTGTGTAAACAATGTGTTAAGACGATCTAATACATAGATTAAGGTTCTGGGCATCACCGGGTCTGATGTTTAAAATTTTGATTACATAAACACTGACGGTAATCCTTGTTGACAGAACTACCTGCCTTACTAATAAACTCAATTAGAAAAAATATATCACGAGTTTAAGAAGTTTAATTGCATGGGGCACTAAGATTCACCCACACATAACATTATTATTCACACACATACACACTCTACACATACACCCACACATAACATTATTATTTTACTTGTTACTTTAAATATGATTTAATTCATTACTTAATAATAAAAACCTTCATAAGAAATTGTCACTAGAATTAAAATCAGATAAGTTTTTTTTTTGTCAATGTACTCAATAAATATGTTTCGTAAAATGTATAAATAAATTAAAAAGAAGTAAGAAACAAAGTTAACATGTAGTAAATGTTGGTAAGTTTGATATGTATACATTTTGTTGCTCTTTTAGTTAATAATATATAAAATGAATCCGTAATTGGATGTAGGTATGTATAATACTTATAAGATGGATTTTATAACACAAATAAATAAAAAGATAGGCGGTATATCAACAAGTCGTCCAAGCCAACCACACTGCCACGTGGTACCCCTGCCAATTATCGAATAAGTCCTTTAACAACTTGGATTCACAAGTGAATTCTACTGTGCGGGTTATTCTATTGTACTCGGTGGTACAATAACAGAGATGGCGCTACTGATCAAATTATGTCTTATACACTATGATGTTTACTTTTTCTTAAGCTCAGGACTATCAATACTCTGCGTTTCTCTCAGCCAACATTTACCATCCCAGGCACCTTTATGTAAAGAATTTTTTTTTCATATTTTTCTGCTTTCTTGTCGATTCTAAACGACCCCCTACTGGATTGTATACTACTGACTAATAGCGGTGTATATTACAATATGGCGATTGATTATCGCCATAACGATTTTTGATTATAAACAAGTCTTTAATGACATTCGCAAGATGACAAATAGATTAACGTAAGAATTAATAAAATGGTTCCACGCGTTTGGTCTCTACCACAAAGGCACAAACGTACATACATACGGGGATAAACATATTACCCTCATTTACGTCGCGCATCCTTGTAAAAAGACATTGGTAAGAAGAAGCTTCGAATTCGTATAAACTGCAGCCACCAAACTCACTAAACATCACATCATTACTAAAACTTCAAAAGTCATTGCGCAATGTAGCGGATCTCTTCCTACCACTAACTACCTAAAAGACCCCTTAATTAAGCTTTTTAGTTAGGGGAATTAGGGACCGATGGAGTAATGGTGCACTGTGGATTACTCAGCTCGCGTAATGAGATAACGGATACCTAATGCGATTTGATCACTGATATGGATATAGATGTTTATGGATTTTCCAGTTTCCAAACGACTTCCATTGGCTTATCTGTGTTAATCATCTGTGAGTATCATATCGTTATCTACTGGATCTTTGTGTGAACTGTAAAATCTCATTAGATTTATTACCATTGCACAGCAAATATCAACTCTTTCATTAATCTTTCGTGTTAGTATAGTTCTCTGTTTTGTCTTTACATCTTAGCTTACATTATTAGTGACGATAGGTACTAGAAGATTATTATTTTGAACTGATACTTCTTATGGGAGGCCTTTGAAATTTGGATTCCCAATCTTTTTGTGTGACGAAAAGTGGTGGGCGTAACACTGTGATGAATAATGTAAATGTTCGCTGTAATACAACAGTTTCACTTCTATCGTGAGTCCTTACGACACATCCTGTTATTTATATATATATTATTTTAATGGGAACATATATATTTTGCCACTGTTAGGACTGGAAGTCAGAGCTGGGGTAATTCCGACAATACGTACACGGCGGCAATATATGTATATACTTACACCTTCTAATCTTCTACATTTTCTACATATTCTTAATCAGATACATTTATTATACTCTTTTAATTGCTAGAACAAGACTAATTATTATTATTGTTGTGTACTGTTTTGTTGTGTCAATAAAATTATGTCTTTCTAGAGGTGACCCTGAGCGACCCCCATGGGTCGGTCAGCGATTTCTTAATTCACTAATATACTCGCTGTTGTGCCGTAAGTAAGAACGGTTTCTAATCTTACCTCGGGTTTGGGCTATCAGTGAAAGAGTGAAGTGATTAAATCCATGGTGGTAGGGCATTTTATAATGCTTACAAATCCCAAAGATTAAAACATGTTGATAGGGCTGTTGAAAACATGTTATTCGACTACAGCGCAGCGTAGCAAATAGCAGGGTTTTGATGTTAGTACCATATATATGTTTGTATGTATCTATGTATGTTCGTTTTTATTATTCAAGATAGACAATCGTATGACTACTATCTCACAGTTAGGCGTGAATGTTCCAGATTAATAAAGCTACTGTAACACATAGACACACATCGTTGTATTACTCTTAATTCTCCGGATATCATAGGCTAGATTATTTTGTATAAAAATAAACAAAATTACTTCTATTCTACTTTATAAAGTAGATAATGACAAAAAATTACAAAAATACTTAGTAAAAAACATTTATAAACAACCTTAGGTTGAAATTTACTGGTGACGAATGTCACTGTTATAGAACTATTTTGTAAAAATAGCTACACATTTTAAAATAAAACTAACGTTTAATATTTGTTATATCCTGTACTTGAACAACAAATTGACGACCCAGTTGGCGCGGTTTGCAAGTGTCTGCCCTCTGCGTCATAGGTCCCGGGTTCGATCCCCGGCAGAATTCCTTCCCAAGGGAGATTAGTGCATCTGGTTCTGGGTGTGATTGTGTGTGTGATGTGAATGTTTCCGGCACCAACGATACAAGTCTCCGAACTTAGTGTGGGGCTGTGAGTGTGAATGCGTTTGTTTGTGTTTGTTTAAATAAATCAAATAATTATTATTAAGAAAATAAGTTATTAACAATTAACTTCAAAAGCTTTTCTCTTTTAAGCCAAATGTAGGCGCGAGATCTCACTTCGGTGCCTCCGGGATTCAAACCCGTTACCCGCAACTAAGAAGGCGAACGCGCACCCAACTTTGCCAACGGGCAGTTCAATATATGTTAGTATGAGGATATTATACCGGAAACTGAGCTTTGTCCAATAAAAGCAATGCGAGGCGTGGCGGCAAGCAAGGGCCTTTGAAATAAAGTTAGACGCACTTTAAAAACCAAAAATTAACCTTTTTATAAGCCAATCGCAAGGTCCTCTATGAATCCTTGTGGCCTGTAATTTACTAATATTTTTTCTGTATTTTTTATTGGAGTAAAAAACAAATTACTGTTCCTCATTCTACCATTTACAATAGGTATACAGAGACACCGAAAGCGTAGTATTAAACGATCATCAACAATAATTGTAACACTGAATTGTTTACGTTTCAGTTTACATCAAATGACTGAATTGTTTACGTTTCAGTATTTATTTCTATTGATATTATGTAAGACTTCCAACAGGGCTAGACAATAACACTATTCTATTAGACCTATGGAACCACAGCATTAGTATTCACAAAATTCATATTAGCGTGTTACATAACCTGTCGATAACATGAGCTATTTTCGTATATTAGGGAGTTGGATCTCCCGCTGTTTCATTAAACTAACACCCCAATGGCTCTCACAGCTCGTTGTTTATTTGAGGACGGGAATGGTTTCTAATTAAATTGTATCTGCTTAATTAGATCGAGGTGATGGTTATGTCATAACTTATTAATAGGCATTACTGGAGTATACCTGTGTCCCTTGCTAATTATACTATACAATTAAGACATACAGTTTGTTTGTACCAACTATTAAGGTAACTCCTTTTGATTAAGATTGCTATTTACAATTGTACCTACCTTTATGTTACATACTGTTGGTTACCAAAAGGGTAGGCCCAGTGTTCTTACCTCAGTAGCTAGGGCATCAGAATATTGCTACGGTATCTCCTGCCTATCGTAAGAGGCAAGTAAAGGGGTCCTTTACTTGCCTCTTACGATAGGCAGGAGTCCAAGTCCTTTGGGTACGTCGGGGTTTTGAGTTGGGGCTCGCACTACCACTCAAACGCGCCCGAAGAGGACAGCACAGCTGTGGAGTGTCCCCTACTGTTGTGGTGCCACGGTGATGTTGGAAGATGGCCCAAGGCCAAAACCTTCAATAGCATTCTCGCGGTAGTGTTGAGCTGGAGGCACAAATGTCAGTGTCTCCGGGAACAGTTATAAAGCAAGGTGGATAGAAGAGCACCAGTGACGTTCAGGAGATGATCCTACCCTTCAATATCCTCTGAAGATGGCTACCGAGGCGGCGATAATCTAAAAAAATATATAGTGTGTGAAAATTTCACATAACTCGGTCGGTCCCCAAAAGTAGCTACGAACGATTTTAATCAAGTTACTTTCAAATAAAATAAAACTAAATGAAAATAGGTCCAGCCGTTTGGGAGCTACGATGCCTGAGTGATGCTTACCATCAGGCGAGTGGCTTCCTTTAGTTAAGAGTTTAAAAATGCGTTTATACAGAGAAGTATCTCTCGTCTACCAATACATTTTAGTTTTATTGAAAATACTGTCAATATAAATAAATATTTAATACTGATAAGTAACAAAATGTTCCATAAAAACTATTCAGGCAAATCCTGCCCCTCTGGGCTCAAACATATAGCATTGATGATACGCGCTTCCCAAAGCACCAGTAAAGTGAGGCACGTAGTTATAGATCAGGTATAGGTTTTCTTCAGCGATATTAGAAAAATGATGTGTGTTCTTCCTGCATTCTTTTACAAAGAAGTCCATGAAGTATCTGTTAGCTTTGACAGCGTTGGAGGAGTGAGGGTAGTTCTTAGACAGTTTCCACTCGAAAGAGCTTTTCTCTGGATGGAATTGGACGCCGTAGAATGGATACCTGTAACAAAAAGTATCTTGATGAACAATTTCCCGCAAAACAGTTAAGAGTATTAAGAGTAATAGAATGTCTGAGGAGTTTGGAGCCTTGGATTTATATTTTTCGCGAGTTGTTAGTGTATTTTTTCATAGTTTATAGGCAAGTATTTGGCCACTATATCAACAGGCGGAAAGTGATGATGCGGGCGAAGATGTGACAGCCTTGCCTAGAAGATACTTGTTCACGTTTATTTGAACATTGAGGAAAAAAGACACAGGTAAAGAGTTCTACTCCTTCGCTGTGCGGATGATAAACGTAGAAGCGATAAGATTCGAGCGAACTGGAGGTATGTCAACTATAAATTGATGACGTTTGATAGTTCGTTTTGTTGTTAGATAGTAAATGGGGCATGGTGGTAGATTAGCTCGTAAAATTAGACGATATAGGTTTGCGACATTACTTTGTAACGGAGATTATGTTATTTCTGGGCATATGTGGAGCCGCGAATATTACGATTAATATATTGAAAGTTTAAAATGCCACTACAGTTGGACTGAAGTATTTACTGTTTGATTCAAATTAATTTTTTTTCAACAGCATGAAATGTTTAAAAAAAGGTTTGTGATAAAAATTCTTAGTTTATCCAAGCATTATTAGTCGATGTGATAAAGAGTCTCTTACCATCGAACACGTCATTGCTTATGTCTTATGTTTTAGAATAAAACTATGTAGAGTTTTTGTATTTAATTTTCGGCCAATTTAATTGATAGGTACATACCTGTGTCATTAGAAGTCGGATATCACACTACTTATAATGTCTGTGGATACCACCAGAAAATCATTAACCTGGAACTATAAGATTACTAGTTCCAGGACATAAATGTTTTTAGCCGAAATCCAAAAAGTTATGCAAAAATGTATTGTTATGTTCATTTTTTTTTAAGTTTGATGGGCAATCATTTGACCACAATCTCACCATATGGAAAACTATGATGCAGCCGAAGATGTAGCAAATATATAAGATACCTAGAAGATATATGAGATGCCCAGATTATCGTTCGGGGAACAAGACGAAGGCAATGAGTTCTACCCCTTTATGTATATAAATATACGTGAACCGACTTTACAAATTTTTTTAACTTGCGTCAAGTCGGATTATCGAAGTTCCGGGCGTGTTGCCACCGGTTCATAGCAAGCGGTCCATAGTAGGAATAACTCGTAAATACATTTGATGAAGGATTCCTATAATAGTGACGGAGGATGTCTTCGGTATTTGGTTCAAAGATTTATTAGGTACCCAGTATGTTCAATGCTGGCAATGAACTGGACACCGTGGGCATCATTGGAGTGGGAAGTCACCTTCCAGTCTTCATGCAGGTTGTGAGATTTAAGATTCTGAAAACAGAGGTTTGGAGAAAAAGTTATTAAATGGTTTTACAAAAAAGTATAGTAAAATAAAATCAGAAATGACGTGAGTCATCATCATTTTCTTAAACTTGCAATGTTTATATATAGGTAAGCATGATCGGGTCAAAGCTTGCAACTGAAATTTAAATCAGTTGACGATAGCTGCATTCAAATTCAGTTGCAAGGTAGAGCTCGTCCAAGCTGAAATGACGCGCCCCCCTACTTAATTAGTTTATTTAGATGTGTGAGTGCAAATATTAATGACGACACTTTATCTGTATGGGAGCGTCGATTGTTCAGTGAACAATGGATCTGCACATGTACAAGTCGGTCGACTAGTCGGGTGATAAATCCGACCACGCTTGTGTGCGTAAATGCGAAGGTGGGGCGCGTCATTTCAGCTTGGACGAGCTCTACAACAGTACAATTTGGGAGTATTCAAGTCGCGAGTGAATAGGTATCTTCTAGGCAAACGTGCTCCATCGTCTATCGTTACTTAATATCATGCGAGATACGATTGCTTATCTTCGATTAAAAAAACTCCTACTCATTTATGGTCGGCACAACATATTACCTCGGACAACATGGATTCGGCTTGAGTTTTTAAAGAGCTGGCTTTGTAACGTAAATTAGTTAATACTATTCAAATGACTGAAGATAAGTATCATCTACATGGAATGCTCTGTGTGAGGAGAATGTGAATGATCGGAAATCCATCTCTCTGACATTCGATTAATTCAATTTGGACACCACACACAGATTTTAAAATCTGTTGTCCATTCTCCAAAGGTTTTAAAACCTTTGGAGAATGGACTCGTCCAGCAGTCAAGCTTTTACAAAGTACTCTTCCTTTATAAAAGCTCACTTGCTGGACGAGTCTAAACTCCGATGCTTTATATCAGCGACTACCCACCCCTAGTCGCAATAATCTATATCTAGTTATTAAAATATAAAAAAAAAATATTTGCTACTTATTTCTTGTACACATTACGTTGTTGTACATACTTTGTGTCCACTTTGTGTGAAAATCTTTAAACTCGACTTTAGAGTCTTTTGAGATGACCTTTCGCCAAGTGCTATGTTAAACTACGGTTCCATCTGCCATAAATTGCATTGCAAGTGTACGAGTAGGCATAGGTATCTTGTTAATGTAAGTTACCTCAGACAATTGGCCTCAATTCTGATGTCACACACTAAATTAAATTTAAACTATTCCTGTCTTTTACAATATAGGAACACAAGACAGAGATAGCATACTGCTGTGCCGTCAAGTTAGTCAGAACTTAGATGTCTATGCAAGCTTAGTCGAGTATGTGTTGTATTGGTGTTAACTAAAAACAAGCGCCCTTCTGCTTCTGCTGTTCATATTTTAATTGATAAACTAGCGTGACAGCTCTAAAATGCATGCTATCTCTGTCTTGTGTTTTATTTTGTAAGAGACAGGGATAGTTTAAATTTAATTTAGTGAGTGTACATCAGAATCGAGGCCATTACGTTACTTTTAATTTCTCGCATCAAGTTATTACTCGATTGAATGCCGGGAATTTTGAAAACTACTGTTTGTTTTCTGAACGATAAATCTGAGAGTCTTCAAGTCAAGAATTAATAGGCATCTCATAAGTAAACATACTACATCGTCAGCCGCATCATGACTTTACGTTAGATAGCTTCTATACAGCATACAATTATACAATAAGTTATCCATTGATCAGAGAAATAAAAGATACCTCATCCACAATGCAAAATTGATGAGCATTGGCGGTCACGTCTTCGTTCGCCAGGATGTGCACAATGTCATCAGGCGCTTCGGCAAACATCTTGCTGTTGCGGAAAACTGGAAAACAATATCTATGATCTAGTACGAGTTTTGATCGTTTGAACTGAATTTCTTTTTGTTTTCACACTTATGTTTGGAAAGTAACGATACGAATTCTAGATTTCGGATTCCATCTCGACTCGTTCTAGATCCCTGCCCTCATAGTCAAAAATTCAAACACTTCTTGTCGTATCTCTCAAGAGAAACGCTATTTTCTTATGGATGTGTTTATATTAACTAGCTTCGTATTAACTGTCTCCATAACAAAGGTAATCTTAATATCTATAAGACCATATATATATATATTTTGGCTTAGAAATAACCACGTAATTAAATGTTTATTTTATTATGTGGAGATATAAGTTACAGAATATGTTACCAGCTATTTTGCCCATGTGTTTTTGTTTGTTTTTGAGTATTTTACCTATATTTCCTAAAACTTTACTAAACCTCGTAGATAACGTATTTACCAAATTTGTATCTTGTTTGTATTTGATAAAATGTATATGTTGCCGGCTACCCGATCCGAGTCATCGGACTTAGTGTGGGGCAGTCAGTGTGAAAGCATTTATTTATGTACATTTTATAGTTAGAAAAAATAGTTATGTATAAAGGTACTCTTTGATAAACATACCGGGTGTAAAATGAAGCGGCAAATTTTCGAACGAGTAGCAAGTGATCCTGTTCTCCTTATCTTCTCTCCCAGAAGCCAGAATAATTATGAGTTCGAAACCGAGACAGGTGCCAAAAATCGGGAAATAGTCTCCTTGGTCATTCAACGTCTTGGCTATGTCGTAAATGTGCTGGCCGGCGTCAGCGTAGCCATTCGATTGGTTGAAGTATGTTGCACCACCGGGGAACAACACTCTGCAAGTTGGCCAAATTGTAGAGCAAAATATATTTTGAATGTTTGATGGAACATATAGGTCCGGTAATCCTACGAATCCTACTAATATTATAAATCCGAAAGTTTGTGTGTAAGTGTGTAAGTATGTTTGTTTCCTCTTCCCGCTTTAACGGCAGAACCGATTTGGATGAAATTTGGAATGTACATAGCTTATACCTATGAATAACAACATGGGCTACTTTTTAACTTGATAATAGTTGGCGAAGCCGCGGGGCACGGCTAGTAAATTTTTAAGTTACCTCCCTTCAACATTTTTATTTATCTCTGCGTTAGGGATTTATGGTAATGACATTTATTGTGTTTCAAATTGCTATTCCGAGTGATTATACTACCAATGGTATCGATTCCCGGTAGAACCACAAGTTTTCTCAACAAAGGAAGGTTTTTTTTGTTAAATATGCGATAACATCCTTTAAAGGTTGTTAAGTTTTGTGTCATCATTAAAACTACTTATATACTCGGAGAAGTAGAATTTCTATTCCCTGACCAGTTTTAGTAGTATGTACATACCTACACTATTTTGACACACGTATCGATAATACTTACCCATTTATTTTAGACATCAATTCTTCGTAATAAGTTCGATCTTTGCCAATCCTGAAAATATTGTAATAAAATTTATAAGTATTTGAATCAATAGATATAATAGCAGGTTATGCCACTGCGCTCCACGACTATTGTTCTCAAACGATTAAATGTTCTTACTTTGTTAGCACAATTAAGCTTTATAATATCCATATATCAAGAATAGATTGTAGTATGAAATTTAAAACTATAGTGAGTATTACACATAATGGCTTCAAACTCGTAAAAATAACGGCTTACTTTGGTGTCGACTAGTTTCAGACAAATTAGCTGTCCTTCATCAGGCTGACTCAGTACGGAGGACCTCCAAGTACGGAGGCGAGCGGCTCGAGCATTAGCGCGTGACGCGCTGACAGCTAGTTTCTCCGGAACTCGTCAACAACTGACATTTGTCAAAAACTAGACAACCAATTGAGTCGGCATTGTTACGTCTTGTTTCAAGGCTTAAAACAAGTCAGTTGTATCTTAGTACCATATTAACCCCCATTTTTAGGTACACCCATATGGCTAAAATCTACGGGCCAATTGCCTATATTTCCTAAAACTATACATAGCAAAAACACTTTAGTTACCTACAAAACATCAACCTTATAGCTAACTAGGTAACGTTCCCATTATGCTGGCGGCATTACCTCTCTGAGTTGCAATGCTAATACGTTGAGCCATATATGTGCCAGCATTTTGATCACGCGTCGCCTCAACCAGGAGCTGTGATAGATTTATGAATATAGAATGAACTTTTTAGCCATATATGTGTATTTATCAAAAAAATATTTTGGTGCGTCAAAATTTCAAAATTCCATTCGTTTCTACATGTGCAAAGTGATATTTTGTTGCTATTGTTAGGTACAATAATTGTTATTCATAAAAAGATAATACGTTATATTACATTAGTTATCATATGTTTTGTCTTATGTTATTAAATGTCACCTGTCAACCCGAACACAGCAACCCGAATCAAAATTACTTTTACTAAAAATAACTAGGATCCGTATGAGTGTATCATTATTTATATTATCGAAATCAATTATTTTAGATGGTCGTAGGTTAGGGTTTCGTTATTTTCTCGAGTGCACGGAAATACATGTGTCCGATTGATTGAATAGTTACAAAACAAACAAACGCTTTCACACTCACAGCCCCACACTAAGTTCAAAGACTTTTATCGTGGGTGCCGGAAACATTCACATCACACACACATTACACCCAGAAACAGAAGCACAAATATCCCTTGGGAAGGAATTTGTGCTCCTGCCGGGAATCGAACCCAGGACCCACGGCGTAGAAGGCGGACACCTGTCCACTGCGCCAACTGGGTGGTCATATTCGTCGTCATTACTCTGCCCAAGTTCGGCCCATGCAGCATTTTAGACACGTGCAATATTCCAACAGAATTTGTTATTCAACCAATGCCTATTTTTAAAAGGCCCTTCTAATGATTTGTTATGTAGGACACCGTTTTGTCAGCAAACGTGTGTTGCAAGCAAAAGGCGATTGAGAATATTTCGCAAGTTCTAGAGTTGGAAAGAGGGTAACTAAAACAGTACGCACGCTGGCGATAAGTCCGCAGAGACATATTTTATTATGAGGTGTCTGCCAATCATTTACAAAGTAAGGCTAATGAGGCTATTATACTAACTTAGTAATTTGTAGAGTATCATACAACTCACAAGATAGGCACCACTCTTGCTCCAGAAGCCTCGACATCCTTCACGTAGCTGGCGGCGATGTAACTGGTGTAGTTCTCTTCAGGGTACAACCTCGACACGAAGTACGACTCTTGCGACAAAATTCCAATGATTGGACGATTGTTCACTACCTTCACCTCATCTCTCTGCACCACCACCGCACCTTCGCACCGCAAGAAATACACCAAAATGAGCAGCAGAGCTCCCTTCATTATGAATAGCTCGCTCCAGCTAACTGCTGAAGCTAAACACCTAAAACATCACCGCACTTATCAAAACAATATCGCGCATTATGTAAACTACTATCAAAATCTCACTCTTTATCACTTGCGCCTCTTCAACGTTAGATCTGATTATATAAATAGAAAATATATTGATAAAAACTAACTTTATAACAAATATGTTGAATACGTCGTTCAGGGTACAAAGTACGACGTGCTCTATTATTTTGTCCGAATGCATCGGTTCAACAAACGTGTGTTTTCTTTGACTAAAAATAAACACCTCCTACGGAGCGATATCAAAATGTGTGCGCGATATGACTACCCAAGACTTCAAGCCAATGTTGAGTTAATTGCAGATATTTAGTGGGACTTCATTAACAATTGTGTTTATTGGATTAATATTAATACCTTATCGGACATCAGATAAAATTATAAAAAGATAATGCATTTATTTTCTTGCAATGTGAAGGGAATTTGCATGAGATTTAATTTTTTTTTGTCGTTTTAGATATAGAATAACACCAATAACATAATTTGTTTTTTAATTAGGATTTTAATGAATAAAAAGTTACAGGAAATGCATGGGAATCTCATATTGAGTTTTGGTATTGTTACGCTATTGGCTGGACTGATTCGTGACGTCATTTCATACATTTTTGATGATTTTTCATTGATTCGTCATTTCATAGATTTTTTTTCTTGACTTTATCTGTGATTGGATTGTGGTTGTCATAGAAAGAACATCAAAATTCCGCATTTATAACGATTAAAAGCATCATCAGATAAAAAATAATGATTGTATTTTTTTTCCATGCAATTAGCTTTTCCTTGCAAAAGTTTAGTAGGTAAATGCTTTATACGGTACAAGGGTAGAGGAATATTTTTTTAATACTTTTATATACATCGTAACGTGTTTTTATACAATGAAAATATCTTACTTACGGTAGAAACGAATAGCTCTCATAGCGCATTGTTTAATATCAAGTCCTCTAGGTTTAGGTAAAAAATACGTGCAATGGTTATTCCGTTTGTTACCAAGGTCCTTAAACTTAAATTGGAGAAAACAAAACGAGGTAACAAACATCGCATCGACACTTACTATCAGGAAATAGGAGATAGTTGTCAAATGTTTGTATCACGAATATAAAAAAACGAATGTAAAGTCTCGTATCTAACTAGCATTTTGTTTCTATATTGTAGTGTCCATATTGTATTGTCTATGAAAATGTATGATTGTTTATCTGTAAGTGTAAGATAACAAATGAGTTTTGCCGCGAAAGTGAAAAAATGACGTTGCCGATTTTGTATTATTTTCCTAAACTTGTGATTCGTTGAGTGTTCATGTCTATGGTAGATTATTTAATGTTGATTCTTAGCGAACGTACATAAGTGTAGGCAAATCATACAAAGTTGAAAAACGTGCTTTTTGCTTTCGCTCCAAAACTCCAATCAGATTTCTAAAGTTTCAACTACTTTATTAGAGCATGACTTGATGAACCTTGACCATTACTATTACTTATTTTACTTTGACTGTGACTTTTAAGACTTTATATTATGAAACATGTAAATACATACTTTTGCACTTACATTATTTTATTACTTGACACTGGCTAAATGCACAAAGCTATGAAGCCAAATAAAACACATCAGCAACTGCTGTAATATTTATTTAAAAAAACAATGTGTTAGTTTAGATCTTTATATTGTTGTATTAAGTTATTAAGAAACCAAACCTCTAGGTTCAAAAAAATAGCATTGGTGAAAAGCGCTGCCCAAAACGCCAGTAAAACGAGGCTCATAGTTATATATCAGGTAGCGGTTTTCTTCAGCCGCGCTTGCGAAAGTATGGGTGCTTTTCCTGCTTTCATTTACGAAAAAGTCCATGAAGTATCTGTTAGCCCTGACAGCGTCGTAGGAGTGAGGGTGGTTCTTTGACAGTTTCCACTCGAAGGAGTTCTTCTCTGGGTGAAATTGGACAGCGTAGAAGGGGTATCTGAAATTATGTTAAAAATAATTAATGATTTCAATAAATGGGTATATTTTTACCGACTTCCCAAAAAAGGATGAGGTACTCAAGTCGACTGTATTTTTTTTTATGTTTGTTAACCGATTTCGAAATTTTTTTTTAGTTTGAAAGATGTTGCTTTCAAATTTGTCCCATTAAATTTGATCAAGATCTGATCAGTAGTTCTTGAAATATCGTCAATAATGCCTATTTTATGGACTACTTTGAGGATGTTCTCGTTTACTCCACTTCAAAAGTTACCTCATAACTTCTTTCGTTGCGAGCCGATTTAGATGTTTTTTTTTTTATTTGAAAGCTGGTGCGGTGAAGTCGGTTTTTTTAAGCTTTGCTTGCGTTTAATTATTTCTGCAGTTATTTATTTATTTACATACATGCGTTACACGACCTTTGGGGGCTGAGTCACCCACGTCCGTAGGAGGATACCCCTTAAGTCTGACTCCCTACACGTGGTCCCCGGGTGGTGCTAATCAGGTGACATTTAAGAGGTGGTAGAGCATTTTGTGAGTTGCTCGCCTGGCTTGCTACCAAAGTAGCTTACCACCATCAAGTTGAAAGTCTGCCGCCAAGCCAAATACGGTGTTCCGGCAGTTATCCTTGAGAGCCTGCGTATTCCAGGTCTAGTGTGTTTACCAGCTTCGATCACATCGGCACTTACCATCAGGTGAGATAGTGGTCAAACACTAGCCTGTCACAAATATAAAAAAAAAAAAAAACCTAAGGGGTTATCTATTTATTTACCTACATGCATTACACGTACTATACTTATCGGTCATAAGACTAACATACCCCGCGGCTTCGCCCGCTATTATCAAGTTAAAAAGCCTATGTGGTAATCCTAGGTATAAGCTATGTACATTCCAAATTTCATTCGAACCCGTTCAGCCATTAAAGCGTGAAGAGGGAACAAACATACACACAAACTTTCGGATTTATAATGTTAATAGGATAATTACCTGGTGTTCTCGTAAGTGGCGATGAAACGCACACCATTTGCATCATCGCCGTAAGATGTCGCTCTCCAGTCTGCAGTCAAGTTGTGAGAGATGAGGTTCTGGAAAAAGGGTTTAGCCTGGTTTAGCTTTAAACATAAACATAAACATAAACATAACATAAACACTTTCACACTCACAGCATAACTAAGATTTCTAGTGTCGTGGGTACCGGAAACATTCACATTACACACCCAAACACACCCAGAACCAGAAACACAAATTTTCCTTGGGGAGAAAACTTGTGTTCCCGCTGGGAATCGAACCCGATACCCGTGCTTAGAAGGCGAACGCTCAACCAACTAAGCCAACGAGCAGTTTTAGACTTCGCAATTTGCAAATCTATTCTAAAGATTCTTATGTTTATATATAACATTACATAAACGCTTTCACGCTCACATCCTCACACTAAGTTCGAAGACTTGTGTCGTGGGTGCCGGAAACACACAGACAGTTATAACCAGAACCAAAAACATTTTTTTCCTTGGGGGGAATACTTGTATTCCCGCCGGGAATCTAACCCGATATGCTTAGAAGGCGAACGCTCACCCAACTAAGCCATCGGGCAGTTCAAGAGTCAGTGAGCATATTCGACGGGCTTGATTATATTGGCATGAGTTCATCGCGCTATTTAAGTAGGTTCAATATATAATATAAGGTAGTAAGTAGGTTCAATAATAATACTAGCTGCAACCCGCGACTTCGTCCGTATTTGATAAACAGGCTCAAAGTATCCTTTATTATCGATACTTATGTCTATACCTTAACCTTTTGTTAAATACATTTTATAAGAGTAAACAAACATACATACAAACATTCGCATTAATAATATTAGTGTGATATTATCTTATACCTTTAAACGAGCAATTCTTGTATATATATATATATATATATATATATGTGTAATCAGGATCTCGGAAACGGTTCCAACGATTTTCATGAAATTTTGTAGGTTTCGGGGGCGATAAATTGATCTAGCTAAGTTTCAATTTTAGAAAACGTCGTTTTATCCGTGTTTTCAGCCGAGCAAAGCTTGGTCATCTGGGTACTAATAGTTTAATATACCAAAATAAACCAAAATGATACTTTGCCTTCGCTGTCTTCGGATTTCATCAAATCTTCAAAATATTTTTTTTGGACGCATTGAGTTAAAAATTGTTACATACAATACTAGTTCGACGTGATACTTATTGAATTCTATATATATTTTATTGGAACCAACCAGGCTGATAACACTACCTATAAATAAATGTACTTTAAAGGAAAATTCCTCTAAAAAAGGAATTTCCTATCAAGCATCAAGAGAATTGAGACTCAAAATGCAATCAGATTCGGTAAATTACACACTGCCATTTTGACATTCTTTCTGAGAAAATTCATCAATCATTAATGAAAAATGTGAGTAACTGACACGATACAATATTTAATTTATTTTTTATTTATTTGTGACAGGCTAGTGTTTGGCCACTATCTCACTTGATGGTAAGTGACGATGTGATCGAAGCTGGTAAACACACTAGACCTGGAATACGCAGGCTCTCAAGGATAACTGCCGGAACACCGTATTTGGCTTGGCGGCAGACTTTCAACTTGATGGTGGTAAGCTACTTTGGTAGCAAGCCAGGCGAGCAACTCACAAAATGCTCTACCACCTCTCAAATGTCACCTGATTAGCACCACCCGGGGACCACGTGTAGGGAGTCAGACTTAAGGGGTATCCTCCTACGGACGTGGGTGACTCAGCCCCCTTACATATCCTATCTATTTAAATAAATAAATATTATGCATTTCTCAAATTCTTATCACATTTTATTCATTAAATATCATATTCAAATCCATTTCAACAAAAAATACTAATGGCGTAGGTAGTTGTTTTTTTTATTACATTTCAGCTTCGCAATATTTGTGCAATTAGCCAGTGATAATTAATAAAAGGGGATTATTTATTTTTTCTTTAGTAATAAAATATATGTCGATATGTATTTTGTACTTAATAGAATAGAATAGAATAGAAAATCATTTATTGCTAAATATTTAAACAATCACATTATGGTACACAAAAGAAAAAAAAATACATGCAAGAAATATTTGGCAATTGGAATATGTTCAGCGCTAAGACTGCACAAACTAAGTGTTTGTGCAGGGCTGGTTTTCAACATATCCCATCGATCTCAGTTGTTACTCGAAAATAAAGTCATGGTAGTCCTTTAACAATATTGTAGTTAATAACTATACAGAAGTAGAATTTATATTATTATTTTGTAAGTTTATATAAAAAAAGGTAGGTAACATAATTAATATATAATAAGTTTAAAAAAAAAAGTGTTATGTATCTTTGAGTGTGTGAGTGTATGTGTGTATGTAGGGAGTGTGTATGTGTGTATGTAAGTATGTGTGGGTGAGTTAAGAGAAAGTGTGTGTTGTGTGTATGGGCCTCACGTGTTCTATGTGTTGGTATGCCTGTATGTTGGCCGTTTAGTTTTAAAAGTCGCTTCAAAATGCAATTTCTGGCGATTAAGTAATAAAACCTTATATTTAATTTTAAAAAGGGAGAAGCTTTTTTTTAATAATATAGTCCTCGTCACAAGTCACAGTCAAGTTAAAGAGTCAATGTCCAGTCATAGTCAAGACATCAATACTAATATTATAAAGAGGTAAAATTTGTGAGTTTGTAAGGTTGTAGAGGGTAATTTTTTTTTACCCGGGCGGTTCAGCTAGTACCCTAATGTGGTAGAAACTTAGAACTTCTATTGGAGTTTTGCAGCGAAAGCGCAAATCATGTTTTTTAACTTTGTACGATTTGCCTATTAATATACCATCACTAAGTCTTGACAGCTAATAATCCACCATTACACACTGACACTCGAAGAAACACAAGATTTGAAAAATAATACAAAATCTACAACGCCATTATTTAATTTCGCGGCAAAACACTCTATTGTTAAATTCTTTTATCTATGAAGATTAAAAAAATAAAACTTAAATCTCTTTCATATCTCTATGTATACTTAATTCTTCTTTAAGTGTGTATATGACTTTACTCTTCCTAAACGGCTGGACCGATTTTGATGACTTTTTGTGTGTAAATGTGGATTTAAGAATGGTTTAGATTTACAATTTGATCCAATAAATAATGTTTTTAAATTTACGCGGGTGAAGCCGCTGGAACACCTAGTTTTCTAATGGAGAAGAAAACGAAAAATCAGTGAAATTAATGATGTTAATAATTAGTTCATACCTCATCTAGAATGCAAAACTGATGGGCATTGACGGTTACGTCTTCGTTCGCCAAGAGGTCCACAATATCATCAGGCGCGCCTCCAAACATTTTGCTTTCACGGAAATCTGGAAACCAATGACATACAAGTTACGTTATGACATACATATTGCGATTGCGAGCCTCTCTGTCAATCTCCAAACAAAAAGACGTGTAGCACTCTGAGACTGCCGCGGTAAAACTATTGCATAGCATTTTTTATCAACTTATGCAATTATAATTATTTATTTATTTTATTTATGCAGTATTTTTTTCCTGCCACCTAGAGGCGAGTTGCTGAACTAAAGAGACAAGCGTGATATTTCAAAAAAGTCATTAAAAGTTCTGCTATTCATCGACAGATGGCAAAATTAAAAAGTATCACCGTTGTGCCGGTCGGAATGGGGGGAGTTAGGTTATTTTCGTTACGGAATTTCTGGATTCGGTCTCCACGCTCAAGGCCCGCGATAGAAGCTATGCAATAGCTTAAAATTTCCCAGATGTTCACATGTTATTGCAGTAGACTGAACGTAAAATCAAAAATCTCAGATAAAATAATGCTCTCGTATTGGTGTCAAGTACCGGTTCTATTAAAACCGGTAAAACTGTATAATCTTACTAATATTATAAACGTTAAAGATTTTATTGTTTTTTTGATGACTTTTGATTTTACAATGAATAATATTCTAATGCTATTCCAAAAAAATAATAGATGATGAAACCACATGTTATGGTTCTCAATTGTTTCCAAAATATATTTACGGGACTAATTTTAACAATATTCAGAATAAATCTCGCTATCCCTCGTTCTTCATGCATTTTGTCTCATAGACAACCGCTAAACATTCAGCTACTTTACACAGATCCCGTACAACTGTCTAGGCAATACACTGATTCAAATTCAGAAGTAACGGCACATACAGTGTCATGTTTGAGAACAACATCGAGTCAGCCGGCTAATATTTAACATAGTTCCGTACGCGCTAGGAACGGTGCAAACCGGGGTGAGATTTACAGTCTTGTTATCTAACGATTCCACAAGAATTTCCAACTTCCCTAATTACCTCCTCTCTGGATCCTAATTTAACCAGACTTCCGACCTACTAGAGAATCATCTAAAGCACATTCCGCACGCTAGATAATAATGAGGTAGGTACCTAATTATCATTGCCAGCGTCTTTGTTACCCGAACGGTACATCTGGGAGTCTTCAAGTCAAGAGTGAATATATATTTTCTAGTCAAGCATGCTACATCTTCTTCCGCATCATCGCTTTCCATCAGGTGGTCAAATGCTTGCTTATCGATAAAATAAAGGGAACCACAGAATTAAAAAAAAAACAACGGGTTGCACTCCGGGAGTGCCGAAAGAAGTGAAAACTTGAACATTAACGTTGTAAACGCAGGAGCAGGCATACATTTTCGCCGCGTGGTAGAAAGAGAATGGGATATTACTTCCTCCTCTCCCTCCGTCTTACGAATTTTCGATCAGGTCCTGACGCGAGTTTAACATTTTTTACCCATCCCAAAAAAGTGCACAACGCCGCTAAAGAACTTTTCACTTCAAAAATGTTTATTAAATTCCATGGAGGTACACAAGGCATATTTTATAATAGTTGGACATCTAGTTACACTCGTTAATCATATTTTATTCAAGTACCTATTTAAAAAAAACTTTACAATACATATAATATTTTGTATTGAACAAACCCCAGAAGGTATATGAAATAATATAGAAAAAATATTATATTATTACTTTATATATCTAAGCCAACATGACTATAACTAGGGGTACTCAGGATTTACCCTAGTGTCTATATAGGTACCCTAGTACCAAATTTCATACAAATCGGTTCGGTGGTTTAGGCGTAAAAGCGTGTATATAGGGATTATTCCAAAATAAAACCTACCTGGTGCAAAATCAAGCGGCAAATTCTCAAATGAGAAGCAAGTGTTCCTGTTTTCCTTCTCTCCCCTCCCTGAAGCCAGGACTATGATGAGTTGGAAGCCAAGACAGGTGCCGAAGATCGGGAAGTAGTCTCCTTTATCGTTGAGCGTCTGGGCAATCTCGTAAATGTGCTGGGCGGCATCAGCGTAGCCGTTAGATTGGTTGAAGTATGTGGCGCCTCCGGGGAAAAGTACTCTGTGGAATTATTTAACACTTCACTACGCGTTGGCTTAGTTGGGTGACCGTTCGCCTTTTAAGCAGGGGTATCGGGTTCGATTTCCGGCGGGAACACATGTTTTCTCCCAAAAGAAAATTCGTGTTTCTGGTTCTGGTTGTGATTGTGTGTGTGATGTGAATTTTTCCGGCAACCGCAACAGAAGTCAGCAAGTATAGTGTGGGGCTGTGAGTGTGAAAGCGATTATGTTTATGCTATGTTTCAAGATAGGAAAACGTTTCACCTGATGGTAAGCAATGATGCGATCGGCTGTAATTTTGAGAATCTGGCAGAAGAATCATTAACTTTCATGAGTGCCTCTTTTGGGGCCAATGTGAATAAACGATTTTGATTTGATTTGATTTGATCGATTATTGCAACTGTCAGCAAACACAGACTTGGTCAAGGAGTTCCATTCCAAGCAAAATATCCTTCATATGTTGAATGTCTATCATACCTATACTATCGCGGGGTCGCTTTCACTGAAAAACGTCTCGTTGCTGTTACTGATGTAGTGGTATGTGACAACTAAATTTGGTAATAACTGCTTATTTTGAAAAAGAACGTAAGAATTAACTGTAATTTTGACTAGAAAATAATTATGTTTCTGAAAACTATAACAGCCTAGCTGATCCAATTTTCTCCGTGAAGCAGCTTGTCTACTTGTCGGATATTCAATTGAAGTCGTTATTTTCAGCTTCCGTTTTGGGAGCTTTCTTTACATTATAAAATGGATTTGGCAAGTAATTAAATCTAAATTACCTGCACGATGGTCAAACTTATCAGTTCGGTACTTAGATTAATTAAATGTATGTTCTTGTTTTAATGTACGTACCCATTGATTTTGGAAATCAAGTCTTCGTAATAAGCGCGATCCTTGCCAATCCTGAAAAATAATATTTTTATCAGTGACTATATAAGATATTTTTATATTTAGGTGTACCTACAATATATAAAAGCACTAAAAAGTACATTCCTATAAATTAGTAAAGATAAAATAACTATTCAATTATCTATAAATTGTAAAGAGACACCAAAGAAGATTCCAATTAGAGATATTTCACAATAAAAACTTACAAAATGGGGACAACTCTAGCACCGGAAGCCTCAACATCTTTGACGTAGCTGGAAGCAATATAGCTGGTATAATTCTCTTCTGGGTACTTAGTGTGGAGGTAAAAAGACTGTTCTTGCGACAAGACGCCTATGATCGGGCGGTCGTTCACGACCGGCGTCTCATCGCTCCTTTCTACTACCACCGCACCTTCGACCCTCAAGAAATACACCAACGTAAACAGGAGAGCTCCCTTCATCACGGCTATGTCACTCCAACTGCCCATGGAAGCACTACACCACCTAAAATATCAGGCACCACTTATCAACACATGTAATTGACGAAAGCGTTTCGTTGTCTAAAATGTCGACTCTTTAATCTCTAATTAAAATCTTAGCGCTTTAATCCTTTGATTGTCGCCGGTGACTCGTGTATCTATAGAATATTCCACGATAAATACGTATGTATCGATAATGGGAAAGATATCGTATGATGCGTTGATCCGAGTGCATCGTGACGTATTTAAAAAGTTTGTCGTCCAATTCGTGAACATTATCTTGTTTCAGTATTTTTTCTATATATATAGGAATAAAGCTTTATATATTCTATATATATAGGAATATAACATTTACTTCCATTCTCAAAGACTTGCATCGTGGGTGCCGGAAACATAACATACTTACTTACATTAGAAGTTTTCTTATAAGCAATAGTATTATTTGGTTTTTATTTATTTATTCTTTAACCATAAGAATTTATAAATTATTAAGCTACATGCACTTGTAAACCTTAGACAGATTTGTTTAGGCCCAAGGCCCTCCTAAATATTACAATAAACGCTTACACACACACAAACCCCATACAAAGTTTGATGACTTTTGAGTTGTACATTCACATCACACACACAATCATGACCAGAACCAGAAACACTAATTTCCCTTGAGGAGAAAACTTGTGTTCCCGCCGGGAATCGAACCCGATATAATCATGCAGGGGTGCTTAGAAGGCGAACACGCACTCAACGGGCAGCACTCAACTCAACAAGTTAACGGGCAGTTCAATCTATTAATAAGTAAGTAATTCCATTCTTACCACCTACATAAGGATTTTATCAGCATTTGGTAATGATAATTGGTGCCTTATACCTGATACATATACACAACTATTTAAACTTATAAAGCAAAGAAAACATTGAGGATTTGTCTTGTTGTTAGATGGTAAAATGGGGATGGAGGTATAAGCTCATGTAACTCATGCGCACACTCACCAAAATATAAATGATAGAATACCTACATAAAATAAGAAAATTATACCAGTAATTAGTATCAATATTTATCAATAGATTGATTATACACCTATCTTTGACTACCTATAATCCTTCCTATATCTATTTTCAAATACATATATAGATATTATTTATTATAATTAAATAAGGTTTAACTCCAATGTAGAAGATGGTTCTGTGTGATGACTTATCGATAAGACTCTACATATTCTACCATCTCCCATTAGAATAAAAGTAATGTAAATAGATATTAATTATCAATGCTACACGCAAGTGGTTGGTTTTCATCAAGATTTACTTATAATATCCACGGACGCAAAAAAATACGGACTTAACTCTGCATACAAAACGGAAAAGGCACCCCTAGGTGCAACAAATTTCGCTTGTTATAACGCAATGCGCACACAAATACACCAAAAGTCCGACAACGGTCGCCAGTACACCTTATAACTATTTATTTGTCTATGGCAGTTTGCAGCGAGATGCACACGCACACGGACATTTACATACTTCACCCATCATCGGATGAGGTGTATCCGTATTTCTTTCAAGTCCGTGATAGTATCATAACAAAATCTTACCTCGGATACTCCGGCTTCGAAATGTGTTGGCCTTGTAAAGAGCGCTCTCAATCACGGTCATAGCGAATTTGCAGAACAAACCCACAAATACATGCCCTACTCCGACTAGTACGTGTAACATTATTAACTGGAGATTTTTGTAAAATTAACTGTACAAAAGTACTGATTCATTATTTTCAGTGCGGAATTATTTTGAACTACACTGACATCAAATCAATATACGAGCCTTCAGATTTGTGGCATGCGCAGTTTACTTAAAGGAAATAAGACTCTATGAGATCTTATTTTCGTAGACTAGCTGACCCGCCCGGCGCCGCACGGGTACACATAAGCGCTTTCACACTTACAGTCCCGCATAAAGTTCAATGACTTATGTCGAGGAGCCGTAAACACCAACACCACAACAACATTTACATCACACCAGAACCAGAAATACAAACTTCCCGTGGGAAGAAAACTGTGTTCCCATTGGGAATTGAACCCGGCGCTTCAAAGGCGATCGCCAGGGGGTAGTTCAAAGATCAGATAAGGTATAATCATATTTGCCTGCGTCTTTGTTCCCTGAATGGTATATTCAAGAGAGTGTCAAGTCTAGAGTGAATAGGCACCTTCTAGGCAAGCATGTTCCATCTTTGGCCGCATCTGTTCACATCTTGATCAATCTAAATAGGACCATAAGGGAAACACCAGCTTTCAAATATATAAAAAAAACTCAAAACAAAATCGGTACACCCAGAAAGAAGTTATAAGGTAACACACATAAAAAATAAAATACAGCCGAATTGAAAACCTCCTTTTTGTGAAATTGGTTAAAAAAAAGTCGCATTTAGATCCTTCTTCGTATATAAGTCGGTCCAAAACATTGACAATCCTAATCCTACTAATATTATAAATCCGAAAGTTTGTGTGTAAGTGTGTAAGTATGTTTGTTCCCTCTTCACGCTTTAACGGCTGAACGGATTTGAATGAAATTTGGAATGTACATAGATTATACCTAGGATTAACACATAGGCTTCTTTTTAACTTGATAATAGCGGGCGAAGCCGCGGGGCGCGGCTAGTAATATTATAAATCCGAAAGTTTGTTTGTAAGTGTCTAAGTGTGTAAGTATGTTTGTTCCCTCTTCACGCTTTAACGGCTGAACGGATTTGAATGAAATTTGGAATGTACATAGATTATACCTAGGATTAACACATAGGCTACTTTTTAACTTGGTAATAGCGGGCGAAGCCGCGGGGCACGGCTAGTCTTTTATATACGCTTAATGTGCACCGCGTGACCCGCCGTGCATCCGTTAAACTAATTTAACGATTTCTCCTAGACTATTCGTCCAAATTATATAGTACCTAAAGGGCAAATTGTATCTACATGAACTACGTGAGATGATAAAATAGTTTTTTTGTTGATAAGGATAAGTAATGGATATCTTAAAAAAACAAACAAATACAAGTAGTACGATCTCTTTTATAATAGTGTAACCACGAGTAAAATAAATTACTCCTAGTCACACTGGTGTTGCAAAACGGTCCGCAGCAGAACAATTGTAGCTGATAAGAAAAACAGGCGCTGAATTAAATTTGCGATATGTGAACACACCTTTGATAAACCAACTACTACAAATAAGGAAAATCGTAAACATTTTCTTATTCAATAAACCATTCCCGCCCTAGTCTCAACAATATCATCCGCCGGGCTTTTACCAGCGCCAATATTCCAGCCATCTCGAACCGAATGGTCTGATGCGTGACGATGGTAAAAGACCTGACGGCATGATTACTATAACTCCGTCACATTTTTCTGAAACACAGTATGGGGTGGGCGCCGCGGCTACTTCGGCAGAGCAGCGCAAACGGCGAAAATAAAAATATGGAAGCCTTAGCAGTGTTTACATATTTGAGCATTATTGTAAGTACCTGATATGGGTTAAAAGTCACGATTGTTACACGTTAACACATGAAAAAACGTAAAAATCATTTTTAAATATCTGATAGGCTAGTATTTGCTGACCTTCGTTGATCACTAACCTTATCGGTTTCCCATGGAAAACTGAAAAATATTTTGTTATAAGGAGGTAAAGACGGCAGACCGAGTCATGTCCCTGCTGGCGCGTTTTCGAACTTAATTGACCAATAAAAGACAGATCCGATCAGATGCTACCCGTGCTTTTATATTCGTGCGTTCTTGCGCTTGTTAGCAAGTTCCTACCATGATAATAGAATTATAATAGCAAATCACTACATTTTAAAACTCACATGTACATGTATATTTATTACCTATTATTGTTGGCGTAGTTATATGCGCGTCCGCCTTAATCATAGGGTTATTTATATCAGCCTTTATATTATTATGTAGGTATGTATGTTTGTTATTGAGGCAAAGACCAAACGCGTGGGCCGATTTTAATGATTTTTACGTCATTCAATTTGTCTTAATTATTATTGTGCGAGTGTCACTAAAGAAATATCAGTAACTAAAATTCAAAATGGTTTCGATACTTTTAATAAAGCTGTAATAGAGTTCATATAATATAAAATCACATAATCTTATTTACGAAAAAGTGTAAAATATATATATAAAAGTAGGTTCACATTATTCGCAGTTCGGTTTTTTAATTGTTAGGACCTTCTACACTCATTCACTTGCAAGTAATTAATTATTATCTCAACACAACATACATCATTTTAAATGTTTAGTTTCCCTCCAAACTTAACCGTGATGACGTTTTTTTTTTTGTCAGGCATTGCCTAAGCTATTTATAGTTCTATACAATAAGCATCGAGATAGAAAACAAGTTAACTGCAAAATCCTTGACAATAAGATACAAATCAAATCTAATGGGAGAGATACGTTGGACATATCAATCCAAGGTTTGATACCACTATCTCTCCTTTTACAAGTAGAATGGTATTATAAAAGACGAATTTATCGATGAAATTTCCAAATACATGCCATCAAACGTTAAAAGCGCTAGAGACGAATATCAAGAAAATTGCCGAAAGGAACCACTAATTCAAGAGTATTCAATATAACATAATTAATTCTAAGATATTTTAAAGTAAAAATCTTATTGGAATGTTTGTGGGCAGCCGATATCCAACAAGTTATTTGTCTATGGTATTTTTTAGTGTATACCTAAATAAAACATTTTGTATCTAGCAACAATGACATGACATATTCCTCCGATTTCCTCCTCGTCAATTGCTCGTCAAAAGAAAAATGCCGCTGCCAGGACGAAACGTAATGATAAAGGTATTTTGATGATAATTTAGATGTTTTTCTAATTCGCCATCAAATATCTTGCACATTTCTTTATGTGAGTGTAAATCCCAAAGTGCTACAGTTGTGAAATTTTCGTATTTTTGAGGAAGAAAAAGATAATGAAACACTTTGTTTTAGGTTGGATTTCTGCGTTGACAGTAGAAATCGCGTATTTTCTTTATTAATCGAACAAAACCATTGAAAATGTTCGAAGCGGTGAGTATTAAACCCAAGTCATGAAATAATAAAAGCTTCCCATAGCTTTCAGAAGTATTTACTTCAGTAATGTGGCTGAAATATGTCGAACTTTATTCCTTTTTATTTCGTTACAGAACGTAGCAGAACCCATGCAGGTGGACCTTCCACCTGAAGATAATGAGAACAATGAAGCAGAATGCTATGTAATAGAGAACCCCACCTTGGATTTAGAGGCATATGGTGCAGCCTACACTGGTTTTGCAAAGCTTTATAGACTGATCTTTGTAGCAGATCATTGTCCATCTTTGAGATTGGAGGCTCTTAAAATGGCCATATCGTATGTCATGACAACTTATAATGTAAGTCTCTATCAATCATTACACAAAAAGTTAGCGGAGGCTGTGGCGACAGCTGGCTTGCCAGATGTAGCGGCCCAAATGGGCTCACAAGATATACCAGTCCTTGACACTCTGTGGATAGAAACAAGAACCAAAAAAGCCGCCATTAAGTTGGAAAAGCTAGATACAGATTTAAAAAATTACAAAACAAATTCAATAAAAGAAAGCATTAGAAGAGGACATGATGACCTGGGTGACCATTACCTAGATTGTGGAGACCTCACAGGTGCTTTAAAGTGCTATTCCAGGGCCAGAGATTACTGCACAAGTGGCAAACACATAATCATGATGTGCCTCAATGTAGTTAAAGTGTCTGTATATTTGCAGAATTGGGCTCACGTTCTTAATTATGTGTCAAAAGCAGAAGGCACACCGGACTTTAATGAAGTGCCAGGGAAAGACTCCAACCAGTCGATATTAACACGCTTAAAATGTGCCGCTGGCTTGGCTGACTTAGCGACGAAGAAGTATAAATCTGCTGCCAAACATTTTCTCGCAGCCAGCATCGACCACTGTGACTATATGGAGCTTCTCAGTAGCAACAATGTGGCGGTCTATGGAGGACTGTGCGCCCTCGCTACATTTGACCGTTCCGAGTTACAAAAACAAGTCATAGTTAGCAGTTCTTTTAAATTATTCTTAGAACTAGAACCGCAATTACGTGACATAATATTTAAGTTCTATGAATCTAAATATGCTTCATGCTTAAGGTTACTAGACGAGATCAGGGACAATCTGATGTTAGATATGTATTTAGCACCACACCTGACTTCGCTGTATATGCAGATAAGGAACAGGGCGCTGATTCAGTACTTCAGCCCGTATTTGTCAGCTGACATGAGATTAATGGCTGCTGCTTTCAACCGCACCGTTACTGCACTAGAAGATGAACTAATGCAGCTTATATTGGATGGCCAGATCCAAGCCCGCATCGATTCACACAATAAAATATTGTATGCTAAAGATGTAGATCAGAGAAGCACCACATTTGAAAGGAGTCTGGTGATGGGGAAGGAGTACCAACGGCGGACATCCATGCTTATCTTACGAGCAGCCATGCTCAAAAATCAGATTCATGTCAAGGTGAGCATTTTAAGCCTTGATTTTTTAACAGCTGTGAGTGAAACTGTTTACACTGTATAGTTTATTTTCAGCTAAACATAAAACCAGCGGAAAGTCAATCTTGTCCATTTCTTTACTATAATTTCTGAATTTCTAGGCTTTCACAATACTTTTCAAATGCTTGCTTAATAGGCATTAAAAAGAAACCTCTTAAGCATATGATAACTGCCATGTTTTTAGTTATTTGCAACTTAATGGTTATTATGCAGAAGCAAGAGAGTACTGGTTCCTTGCAGGACTACAACTTTCCTACACTAGAAATTTTCATCTCGCTTATTGGCGATTTTTGGGGGCTGAGTCACCCACGTCCGTAGGAGGATACCCCTTAAGTCTGACTCCCTATATGTGGTCCCCGGGTGGTGATAATCAGGTGATATTTGAGAGGTGGTAGAGTATTTTGTGAGTTGCTACCAAAGTAGCTTACTACCATCAAGTTGAAAGTGCCGCCAAGCCAAATACGGTGTTCTGGCAGTTATCCTTGAGAGCCTGCGTATTCCAGGTCTAGTGTGTTTACCAGCTTCGATCACATCGTCACTTACCATCAGGTGAGATAGTGGTCAAACACTAGCCTGTCACAAATAAAAAATAAAAAAAAAAAGATAGAAATTTGAAATATTCATATGTTGTTATATTAGGAGAACATCATTATTGTCCTAATAGAACATTAATCAGTTTATGTTCTTTTGCTTTGCGTTTACACAGTATACATTGAAAATATAATTATTGTTATGCATTAATATAATTATAATATAAATGAACATTTAATGTATTATAATACATCATTAAAACACTGTCGCCATTTCCTTAAGTCAGCCTTACCTAAATTTAAAAGTTTTGTATAAAATTGCTCATTGATATACATATATAAAACATGATATGTCATAACGAGGTGTGCGAGCACAGTGAATTTTGGCATAAGCTTATGAGTGTAAAATAAATGGTTTATGAAAAACAACATTGAAAGCTAGCTCGTGTTAATCTAGTTCTATATCCAATTTCTTCAATGTCCAGCCATTTCAGTAATATGGAGTATCTAAAACACACAAAAGTGTAGGAAAATGGTCTTGTATTTTATTTCCGCTATTATAAGGAACAACAGCATGTTAACTATTTTGAAGTAACACCTTTTATGGGAGGTTTTTGAAATTCTGATCCGCACCTTTTTGTGAGACGAAAAGTAGTGCGGTAAACACTGATGAAATGTTTCCCTGTCCTACAAAAGTTTCCTGTCTGTCAACTTCTTTCCTGTGTCTTTACGACATAACACCCTGTTTATTTATTACAATCTAGCAATTGCCCATCCACTTGTATATCAATGCTTTCGTCATTTTAACTTTTATTTATATTTCATTTGAACTGTTTTCGATAGATTTGCAGACCTGCAGGAGACTGTGTTTACCTGGTTGGGAAAAGCTGTCTTAAAAAAGTCATTAATTAAAATTTATTCCTCCTTTCAACCAGAGTAGTTAAATTTAATATATTTTTCAGAATGTTGGACGTGACACCGGACCTCAGAGCGGTGAGGCACCCGGATCCAGCACTAGCTTGACCTTGGCCCCTCGGAGCTTCGATCCTGTTCCCTTGTGATGACATTACACCACACCACCACCCCACTGTCACATGACACTAGATAAATACGAGAAGTATTCACAAAGTATTGCAGCTTAGTGACCTATTTGCATTGTCATGTGGGCCAAGATCTTATTTTTTAAACCGCAACCACTTGTGTACTGAGTAATACCTAACTGCTTTTGTTTTTGTTTAACGAAACTGCAGCAGTATTGCCGCACTGTTTCAGTGTTGCCATCGCAACCTGCTGAATGTTGTTTTAAGGAAAATGTTTTATCAGCTATCACAAGCGCTGGTGCAAGCATTATCTCTGAACATTGTTTATACTGAATTATTCTATGTAACCACAAAATATTATGTCCTACGTAATTTTTGAATTAAAAATTAAAGGCATATTATGAGTTTCCTTCGACTAACAGAAATAATGAATTGAAGCTTTTTAAGCTATGATAGAGAGAGCGTGGCTCGGCGTTATCCTGTGCGTCTGAAACTTCGCACCATGCATGGTTCGAATGTCGCTTGGCCCCACACTAAATACTTTCCCAGTTATTTGCGGTATTGGCTCGTTCTAATAACGACGAAGTAAAACATTGTAAGGAAACTAGCTTATTATCTAAAAATCACAACATACCAGGACTTGTGTCATCCGCTAAACCCCGCACTTTGTTAGCGTGGTTGATTATGGCGTACTATCTCATCTCTGACAGAAGACCACGAGTACCAGGATAATGGGGTATTAATGATTCGGATTCAAAACTGGTTTCAGCTTCCAGTCAAAGTTTATTATTTAATATTGAGATGAAATCTTTGGTGGTAGAGCATTTTCTCATGGTAACCTATCCTGCTGTTAAACTGAAATACAGTCTATTAGACCACCACACATAATCACTTAAGAAACAACCCCTTGGTTCGATATACGACTATATATATAAGACTATATTATATCCAGTTATCATTGGATATGTATAATTCATGCCCCTAGATGTCAGTGAGATGTGGCTACATTTGGGCTACATAGACCGCACGCGATTATTGTGAGGTAAACAGAAGTATCAGATATGTATCTGCGAAACTGGCAATGTAATTGTAAGTCCTCTCTGTAGGGAAGAGTTTTGCCAATATCCAACATATTGTAAGTAATACTCGACTACAGTCAACCATCAAGTTTCAATTTAGTTTGTCGGATAGCTGAATCCATTGCTTAGTATCGACCATGTCGGTGTAATTGTGTATATCACAGCTCTGAGGGTAAGATATATTCCTTCCATAAATTAACTTCATAATTTTTTTGTTTTTGAACTAGACTCCCGATGGTGTAACAGTTAAGGTTAGCTGATTCAGCCTCTAAACTTCAGCGAGGGCACTGGGATAGATTCTTTGTAGTCACGATTTTGTGATGGAATTTGTGCCGAATTTATTATTCTGATTCGTAGTCATACGCAAAGATATTGTAATCACTCCGGTCATACGTACGAGTTATGTAATTATAGAACGAATAATACGACAATTTAGCAACATGGGTAATTTGTTTCAAATGTTTGGTGTCAGCTTGAAAAACGTTAATGAAAATACAAAACCACCTCGGTGAAGGATTGCTCGCGGGGGGGGTTTTCAGTGGGTTCGAGCTCCCTTAGCCCTGGGAAGGAAAGGAAGTGTAACGTAGTAACGTTACCGACGAAGATTACAAGTCAGCACCCAAGATGTCCTTAGCCCCAGGCAACGGAGCAATACTGGTTCATACTCACTGTAATGTAGTTGTAAATGTACAAACTTTTAGGCGTTGATAATTGGCCTTTGTGGCGAATCTTGAAATACTAACTTGTCGCTTGTCGCTTTTTTCTAAGCCAAAACTATATGCCTCGTCCGGCGACTAAGGAATTAATAACTAGTTAAAATAAAACTGAGAAACTAATAAAACTTAGGCTTTAAAACTGCAAAGCCTAAGTTTTTATTAATTATTATTATTAGTTTGCAATAGGCAGCCTTATTGCTAAAGCGATCACTTTACGCGACCAACCTTTTTTAAACACCTTCCTATATTTTTTTATACTTAAGAACCCGTATAAATTTTTATGTCTTTCTCGCTCGCACGATTCACTGATTTTGAGATATAAAACTGACGGCGTGAGTTATTGTTAATGTTGTCAATATAATCCCTAAATAATAATATCACGGATCTTATACTGATATTCGTCTCTTAGCTTTTGGATTGGCGGAGAAAATCGATGTCAAATTGATTTTATATTTATTTCACTCTTTCTTCGTCTAATTAATAGGTATTTAAACGAAAATTAATTTAAAGTATCCGTTACATAATTATTTAGTAAATATATTGACAACATTTTCCATAACTCGCTCCATAATTTTTATTTCTCAAATGAATGAATTTTGCGAGCGAGACAGACATAAAAATGTATACGGGTTCTTAAGATAGGTAAACATTTGACTACAATCTCATCTGATGTTAAGTGACGTTGCATAGACGATGAGCTCTGGAATAATTATAGTAAATGTACTACCCAAGGGGTTAATAGTAATGAAATATAATTACAACTTCTTTGCGTAGACTGTAGACATGGTGCTTTCACCAGATGAATTGCTTACAGCTTAGGTACTTCAGCCTTATTACTGAAGCGATAACTTCCAGAAAACCTTTTTAAATACATGCCTATATTTTTTTATACCAAGATAGGTAAGTTGGACTACAATCTCATAAATCAATTAAGTGACGTTGCGGTAGACGATGAGCTCTAGCACCAAAAGGATAATTATGGTAAATTAACTAACCAAGGGGGTAATAGTAATGAAATATAATTACAACCTCTTTGCGTAGACATGGTGCTTTCACCAGATGAATTGCTTACAGCTTAGGTACTTCAGCCTTATTGCTAAAGCGATCACTTCCAGACAACCTTTTTAAATACATACCTATATTTTTTTATACCAAGATAGGTACTTTTGACTACAATCTTATCAATCAATTAAGTGACGTTGCGGTAGACGATGAGCTCTAGCACAGAAAGGATAATTATAGTAAATTAACTAACCAAGGGGGTAATAGTAATGAAATATAATTACAACCTCTTTGCGTAGACATGGTGCTTTCACCAGATGAATTGCTTATAGCTTAGGTAGGTACTTGGAAGGTAAAAATACAAAATAAAATATGGAACTTTTTAACCATGCTTTATTTAATTTAATTATTATCACAGGTCATAAATATGTTAAGTTCGAGCGTTTTATTCACTGCAAGCTATAGGCTGTAGACAGGTGGGACAAGCACCGGTAGCTACGCCAAAAGCCGGCGGCCGATTGCCGGAACACGCCACAAGCCACTGAAAATTAATTTAAATATATCTTTTACGGCCCATGGTGCTACAAGAAGTACTAAATAAACATTCATAACCAGAGCATTCAACATCTAAGTAATCATAACAACTTATCTAATACCTTTAAACGAGCAATTCTTGTATATATGTATATATATATAATCTGAATGTCGGGAACGGCTCCCAACGATTTTTATGGGGGTTTCGGAGGCAAAAAATCGATCTAGCTAGGTGTAGGTCTAATTTTTAGAATACGTCGTTTTATTCGAGTTTTCAGACAATAAAAAACTGTTTTATTAGATCAGGTGGGAAATCGGTCGATCCCGAAACCAAAAGATGATTATATTTTACAAATTATTTTTTTACCAAAAAAAAAACCGAGCAAAGCTCAGTCATCCAGGTACTAATATATAATCATAACAACTTGATTATTACAGTGGGTTGTTACAATGACCTAGATGTTGAAAGCTTCTTCTTTTTCTGGCCTTATCCCATTTTTATTTGGCTCTCATAATCACTCTTCTCCAAAGATGTCTTTTCTGGATCGTCATTGGGTCAATTTCGTTCTGTTCTATATCTTTTCTGACTACAGACACCACGTAAGTAAGTAAGTAGACTAGACGTTGAAAGCTCTCATTTCTAAATTACTATGTTTATTAAATACTTCTTGTAGTACTGTGGGCTTTAGGATCTAGTCTAGCTACATCTAATAACACCAACTATAATATTAACATAATATATGCGGGATGGGTACATACAAAGTCTGTAAAGCCCTGCTTTATGCGCCTTAATACAGGTGGAGTAAATAACATTACACACACTAAATCTTACACAGATTTATAAAACCTGTATTATCTTTTTTATGCTTGATGGGCAAGAATTTGATCATTATCTCACCTGATGGAAAGCGATGATGCTGCCGAAAATGTAGCATGCTTGCCTAGAAGATACCTATTCACTCTTGACTTGAAGACTCCCATATTTACCTCATTGTATTAGTACACCACTACAGCAGTCACCATAGTCCTATTCTTAAGTTAAGACCATAGATAACCATTTCATTAAAATTATTTTGGTCAATCAATACTACCCTCATCCAATATAACTTCCAACTACAACAATGGGTGACATGGTCACTCGGCGTTAGAGGCCGTTTTCACGCAATTAAATAAACTACAATATAAAAGTATGGAACAAATATGACTATAATTTGATAAATATATATCTAGAATAACATACAGAATACATTTTAACATGATTAATGCATAAGAAGCCTTGGGGCTGGATGCAGCTAGTCAAGAACATGAAACAATTTTCTGTGTGCTTAATTGGAATGAACACAAATGCTTTCACACTCACAGCCCAACATTAAGTTCGATGACTTGTGTCGTGGGTGCCGGAAACATTTACATCACACATACAATCACAACTAGAACCAGAAACACGTATTTTCCTTGGGGAGAAAACTTGTGATCCTACTGGGAAATCGAACCTGATAACCCTGCTTAGAAGGTGAATGCTCACCTAACTAAGCCAATAGGCAGTTCAAGAATAGAAATGACTGAAGAGTAACGATAATAGCTACTTAAACAATACCTGATATAAGCAGCTGCTGTGGAAGAAGACACCACATGTTGGGTTTTGACAAAGTGGTTGAGGCACACCCACATTGTCAGGCAATTCATCGCACAAGCAGATGCCACATGCTGTCACTTCTCCTGCTTGCTTCTCTATTACACTTTCACTTCCATTTACCACTTGATCTTGTGGCTTGTGGGACAAAACCGGGAATTCCAATATATCTAAATCAGACAATTAGATTATTTAATTGCATAGCCTTCAGAATCAACCATTTAGCAGGAAATAAATAGAAATGTGGATGTTTTCTGTGGGCTTTTATTTAACTAGTGCACTAATAGCCTCGCCCAAAGATCTCAGGTTCTGGAAACATTCACATCACATATAATTACAACCAGAACAAATAACACTTCCCCTTGGGGCAAAATTTGTGTTCCCACTGGGAATCGAACCCAGCACCAGCATAATAGAAGGCAGACATGTAATAAACTATGCCAATGGCCGAATCAAAGTTCAACTATTGAAGCAATCCTGATACCAGAAATTTGTTAGGTTTCCTGAATTATTACAACATTGTTACACAAAAGTAGGTCCACTTGGGGTACATTACCCCTTAGTAACCATTTAAGGTGGTGATATTTTTTACTCATTTTAACTGATGGAAAATAAGAACAAAAAAAGATACATATATATTAAATGTACATTTATGATTTAATATATATATTTTATTTTTGTTCTTATTGTACTTTAGTCACCACTTTAAACTGATGTTTTGAGGAAGTGGCATGTAGAATGTGTCCACCAGTGAGAACATCTCTTTCCCGTCTTGGTAAAACTCGCTCTTGTTCCTAATCTCTTAATGGTACTCATTTTCTCATCTTGGTAAAGTACCGGGCTAACATAAACATGAAATTGGTATGTAAAAATTAGATTAGATAATAAAGTTGATTAATTAATTAGGTACTAGGCAACCATAAATGTGAAAGAGGTAAAACCATTTTTTTTCTTTATGTGGCATTGCAATACATACTTGGAACAGCTAGTTAATTATAAAATTCCATATAAATACTCACCAAACACAGACATTATGTTTTCGACTATATCTTTATCGCGGTCCCAAGTCAGCAAGCCTGTCTGCAACTTGTCGTGCCATAGCTCTGAATTACCAACAAGATGGATATTGGTTGCCTCGCCTTCTGGAGTCACTTCCACATGCAGCCATGTTCTTTCATCTACAGCAGTTATAAATATATATCTACTCGTATGTGTATAACATATCATAGAAGAAAATAATGTGATACAAATAACATGTTTATGAAATTTGTTAGTATTTATTAATCACATTGTCGGTACTTTTAGAAGTGTCACAGGGCATAACTAAGCTACAAAACATAGAAAGAGGGTAACAACATTTTTTACAAAGAACAGTTCACTAGAGAACACTAGAGCATGCATTGGTGAGTAAAGTAACCTATCTCTGGCCATTATTTTTAAAACTGTTATTTTATGTTTTTCTATCTTTATTTATTAATGAACTGCCCTTTGGGCTAGTTGGATGACATTCGTATGTATGTATGTTTGGGTGCAGGATGCTATGTTTGCTGTCAGTGTGGTACTGCTGTTGAGTGTTAAGCAGCACTATACTTTTTCATAGTAAAAAAGTGTTGGAGAATTTCCCACCACACCAGCCTCAACTTTAACATTTGCTGGGTGCTTCAGTGCCAATTTTTCAGCCATTCTCAAACCAAATGGTGTGATTTATTTTAGCTATGTTTAGATACCATAGGCTAGAGAATATAGCCAATTGGCTTGAATACTACTGAATTCAAGCCAATTGGCTATATTCTCTAGCAATTTTCTATAAATTGGCATTAGTATTGGAAAAGACAGGCATTTCTTTAACGGAATCCAGTTACTTTATAAAAGGTTCTTATAATTCAAATAGGTTCTCACCAAGAAGCACCCTTCTATAGTCATCTTTAAATGTAGGATTTGTAGGTTCCATTATTGTGCATAAGAGGTCAATTCTCTCAAGTTCGTAAAAATAAGCTGATAAATTGTTCACATATGTACGGAATGAAGTTATTATTTCTTCTAAAGTCTTGTATTCTCTATCTTGCAATTGCGAATGTGGTAGGTTGACTGAGGATATGGCCAAGCTTTTAGGGGCTTTGTACTTCACAAAAACTTCATGCTGCCTGAGTCCATTTTCTTCTTGAATAACACATTTGATGTCTCGTAAAGTTTTACCGAAGTAAAGAGACACACAGTCGCTCTCCACCTCCAGTATGGATTTGATTTCTTCCAATAATTCTCTGTCAATCAAACCTAGACTTACCAAACTCAAAGCATGAATTTCACAATTCTCTAAACTCAGGTCATTCAATTTATTTTCATTCTTGTCAAATAGATAATTTAGGGTCTCTATTAACTTTTCGCTCATTGTATTTGTACTTAATTTATATTTTGTTGTTTATATTTTGATTCAAAAAGATTATATAATGTTATTTAATCATAGTTTAATTTAATACGCGTTGACTTGTTTTATTGCCGCTTTCCCGCAAATATAATATAATCAGTATAATCACTCCGTTTGTATTTTTCCGATAACTTATGAAATAAAATCTATGCTTTCCCGCCCTCGGCCCTCTGTGCACTGCGATTACCTATATCTGTTTCAGCACTGCGATTACCTATATCAGTTTCAGATATCTAATGGTTTGAAAGAGCTTCCTCTTCCTCTTAATTTCTGAAGGAGTTTTGGTATTACGTATCTCTTCGGGTTCATGTTTCGTTGTAGTTTCATCGACAATTTTCGACAATTCGAGATGTGAAAACGAAGATAATCCTACCAATTTGCGGAGTCGTTGCACAAATGTTTGTGCTCTGTATCGCCTAAGAAAGGGGTATTACATCTTAAAAAAGTTGGTTAATACGGCTCTATATTGTTTTGTCTATTTGGAAACCGAATGCCATAGATAAATATTTCTTTTTAAATACGTGGGTCACAAGTTTTGTTATTATTTCTAGTTTTTACTAATTAAATCTTATTTCATTATAGTAAACATACAGTTTGCAAATACCTAGGTAAATATTAAAGAATGTATATCTTCTACATATACTCGTACGCCGCGTCGTCCACCATAAATCTAACATTGTTTTTTTAGGTATTTAACTCGAAAAAATAACAAAGAAAATGTTTCATCAAGAGTGCCACGACCTCAATGGATATAAAGAGCAAAAGGCCAGCAATCGGAAGCCTTTCCGTATTACGAAATACGAATGTAAGCGAGTAAGTAGCTATTTCTTGTCAATATAACCTAAAAGTCAACTACATACATTTTTATGTTTGCACTAGCTACTTACTTCAAATGCTGTAAGCATTTGGAGACTATAAGTCTCATGAAGAGCCCTGTACAGTGCCTCACAGAACTTAACAAGTACTGAGAGGCACGTACTTAAAATTATTTTATCAACTTGCATACAATCTTTACTAATACATAATACAATATATGTATTAGTAAAAGATGAGGTTTATATCTCTGTAATGGCATAAATAGGTAAATACTCATTGATTTAGATAATAATTGGCACCTATATGTACAAGACATAGAACAGGACATACCTACTCTACTTATAGATCTTGATTAACATGGGTAAAGCTAATAGAAAAATAATATTTTAAGTTGCGATACAGTTATGATCCTATGTCAAATTGGAGGGTTAAACTAAGTGTCAACCTATGTATACCTAGCTCTGAATACAATAAGTTAATAGTATCAAAAATAGTACCCCAGTCTTAAAACTTCTGAACTCAGTACATACACATTTTTTTGGTTGTAAGTGTCACAAACAATAAACATGTGAATATGCACATGTTGATAGCTACTAATTTCATTAAAACATAAAATAAAAATATGTTACAGCTTTGACTATGGAGATCAAACGTCCCATTGAAGATGAATGGACATAACACTAAATTGAAGATATGCTGTGGTGTATGTTTTCATGAAGTAAGTAACAATTTAATTTTGTGTTTTTTGTAATAGTCTGAAGTGTGCTTTTAAATGAAATGTATCATTACAACTATAAACAAATATGTATACCTCATCCGTAATTCCAAAATATTTTGATGAATGTGTAGGCTTATATGTATAGCCAAAACACTCGTTAGCTATATAATAATAAGCTGGTCGAGTCCAAATTGCTAAGTCTGAGTCATCAAAATAAGGCCTCTCGGCTTAAAATAAAATTGTTAACATATTTTGGTAAATTAAGTTGGAACTGTGTGCAATAATTACATGAGTAACTACATTACATGCCTTTTTTACTTCGAACTAACAACAATAGAAACTATTTATATTATATATTATTGCCGCCGTCCCGATCACACTAAATTTGAAATTTTGTGAGAAAGTGTGTTAGTAAGTATGTTTTCTCTTCACACTGTGATGGCTGAACGGATTTGGATCAAATTTGGAATATTCATAGCTTAAACCTAGCATTAGCACTTATTTTTCTTTAATATAAATGGGTAAACATAAATTACCCATTAATATTATCAAAAATATTGTTACTGTCTGCGAGTCTCACAAACAATAAAAATATGTATGTAAATGTGTAGAAAACTCATAAACTGAAAATTATGTTACAGCATTGACATTGGAGATCAAGCTTCACATTGCAGCTGAAGACATAACATTCAATTGAAGATCTGCTGCGGTAAACCAGTTTTTGAATTGAGAAGTAAGTAACACTTTAATTATTTGTGTTTTTTGTAAATGTCTATGTATGCTTTTAAATGAAATGTTGTATCATTAGAACTATAAATAAGTAAGGATACCTCGTCAGTAAATCCAAAATGTTTGAAATCAAATAAAATCAATTTATTGACATAATATAACTTACAGATACCTAATATTACATTCTATATTCTATATTTTATTACATTTATTTATATCTATACATATATTATATTCATTTAATTTAATTATTTCCAAGTCTTATAATTATTTTAGTTCACACTGTGATAAGGTGAATTAATGAATGCGTAGGCTTGGCATAATATAGCCAAAAGACTAAGCTGATGGCTATAATAAGCTGGTCGAGTCCAAATTGTTAAGTTTGGGTCATCAAGGTAAGGTTGCCGGCCTGTCGGTATTCTGTTGTAAACATTTCTTTTATCCCATGCCCTTTTTAACAACAAGATAAACTTGTGCTATTTATGGTTCTAAAGTAAATGTACAAATAAATTATTGCGTATAGTATTTTTTGGCTTTAACATCGCTGATTGTACAAAATAATAAATGCGCTGGGTTAATTATTATATTTCATCACACTAATATTATAAATCCGAAAGTTTGTGTTTAAGTGTGTGAGTATGTTTGTTTTCTCTTCACACGGTAACGGCTGAACAGATTTGTATGAGATTGAATGTAGGTACATAGCTTATACCTAGGATTAGTACATATTTAACTTAATAAATGCGGGCGATGCTGCGGGGAAAGGCTAATATTAATAAAATCGGTAAGTGAGATAGTATACAAACCTTATGATTATAAGTATATAATTTTTTTTTATTGTTTCTTTTCCAGATGCATGCTGGGTTAGATCGGTCTACAATGGAAGATGCTGCTAAAATATCTTCCTATTACATACATTATAAATATTTTCCTATTCTACTTTATGAAACAGGTAAGTTTTTTGTTTTTACGGATTTTCTAATAATTGTGCCCCTCAACGTCATTCTCATTTACAAGAATATAATACTTTTTATAAAGACCACCAATTGTAGCCTAGAAGGGAACCTATTCACTTTGATTTGAAGACTCCCAGATTATACCGTTCGGGGAATAAAGACGAGGGCAATGAGTTCCACTTCTTCGCAGTACGGATGATAAACGTAGAAGCGAAACGCTTCGAGCGAACTGGAGGTATGTCAACCATAATATATGGACGACGTTTGCAAGTTTGTTTTGTTGTCTTACTCGAATGTAGTTAGTTATAATATAAGTTTGATTAGAATAATTTAAAATACTAAGCTGCAGTCTCGCTGAAGTTAATTATAATGAAAAATAGCTCATTACATTCCGCCCCTTGGGGCGGAATGTATCTATTTACGAGATATATCTATTTACAAGATGTATCAAGAGAGTTCTCTATATGGTACATTACCTCTGTTTTATCGGTTAAGTAATAGCTAGCTACATAGAAGTTTTTTACTGTTAATGCTCTATGACAGGTAGAATTACCTGGGGAAGAGCACGCTGGGTGCCCTGATTTAAGAATGAATAGGTCTATTCAACAGGTATCGTTGATACTAGTTCTTTGTATTCTGCGTCCATATTAACTGCTCGTTGGTTAGATACCTTTTAATTGAGGTATCGGGTTCGATTCTCGGTGGGAACAAGTTTCAAAATACGTGAAGTTTTCACCTCAATGAAAATTCGTGTTTCTGGTTCTGTATGTGATATATATAATCACTCATTTCTTTTTGTTAAAAAACGTTTATTTTTAGATTAGCTGTGGACCGAAGTTGGAAAAGAGGCCCATCATCGAGTACCATTCAGCACCCTGGATAATTATGACACCAGCAACAAATTCACCAAATTAAGGCAGCGGTAGCCTGCCACCATGTTTTTCTTAAATAATTAACATATATAAATACAATCGATCAGAAAGGTTGTATTTATAATTAGGTATGTTTAAAACAAAGTATCTCTAGAATGGCATATTGAATTTTGATTAAGCCCGTGTAACTCAGGGTCTAGACTAGATAGTCTAGACCCTGAGTTACATGGACTTATATAACAAATCTTACATCCAGTCATTACAGATGTACCTCGTTTCAAACATAGTAATATTCACAAAGACACAAAGTTTCGTGTTTATTATAAGTGTAATGTCAAAATTTGTATGTGTGTTTAAAGAAGTTTATTGTAATCAATATTGCTTGAATTATTAAAAACATGCATACAAAAAGTAACAATTAAAATACTTGGTATGTGCTATGCACTTTGGTTTTGTTACCTAAGATTCAGTCATGCACGTGTTGTGATGAAGAAAATATTATATAGATGTAGGAACTAACGCATGAATTCACACGGGAGTAAACCGAAACATTCACATCTCATCACACCCAACTGATAACAGGTACAAATGTCCCTTGGGAAGAAAAATTGTACTCCAGCAGGGATTCATACCCAGGACCCAAGGCGAAGAGAGAGCAGAGACCTGCCCACTGCGTCACTGGGTCGTCATATTATTATCCTATTTCAGGCCATATTATTATATAATATGTACCAAATTTTATTCTAATCCAGTCGGAAGTTGTTTGAAACAGTCGGAAGCATTTTGTGTCAAGTTTACAAGATATTTTTTAGCATTAAGTATGGGCAGCTAACGCCTAGCTTAGTAGTCTTATTTTACCTAGTATACATTCAAATTAGTTGGTGTATAATTGATGATAAGAAACTAATAACATTAGGCAAATGTAAAAGCAACTGTAATGTCACCGATAATGTTATGTTATTTACCAATAAATACTTTATTTTCATTTATTCTTGTTATTTAATAAGCACACCTTGCCTAGCGTTTCGTAATCACTATTGGTGACTGATATCGGCAAAATAATATTGAACGATTTGTGTCAAGTAATGTGAGAAGTTGTCCTCATCTGACGGAAGATGAAGATGGGGTAGAAAATGAAGCATGCTTGCTTAGAAGATACCTATTCTATCATTTATTTCTTATCGACTCGCCTATATAATTTATATTATTCAAGTGAGAGTACTGGGTACTGACACTTATAATAAATAGCAAGACTATATATGTTTGGAGCTAAGTAATAATAAACGCTTTCACACTCACAGCCAAACACTAAGTTTAAGTAACTTGTGTCGTGGGTGCTGGAAACATTCACATCTCACACACAAATAGAACCAGAAACACAAATATTCCTTGGAAAGAAAACTGTTGTTCCCGCTGCAGATGGAACCCGATACCCCTGCTTAGACGGCGAAAGCGCTTCCAACTGAGCCAATGAACAGTTCAATAGTAATATGGCCTTCTGGATGTTCTTTTTGATACTTCCAAGCAGAAAATCACAAAACAACAATGTTCTTTGAGTAGTTAGCATTTGTCCAAAAGCACGAATTAGACGAACGGTTTATTCAATGATATAATAGTTAAAATTGATTTTTCTTATTTTAATCCTCGATAGGCAAGCATTTGACCTCTGTCTCATCTGATGGAGAGTGAAGATGCGGCTGAAGTTGTAGCACGCTTGCCTATAAGATACCTATTCACTCTTGATCAAGAACTTTATCTTTATTAGAATTAAATTCATTTAAAAAAAACGTGGTAAATAAACACCATAGAATACTATTGTTATACTACCAGCCTGTTAATTTATGCCAATTAAAATGGTCAATCTTCGATTTTATACTCGTTGGTTTAGAATTTCTATCTTCAGAAACGAGGTCCTGGATGTTTCCGAACCCTAATGATATTGCTCAAGTCACGTGATCATAAATTTATTGAAAGTGAGTTACGTGATCGCTGTCTCATACGAATTCTTCAGAGTCGATAGAATTTTAGTTGTCAAAAATGGCCGAGATTGCTATCGAGCTCGTTTCGAAACTGAGGCATAGAAAGCGGGGTTACGTAATACCAAAACGGCCATTTTTTGAAACTTGTTAATGAAACCCATCTGAAATCGAGATAGGTAATCGGGGGGCAGATATCTAATGGTTTGAAAGAGCTTCCTCTTCCTCTTAATTTCTGAAGGAGTTTTGGTATTACGTATCTCTTCGGGTTCATGTTTCGTTGTAGTTTCATCGACAATTTTCGACAATTCGAGATGTGAAAACGAAGATAATCCTACCAATTTGCGGAGTCGTTGCACAAATGTTTGTGCTCTGTATCTCCTAAGAAAGGGGTATTACATCTTAAAAAAGTTGGTTAATACGGCTCTATATTGTTTTGTCTATTTGGAAACCGAATGCCATAGATAAATATTTCTTTTTAAGTACGTGGGTCACATGTTTTGTTATTATTTCTAGTTTTTACTAATTAAATCTTATTTCATTATAGTAAACATACAGTTTGCAAATACCTAGGTAAATATTAAAGTATGTATATCTTCTATATATACTCGTACGCCGCGTCGTCCACCATAAATCTATCATTGTTTTACTAGGTATTTAACTCGAAAAAATAACAAAGAAAATGTTTCACCAAGAGTGCCACGACCTCAATGGATATAAAGAGCAAAAGGCCAGCAATCGGAAGCCTTTCCGTATTACGAAATACGAATGTAAGCGAGTAAGTAGCTATTTCTTGTCAATATAACCTAAAAGTCAACTACATAAGTTTTTATGTTTGCACTAGCTACTTACTTCAAATGCTGTAAGCATTTGGAGACTATAAGTCTCATGTAGATCCCTGTGCAGTGCCTCACAGAACTTAACAAGTACTGAGAGGCACGTACTTAAAATTATTTTGTCAACTTGCATACAATCTTTACTAATACATAACACAATATATGTATTAGTAAAAGATGAGGTTTATGTCTCTGTAATGGCATAAATAGGTAAATATTCATTGATTTAGATAAAAATTGGCACCTATATGTACAAGACATAGAACAGGACATACCTACTCTACTTTTAGATCTTGATTAAAAGCTAATAGAAAAATAATGTTTTAAGTTGGGATACAGTTATGATCCTATGTCAAATTGGAGGGTAAAAACTAAGTGTCAACCTATGTATACCTAGCTCTGAATACAATAAATTAATAGTATCAAAAATAGTACCTCAGACTTAAAACTTCTGAACTCAGTACATACACATTTTTTTTGTTTGTAAGTGGCACAAACAATAAACATGTGAATTTATGCACGTGTTGATAGCTAATAATTTCATTAAAACATAAAATAAAAATATGTTACAGCTTTGACTCTGGAGATCAAACGTCCCATTGAAGATGAATGGACATAACACTAAATTGAAGATATGCTGTGGTGAATGTTTTCATGAAGTAAGTATCAATTTAATTTTGTGTTTTTTGTAATAGTCTTAAGTGTGCTTTTAAATGAAATGTATGATTACAACTATAAACAAATATGTGAAATATGTACCTCATCCGTAATTCCAAAATATTTTGATGAATGTGTAGGCTTATATGTATAGCCAAAACACTCGTTAGCTATATAATAATAAGCTGGTCGAGTCCAAATTGCTAAGTCTGAGTCATCAAAATAAGGCCTCTCGGCTTAAAATAAAATTGTTAACATATTTTGGTATATTAAGTTGGAACTGTGTGCAATAATTACATGAGTAACTACATTACATGCCTTTTTTTACTTCGAACTAACAACAATATAAACTATTAATAATATATGTTATTACCCCTATCACACTAAATTTGAATTTTTGTGAGAAAGTGTGCTAGTAAGTATGTTTTCTCTTCACACTGTGATGGCTGAACAGATTTGGATCAAATTTGGAATATTCATAGCTTAAACCTAGCATTAGCACTTATTTTTCTTTAATATAAATGGGTAAACATAAATTACCCATTTATATTGTCAAAAATATTGTTACTGTCTGCGAGTCTCACAAACAATAAAAATATGTATGTAAATGTGTAGAAAACTCATAAACTGAAAATTATGTTACAGCATTGACATTGGAGATCAAGCATCACATTGCAGCTGAAAAGACATAGCATTCAATTGAAGATCTGCTGCGGTAAACCAGTATTTGAATTGAGAAGTAAGTAACACTTTAATTATTTGTGTTTTTTGTAAATGTCTATGTATGCTTTTAAATGAAATGTTGTATCATTAGAACTATAAATAAGTAAGTATACCTCATCCGTAAATCCAAAATGTTTGAAATCAAATCAATTTATTGACATAATATAACATAATATAATCTATATTTTATTACATTTATTTATATCTATACATATACATTATATTCATTTAATTTCATTATTTCCAAGTCTTATAATTTTTTTAGTTCACACTGTGATAAGGTGAATTAATGAATGTGTAGGCTTGACATAATATAGCCAAAAGATCCATTGGCTATAATAAGCTGGTCGAGTCCAAATTGTTAAGTTTGGGTCTTCGAGGTAAGGTTGCCGGCCTGTCGGTATTCTGTTGTAAACATTTCTTTTATCCCATGCCCCTTTTAACTTCAAACTAACAACAAGATAAACTTGTTCTATTTATGGTTCTAAAGTAAATGTACAAATAAATTATTGCGTATAGTATTTTTTGGCTTTAACATCGCTGATTGTACAAAATAATAAATGCGCTGGGTTAATTATTATATTTCATCACACTAATATTATAAATCCGAAAGTTTGTGTTTAAGTGTGTGAGTATGTTTGTTTTCTCTTCACATGGTAACGGCTGAACAGATTTGTATGAGATTGAATGTACATAGCTTATACCTAGGATTAGTACATATTTAACTTAATAAATGCGGGCGATGCTGCGGGGAACGGCTAATATTAATAAAATCTGTATGTGAGATAGTATACAAACATTATGATTATAAGCAAATTCATTTTTTTTATTGTTTCTTTTCCAGATGCATGCTGGGTTAGATCGGTCTACAATGGAAGATGCTGCTAAAATATCTTCCTATTACATACATTATAAATATTTTCCTATTCTACTTTATGAAACAGGTAAGTTTTTTGTTTTTACGGATTTTCTAATAATTGTGCCCCTCAACGTCATTCTCATTTACAAGAATATAATACTTTTTATAAAGACCACCAATTGTAGCCTAGAAGGGAACCTATTCACTTTGATTTGAAGACTCCCAGATTATACCGTTCGGGGAATAAAGACGAGGGCAATGAGTTCCACTTCTTCGCAGTACGGATGATAAACGTAGAAGCGAAACGCTTCGAGCGAACTGGAGGTATGTCAACCATAATATATGGACGACGTTTGCAAGTTTGTTTTGTTGTCTTACTCGAATGTAGTTAGTTATAATATAAGTTTAATTAGAATAATTTAAAATACTAAGCTCCAGTCTCGCTGAAGTTAATTATAATGAAAAATTGCTCATTACATTCCGCCCCTTGATGTATCAAGAGAGTTCTCTATATGGTACATTACCTCTGTTTTATCGGTTAAGTAATAGCTAGCTACATAGAAGTTTTTTACTGGTAATGCTCTATGACAGGTAGAATTACGTGGGGAAGGGCACGCTGGGTGCCCTGATTTAAGAATGAATAGGTCTATCCAACAGGTATTATAATTATATATTATAATATCGTTGATACTAGTTCTTTTGTATTCTGCGTCCATATTAACTGCTCGTTGGTTAGATACCTTTTAATTGAGGTAACGGGTTCGATTCTCGGTGGGAACAAGTTTCAAAATACGTGAAGTTTTCACCTCAAGGAAAATTCGTGTTTCTGGTTCTGTATGTGATATATATAATCACTCGTTTCTTTTTGTTAAGAAATGTTTATTTTTTAGATTAGCTGTGGACCGAAGTTGGAAAAGAGGCCCATCATCGAGTACCATTCAGCACCCTGGATAATTATGACGCCAGCAACAAATTCACCAAATTAAGGCAGCGGTAGCCTGCCACCATGTTTTTCTTAAATAATTAACATATATAAATACAATCGATCAGAAAGGTTGTATTTATAATTAGGTATGTTTAAAACAAAGTATCTCTAGAATGGGATATTGGATTTTGATTAAGCCCGTGTAACTCAGGGTCTAGAATAGATAGTCTAGACCCTCAGTTACATGGGCTTGTATAACAAATCTTACAGACCAGTCATTACAGATGTACCTCGTTTCAAACATAGTAATATTCACAAAGACACAAAGTTTCGTGTTTATTATAAGTGTAATGACAAAATTTGTATGTGTGTTTATAGAAGTTTATTGTAATCAATATTGGTTGAATTATTAAAAACATGCATACAACAAGTGACAATTAAAATACTTGGTGTGTGCTATGCACTTTGGTTTTGTTACCTAAGATTTAGTAATGCACGTGTTGTGATGAAGAAAACATTACATAGATGTAGGAATTAACGCATGAATTCACACGGGAGTAAACCGAAACATTCACATCTCATTACACCCAACTGATAACAGGTACAAATGTCCCTTGGGAAGAAAAATTGTACTCCTGCAGGGATTCATACCCAGGACCCAAGGCGAAGAGAGAGCAGAGACCTGCCCACTGCGCCACTGGGTCGTCATATTATTATCCTATTTCAGGCCATAATATTATATAATATGTACCAAATTTTATTCTAATCCAGTCGGAAGTTGTTTGAAACAGTCGGAAGCATTTTGTGTCAAGTTTACAAGATATTTTTTAGCGTTAAGTATGGGCAGCTAACGCCTAGTTTAGTAGTCTTATTTTACCTAGTATACATTCAAATTAGTTGGTGTATAATTGATGATAAGAAACTAATAACATTAGGCAAATGTAAAAGCAACTATAATGTCACTGATAATGTTAAGTTATTTACCAATAAATACTTTATTTTCATTTATTCTTGTTATTTAGCAAGCACACCTTGCCTAGCGTTTCGTAATCACTATTGGTGACTGATATCGGCAAAAACTAATATTGAACGATTTGTGTCAAGTAATGTGAGAAGTTGTCTTCATCTGACGGAAGATGAAGATGGGGTAGAAAATGAAGCATGCTTGCTTTGAAGATACCTATTCTATCATTTATTTCTTATCGACTCGCCTATATAATTTATATTATTCAAGTGAGAGTACTGGGTACTGACACTTCTAAATAGCATTATGTTTTTATAAACCACAAAGACTATATATGTTTGGAGCTAAGTAATAATAAACGCTTACACACTCACAGCCAAACACTAAGTTCTATGACTTGTGTCGTGGGTGCTGGAAACATTCACATCTCACACACAAATAGAACCAGAAACACAAATATTCCTTGGAAAGAAAACTGTTGTTCCCGCTGCAAATGGAACCCGATACCCCTGCTTAGACGGCGAAAGCGCATCCAACTGAGCCAATGGACAGTTCAATAGTAATATGGCCTTCTGGATGTTCTTTTGGATACTTCCTAGCAGAAAATCACAAAACAACAATGTTCTTTGAGTAGTTAGTCATTTGTCCAAAAGCACGAATTAGACGGAACGGTTTATTCAATGATATAATAGTTAAAATTGATTTTTCTTATTTTATTCTCGATAGGCAAGCATTTGACCACTGTCTCATCTGATGGAGAGTGAAGATGCGGCCGAAGTTGTAGCACGCTTGCCTATACGATACCTATTCACTCTTGATCAAGAACTTTATCTTTATTAGAATTAGAATCAATTTAAAAAAAAACATGGAAAATAAATACCATAGAATACTATTGTTATACTACCAGCCTGTTAATTTATGCCAATTAAAATGGTCAATCATCGATTTTATACTCGTTGGTTTAGAATTTCTATCTTCAGAAACGAGGTCCTGGATGTTTCCGAACCCTAATGATATTGCTCAAGTCACGTGATCATAAATTTATTGAAAGTGAGTTACGTGATCGCTGTCTCATACGAATTCTTCAGAGTCGATAGAATTTTAGTTGTCAAAAATGGCCGAAATTGCTATCGAGCTCGTTTCGAAACTGAGGCATAGAAAGCGGGGTTACGTAATACCAAAACGGCCATTTTTGGAAACTTGTTAATGAAACCCATCTGAAATTGAGATAGGTAATCGGGGGGCTGGAAACGTATGATATCTTGTCAGTTTGACACTAACATTTTTATTTTATATGACATTTTTTTCTCATCATTTAATTTTATTGTTTTTTGGCTTCGCAATCTTTGTTCATTTTCTGTGACTGTTTATAAGCCATTTAGTAATAAAAAAAAACATATTACATATTTCATAGAAGTCTAGTTACAGTCTAGTAATCGTCAAAATATGCCCTAATAAAGTGGTAGAAATCTACTACAACTTCTATTGGAGTTTTGAAGCAAAACCGAAAACTACATTATGCAACTTTGTGTATGATTTACCTACACTCATGCACGTTCAGTAAGTATTTAAAGGATAATAATACACCATTATTACCATTTATTACTCATAAACACTCGAAGATTCACAAATTTTGGAAAATAATGCCATTCACTTTCGCTGCAAAACACACCATTTGCCTTCGCGCATATTGTACATTTAACCTTTGTTTCACGGAGTAACTTTTTATACTGGGAACTTAGTTTCTCAATCTCTACATGTTATGTACCATGTACATAATTAATTACATTACCACTATCAGTCAGCCTATTTCGGATACACTCCTTGGACTTGGAGCTTTCTCTCACTGGGAGATAGTATGATTATCGTCATTACCAAGCCCAAATTTCCACTGCCGGGACTCAATGCGTAGTCAGAAGATTCAGTATGATAGCCTATGTTAACCATCATACGCTACTGGCACTAACCAAGCAAGACGAGTTGGTGGACTTGGTGGATGACACGCCATTTACTCGAGCGAGAGCACACCTTTAACCCTAGATTCATAACCTTATCTGGGAGTAACATTATTCACAACCATTCGTCTCTCAGACGACTAAATTCAAGTGGGTGTTTTCATATTAGTTCTAATTTTTTTAAGAAAAACAATTCAAACACTGCTTAACATGTTTATTAACCTTATTAGACATCAAAAATGTTTAGAAAAATATCGTTTATTCTACACATTCCACACAGTTTAAGCCACGGTGGTCCATACACGTGAATTTTTTGCATAGGTGGCATTGAAACCGTGTCATGCGACGTTTTTTATAGTCACAATATGCTCATATCTTTTTCTGGGTTCCACTTGGACCTGACGTTTCATTTGTAGGTATTTCACCCAAAACTTCGTCTTTTTTCCTTATTAGGCATCGCTTCGAAGTTGGCATTTCACGCCGCATGCGTAACCATGATTCAGTCATTTTTGCTGTGATACTTTTGACAAAGTTTCACCTGTTTTTTGGCTTTTTACCTCATTTCACATTATTATGTACGTAAATAACGTACGAGTTAATTATTGCCATATTTCAAATACCATAAAATAAGCATAGTGGCCATCTTTGCGTCTTTCTGCTACAAAAAATGATTTGTAGGCAAAATATACTTATATACACCAGTTATAGTCAAACTAAGTATACTGAAATATAATTTCATTCATGGTTGATAATATCACAAACTCGCCTTTTAATTTATTAAGTTGGAACTAGCCGAAAATTTTATTTAAAAAAATTTGATGCTCGCCTCAATTGTGTCACTATTCATAACTATTCGTCCGTCAGACGACTAAAACTCTGTAACTTCGCAATGACACGTGTTAGCAGAGTGATTGCACCCGCGGCACTAATTAGCGCAAGAGTTAGGAAGGTACTGGGAAGGACAGCTTTCTATCTCTTTGACTCTCAAAGTAAGATGCAATTACGTATTTCGAGCGGTCTGAGAGACGAATGGTTATGAATCTAGGGTTAATAAACTTGAGAAAGTATGGTGCGTTTGCCTAGCATCATTCGCACCCCAGTGCGTATATTTTATGTCACAGACGCTACTGCTGCGCCACACTAACTAGACACGCCTATTTATTTCCATCATAGAGCCACACGGAATAAAACATTATTTAAAATTAAAAATAATGTTTATATTGGATAACACTGTTTCTTGATACAAGGTATTTGACACAGATAATGGAACTAAATTGTAAGCACATTTACATATAATATACATGGAATTGTTATAAAGAGCTAAACCGCGAGACGCAGCTAGTAGTAGCCTCCTAAGGCCCACGACGCGCGACAGTACTACAACAAGTATTATACACAGTAATTCTAAATGAGAGCATTCAAAATCTAATTAATCACATCAACCAACAGTAATAGACAAGTAACAACTGTGAGTGTTGTTATAACAAATAAATTATACTTAGATGTTGAATGCTCTGGGTCTGATGATTATATTAATTTAGTACTTCTAGTAGTACCATGGGTCTTAGGCGGGTATTAATGGGTTTGTTTTTAATGATGTATAGCACAAATTCTATTACATCTTTTTTCATTAATTATCTTGTACATATATGTGAATTTAGCTACTATCTGAATCATAATCTGGAATGATTGGAGCCCTTGAGCGCTTCACTTTGGTTTGATTGTTTTCATCTGCTTTTCGTTTGGTTTTATTTTCAGTCACTTGTGCAACAACTTCAAATTCTGTAGGGGCTGGAGTTTCTAAATGCAGTTTAGAAAATCGCCGCACCTTCATTTTCATTGAAAATTCAGGATCCTCCACCATATCCCTATTCACACCTTTCTTCAAATAACTTATTGTAGAATATGCAGTGAAATGGAAATCTTCTACAAGATAATATTCCACAATTAAGAATGTAATCACATCTTCACCTATAGTTCTAGGAAAATTAGGTTCTTTGCCTTTATGTCTCAGAATTACTGGACCTTTTAAATACCAAGCATCGAGGAGTTTCTGTGCTGTTAGCTTTGTATCTTGCTTTTCTGCATTTTCTATGATAGTGTACAGAGTTTTGACATGACTATCAATAGTAATTTCTTTCTGATTTGTCTCAGACTGGCAGCATACGTCACACATTTTATTACAATCAGACTCTCCCCAATCTTCATCAAAGTGCTCAGCGATAAGCTGCCTTCTACAATATGTTCCATTAAGACAGTACTTCACCATACCATATAAATGATCCAAACTGCCAACTGAAGAAAATACCATACAGCTTACTTTGAAGATATCTTGCATTCTATACAATGTAATGCATTCTGCTCTTTTCCCATCTCTTCCTGCTCTGCCACTTTCTTGATAGTAGTTTTCCATTGATTTGCTGATGGTATGGTGAATAACAAATCTCACATTTGGTTTATCAATACCCATTCCAAAAGCAACTGTGGCAACGATAGCTTGATAACGTTTCTCATGCCATTTCAGATGAACTTTTGTTCGAGCCTCCGAATCCATGTTAGCATGATAGCATCCAACTTTAAGCCCTCTCTTGTACAATCCTTGTGAAATCTCTTCAGCATCTTTGATACTATTTGTGTAGATTATTCCACTGTCATTCTTAAATCTATATTTCAAAAGTTTTTCTAATATAGATAGACAATCATCCTGTGAAGTGGGTTTCTCTATTGCAGTGTAAAATAAGTTTGGTCTATTAAATGTTGATTTGATAATCAGACATCCAGGAATATTTAGTATCTTTTGAACATCATTTAACACACGGGCAGTAGCGGTAGCTGTCAAACCTAATATAGGTACCTTTGGGAACATGTTAGACAGTATTCCAAGAAATTTATAGTCTGGTCTAAAGTCATGGCCCCACTGAGAGCAACAGTGAACTTCATCAATAGCAATTCTCTGCAACCTCCCATCAGCATAGCACTTCTGTAGATTCGACATAAATCTTTTACTCTTAGCGAACCTTTCTGGTGTTACATACAGTAATTTTATATCAGAGCTTCTGTCTTTTAAAATATTGAGAGCAGCTGATGTTTCTTCTTTAGGACTAGAGCTAGTCATATGCTTCGCTCGTATGTTCTTCGCAGTTAGGGACCGGACTTGATCCTCCATAAGGGAAATCAAAGGTGAGACGACTATTGTTATTCCTGGTTCCACTAAGGCTGGTAATTGATAACATAGACTTTTACCGGCACCTGTGGGCATGACAACTAGTGAGTGCTGCTTAGAAAGGGTTGAATTGATGGCACATAATTGTTTTGGTCTAAACTCATCTATTTTGAATATCTCTTTGAGAACTCTTTCTACTTGTTCAGACCAAACAGTTTTAATTCCTGACCAGTCAATTGATCCCAAACGTTCCGATTTTAGTTTGTTGATGCAGTTTCTTATAGAGTTCTTTTTCTCATTCAACTGTCGCTGTCGAGATTTAAGCTGTGCTATTTCAACATCCACTGCGTGCAGTTCTTTCTCCACATTTTTAAATTCCTTCTCTAATTCTGATACAGTAGACATCTCGCATGCCTGAAATGATAACAAATATTATTGTGTGCATATGTATAAGTGGAATTCATTTAAGGGTATAACTTTTTCCACTACTGATCCTATAGACTGAACCATGAGTGAATTATAAATAAAAAAAACCATAGCTTCAGTGTATGCTTCCAATCCATACAAATTACTAGTTGAAAATGTTTTTTGTTTGGGTTTCAGCATTTCACTTATCCTGATGGAAAATGATGATACAGCCGGAAGATATAGCACGCTGGCCTGGATAGTACCTTATCTTTATGTTTTAAGTAATGAAGGTGAATTATCTACCTATGCTCAGGGCACTGGTAACCGGCAATGCAAATCAACACTAACTTATAAAGATTTTATTTTTTGACGTAAGCCGATTCATTGGTGTATAATGAATATTTCCTATTAATAACTAATAACGTTAAGTAGTATTTTATTCAATAAATTAGTCCTCTTTGCCGTAAACGCTAATAGATGCTAATAATAAATATTTTTTTTTTTTTTTCAGTACGATAGCAAAAAAAAATACTTACCACAGAATAAACACTAATAAGGTTTCTAGTAATCTGTGAAGATATCCACAGAATATGTACTATAATACAAAATTCTAAAACTAGTGAGCAAGGATTTTGTAGCTTTTACAAACCGTAGGTTTGTTTCTTTTTTTTAATTTTTTTTCCTTAGTTTTGGCTTCGCAATTTTGTGCATTTAGCCAGTGTCAAGTGATAATATATTTCAAGTGTATTTCATATTATAGGTCCTAGTCACAAGTCACAGTCAAGTAAAAGAGTCAAGGTCCAGTCGTAGTCAAGTCATGCCCTAGTAAAGTGGTAGAAACTTTACTAGAACTTCTATTGGAGTTTTGGAGCGAAGGTGAAAATCACGTTTTTCAACTTTGTATGATTTGCCTACATTTATGCACGTTCACTAAGTATTAACGGTTAATAATCCACCATTATTACACATTAACACTCGAAGAATCACAGGTTTTGGAAAATTTTACAAAATCAACACCGCCATTTTTTCACTTTCGCGGCAAAACAGCCGATTTGTTTCATATCTCGATGCTCATGTGAAAATAACTACTAATCTGTAGCTGCATAGGTTATAAATAAAAACCTTACTCGTAATCCATCTCGCTGTACGTCCGTCCATCTCGATGTGATACATGTTTATAGCATATCATACTAAATATCCAGTATGCAGCATGAGCCATGGCAAATCGCAAAATTGACAAAAACTGTATAAAAAGATCTTTCATAATATAATATGTAACACCAAAGGTTCCACTGTTGATGTTGATGATAAAAGTTTCACAACGTTGTTAATGTAATTTATAAGTAGCGAGTGCACGTTTGACGACACTGTTGGCGCAGTGGAAAGTCTGCTTTCGGCGCAGTCAGTCCTGGGTTTGATTCCCGGTAGGAGCACATTTTTCCTTAACAATTTGTGCTTTTGGTTCGGGGTGTGATTTAAATGTTTCCGGCAACCACGATACACGTTTTTGAATGTAGTATGTCAACAGACTTCAAAAAAGGAGGTTCTCAATTCGACTGTATGTATGCTACGTTATAATTCCGCCAATTATTAATCAATTTTTATGTTTTTTTTTTGTTTGGTAGATTATACTTCAGAGGGACACGGCACACTGCATGAAACCACTCATATACATTATATGGAAATCGATCAAGCGGTTTTTGAGAAAATCAACAAAAAACAAAATACAAGCCGCGGATAAGTCGGTTTTTTGCATCATGTATTCCGGCGCCCGCTGTACAGAAAATGACAGTAGTAAGTAGTGACCTTGCCAGGACATACCTACCTTGTAAAGATAATGAATAATGTCCATAAGATCAACGAGATAATTGCGGGATACGTGATAGTATCAGTTTTAGGTATTGGCAGGTGCCAGGATCTATGCCTATGCTACCCTCCGAGGAAATAAAGATGACGCCACCTAGGATCTAATATTAAATATTTTTATTTTTTAACTCGAGCAATTCAAAATTGCAATGTCGCGTGGCACTGTTATTCAACCTCGATCTAATGTCACTTCACATGTACATAACAAAATATTATAACAGAAAAAAAAAGATCCTGCAAGCGAGACCAATTTTTTTTTATGACTATTGAGTGACGACACTGGCAAGTCGCTCGCCTCATGGTAAGCGTAGCGCTTGCCCATTAGTCATACATTACAGTTCTGTGCCACCCAGAGTATGAACTTAGGTCAAAATCCTGCTCGGGAAAGCACTGCATTCGTCACCCTGAGATATTAGATGTTAACAGAATTCATAAGATTTAAAAGAAAACTCGTAAATAAAACCTTTTATTTTTTCACAAACAGATCGTCTAAACAAGCCTTACAGATGTTCATCTGTGCTGTGATGTTTGTTCATCAACCAATGTCAAAATAAAAATATTTTATGTCAATGAAAACTGCACAAAATAAAAAATACAACGAAATTAGCACCTTGCTAACTGTACTTGAAATTGTTATTGTGTTAAAAGCCACAAAACTCAGTATAGGGTGCAATGCATCAATATTAAAAAAAAAACATAATTAAATAGTATTACTATTCTGATTCCACTACCTAGCTCGATAAAAGTGTTAAAAATGTAACAGGAAATATTGGGAAAAATTTCGACATTTAGCACTACAATCTACACATTTACTATGGGCTACAACACTGTTTTAATATTTGATTAAAATTTAAACTTACAATTATAGATGGCTTGATGGAGCTTGTATAATAAATTGATATTTTTACTGATCGTGCATTTCTATTGTCTACTACAAAATTTGTATAAGGAAGTAAAATACTTAGGTAAAATATACATGCGATGAACTAATACTTCAATCGATAGCATAATAATTATTAAGCAAGAATAATATAGATAGGTCACGGACATAAAAAAAAATATGCACGTAATACCGCATAAAACCAATGAAGCACCCTAGGTCCCACAAATTTAGCTTGTTATAACGCGAGCTACACACACATAAAACACCAAAGTTCGCTAATCCACCTATTTAGTTGTCTGTGGCAGTTTGCAACAAGATGCACGCACGGACATTTACATGCTTCCCCCATGATTGGATGAGATTACCTTCATATTTCTTTCAAGTCCGTGATATAATTATGTGTAACTACGAATATTCTGATATAGATTGTTATAAATTTTAATGTTGTAAAAAAATATAATTACATATTATGTGCTTACTATAAGGAAAGTTTATAAGGCTCAACTTATTAGCATTACGATTGGGAGAGGCAATACCGCCAGTAGAATGGGCACGCTGCCCTCTGATAGCGGGCTTGAGCACTTGATTCCCTATAAGATTGGTGGCTCGTAGATGCTCTTAAGCTGTATAGATGATGAAATAGATGTAAAATATAATTTTAGATTACTTTTACAAAATATAGGCAATTGGTAGGTAAGTGGTACCACTAATATTAAAATGTTTTGGTGCTTATTACATCACGTCATTTTTTTTTCTGAATTAAATAATTCAATATTTCGTTGTCTTTAAATAGCTATCAAAGTACCTTTCGCTAACAATAATATACAAAATATGATCTGATAAAATGCATAATAAATAACTTAATCTTATTCAAGTGAAGCAGTGAACAATCAATCGAGCTTTATCACTAAAAATCACAACGAATCTATGCGTCTCGTAAATTTCAAAAGTGACACGTCTAAAACTTTACAAACTACAAGTACGAGATTAAAAATATTTTTTGTACATCACAAGACGTCAATTTTACTACAGATAAAATATGTACATACAAACAAGAACACAATTTCCTTAAAATGTAAAATTATTATGAGTTAAAGGCATTGAAAAATGTAATACCTTAAAAAATAAATCTGGCCGATATATCGACCGTAAATTCATTTGAAATATGTAGATATACAATTTTCTGTCGTCTCTATATAAAATCGCGCGTTTCTATATAAAATCAGTTATCCGGTCTAACCATCATAGTTTCCACTTTGAACATCCGTTCTTTATCTTTGACCATGACCACTTTGAGAACAGTGAATGTTTCAATGATTTGTTTGACTTCGGGCTTCCCTTCTTCCGCTGGCCACGTGACCTCCATCTTAGACATCTTGCTGTTGCTATCTCCTTCTAGTTTCACGAAGTTGCACTGAGCAGGAAACTCCTTGAAATTATAAAAATAGGTACTTTTAAACACTAATCAGTAATGATATGCAAATATACATATAGATATCGTCTAATGTAAAACGACCAATGAGAACGACAAAATGTGTATTTCTTTGTTTATTGTTATTTATCATACTAATACATATTATAAATCCGAAATGTTGTGTGTAAGTATGTTTGTTCCCTCTTCATGCTTTAACGGCTGAACGAATTTAGATGAATTTTGGAATGTACATAGCTTATACCTAGGATTAACATATAGACTACTTTTTAACTTGATAAAAGCAGACGAAGCCACGTGGCACGGCTAGTTGTTAAATATTGTAATTTCAACTTTAGCAAATAATAACACTTATCGCCTTTTTTATTAACACGCTTTTATTAGCTTCACCTGTATGTATGTTTGTTTGTAACCAATTCCTTTGGGCTTGATTTTGACCGACTGCAAACCGTCAGATTTAATTTAAACTTCGTATACTTATCGAAGACCGATAAAAATACAAAAATATGTATATTTTTTTATTCATAAAGCGTGTTTTTTATTTTTTTTACTATTATATTTATAACTTCCTCAATTAACCCGAAAGACATGCTAGTTAGTAGTTTATTGTGTAAATATTAGTAAAGCAGCGTTTAGTGATATTATAGTTATATTTATTTATATCTATGATGAATAATTAAAATGTTTCCAAGAAAACATAACCCGAAAGACATGCTGGTCTATTGTGTAAATATTAGTAAAGCAGCGTTTAGTGATATTACAGTTATATTTATTTAGTGTTATTTATAACTATGATGAATAATTAAAATGTTTCCAAGAAAACATAAATATATATCAGTTTAAGAATCATAAACCTAATGATTCATTGATGTAGTGAGTGAGTGACGCATCATACCCTCATTATTGTTTGACAATTGATATGAAATTTATCACAATCAAACGATTGTGATAAATTTGCTAATTGATTTATTAATATATACTAATTATTTGTAATTTTTAAGAGAATATATTTAACTAACTAATTGAAATTACAATACAAATACTCTTTGTTACACACCAAGAAAAACAACTATGTATAACAGAAAACAGTAGCAACATAAAAGTACAATCGGCGGCCTTAATGCTAAACAGCGATCTCTTCCAGCAATTCAGGATAAAATAAAAATAACAAACGCTTTCACACTCACAGCCCCACACTAAGTACGGCACCCACGGTGGGTGCCGGAAACATTCAAACATAACCAGAAACACAAACTTTACTTGGGGAGAAAGCTTGGATGGATGATGGAGATAATAATAAAGCTTAATAAAAAGTGATCGCGCGGCGGTGCGGCAATTATCATTATAAATGCACTCAAATATATTATACATAAACAAAGATATAGTCTCCATTGAAATTGCCTAAATTTAAATATTGCTAGGCAGCATTTATTTTCTTTTACTAACATAGTTTTTGTAAGGTGTGTACGTGTTGTGTACGTGTTGTGTTTCCTGCCGGGAATCGAACCCGATACCCCTGCTTAGGAGGAGAACACTCACCCAACTAAACAAAGGGCCAGCTCATTACAAATTAAAGACTTTCGCAAGCATTATATTTGATACAGTAAGAATACTTACATCATTAAAGAAGATCCTCCGGTTCAGACCCATGATAACAATAATAACATCCATGTATCTCTCTTTCACATCGAACACCACAGCGTCAGTTTCCACGGGAGAGTGCATTTCAATATACTTCAACATGTATAGTTCTGAAGACATTTCACCGGCCTTTTTAGCATTGTATTTCTGTTTGTTACACTGTGCAGCAACTGCCTTGACTGTTTTTACATCCCAAGTTGGAACTTCTCTGAAGCCAAGACTTGCAGCTAACAGTCTAAAAATAAAATGTACATATTAACATTATTGAAAGCACAGCCTATTAGCTAAACTGATTTGTGATGTCAGCTCACACTTTTGATGTCGTTGATTAGTCTGTTTTCCTTTATGCAGGTGTGATTGGATTGATTTGGAATATAGTTATTTTATATTCTAAGGATTGTGGATGTTACAGAAAGAACATTAAACTGGCAACATTAAAAAATTGCTCAAACCTGCTATCATTTACAAATATTTATTTTGATACAATATATATTGGTTTTTATATGCATAAAATTTAATTTTCGGCTATGCATTAACGTAAACAATCTCAAAGCATAAATAAAAATTATGATCCTATTAACAGGCAATAATAGTAGATAGATAGATAAACACTTGATTGAACACGTTAACAAATACATGACAAGGAATAGTAATCTAGAAAATAAGTGTAACAACAGGCGGTTTTATCGCTAAAATCGATCTCATCTAGACAACCTTTCGATGGAGAGGAGTAAACATCGAAATTGGATGTCGTGTCGGTGTAGTAGTTAGGTAAATTGCGCAAAAAACAACTTGAGAACCTCTTCCTTTTCACATATGAGATAGTGGTCAAATGCTTTCCTATCCAGTATAAAAAAAAAACAATAATAATAGCAATCATGAAGGCTCAATAAAATCAAGCTTAAGTTTTACTAACCTGTGAACCATTATATCAGGATAACGACGAATAGGACTTGTAAAATGAGTGTATAAAGGTACATTCAATGCATAATGATGAAAATCATTATCATGGCAACCAGCAGCACACAAATACTCGGCCCTGGTCATTGGCTTCGCGCATAGCATGTTCAATACCATAACTTGTCCTTCACTGCAGTCAGGACCAGTGTAGTTTTCCAGAGATCGTTGCAAGCTACCAGCTGTTGATACATCCAAATCAATTCCCAAAGGTTTCAGACATTTTACTAGATTTCTCATCATATGTGCACTCGGTGGTTGATGGCATCTGAGAAAGGCAAGATTAGGATAGTCCTCATATATACGCTTTGCTACAGTCATATTTGCTAACAACATAAATTCTTCAATCAATTGATTGCTTTCCCTTATTTCATAAACACTATAAGACTCTGGCAACCCATCTTTAGTACTCAAGCGGAATGCAAGTTTTGGTTGATCAATTTTCAAAGCTCCACTGTCGAATCTGTCACGTCGAAGTTTCCTTGCTATTCCTCCAATTATCTGTATTGATTTTTGTATATTATCAAACTCATACCCATTGTAAGTTTCAGGGAATTCTGATTGGATTTTATCTTTGTTTTCGAGTATTGCTTGTGCGTGCTCATATGCTAATTGGGCACAAGAGTTGATCACAGTTTTTGCGAATCTATGGTGTAGTACTTCGCCATCTTTGGTTATTTCCCAAAATACAGAAAAGGCTAGCTTATCTACTCCTGGGAATAGAGAGCAGAGCATACATAGTTCGTCAGGCAGCATGTGATATGCCTTTTCGACTAAATATATTGTTGTCGCCTTTTGTGCGACTCGTTTATCCAATTCAGTGTTTTCTGTCAAGTAATGAGCAACATCAGAAATGTGGACCCCTATCTCAAAATTACCATTACTCAATTCTCTGCATGATACTGCATCGTCAATGTCCCTACAATTATAGGGGTCAATACTGAATATACACAGGTTGCGGCAATCTTCTCTTATTGCAATCTCCTCTTCAGGAATCGTGTAATCTAGACGAGGAAAGAGATGCCTCACTTCTGCTCCGTAAGGAGTAATATCCAAATCGTTTTGAGCAAGAATCGCTTTTGTCTCCGCCCGCATATCACCTGCCTCTCCAATATTTTCCAAAATTTTTCCCAGAGCAAACCTAGTGTCAAACCAGTCGATAATCTTAGCCAAGAACAATGTGTTTTCATATTTTTTGGCATCTTGGTAGAAGTTATTAGGCCAAGATGAGAATGGTATATTCAGTCTAGGCACTCTATGATCACGGGGAATGAATAAGGCTCTTTGCCTATTTTTGTCAGGCATCAGCTTTAAGTTTCCAGTGGCACAGCGGGTATGTACTTTTTCTTTAATAAATACTACCTTTCCTCTCCTTTGCTTTTTCCTCTCCGAGTCCTCTTCACCTTCATTGTCAGCCTTCTGCTTGTTCTCAATTTCATCCTCAGTTTCATTTTCACTTAGCTTCACTTTGAGATCATCTTCAAGTTTCTTATCTTTATCAGTAACCTTTTCTGTTACATTTTCTGCTTCATTACCATTGTTACACTCTTTGGTTTTATTGTTTATGTGTTTTTCTTTTTTTTTCGCATTTTCTTTATCTTTTTCAGCCTCTTCTGATTTTTCTACGAGTTGTACGACAACAACATCTCCCTCTAAAGCTCTGTTCCTGTTCTTGATGCCATCTATGAACATATCCTGTTCATCCCTGTCGCTCGTTGAAATGAACCCTTGCTGAAACTGTTTAGGATTGATCCTTATAACTCCTTCAAATAGAGTACCATTCTTGAGTCCTATTTCAACTTCTTCAGCGGATAAATAGTTTTCAAATTTCTTATCCTCTGAAGGCTCTTTATCATTGCCTTTGTTATTTCTTTTGCGTTTAGGAGAATCTTTAGAAGGCGGGCGTTGTCCAATTAATCCCACCACTGTGCCTTTAGCATTATTGCCTACATTTAATGTGTGGTTTAAAAGAGGATGTTGCATCACATTTTGAAAGAAGTTCACATTCGACTGTGGTGGCATCAGAGGAGAACATGGGATGCTAGATGAGCCTGATGATTGAAAACCTTGGATTAAAGGTGTGTTTGGAGCACTTGCTGCTTGATTTCTTTGTTGGATGGCAATTGAATTTAAAGCCAGCTGAAGCTCCACTACATTTTGCATATTCTGCATGTACTGAAAGTGTGGATGATAAGAGAGGTTACTTAAATACCTGGCGTTAGCGTTAGCCTGGACTCCGCTAGCTGGACTGCCACTCACGTAACCCGAGCTGTTAAAACTGGATAAGTTTTGTACAAATTCGTTAGATCTCGGGGACATACCAGCCGACTGACAAGCTTCCGGTACGCCATTTACTCCTGTGGCTACATGTAACTGTTTTCGCTGCTGCTTTTTCTTTGAGTTTCTCTTTGATGTATTTTTATTAGATTCATTTCCTACGGCGCTTCTACTGTTAACTTGCAAAGCAGCCATTAGTGCACTCATCTCATTTACTGCATTCATTGGATTCGGTACACTTTGTTGGGGCTGTACAGGGTTAGAATTTGTCTCTTTTTCCCCATTGTTTTGAACGCTCTTTGTTTGTAAATTCTGTGACGACGTGGAGAACTGTGCAGTCGATGACCCACTTTCAACATCTCTGCCTGCCGGTATATTAGGTTGTATATTGGACATCATACGAAATTATACTCTTCATTTATAACTGGTTAGGTATAATGCGGTTAATGTATGTACAGATACTTTCGTAATAATAAGTTACAAAAATTTAAAAGTACAATGCCCGACCACCTTGATCGATGATTTGAAATGAATGAGTGAAATTGAGTGAATGAATGATGACAATGATGACAGATCAATGAGAATTTCATTCTGGGTTGACATAAACGCAATGCTAACAACCTGACAAACTACGTATACGAAACAGGATTATAACATCTATGGTTGAAAAATGAACCTACCCATTCAAGGCAGGGTTGAAATGATTTGATCAAGATTGATGATCCAACCTTGTAGTAGGTCACGCTGAGGTCATCGAACGTAGCACACAATGGCTACTGCTAAATGCACATGTTTGCATAGCCAACGAAATATACTATGGCCACATTTCTGGCGAAGCAGTCGGTGAAAAAGTTGAAAAAGGTCGAACCTCAAATATTTTGTTTTTTGCTTGCGGAATCGGCTCTAGAATTGGCTGACACTGACATAACACTGTCTTTAAGTCATGATTTGAACCAATTTGTCAACCGTTGTCATTGTCAATTTTTGGGACAACGTGCACTTGTACAATATTTGTAACTTGCTAAAGTGGTTTTGCAAAATAATGATAATTATAGCATAAAAATTAAAGAAATCCATTAAATGAATTACTAATCTTCAGGAAGGTTAAATTGTCTATAATACAAAATTTATGCTTTTCTATGTTTGTCAATTTCTATGATTTTATTTGATAGTGAAAATGAAGCTGATAACTCACAACATGCTCACATCGAAATGTTTGAAGGGTGTTATGACCGGTTATCCACTCTCCATCAACGCAACTGATGTGAAAGTTACTGAAGTGGACTTCAACCGTGACTTCATTTCACGAATTATACCAAAATTAGATTGGGAAGTTCTCTGGACAGCTGCTAACAGTATCGGTCACAGTGAAGGCTTACCGAAGACCATAGAACCAAAATTTGAAGAAAACGAAGAATTTCTGAAGAAAGCCCACAGAGTATTATTAGAAGTGGAAGTTGAAGAGGGACATCTCACTTGCCCAGAGTCCGGAAGGCAGTTTCCAATTACGAAAGGAATCCCAAATATGCTACTAACGGAAGCGGAAGTACAATAATTATATTATATTCAATGCATTTTATTTGTGTCTGTGATGATTTTTTAACTTTGAGTTAGAATAAATTTAAGTATAACAACTGCAGATTATTTTCAATAAGACTCTTTGAATGGGTCACAACATACTTTGATTCGACAATACTCGGAATAAAGCATTTCTATTATGTTATTGAGTGTGATCCATGTGGTTGCCCATGATACTTTGGATATCTGCTCTATTTTATCCTCTAGTTACAGTAGATCAGTTAGTCTGGTTGACCAAAAGCATAATCATGCTATTGGTAAACTATGTTTAAAAAACAAATGAGCTTCTTCCTGGCCACCACACGCTATCTCAGTTTGCCCTTTCTTCCCTTCAGTTTCAACTGCTGAAACCAATGAACAGAGCCAATTGGTAATGCTAGGCTTAACTTGGTATTATTATAGAATTTTTTATTGAACCCACAACCTCAGGGTTACACAACCCATTATGCATCTTTGTTGTGAGTGGTTTCTATTTGAAATAAGCAAAACTTAACCTTATTTCTTTGGAGTTATACCACTTAAGAATTTAAACTGTTTGCAACAGAGATACTTATAAGTGGTCAGATTCTGATGAGCTTGTCTTGTCTAATCCCTACTAATATTATAAACTAGCTGTCCCGGCGACCTTCGTTCCGCCTAACAGTCAATGAATGTGCATATTTAGGAAGCCATACCCGGCATGCGTTACAATGTCACGTGACTATATTATTACAACCTTCATGTTTATGTTTGCCTAGTACTTTACCAAATCCGAGTGACGTATGAGAAAATGGAAAGCATGTCGAAATGTAAAAAAAAATTTAAAGAAATGTACGTTCTTAAAAAGTATCCTATGTCCTTCTCCTGGCTCTAAACTACCTCCCTGCCAATTTTCAGCTAAATCGGTTCAGCCGTTCATGAGTTATAAGTGGAGTAACTAACACGACTTTCTTTTATATATATAGATGTGAAAGTAACTCTGGCTGTTATCCTTTCATGCCTAAACCACTGAACCAATTTGGTACTGAGATAGACTAGAGGTTCGGAAATGACATAGGCTACTTTTTATCCCCTATCTAGGATATACATGGGTAAAATAGTAGGGCGCAGCTTGTCATTCAATATAAAAATATATATGTGGCTTTCTGAGGTAATGCCACCACAATTTTGCTAGTGTTATTTTGTGCCTAGACAAGAAAAAAGATTTAAAATAAAGATAATCTACATAATATTCTATATCATACTAGCTGCGCCCCGCGGTTTCACCCGCGTTGATAATGATGAAAAGTGATGATGATGATGATGATGAAAAATAGATGTTGGCCGATTCTCATAGATACCGGATAAGCACAAAAAATTTCATCAAAATCGGTCAAGCCGTTTCAGAGGAGTATGGCAACGAAAACTGTGACACGAGAATTTTATATATTAGATATATTCTATACAATATAATATCTCTATACATAACCATAGGCATAAAAGAGGGTCTATCCTCAAATATGAGTCCATTTCAATTTTATTAAAATCTACATATAGACTTAACCTGAATTAAAAAGTAAGAAATTTTGTCAGGAATCCTCAGAATCCCATCTGGTAACCCTATGCCACCTTGAATCCAACTCTCCTTGAGCTTATGTTTTTGTGATATATCAGTGTCTAGTTTGCAAAGACAAATGCAGTGCGAGGGAGGACTTTACTACTTCATTCATCCTAAAAGCTTCTGAATGAAGTGGAAACAGTTGTCAATCTAGACCAATGATAATATACAGTGCGACAAGGATCTTGTGGCACTTGACTGACATTTTCAAAAGGGTTGTTGTTGCCTCGGACAAAGAGTTTGTTTCCTCATAACTAGTTGTACATCATATGACAATTAAGTAAACAGGGATAACCTGGCACCTTGCCATGACCTCCCTGCCGCATGCCAGAAGGTAAAATCGATATTAGGCTATTAGGCACACATTGCTGTGCCAGATGAACCACCACTGTTACCATAACAGACTAATGTAACCTTGAGTGTCTTCTGTACTTTTGTATTGTGTGCCTCATTTCAAAAACACACACTCTTGTGCTTACAATTCTTGTTCATGAATTGATAAAACTAATAATGAAACAAAATAAAAACCTCAGCCTTCTTCATATTAAAAATCAATACAACTTTATCTAAAACTGAAATATTTATATTTGAACAATAAATTATAAATCATACATCACCAGCATCACATTAAACTAAAAGTTGGTAATTTCTTTACTTTTAATACATGAGTGAATTAGATTTCGTCTCTGTAGGGCACAAATGCCAAGTTACCCACTGCGCCCATCGAGATCTTGCTTTTGGAAGCGGCTGCGAGGACCTGTAAAGATTATAAAGAATATGAATAAAGAAAAAATAATTGATACAATATTTATTTTACAATGTTCACAAGCAGTTTTAGAACACACACAAATTGTGCTTAAAAAAGTAGGAGGAATAAACAACCCAAATCAGTCGGTGAAGGCATCATCATCATCAGTCAACTATTTTAAAAACATAAACGATATATGAGAAAACCCGGTCTTTTCGCACTTTTATTTTCAAAATAATTGAGTCTCTCGTGACCACGGCCAGTGCAACCCTGCCGAAAAAAAAAGCAAAGCGCTTTTGAAAATAAAAGCGCGAAAAGACCCGGTTTTCTCATATAAACATGATTAAAGTTCGCGAAAGTTTAAAAAATTCTATAAACACTATACACATACATGTCTTTCGACCTAATATGTGTATGAAATGGTATATTTAATTTCTAATAGGGGAGCATATATCTTCTATCTCACCTGATAAGTAATTATGTGGTAATCACGCTAGGGCCTAGAACGACTGGCTTTAAAAAAAAAGAATATATAACAATAATAATTTATATTTATGACCCACCTGATTGATTGTGGAGCTTGTAATCTGATCGACCTCCTTAGCCAGGTCGGAGGGGGTCTTGACTTTACCGGAGTAAAGTCCTTGCGCAGCTAGGGTCTCTCCAAGCGCTGTGCCGTCATCATTTTCGCTCAGGATTTGCAGCTTCAGCTGAGCCTTGCCGGCCTTAATGGCTTCCGGGCTTAGACTGGCGGCCTTCAACAGCTGGGCTACAGACTTGACGGCCTGAAGGAAAACGGCTTTATTAGATATTGATTACCTAATTTCACTGAATACTTACAAGTACAGAAGTTTCTCTCTGTACCTACTTCTACTCTTACTTGATCTGCTGGCTCACAACCCAAAGTGGGCCTTGGCCTCTGAGATAAGAGAATGCCATTGCTCTCGGTTCTATTCAACTTATTATACAGTTATGGATTTAAAGCACACGGTAGTGTGGGACTCTTGCTACCAACAAAACATAAGTGGGTTACTTGACAAAGGAAGTTGCGGAAACGTTTCTACGTTTATCTGATGATATCCTGAAAAAAAAATGGAAGCCGTGATTAAATTTTTTTTTATTTACTCAGGTATGACTAAAAGATGCTGTGGCTCCATTTCTTTTTTATTTAGTTCGGCAATATTGTGCATTTTGCCAGTGTCAAGTAATAAATTCCAAGTAAAATGTATTTCATAATAGAAATCCAAGTCAGAGTAAAAGAGTCAAGGTCCAGTCCTAGTCTAGTTATGCACTAATAAAGTAGTAGAAACTTTACTAGAACTTCTATTAAAGTTTTGGAGCAAAAGTAAAATCACGTTTTTCAACTTTGTATGATTTCACCTACACTCACGTTCACGAAGTAACGTAAAACTAAAATTACTTAGTCTTCAAATTAAACAAAATAAAGATTTTTTTTTCTTTCTCGTCAAAACTCTCCTCTCTTCCCGTTGCCTGTTCTAACGAGACGGCACGGCAGTCCACAGAAGACGAGGTTCTGTGGGATATACATAGATGATGGCGATACTTACAGAGTTGGCCTCATCCTTTGGCGCAGACAGAACGACGCCGTAGAGCCCGGTGTCAGAGTAAGCCACGTTGAATCCGGCGGCAGCGAAAGGCCCGATGTTGCCAACTGCCTTCGCCAGCGGCGAGTTGTCGGAACCCCACTTGGTCACCGGCCCGTTGCCCAAAGCTGGAACAATATCATTAGTTATAATACACTTACAACCTAAAATTAACCTGGATATATTAACATAAACATAATAATATTAATATTACCTATTGATTAGTATTTATCTAGTAATGTAAGATGATTGAAGTAGACTAGATACCGATATTTTTTAAATAAAATATCAATATCGATATTGATATTTTTAAAAATATCGATACTTTATTGCATTTCCGACATGCTGAGCTTACCGAACGAACAAATCACCGTCATATGGGAGTTGTGACGTACTTACACATTGTTTGAAATGTCTACGTGCAATCTGCTCAACTGCAATTTCGCATACTACCTGGCGTGGCGATATGCTTCACTTTAGCAAAGTGCATACGTAATAACGCTACACCGTAACATTCGGATTAGCCTATTGGCCTTATTGTCTAGGGTCAGCGTCCCCAGGTACATAAGGAAACGCCAGTTGCGGGGTTAAATTTCACAGAGTGGTAAGAAAAATATTTCCTACAGAACAGAAGCCCAAAGATGTAAGTGATGTAACTTTATCAAGAAAAGAGGTGGCAGAACTTCTTAAGAGTCCATCTGTAATTCATAGTTAGGGGTGGTCCTGTATATGTGAACAAGCCAGCATTACTTTTATGCAATTGACAGACGAGATAGTCGCTCGCCTGATGGTAAGTGCTATTATATTTCAACTTTAAACCTCCAACAGTTAAAAATCATGCGCGGCATAGGGTGACCAGCGCAGTGCAACGCCATGATTAAATACTTTAGTATTAGATGTTGATTGTCTTTGTGGCCGTTAATATCATTGGAAAGATCCCTTCAATCTAAAGTGATTGTAAACTACTGGCAGGCTGTTCAATGACTGGCAAGGGAACCATGTCCTACCACTCCACATCTTGTTTGTTTCCTTCCTCAATGGGATAAAAAAAACCTGTGCCTACACAAACGGGTGTTTGGTTTACCTTTGGCGGCAACGGCGAGAGCGAGCGACTGAGGAGTGCCAGCGGCACCGCCTTCAAGCGCAATCGCTATATGAGCCAGGTCACCGCCCATTTCCTTCCTGTAAGCAATACATTTTTACAAACTTATAATCACATACTATATTTACTATGTTATATTGTGAGTCTTTAAGCAAGAAAAAAAATGTTCTACTTGTTAAATACAAATACAAATACTCTTTATTGCACACCAAGAAAAATATTAATTAACAATAGAAAAAAATAACAATATAGCAGTACAATCGGCGGCCTTATCGCTAAGCAGCGATCTCTTCCAGGCAACCTTAGGATGGAGAGGATAAACAAAAGTTAACAAAAAAAGTTAAAAGTTTAACAAAAAGTGATCAGTGGTGTGGCAAGGATCATAATACATACATGCAATATTTAAAACATACATATAATTATTAATGTTTTTAAACAAATCATATACATATATAAATAAATTAATACATACATTATAGTTACATACATAAATAAATTAAAGATAAATACAAAATATATAAATAATATACAATACATATATAAATATTATACTACACATACTTAATATAACCTAAAAATAAATAAATATTAGTGATGAAACATGATAAAATGTTTAAATAATTAAGTCTAATGTAATTAAGTCAACTGATGTTTTCGGAGTGGGCGTTGCCATCTGTGACACAGTTTAATACTTCTGCAGGTGGTATCGTACTCTGCTTTTAAACATTTTATAATATGTGTTTTTGTACGACAAGACTTATTTTAATTGTATTATTCTATTGACCTACGAGTAGCCCGATTACCTATAAGCTGCTTCCTCTGGTGCTATTCATAAACGCTTTCACACTCACATTAAGTTCACATGGACACAATCACATCCTGAACCATAAACGCAAATTTCCCTTGGGTAGAAAACTTGTGTTCCCGCCGGCAATCGAACGCGATACCTTTGTTCGCCTTCTAAGCAGGGGGCTTAGAAAGCGAACGCTCACCTATCAATTTCTGGGGAGAACACAAATTTTCTCCCCAAGGAAAATTTGTGTTTCTGGTTCAGGGTGTGATTGTGTGTGTGATGTGAATGTTTCCGGCACCCACGAAATTGAACATAGAGTGAAAGAACTGTGAGTGTGAAAGCGTTGTATGTTTATGTTTTTATTCTATATTGCCCAACCATAGGGCTATATATTGCAAAAAATGTAGTAATAATGATATATATAGGTATAGCAGTTTCAGTTCATACCTGAGTTCACCACTGTGATATTTGGAAGGCTCAGCCTTCGCGTCCCCAGTGCAGTTCAGCTGGAGGCTTTGGGCCACCAGATTGGCCCTGTCCTGTAAGGTAAATAGGGCATCATTAGGACTTCCATTTGTATCATAAAGATTCACTTTTAACTTCGATGTTATATTTTTACCATCGGGCACCGCTAATCATCTCACTAATATTATAAATCCGAAATTTTGTGTGTAAGTATGTTTGTTTTCCCTTCACGCTGTAACGGCCTAACGGATTAGGATGAAATTTCGAATGTACATTGCTTACAGCGAGGATAAACACAATACACTACTTTTTAACTTGATAAACGCGGACGAAGCCGCGGGCCACGACTAGTCTTTAATATAAATATACACTTCATAGATTACTGTGTCTCATACACTTGGAACTTAAGTTACATAGGGAGGAGTGGAGTACAGTGCCATGCAGGACATAATCCTTAACATAATGAAAAAATTCGGATGGCAACTAAAGTTACAAGCAGGCGTGATGCTTACCATTAGGGGAAGGACATGCTTGCTTCCTCTCTTAGATGCATTAAAAAAGAAAAATTTTGAATTTGGATTATTAGTCACAAAAATAGTTCTCCAATTACATATAAATATAAAAATGAATCTCTATTGGTCATCGCATCATGCGTGAACGGAAGGAACAATTTCGCTATTTATTTTTTTGTTGTGTTAATTATTTAATTAAGGTTCTCATGAAAGAAAATTTTATCCCAGAATTCCCGCGGGTCCGGTTCATACGCGGGTAAAACCGCGGGGCGCAGCTAGTTACATATAAAAATTACATCACTCCTTGTAACTGCTTGCTTGTGTTAAGTAAGAGCATGAATGTTTCTTTTAAAAATCAAAAAATGTTTGTCAACAACTCTTTGCTATATAGTTTATAATACATTTAAAATAAATGTAACAACTGTCTAAATGTATTAAATTTATTCAAAATAAAATCTATTGATTAGATTCAAATCATTTAATAAGTCGTTACAAAATATTTAGACAAAATTATTTCATTGAATAGTATCATTCATCATTTATAATTGTAAATAATAAGATCATTGAGGATAACTCAAAAACTATTGGACAGATTTTGATCAAATTTAAATGGGACCACCCATTGAAAAAGCAGCAGCTTCCAATAAAAAAAAACATTAAATACAGTCGAATTGAGAACCTCTTCCTTTTTTTGATGTCATAACAAAGTGAATTTATTATTTTCTTGGCTCAATCAAGAAAAACTTGAAAAATAAATTATGTTGATTTTGTCTATTAAATGAAAGAGATAATTATTTCAAACATATGTTGTACCATTGTTTAGATCAGTTATATTCGTTTGAACTCGTGATATGGATATATTATGTTCCTATACTGCCTTCATAAGGAAGACGTAACTGACATTTTTGTAAAAATTGAGTTATATACTTCACAAATGTACTATCTAATCAATATTTACAAAAATACAGATACGTCTTTTTTCCTTATAAAAATAGATAATACATTATTTTTTAATTATTTAAAAAACGGAGAAAGCTTAAACGGGAATAAATAGTTGTAGATTCTACATGATAAGTGGAAGGGATGGTTGCTCAGGACTGATGATGAATGACACGAAGTGTTGTTATCACCTGGTTGTCGCCAACAACGACGACGGAGCAGCGGCTCGGGGTCAGTGTATTGGCAGCGTAGTGCTGCAGAGACTCCGACGAGACCTTGCCGATCCTCTTTGGTGAGATGAAAAGCGAATTTCCGAGGCCACGACGGTAGGCGGCCTTGTGCAGCAAGTCTATGGCACGGACCTGTAGATATTAAATCATTTAGTGAAAATTCAATATTTAATTTAATAGCAAAAACATTTTGAATAATTTCCAAATACTGAATTGACAAAAAACTTCTATCGCATTGCTAACAAAATTTCACTAGAATCGGTTGAGAAATGCGACGACCTGTAGACAAGAACAACCGGAAATCCGGACTTACGAAAGCATTTTTGCCTAAGCTGAAACGGAGACGCTTCGCGCTCAATTTGTCAATAAACCTAAGCTTACGTCATTTAGATCGATGTGAACTCGTCTTGATGAATAAGCATTGTCAATGTTCGAAACCTTAGCAAACAAAGAAGCTGGATATTTTTACTAAAAAGCCGCACTTTTCTTTAATCGAATACCTTTAAATGAGCAATTCTTGTATATATGTATAATCTGAATAAACGGCTCCAACGATTTCCATGAAATTTTGTATGCATTTCGGGGGCGATAAATCGATTTAGCTAGGTTAAATTTTTAGAAAACTTCGTTTTAACCGAGCAGAGCTCGGCCATCCAGGTACTAGTTCTTTAACCCGGGAACGGTGACCTATATGTCTGTGGGACCGGGTGACTTGAAAAAGTCGAATAACTTTTTCCCCCGCCGCCAATTTTTGCCGTTATTTCGAGTAGCTGCCTCATTTCCCCTCCCCCACCGTCAGTTGACTCCACGACGTCGGAGCGGGCGAACGTTTCTGAGTTTTGGCGCCAACCCGGTGCGGTAGACCGGGGTCACCGAAACCGAAAAAATTATTTTGTTTATTTTTTGTTGACAGGATGCCATTTTTTGTTTATTTTGAATATCTTTATAGAGTCTAGAAACTAAAAAGACTGCATTGTTTAAAAAAAGTATGTATATTTTTGTTTTTGAACTTTATATAAACCTATGTGTAAAAACCAACTTGTTTTAAAGGTTATAAGTGAAGATGATTAGTAATAAGAAATAGCATTAAACGAGGTTGTGATTAATATAATATCGTTGTTTTAATGTCAAATAACTTATAATTAATAAAAAAAAAGGTCAGTAAACTAAAGATTTTGAAAAACATTTCATTGAAAACCCCGGTGCGTGGCACCGGGGTCACCGAGGTTGTAAGTCAAATCAACGTCACCGTTGGCGGGTTAATAGTGCTAAAATAAAAGTTGTTAACTGTAAACTACACAAAAGACGACATTATCTTCCTTAAGAATGTACACAAATATGATTGTATTTTTAGTTTGGAACTGAGTTATTCTTATTCAATTCAAGGGGTTGGTAAGGCCTGCACTAACATCCAGTTGAGGGTGTAATTCCACCATCTAGGTACTACCCCATCCATCCTAACTCCTTAAAGTAACGTGTGGTTTGGGGTGCTGGCATAACTGGTGCAGTGGCAAAGCTGATGTATGTGATTTCCGTGTCTTTTGGTTTTGTAGAAGTTTCTCTAGCAATCGGTGGTGGCACTAATTTCTTCTGTGGCAGCAATAAATACTTATGTTATAAATTCATATCATTCATATTTACTGTTGTTCTGGGTAACTTATAAACACCTTGAGATAATATCCATAACTAACTGAAGCATATGCTGTTTTCATCACAGAGTTTCGGGCAAAACGGCCCATTGGCTAAGTTAGGTGAGCATTCACCTTCTATCGGGTTTGATTCCTGGAGGGAACACAAGTTTTCTCCCCATCGAACTTAATGTGTAGCTGTCAGTGAAAGCGTTTTTATAAAAATGATGTTACTGTTGACTACATCGACATACTAAAAAGACTGAAGCATAGAGAAACACAGAACTTAGCCAACCAGAAGTCCCTATTATATATTTACCACAATACCAAGATATTTAATCACCTGAGGAGGCAATGCAGCCAGGTCATACTTGAGACGGGGTATGTTGTCTTCCAATTCCCAGCCCCGGAACTCCTGGCACGACACAATGTTGTTCAGTAGCTCCACTGCAGGTTGAATGTTGTCATGGGTTGCCTGCAAAACACATGAACAGTTATACAATACAGTACACTTTCGAGAATGTAGATAATAGTAACACCAATTTTTACTAAGAACTGTTTAAATGAACCTGTTAAACTAGCAAAATAGAAAAAAAAAATATATCCTGTCAATTCTTTTGTGAACTAAAATGCCACAGATGGCATACAAGGCTTCAAATGACCACCTATTTTGTTCAGAAGAACATACAATCGAATAATCAGCGTTACATTTTTTTTCACTCAGTAGACATGTGGTACAAGCTATGAATAAAAATGAGGTAGAGATCTTTCAGTGTAAAAATGCATACCTTTTAACCAAATTTGTCAACAATTGAGTGTCAAATGCGTGAATTTTCTTGATGAGCTTGCATATTTAGACTGAAACATCTCTACAAGGCTATTTAATAAAGGCCATGACTATTTATTAACGTGGGTAAACTACTTGTTGAACTTGTTTAATTACATCTAAATAGGTAGCTAGGTAACCTAGCTACCTATTTAGAGGTAACCATACCTCAAGAGTGTAGTAGACAAACTCTCGGTCGCCCGTTGCACTGACAGCAGCACCAAGTTGTGCAAGTTTGCGTGCAATTAAGTAAGTGCTCGCTGACTGGGTTGAGAGGCCCGCAGCTGAGCGCAGGACATGAGTAATACCCAGCTCCGACTGAGGCTCATAGCGGGATCCGGCCCTGTGGAATAAGAAAACATGACTTGTAGAAAAAAAAAACAGTAAGTTTTTAATTTATTAGCATATCCTACTAATATTATAAATATAATAAAGTTTGTGTATTAGTATGTAAGTATGTTTGATTCTTTTTCACACTTTAACAGGCACTATAATTATGCTTATATATCTATGAATATTTGTATGTATGTAGGTATATTTTAAGTCATAAATAATAGTTAATAGTCCTTGTACTGCACTACCAGAATTTTCCTGCACCTTCTCGGATGACTGGCAGTAAATGCTGTATTATCATTAGTCCTCCATGTACAGAATTAAAGGAAGCCCCTTTGTGGCTACTAGTAGTCGAGTTTTAACAAAGGTTTATTTCATTTTAACAGTCTAGCTCTTCAACAATGACATTCCTTTTATCCATACTCATATCATCTGAGCCTGTCTCTAAAAACATTGTGCTCCCTTAACTATCTTCTTAACTACTTTTCGATATTATACATTAACATCTATGTTTTTAAATGTTTGTAGGGCTTATGGACATATATTTTTGCCAGGGCAAAAATTACTAGGGCCCTTATTACTAGAAAGTTATAATACTGTTAACTAAATTACATTTTGACAAACTTACTTGAAAGCGATGGTAACTCTAGTGACTGGAGACCCATTATCCAATGCAGTGACAATGGTCTTGTTTGGCAGAACAGAGGTTACAACCCTAGACTCAGTCTTTGCGACTGTCGCTGCCTGTGCGTATCCCCGAGTCTGAAACACAAAATCTTCGATTTATCAGCAAGGAAGACGATTGAAATGGGTTTACATAATCAGAGGTTTGACAGGCAAGGGCTAGTAGATGTGATTATGCATTTATATCAATGCGCATCAAGGCAGGGTTTATTGAATTTAGTATTTACCGCAACATGACGAATTAACGGGCTTCCAAAGGCTTTTGATGCCATTTTTATATATCTTAAATCAGTATTTCCTGCGCTGCAAATCTCAAGCACGTCGAAGAATGTTCCACCTCTATTCCACAATGACAGAAACTTATCATGAATCTAGAGACAGCTGACAGCTGCTAAAAAGAGATAGGAACGGTAATGCTACGGTAATTCAATGTCAGAATTACTTTACAAGGCAGGCTGTAGGCTAGAGCACAGTCCCTCTGTATATACAGGGGCTAAAGCCGTAAGCTGACGGAGGACGAGCGGTCGATGGATACCATAATGTTAACTAATTCAAAATGATATCCATAAACATTAGCGTGAATGCCGCAAATTGATAACGTACTAGTCATATTTCAATGAGATAAAAATCGTCTCTCTATCACAAAAAAAAATTGTATACTTCTTTAGGCGCGTTGAGCACTTTTTGGGTCAAAAAAAATCATTGAATTCGCGTCATCCTCACCGACAGCCAATATTTGTTGAGCTCTATGCGCGATACATATTGCTCACGATCGGGGATCAACTTATATGATTATTATGTATAATGTGTATATATACATTATATATAGTTTTCACTTCTATCGGCAGTCCCCAAAGACTGCCCCACGTATTTTTTTTGTAATTTAAGTAAAAGATTGATCTTTTACCGGGTCGTAGACAAGTGCATGCTGCGAACATTGATTTATTGAAGCCTACTTAGCTATGATAGTTTTCCTTTTAACTTCGTTATATATACTACTATATATCGTGAGTTCTTTTGACATATCAAAAAATATTTTTTTAAAGATTTTGTTTTGACTCTGCCGGCGTGGCTAATATGTATATTCATGCCAAATTACAGCTTTCATGCAAATAAAATCGTATCTATTTTACCACTACATTTTATACTATTTTATTGTACCTACTTGTTGGTTTGGTAAAATATACATTTTACATAAAGGTACCTTTAAAAGTCGGAGATAGTGACAACCCTGCGTATTCGGCTAGGGTAGGCATTTGAATCTCCTACGGGACTCGAGTTATCTTACTGATATATTTCTACTATGGTATTGACGTCAGATAGGAAACAACCCTACGAGCTACGGTTTGTATTGACGTACATTCATCGAGATAATTATGAAACAAATAACAATTAATTGATTTAGCTACTTGCTTGCGTACATGGTTGGATGAGTCATAATAAGGCCCAGGAAAAAATTATATGTCAGTGTCATTTGTCAAAACCATTAGCTATTTGACATTTAGCTTGACGTGTTTTCGTGTTGTGAATGTGAAACGAAAATGCCGCCAATTTTATTGTAATAGCATTTAGGTACGTATTTTGGCAAATTGACTCAAAATCATTGGAGAATTTATAAAAAGTTAACTGTTCTTCTGAATTAGTTAACTTTAGATTAGAAAACTTAAGTAATACAACTGGTGGCAACGTTCACAAAGGTACAACATGTCTTCATTGTAGAAGGTGTCATCTGTTTTTACTATAAAATCAGGTGTGCCGTGCGGCTGCGCCCACGAAATAGTAGTCTGTCTTTCTTCACGATTTAAACTATTTCAGTACCGATTTTTTCTAGTCCAGTTTAGCGGTGCGGCCGTGACAAGGTAACGAACAGAGCGCAATAAATGTTTGCCCGCTAAAACTAGATTGAGACAATCGGTTATCCATAGTAGTACTGTAGATCTCGCCTAGCTTAATGTCTTCTAGTCTTCTGCGTTGGCCCTGGCGAGCGTAGTCCCGATCTTCGTAGGACCATTTTCTCCAAACAGCCAATAAAAAAAGCAATAATAACAAAGGGTAGGTAATTGTGTAATTCCATTAAGTTAACAAAAAAATGTCAATTGCACAGCTATTGGCATCAACTTAACAACCTATTATAATAATAATAGATGCCGTTATTTCAAAGTATTTGATGCCACTATTCATTGCAGTTACTTAAATATTAAATACTTTGAATATTATACTTTCAAATTGGTATTTTTGGTTTACATCTGAGTGTGGATCATAGAAACTCTAGCACAGATAAATTTGGTTCAAGGTAAATGAATGGTTGGGTTTATGATATGATCAATTCTACAATCTGGCTACTGCAGATGTATCATGTATGTCATACTTATAAAATCTTAATAGTTAGCAATATATCTAAACAGAACCAACACTCTTTTTCAGGAAAGTTATGACAAGTTTGCTTGAAGCATTCGGAGAAAAATTCACTTCATTTACGAAGGATGCTAATCACAACATTCAGCATCGCCGAAAAAATATCCTGAAATCTAAAGAAAATACATATAAATGCAAAAAAAATCTGAATAGAAAATTGAAAAAATACAAACTAAGACAAGATGGAAAGGAAGACCCAGATATTATAGATGTATCTGAAACATTGATATCAACACTGTTTATTAGGTCACCTCATGAAGCTAAAGACAGCGTGGAGTTGGAAATAGATGAATTGAGACCTAAAAACTATTTGTTTAGAATGGTTAAAAGAAAGCAAATAACTTTAAAAACAACAAAAGACTCCAAGAGTTCTGGTAAAATAGGCAAGACAAAGTCTCCAGATGAAAATGAAGTATTACAAACATCTCCTACTACAGAGGAGAAGAAACAAACAAATGCTTTCAAATTGTTGATGGACTCTAGAAACAAAAGTCTCGGTACTAATTCCCCAGGAAAAGAAAAGCCTATAGACGAGCCTGAAAAACAAGAGATGATTGAGAAAAAGAATGCAAAAGCTAAGAGAAATCTCATGCTACAGAAAATGGCAGAACAAAAAGGCTCTCAGAAGAAAAAAGAAGTAGAAGAACAGCATGAAAAATACATTAACAAGAAAATGGAGAAAAGAGCTGAAAAGTTAAAAAACATGATTATGAATAAGGAACCCAAAACAGGAGTGAAGGACAATGTAGAGAATAAAGTAACACAGAAAGTCCGCAGTCCACTTGACAGTATTGTAACAGAAAAAAATGGTAAAGCTGCAGTTAAACCGAAAATGTTACAACCAGTTAATATATTTAGTGAAGTAATTGATAAAAAAGTTATCCCTGAAAAGAAACTCATTCCAAAAGAAGATGAAGAATTCCTGAAAAAATTATCACCATCATTGAAAAAAAAGGAAAGCATGTTATCTTACTTCAAGAAAGTAGAAAAAGACTCTGACAGTACACCAGTGGATTCTGAAAATGATAATACTGTTATCAAAGTAAAGGTGGGTTGTAAACTAAAAAAGAGAGGAAGAAAAAAAAAGCTTAGCCTTAATCGAGACGCTGGCAGTTCATGTGATACCCCAGAAAAAGAAATCAATTTTGTGGAACTTATAGCTGAACATAGTGTCAATATTGATTTGAAGAAAAATGAGATCCAACCAAAGGAAAACACAGACAAAACTGCTTATGAAAATGGTATGGAGAGAAGAAAACGTAAACGTGAGCCTAAAGAGGGAACAACCTGTAGCAATGCTCCTATAACTAACAATGATTCTAATCATACAGATGATACAAGACCTAGAAGGGCTGTAAAGAAACCAGTAAAATATAATGATGATGTTGTTTTTTCTAGTTCAGATGAAGAGTTGCATATATTTACTCCAAAAAAGAAAAGACATACTGAGAATAAAACCAGCGCAGTACCAAAGCCGATTCAGGGTAATAATATTATTGAGATTGATGATGAAACACCTAAGCCAGCAAAGAAGTTGGCATTGAATATCAGTGAGAAGAACTCCATCAAAGTGAAAAAACCTAAAGATACTAATCCACCTAAGCCTGTAAAATTTGCGCCAATATTTGGTAAACCCCAACCCGACCAAGCAGCTATTGAGGCAAAGCAAAAGTTTTTACAAAGCGGGGTTCCTGAACAACTTAAAAAACTGATATCCAAGCAAAAAGATAATAATATAGCAAGTAACTCATTTCCTACAGTTGTGCATGTACAACAACTTGATTTTACATTACCTGAAGCTCCCAATTTAAATTTTGAACACGAAGATGATTTTGAGAAATTAACTTCTACAGATGAAATTGCCTTTTCAAAGATGCTGAATTTATCAACATCCCTTAATCCAACCAGTTTGACTCCAAAGAACAGTACTAGTACTCATATTGTATTGCAAAACTTAAAGGAAACTTATCCCAGATTTCCTGTTTACCGCACATATAAGTTACTAAGAGGCAAAAAGAAGGGAGAATATAAAATCAGCAATATATATTCCAACTTAGACAACAGTATAGAGATTTTGAACTGCTCCATCGATATGCAGACTGACAATCCAGACCAGCTTACATGGTCTGACAAATATAAACCTTTATCAGGAAATGAAATTATAGGCAATTTTGATAGTATTAGAGAGTTAAAGAAATGGTTGGTGACATGGACTGAGAATGATACAAAGTCCAAAGCGAGCAAATTAAATGATTCAGATTCTTCTGATTATTACCAGTCTGACCCAGATAGTAGAGATAGCATGAAGTCTAACAATAATCTTCTTGTATTATCCGGTCCTGTAGGCTGTGGGAAAACTTCATGTGTATATGCTGTAGCTGCAGAGTTATCTATCAAAGTTATTGAAGTTAATGCAAGTAGCAAAAGAACTGGTAAAATAATGCTGCAAGATTTACAAGAGGCTACACAATCACATAAAGTGAATAGAGGTCCAGGTAGTGCTGAAAACTCACAAAACTCGCAGAAGCCTCAGGAAGCGGTTGAACCTCCTCCAGAAATCAAAGTTAAAAAACGAGGAAGACCCAAGAAAATACCAGAGCAAGCAACACCAAAAAAGTCAATTGCAAAGAAAGACAAATCTGAGGTTACTATCCCTGTCAGTCAAGAATGTACAAGGACAGCTATGTCTCTAATTCTAATAGATGATGCCGATGTAGTTTTTGATCAAGATGATGGATTTTGTTCTGCAATTATGCAATTGGTTCAGTGTTCTAAAAGACCTGTTATTTTGATAACGGGATCATTATCTCTTCCACACTTACAGAGATTTCTGCAGTCCAGTAAAATTTTGAAGATGCATCCATTGTTACCAAGTATGCTTGGTACATGGTTGGATTTAGTGTGCCTGGCAGACAATGGCACTTGTTGGCCAGGTTTAGGAGCAAGATTTTTAAACTTCTTTAAAGGAGATATAAGAAAAACCATGAACTGTCTACAGTTTTATATAGGCAGTCAGGAGCAAGATTTGAGTATGGAAAGTAACTCTCAAACAGATTCTCAAAACAATGATGTGATGAAACTCATTGCAGAGGATGATGGTTCTTGCATGTCTTGGGCAGATTGGGATGGAATAGAAGATAAAAATATGATTTTAGCATGTCACATAGATTCCTTATCATTTCGGGATATGTTCATAAATGAACATATACTTATAAAACACATAAATCCACTGAGAATGTTTAACATCTGGTGGAGTGTACCTAAGATCTTGAATATAGGATCATACTTTGATTCCAAAGAGTCCACTGACAAAGCTGTGCAAGACGAAAAAGACGGGAGTTCCTTTGATTCTATATGTAGGGTACTAGATTCCATATCAGATGCTGATTATTTTAATCACATTGCGCCTGAAACAGAGGCTAATATTACATCTCATCCATGGTATAGCACTGAATGCAATAGTGTTTCTGAATTAGAGAACTATGATTGTTATGATAGAATGCATGAATTAAACACTGAAATATCATATGAGTTAGTGAGAAGGTCTATTAAGACAGCACGAGAAAATATGGGACTTGACAACAGATTTGATGTTGATTCTCCTGGAATGTCTGCAAAGAGGTAACTATTGATATATTTGGTAAATGTTTTGGAACAATATTGTCTATCTGAATCAGGATGTCACGCCATGTTTCGGTTTCCCGCCAAAATTCTTAGAAGCCTTTCTTGAGTTTGTTTAAATAGAATCCTTTAAAAGTAGTATTTAGATACAACTCTCTTATATCATTCGAATCTGTTCAGTCAATTTGGTTTGACTTAGTGGCAAACGAAGTGCTGCTGTTTTGACGCAAGTTCTCAACATGTGTACTTTTACGCCTCGGGTACCGGGTACTGGCTTCAATACCAAACAAGATACTATTTTCCTCCAAAAAAATAATCCAAATATTTTTTTTATTTATGGTTCTACTCGTATGTGTGCAACGATTACCTACTGGAGACATTATGTGTCATTACTTAAGGACTGTAATTGTAAAAACGTTTGTTGAGTTTTGCCACGAAAGTGAAAAAATGTCATTGTTGATTTTGTTTAATTTTCCAAAACCTGTGTTTCTTCAGTGTTAATGTGTAATAATGGTGGACTATTAACCGTTAACACTTAGAAAACTTGCATAAGTGTAGGCAAATCATACAAAGTTGAAGAATGTGATTTCTGCTTTCGCTCCAAAACTCCAATAGAAGTTCTAGTAAAGTTGCTACCACTTTACTAGGGCATGACTTGACTATGACTGGACCTTGACTCTTATACTTGACTTCAAACAAAACTTGTGACTAGGACTTTTAAAATGAAATACACCTGAAATATATTATCACTTGACACTGGCTAAATGCACAAGATTGCAAAGCCAAAATTAAAAGAAAAAAAAATGTTTCTTTGTATTATTACTAGTAAGTATGATAGGCCACTCAAACCAAATTCGGATGCCAATCTTTCAGTTGGTATTAAAATTTAGTCCTGATAGTAATTGTTTTAGATCCATTTGATGCAATAGGACTTACTTATGCTATAAATAAATTTGTTGATAGAGAATTAATTTGCTACCTATTAACATCCTCTCTCCTTTTTGAACTGCTCGTTGGCTTAGTCGGGTGGCATTCGCCTTCTAAGGGGTATCGGGTTCGATTCCCGGCGGGAACATAAGTTTTCTCCACAAGGAAAATTTGTGTTTCTGGTTCTGGTTGTGATTGTGTATGTGATGTGAATGTCATCGAACTTAGTGTGGGGCTGTGAGTGTAACAACGTTTATTTTTTATTACAGGCAAAGGGATCGGACAGTGTCTCGGCATATCAACATGACCACATACTTGAGTCCATCGCTTGACAGAAAATCTTTGGCCTTAGACTACTGGTCGACCTGCCGGGCCATTTGCAGGATAGAGAAATCCAAGACTGACTCCAAATCTAAGAGAAACAATCGGTTCTGTCACTATCTTAAATCATTGAGTGTACTGTGTAGAAGTGATACATTTGACAGCTTAGCGAATAGTTTTAATCCTAATTAGAAGTATTAGTTGTTAGGTGAATTTATTATAAATTATTTTCCTTTTTTTCTGTAAAAGATTGTGAATAAAATAGAATAACAATCAAGGAATAATATCAATGTATTGTTATCCTAAGATGTTGCTTGTTTTATGTTTGTTTGAATTAAATTTACTAATAATATATAATTAATTATTATATATATTATAGACTTATTTGTCAATAGATTCTGATTATTTTAATTCTAATGGGATTTTTGTGAATCTTTTTAGTGTTCACGACCGACGAATTCTTTCTTCTTGAGATTTGAAGTTGGATCAGTCCAACGAAACAGTTAGTTGTATGCAATATCTTATACTATATCATATATATAAATATTTCGATACACGTCTGTCGCAAAATAGCATTACTCTTTTGACGAAGTGGACCACTGCCAGCGCACAATTGCCTTAACGCGTCGAAATTGGTAAGTTATCTTACTTCGGTTTTACCTAACTTTAGCTAAGACGATACCATAATATTCGGAATAACACATGTTTTTAGGGATCCTAACTCAAAATGTTTGTCCTTTATGACCAGATTCTAGAAAAGACAGATTCTTACAAGGATTTTTTCATAAAAGAGCTGAGTGCTGAGACAAATTGTGCACTCCTACCATACATACGTTTTTACAATAATTACTGATAATAAATGCCTGGGTAGACTGAGTAATGTAACAACTCCGAAAAATGTTTTTACGTGACTACATATATATACGATCATGTTTTTTAATTGCTGATAATACCCACACGTAATGCTAAATTACTATAGATATGATAAAATTGCTAAGTATAGAATGGTTTACTATTAAAAGTATAAACAAAGTGATTCCAAAGATCGCGCTATAAATAGGCTAACATTGTGAGGTTTGTTGAAAATAATGATTTCAATGAACTGATAACGGTTAAATTATCGAGACTTCTATACTGGTACAAAAAATAATTAGGTAGGTATTATCATATTATGTCTGAATTCATATAAACATAAACGTATTCACATCACACCCAGAACCAGAAGCACAAAATTCTCTCGGGGAGAAAACCTGAGTTCCTCCGGGAACCGGGCATCCAAAACTAGCAGTCCTCCTCTCTTCTAAGATTATTGCGGTGCCCCACACGGTCTATATAGAACTGTACTCCTAAAAAACACCTGTATATTACTATTATTATAGATTGCAATAAATAAATGAATATGAATATGAAACCGTAACCTGCTGCTCCTGATTAGAATATAAATTTACTCTATTAGGTACTTACACAATTTTCCCACTATCAAAGCTTGTCTTGTTACATCGTCAGTTTAATTCGCGTTTCGGAGCTGGGTTATTTTTTATTCGACTTCAAAAGGACGAGGTTCTCTATTCGACTATACTTATTACTTCATTTTCTTATGAGTGCATCATAACATTTTCTAGATAAAACGATTTTGATGATTCTTTTTCATTAAAAAGCTGGTGTTTCCAATGTGTATAAGTATTTAATTAATTTAATCTGATCAAGGGTTCCGAAGATAAAGCCGTGAAGTAGGTATTTTTAGTTTTTGCTTGCGTTTAAAATTATTTTACAATGTCATTAAATTATGCTGAGATATAGTAGCCACAGTTTGTTTAAGAAAGGTCATAAATCACACCCTTTAAGAAACCTGATGAAGTAGTCATATTTCAAAGTTGTTGGCCACGTTCTTAAATTATCTTTACACCACAGATGCTTAAACAAATTATAATTAAAAAAAGCATTGTTCAAATGCGCCTGGGTAATTAGGATTACTTCAATGTTCTTGAATATATTAAAAAATATATATGTTAAAGCATGCAAGCAAAATGAAATCCCTCCTGCACAGTTAGGTTAAACAGGGCTTGGTTACCAATGTAATAATTATATTTTTACCCTGTTTTGATATGTCTCTGAAATAGTTTTTATTATTTGGAACTGTCTTATCAGAATGTTGACGTGAACTTAACACTATGAAATAACAAATTGTTAACTAGTGTTTTTATTATGACTAATTACATGGTAACAGATTTATAGATACTGTGGTAACAGAGGAGTTATCGAAGTTTTAAAATACTATGAGTGGGATTTATTTAACGATTAATTTTATCAGTTGTCTGGGTTTTCTTATTACTAACTCGAAATAATTGTAATAACAACAATTTTAATTGGTACTTATCAAAATCACAAATCAAATAACAGCTACATACTTCGTCCAAAATCTCCAAGCACGGCAGCTTGGGTTACACTTGGGGTAGGGCTGACATCACCGAATTTGCTGACACCGGATAAACATTTCAAACACCTCGGACATTTCGACGAAATTAAGATTTTTCCCACACCGTTGAAAAAATATATTTAGAGCTTGTTTGCCATGTCAAAATTATTCGGGATTGACACAAAAATTGTCCGGTTTTCACCCGGACACTTTTTAACTAACTAACACAGTTTTACTAGGACAAATCCAAGAAGGAATCCCGGACGGCTGGCAGCTCTAACTTGGGGTAAACTAACCCGCAGAAATCCCTAGCAGTTATTTATTGATTCTAGATCCAACAGCAAGCCTATCTATATAATATGTAATCGATATAGACTACAGCGTAGAAATATTAAATTACCTGTAGTAAATGTATCCTACTAATATTATAAATTCGAAAGTTTGTGTGAACAGATTTGGATGAAATTTAGAATATACACAGTTTATATCTAGTATTAACACATAGGCTATCTTTTTTAACTTGATAATAGTGGGTGAATCCGAGGGGACTACAAAGTCAAAATTGTATAAAATTATAATTTGTTATTGTACATGTAATCGATATAGACTACAGCGTAGAAATATTAATTTAATCTGTAGTAAATTTATCCTACTAATATTATAAATTCGAAAGTTTGTGTGAACAGATTTGGATGAAATTTTGAATGTACACAGTTTATACGTAGGATATCATAGGCACTTTTTAAATTGATAATAGCGGGTGAAGCCGAGGGGACTACAAAGTCAAAATTCCGTTGCTCTTTTTGGCTTGCTACAATATGTTGTCGTTTACACCTCTAAAATATGTAATTTAGATGTAAATTTGATAAATACTTTTGACGCTATTAAACTAGGTTATTAAACGCTACTAAATATTAAACTAGGCCGAAAAACAAAATCTTCGAAATCAGACCAGGCATCCCAATTTTTTTAGTAAAAGTATGAATAAATCTTTCAATCGGCATATATTGTATCTTGAAACTCAATCAAAAGTCGTTGTAATTAAATAATAAAGTTTTGTATTCTGCGCGACCACTGTTGTAGCTCATTATGAGATCACTTTTTCTCTGACCTACTAGTCAAATGTATTTTGCGCCTCATCATTTTCTAAAATATTTTGTTGTTTGAATAACTAAAAGATATCATTACGATGTTATTTTTATGAACCTTACTTCTGATGCCTGAACACTAAAGTAGGCCGAAAGACAAATGCTCCAGGTTTAGGACCGACATTTTTTTAATAGAAGGAAGACTAGCGCTATCAATTGGCATATTATGTCACATCTTGGTACTCGATGAGGTAATTTTGCTCATGTTTTACCACCCTAAAATCCGGCCGAATTCCGAACGCTCCAGGATAGGAGGAGGCAGCCCTATGTTTTTATGTAGTAATCGATCAATGTTATCAAATGTACCATGTCCCTACTTGGTACTCGATGAGGTAAATTTAACGAAAAAAAATTATCAGTGTTTTGTCGACTGCACAAAATGCTCCAGGCTAGGAGCAGGCAACCCTGATTTTTATAGCATAACTTTTTACACACAACACGCCCACGGTCTACAGGATTTTGAACTTAATTTACGAGAACGTAACCGCGGGGCGCAGCTAGTATACATATATTTCATATGGGTGTTACTAAAACATGTTTTAATTTACAGTAAAATAATCAAATATAACTTAATAAAAAGACAAAATTGTTAGTCTGTTTAATTTAGTTTAAATCTGTGTAATCCCACTAATAATATAAATGCGAAAGTTTGTGTCTGTGTGTGTATGTGTGTGTGAATGTTTGTTACCACGTATCGCCGTAACGAACTAACCGATTTTGATGAAATTTAGAATGTAGATAGTTTAGGTTCCGGAATAATACATAGGCTACTCTAATCATCATCAGCGGGCGAAGCCGCGGCGCTCAACTAGTAATAAATATAATTATTTACAATAATTTGTTACCGCCGCCAGTTGCCTAAAATGATGGCATTGTCACGTTGAATGGCAAATTGGCTTTGCTCAATATCTGTGCTAAGTATTTGCCAGCGTTTTGGAGACAAACGTGACTGATGACGGTCACGTTTGTCTCCAAATCATATCTTGTGTCACACTACTAGTCCAGATTAGAACTACCGTCTCGTCTGTACCATACTTAAACGTACATCTTTTTACGAAAGTTACAGTGGCGAAATTTGGAACTTAATTTAATCAGACACACGGACTGTTTTTCTACCGACTTCACAAAAAAGGAGGAGGTAAAGTCAAGTCGGCTGTAATTTGTTTTTTTTTTATGTGTTTTACCTCATAACTTCGTTCGACGTGAACCGATTTAGAATTGTTTTTATTTCAAAGATGTTGATTTCCAATTGGTCCTATTTAAATTTGATCAGGATCTGATCAGTAGTTCGTGAAATATATTCAACTAGCTGACCCGCCCGGCGTTGCCCGGGTAAACAAAAGCTTACATATAAACGCTTTCTCACTCACAGCCCCACTGTAAAAGTACTATAAGTTGTGTCGTGGGGCCGTAAACAATTAACACCACACACACAACATTCACGTCATACCCAGAACCAGAAACATAAACTGCCCGTGGGGAAAAAACTTTTGTTATTGTGTTCCCACCGAGATTCGAACCCGCTGCTTTAAAGACGAACGCACACTCATCTACGCCAGTGGGTAGTTCAAAGTTCAAAGATACCCCACCCTGCGTCGCCCGGTTAAAAAATCTACACATAAACACTTCCACATTCACAGCCCCACACTAAATTCAGTGACTTATAGCGTGGGGCCGTAAACATCCAAGATTCACAACATATTAAAAACCAGGAACACAAATTTCCCGTAGGGAGAAAACTTCTGTTACCACCGCGAATCGATCCCGCTGCTTTGAAGGCAAACGCGTACCCATTTACTACTCGCGGTAGATAGTTCAAAAGATGACCCGCCCGGCGTCTCCCGGTTAAAAAATATACAAATAAACACACTTCCACATTCACAGCCCCACACTAAGTTCAATGACTTGTATCGGGGGGCCGTAAACATCCAAGATTCACACAACATTCACAACATACTCAAAACCAGGAACACAAATTCCCGTGGGAAAACACCTGTGTTCCCACCGGGCATCAAACCCGGTGCTTTAAAGGCAAACGCCCACCTAACTACGCTAGCGGGCAGTTCAAAGTTCAATGATAAGACTAAACAAAAAAAAACAGTCGAATTTTTATCCCCCTTCTTATGTTAGTCGGTTCAAAACATAGACGTATGCCGGATTACGCAGTAACTGTTCCATTCTGTGATTCACCGTTTTCACCCTCAAATAAACTTAACGATTTCTCCTAGACTATAGGTCCAAATTATATGCAGTAAAGAGCAAATTAAATCTACGTGAACTACGTAAGCCGATGAAATAGGTTTTTTTGATAAGGATTAATATTAAATACTTAAAAGAAGCCAACGAAATAGAAGCCGCTATTTTTTAATGAGCAGGAATTCGTAGTACGTTTCTGTACATTTCTGACCCGTCCCGTTCACGGGCGGGCTCCCGTGAAACTAATTTCACGATTTCTCATAGACTATTTATCCAAATCATATGCAGTAAAAAGCAAAATGTATCTACATGAACTACGTAAGACGATAAAATAGTTTATTTTGATAAGGATTAATACTGAATGTCTCAAAAAGCCAACTAAACATAGGCCGCTTTTTTTTCAGATTTTTTACAAAGAAAAGTATTTTTTCTGAGCTATACATACATGTTAGATATATGCTGTCGCGGACTTTTTTGTGAAACTCATGAAGGCCAACATTTTTGCCATACATTATATTCAACTATGTCTTACCGTTTAGTCAGCGTACGCCGATAAAGCGGAAAGTTAGCAAATTTTTCTCCGACTTGTCTTACGAATATTATTATTTCGAACTGATAACTAACTTCTATCCCGACAAAACATAGCCTATGGCACTCAGTGATAGTGTAGCTATCTATTGGTGAAAGAATTTTCAGAATCGGATCAGTAGTTTCAGAGATTACCTTTTACATACAAACAAACAAACAAACTTTACCTCTTTATAATATTAGTATAGATAATGCGTGTTTAGTACATCTAATCTGATCAAAGTTCCAAAGATAAAGCGGTGAAGTCGGTTTTTTTAAGCTTTGCTTGCGTTTAATTATTTTAAGGAAATTTGTAGATTAAGTTCCAAAAATCTGTAGAAAGTAAAATGTAAAACGAAAAGTCGGAAAATCTACCAGTTCTAACACCCAAATCTAAATTACGTAGTTCAACAGAATTTTCAAGAATATCAACTTCCCAAGGAGCATCTGTGCTTCTAGTTTAGAGTTTAATTAAGTCCGATGTGCCTAAATGTTGGCAGCCCCACGATACAAGTCTTTGAACTTAGTGTTGTGTTAGGCTGTGAGTGTAAACGCGTTTTTTTATATCTTAATCAAATACAATATAATTCTCTCTACCAAAACGAAATAAATACAAATGCAAGTCTCAAATTGGCGATCGATTGGCGTACTTTATATACAAACTAAAAATGTTGATAACTACGTATAAATTAATGTGCTTCTGTATAGTCAAATATTTTATGTCTTAGGTTGTATGCTAGAAAGACAAGCATTAGGGTTCTAGCTCACCTGATGGAAACAATGGCGGGGCCTGAAGATATTGTAATCACTTCGTTTTAATGCGGCCGAAGGTGTAGCTTGATAGATAGATAGATAGATAGATAAACTATTTATTGAACACCTTAATTAAGACAAGAAACAAAGCAAAATAACTATTTACAAAAAAAAAGTGTAACAATAGGCGGTCTTATCGCTAAAAGCGATCTCTTCCAGACAACCTTTGGATGGAGCGGAATTACGCTTGCTTGCCTAGAAGATTCTATTCATCCTTAAAGCCAAAATATTGACTTGATTTTTTTTTCTTTCCGTTAGGCAAGCGTTTGACCACTACCTCATAGGTTGGTAAGTGATCATGTGGTGGAAGATGGTAACTACGCTAGCCCTAGAAGATGATAATATCTGCCGTTTTTTTACAGGATAAACATACGATCAACATATTAACCTCTTAAACACACACACACAATACTCCTTATTTAAAACGAATACAGTTCTTAAAATCTTTGGAACTAACTAAATAAGTAAATCTAAAATAAGTTTTACAATAGGCAGTCTTATCGCAAAATGCATCTCTTCCAGGCAACTTTAGTATAGACTAATTTAAAAATGACGTCGATAAGTGTAAGTACACCTCCACCTACACTAAAAAGACAAACAAAATGGAAGTATTAATATTAAAATGTTCATCAAAAGAGCGTTAGTGACTACTACAATGTTAATAAAGTACATATATTATTTAAAATATACCTACATATATAAAATACTAATCATTGCGTCGAGGTCGCGTTAAGCTCTTCCCATCATCATTATTTACGCAAAGACCTTAGAATTTGTGTTATGAATTAAGTAATGAGGTTAAGCTGCAGAGGATCACTGTGACCCGACAAGGGCGGTTTAGTTTACTTAGAACTAAGATAATAATATAATAATAATAGAAATATGTACTTTTAAACTCTTTAGGGTTCAGTGTTCTATTGAGTGACATTTATGTTTCTAATGTGTTATAGCATCGAGGTATGAGAGACCTGCGGCTCTCTTTAGTTTCTTTTTGTTTAGTTTGGTTGATTGCACAATGTTTTATAATTGTTTTGGAATTTTCAGGGATCCGAAAAAACCATACAGAGTGGTCGAAACGTTCAATGATATTAACAAAAATTGTCTTAGCGTGTATATGTGAGATAGCTAACAGAATAAAAAAGTCATTAGTAGCAGTTACAAGACTATACTTCAACTTCTTGAGTGAAAAAGACATCCATTTGGTAGGTACAAGGATTTTGTAGCTAAAGTAATCGTAGGTTTGTTTCCTATCTCGATGGGTAGGTACCATAGAAAAGAATATATTCTACCGTAGGTACGATATACTTTGTTTTTGAAATGACGTAGGAGCACTTATATAACTACTGTAACTGGTATTGTAGACGGGGTTGTCTATGCATATATAGATCGAGAGATGTGAGAGATGCTAACAGATTTAGTATATACGAAGTTATGAATGACTATCAGCTATCTGTCATGTTTTTTGTCCAATTTAGAGCGTGATGGCTGGGTCAATGAAGTTTTAATTATAAAATATTCTACGAAATCTAGAAGATAGGTAGGTATATTTACGTACAAAGAAAAGTAAATGACCGCTTATCATTTATATTTTAGTAGATTTTGGTCATTATTGAATCTTTCCTGTGACCTATGATTTAGTGTGGAAAAAGTATACTTTTTATACTTTTGATTATCTATTTCGTAAGTAGTTCAATAGTAGTGAGTCTTTAATTTATATTATTAGAGTGAGGAATGAGTTATCCATGCAGGAGCATCAGCAGGAGAAAACCTCTTTAATTATATCTACTTATTCCTGGCTGTGGCGCCGGATACCGTGTTTCTAATTAGGTGTTTATATAAAACCCAAATTCGCAACTAGATAGAGTACATTGTTTTCTATGCCCAAAACTATACATGGGTTCGTAGTTCATGCCTTGGCTTGCCGCCGAATGATGACCTGTCTAGCCGTTTCTAGGGAGGCAAGTCAAAATAGCTGCGATAGCACGGGGTGGTCGTTCTTGCAGAAGATATTGTTTGCTTGGATTTGGTTGATGCTCCAACAGACAAAACCTTATTGTCGCGCAAGGGCTCTACGGGAATCTCGATATAATCACATAATGGGAAATTGGGAACAAAGCCAAGGAACTAGGTCTTAAGCTATAGACCTTAAAATAGTATATCTACTTATTTGAGCACCTAGTCTCTTGTGTATATCGTAATTTTTGAGGGATCAATCGGTTTAATTAGTCGGCCGACGCTTTCGATAGCGGAGTACTTCAACGGTATGTTCTCTCTGCAACACCTGCATTAGTGACTTGCTTAAGCAGGTACGTTTGGGTATGTGGATGACGACTGATAACGACACTGAGTAATGAGCTAATATATATACCTATCTAATCCACTATTGGAGTTAAATACTGTCTAAAAGTGGCCGTAAAAATGTTTGAAATTCTTTTAAATCAGTATTGATTTTAAATTACTAATGATTAAGTTTATTCACTTATTAATTATTTAAAATGATGGTCACTGCTTGGCATCAAAATAGCTGCACCAAAATAGAAATCATATTTAAAAATCTTCCCCAATAATCATTAGAGCTCGGCTGTACAAACGCGTAAATCGATTTTGAAATTTTTTTTTAGTTTGAATGGTGTTGCTTTCCAATTGGTCCCATTTAAATGTGATCAAGATCTAATCGGTAGTTCTTGAAATATCGTCAATAATGCGTATTCTGCGGACTATATTGACGATATTCTCGTTTTGAACTGACTTCAAAAGTTACATCATAACTTCTTTCGTTGTGAGCCGATTTAGACGAATATTTTTTTTACCGACTTCCCAAAAAAGTAGGAGGTACTCAAGTCGACTGTATTTTTACCTACTTCCCAAAAAAGGAGGAGGTATTTAAGTCGATTGTAATTTTTTTTTATGTGTGTTCCCTCATAACTTCTCTCCACGTGAGCCGATTCCGAAGTTGTTTTTTTAGTTTGAAGATGTTGCTTTCTAATTGGTCCCATTTAAATTTGATCAAGATCTGATCAGTAGTTCTTGAAATATCGTCAATAATGCCTACTTTGTGGACTACTTTGACGATGTTCTCGTTAACCCGACTTCAAAAGTTACCTTATAACTTCTTTCGTTGTGAGCCGATTTTGATAATTATTTTTTTATTTGAAAGTTGGTGCTTTTCCTGTGGTCCCGTTGAATTTTGATCAAGATCTGATCTGTAGTTTTTGAGTTATAGTCAATAATGCGTGTTTAATACATTAAATCTGATCAAGGTTCCGAAGATAAAGCGGTGAAGTCGGTTTTTTTAAGCTTTGCTTGCGTTTAATTATTTATTTGAAAGCTGGTGCTTTTCATGTGGTCCCATTGAAATTTGATCAAGATCTGATCTCTAGTTTTAGAGTTATCGTCATTAATGCGTGTTTAATACATTAAATCTGATTAAGGTTCCGAAGATAAAGCGGTGAAGTCGGCTTTTTATCGATTTCCCAAAAAAGGAGGGGTTACTCAAGTCGACTGTATTGTTTTTTTTTTTTATGTGGGTTACCTCATAACTTCTCTCCACGTGAGCCGAATTCGAAAAATTTTTAGTTTAAAAGATGTTGCTTTCTAATTGGCCCCATTTAAATTTGATCATGATCTGATCAGTAGTTCTTGAAATATCGTCAATAATGTCTATTTTGTGACGAATAATGCGTACTTTGACGATGTTCTGGTTTACCCGACTTCAAAAGTTACCTCACAACTTCTTTCGTTGTGAGCCGATTTTGATGATTCTTTTTTTATTTGAAAGATGGTGGATCAAGGTTCCGATGATAAAGCGGTGAAGTCGGTTTTTTTAAGCTTTGCTTGCGTTTAATTATCTATGTAGTGTAGGTACATATAGTTGTGGCCTAAAATGATGCATCTCCTTTCTTTTCTTCAGACTTGTCACGTTGTGGGTGGTATCTTCGGTTAAGCTACAAAAAGACCAGATAGGCTTGAAAGGGTCAGCGGTCGTGCTATTTGTAGGCCTTTAATAATAGTATCGGCTTCGACTTGTTTACATTCTCACATGTTGGAGATAACAAACATCCAGATGTTTCCCAACTGCATTTTTAGAAACTTCTAGAAACATTTTATTTAAGATTGACCACAAATTTTCCCTGGGGACAAAACCTGTGTTTCCACCGGGAATCGAACCCATGCTTGGAATGTGAACGCGCACCCAACTAATCCTACGGACAATTCTATGAATGTCTTTATTGTTTAGCTATCATGTTAGTGGATAGGACGAATATTTAAGGTTTGATACACAATAACTTACCCATTCCGAGACTACAATCTTTATATACATATAAACAAACAAACAAAACAAACGCACTCACACTCACAGCCCCACACTAAGTTCAAAGACTTGTATCGTGGGAGCCGGAAACATATACATAACACACAAATACACCCAGAACCAAATTTTTCTGTGTAGGTATATTCAGATGGATTTAAGTATGGTTCAAGCAGAATAAATAATAACTCGCGAAAAATATATTTTGCAAAAAAGGAAATAATTTTTTCATGGACTGGAATTTGTCACTCGGATTTGGTAAAGTACAGCAAGCGGTGCAGTAAATCTTTTTATAGATTTAAAACATATATATCTAGGTAAATAAATATATATAGTATAGGTACTTCATACAGTAAATATATTTCTAACTGTCTGTCGTCTTTATCATTAATTGCTTCTGAGTATTAAATTTATTGTCAGTTATTAGCAAAATATGAAATAGGCAATGAAGATAATATTACACAACGCATTAACGATGCATTCCTATATAACGAGGTTGTCAAACCAGTGATTACTGATTCAGGATCTAGAGCAATCGCGAAGTTATCGATATGTCAGAAGACATTAATTGTAGGTACTTATGAATAGAGAGATAAGTTAGGTAGAGATCTTTCATTCGAAATGTGCACGCCCCTCCACCAAATTTGTCAAACTATCGAGTGTCAAATGTATGAAAATGTTTATGGAGGGGCGTCCATATTTAGAATGAAAGATCTCTTTTTGATTTTGTTGCGTACGATTACGTCTCTCAATAAAATTAGAACTCAGAGGTGCGTATACCGGAGTATATTATTACCACGATAGTGATCTGCTTTTTTATTACTTACCTAGACCAGTAGGTCCCTTGGCTGCCGGTATCTAAACACAGAAGTTCAGTGTCACTCAGAATTTGGAACTTGTTAAACCGAAATAGATACATTAAAATGTACACATTGTCACCGAGTATACATGTATACATTTATATAGGTAGGTACCTACCTACCTATATAAATGTATACAGCTTGGCGGTTGAATGACTGGCATTGGTGTGCAATAGTAGGTACTTCCCCATGCAGAGTTACATATAAAATACCCACCATTGTTTTGTTCTAGAAAACGTGAAATCATCTATAGAATAGGTGCAAATATAATTTCGTGCTCCTTATTTATTTATTTATTTACAAGGAAGACCAACAGCCGAAGCCAATTACTACTTACATACAAACGCATTCACACTCACAGCCCCACACTAAGTTCAAAGACTTGTATCGTGGGTGCCGGAAACATTCACATCACACACACACATTACACCCAGAACCAGAAGCACAAATATCCCTTGGGAAGGAATTAGTGCTCTTGCCGGGAATCCATCCCAGGACCCACGGCGCAGAGGGCGGACACCTGTCCACTGCGCCAACTGAGTCGTCAATACCTAACATTACTTGCTTATTTATATACCTAATAAGGTTACCGAAATACTTAGCTGCCCTATCGACATACCAAATATATCTACCTCGTCCTATATATTCTTCTGTGGTCTATAGTTAGAAACAATACCCTATCTAAGACTAACTATTAAATTAAAACAATTTGTTCCGTACCTACTTATCATTTTTAATGTGGTAGGCATAAAGTTGAAGTGTATCAATCTTCAAAAGCGTAATTGGAAGGATATAAAAATTTTACGAGCAACCTTTACTTCCAAGATTAAAAATAATTAGAAAAGTAATAAAACAAGAATAAAATATTGAATACGGCGATGTCGTATAAAGTTGGCAATGTTGGCGCCGGAGCTGGGGTTATCGGGAGACGCGTGCGCGACGTTGACCTGTCCCTTCGCACGCATAAATATACCGCGGCGCTACTGCTCGGCTCAGTTCTATAAGCGCTACATTATACACATCACCTCATCATGGTCAGGAGCGATATAACCAGTCACACTTGCGGCTACTGCAGTGCTTGCGTGCGAGCGCGAGTCTGCGCCGTGCGCGGACGCAACCCCGAACCTGTGGAATGCGCATACAAGCACATTCTAGAATCCTACGGAACCGGTGAAAAACAAGGAACATTACCGGCGTCTCCCAAACCAGCGTGCGCGTCGTGCCGGTGGACTTCCGACGCCCAGTTCCTCGAGACTCCGCCGGCCTCTTCGTGCGACCTCAGCTTGGAATGGAGTTCCAGATCTTCCCAGAGATCCCGCACGCGACGTCGCAATAGGTAGATCGAAGTAAGGACGTATGTTTGGAGCTCACTCGTGGATGTTGATACCCCAACGTGTCTACTGACGTCTTTTGTAGCTTTATCTTAAGATATGAAAGTGTTACGTCGTCGGTGTACAGATTTTTGTGCTACGCCCTGTATTATAACCGGATGCAGGATGCAGTTTTATTTTTAATTTAGATAATAACAAGAAATAAATGGTGATTCGTATTTTTTTTTGTGTTTTAATCAACATCATTTATGATAAATAATTAGGAAGTAACTTAATGTTTATTTTAGGCGCCATGCCAAGGCAAAAGATCAATGATTAATTTTCAAATAAGTATAGATTTAATAAAGGCTCAATACATTTTCTTTACACAAGAAATCTTATTTTAAACGCGGATGGCATTTTTTATCTTTGAAACTTACAAGTAAGTAGATAGGTAGGTATATTTACCAAGTAGATATAGGTGGGTAATCTATAAAAGCGTAGAAGGAATATCGAACGTTTAATCTACGACCGTATTTTATCTATAGACTAAAATATAGGTAGGTACAAACCAGGTACATGTAATACTTCCTATTGTATATTAGCTGCTAAACATTGGACGCATTTGGTTTGCGCGGGTTTCGTGCGGGGAGAATAGAGGAACTTTATATACCAGAAATAGAGACGTCGCTTTTATATTTGGACCTTAACGTATAGCGCTCTCTGGTGCTTTATTTATCAATTATACTACTCTTAGCTATTCTGTGACAAGGTATATGTAACCTATTCTGTGACAAGCTAAAGAGCTGCGGTATTATTATTTTAGTTGCAATTAACAACAATAGATTTTTGAGATCGAAACGTGATTAAGAATTTACTCTAGGTAGGGCCTTACAAAAATATTATTTCTATAGTGTAGCACTACAATTTACATATAATCATAGTTACCTATTTATACTATGCACATGTTAACAAAACCGACTTCACTTCATTGTTGACGGCGGAGCTCCGTCTTAACTTTCTTATTTAGTATATGCCTACAGTTTGGTAAATAATTAATAATTCTTAGGCATATTATCGTAGGTACTTATTTATAATTTTTAGTACCTATTAGCAGAACATGCCAGCAACAACAAGGTGTAAAATGGGGGGGGATAAAATGGGGGATGTCCAATGTCCAAGAATGTAATGTAAGTAACGACGGATTAATATTCCTATATATCACAGCTATATACCTAAGTTTGGATCTATTTGACACGTGTTTCGCCTCTACACGAGCCATTCTAATATAAGCTGCGATTTGCTAGAACGTTTTGGAACGTTAGCCAGAAGCGTTCGGCGAGTAGATAAGTGGGTAAGTACCCAAGTATTACATTTATTATAGAAATAAATAATCACGTCAATCTAATATTATTAACTAGTAGTCAGCCCCCGACCCGCCCCGGCATCGCCCTATTTGTCTTCACGCTGTAGAAGCTGAAGGAATTTTGATGAAATTTGGAATGAACATAGTATATACCTACACCTAGGATTGACACATAGGCTTTTTTATTATTATTTTTTATGACAAATAGGCTAGCATTTGACCGCTACCTCACCTGATGGAAAGCGACGATGCGGTCGACGTTGGGACATGCTTGCCTAGAAGGTACCTGTTCACTCTTGACTTGAAGAGGTCAAAGTTATACTTATCGGGAAACAAGAACGAAGGCAGGGTATTCCACTCCTTTGCAGTTCGCATTATAAAAGTAGAGGCAAAACGCTTGGTTCTAATCTAAGGAATATCCACCATAAAAGGATGTCTTGTTTTAGTACGCCTTGTTGTCCCATGATAGAAGGGGGCTGGAGGAATCAAATCATGCAGTTCTGTCGCTATTTTTAAAAATGATATACGCGGGCGATATCTCGGTATACTGCAAGTATTTAAATAAAACTCAGCCTTAAACACGTAGAGATAACGTAGCTTCCTATTAGATAAATAATAATCGGATCAGAAGTACCTGAGAAATTAGGTAGGTACGTCCTACATACTCACAAATATACAAACAACGGAAGATGCGTGCATGGATCCTGCTACATTTCATTTTTAACTAGCTTTTGCCCGCGGCTTCGCTCGCGTTAAGAAGTATTATTATTAATTAGATATAGATATATATTTATTATGTATATATATATATATTATATAATCATATTATTATTTCTTTATTATGTATATATTATTATTATTATTATATATATTATTATTATTTTATATATATTATTTATTATATAACCAAATACAAAGCAGAGTCTATAACCAAAACTACTAAACCGAAACAAAACAAATGCAATACAAAATATGCCAAGGAAAGAACAGCCAAAATCTAAATATATATAACTCAAAGGTGACTGACTGACTGACAAAAGCTAGTCGTCAAATATAATCCGCTAGATATATTATCTATGCACTATGCACAAAAATTAATAATTCAAAGTTCTCTCCAAAATAACTCAATGTAGATGGCGCTAGCATACATAAATTCGTATATTTTAAACTAAAAAGTTACTAATCTTATATAGCCTGCATCTCAAAATCCTTTCTTAGGGGATGCCTACGTCATAGTAGCTTTATGCATGCAAAGTCTCAGCTCGATCGGTTTAAAATTGACAAAGTTTCATAAAAACTTTCATCCCCTATTTTATACCCTTGGGGGTAGAATTAATCAAAATCCTTTCTTAGCGGATGCTACGTCATAACATCTACCTGCATGCCATATTTCAGCCCGATCCGTCCAGTGGTTTGGGCTGTGCGTTGATAGATCACTATGTCAGTCCTTACCTTTGAGTTATATATATTTAGATAGATTATCACTATTATGCGAAAGTGGGCAAAGCCGCCGCCACAACCAGTAAATAGTGCTATCCAGTTTATTCTTGAAATTCCGGATATGAGATGAAATGTGCCTTTCATCACAAGCCCATAAACAATCTGTAAACTACATCCTTACATTTAAATGGCTACAGATAGTGGTGTTTTGCGCACACGCAGTTGATTTATGTACCATTCTAGTATCGTCATTAAACTGTCATACATAAGTTAAAGAATGGCACGATCATTATAAAATGGCATAAATGTCGTAAGTACCTTGCCCTCAGTTCTGGCTAACTCTCGAACCTAGTTGAGTTGTTGTTGTTGTAGTTAGTAGAAATGTATCGATGATAAACACTTTACCAGTCTTTACCACTATTTAAACTTTAATTGGGTTATGATAATTATACATAATAATATAATTAAACTAGATTCCCGCGGCTTGTAGTCTATACTAGCAGTAGCCCGAGTGCCGCGGCGCGCCCGCGTTAATTAAGGTAATAATTAAACGCAAGCAAAGCTTAAAAAAAACGACTTCATCGCTTTATCTTCGGAATTTTGATCAGATTTAATGTAATGCACACGCATTATTGACGATAACTCAAAAGAGATCAGATCTTGATCAAATTTCATAAGTCGGTTAAAAACGAGAACATCGTCAAAGAAGTCCACAAAATAGGCATTTGACGATATTTAAAGAACTACTGATCAGATCTTGATCAAATTTAAATGGTACAAATAAGAAAGCAACATCTTTCGAACTAAAAAAAAAATTCTAAATCGGCTGACGTGGAGAAAAGCTAAAAATAAGGTAACACAAAAAAATACAGTCGTCTTGAGTACCTCCTCCTTTTTTGTGAAGTCGGTAAAAAAGTAGCCTATGTGTAAATCCTGAGAATGATCTATTTACATTGGAAATTTCAACCAAATCGGTTTAGCCGTTACAGTGTGAACAGAAAACTAACATTCTTACACCATAAGTCCTTACAGGCATAAGGACTTGTTTGTACAGCAATATCTTGTTATGTTGTTGTTTGTATCGCATTTCTAACTCATTTTTATTTCTTGACGTGTGCTTTCCAGCGTTTCTTGTGTCAAGCATGATGATGATAATATATTTGGTTGTGTTTTTATATTGGACTAAATCTACCATTAATAGATACAGGACAGTAATGGTGTTATTTGTTACTAAAGTAAATGTGAATTGATTTAGTTTCATTGAGTCTGATTTTCTCATAATTCTATCTGGCTTGCACGTAGAGGGTAATATGTTCGCCATTACTCTTATTGGCCGCTCTTGTTTGTTTTCGTAAGAGTGCCAAAGGCAATTGTTACGACTCAAAGCTTTGGTTAATTCTCTGTAGGAATCATTATCGGTAGCGCTAACCTTGACTGTATCGCCGCTCATCATTTTAATGATGAATGTATTAGCTAGCTGACTTTCTAGCAGGACTTCAAAATAGTTCTGATATTTCAGCCGTCAGTGGCGAAGGATTTTTCTTGTTTTTTTCTTGGATATTATCCTCTCATTACTTGTTTTGTCCAGGGTGGGTGAGGTACTAAATTTCCTTTTCTTTCTTGAGTCATGGCGGATGGGCAAGCCTAGCCCACGAAACAGAATGGATCCACCATAAGTCGATTGTACAGTACGGACGAAGAAGACCTAGCCCGGCTAGGTCTTCTTCGTCCGTACTGTACACAGCATGAGGAGCAGAAGTTTCCATTTCAGCAGATTTTGATGTTATAGAAGTAGTATTTTCTGTGAGACATTTAAGTTGCTGTTGCAGAATTTCATCAAGAATCTGGTTTTGTGCTTGGTATGGCCTTAGGATTACCGACTATTCTTTCACCGAATACAAATTAACTATGCTAAAATAAGAGGAAACAAAAAACAATTAAAATAATACAATAGGTACATAATTTAATTTCATTTGCCTTTATTATTTACAAATGGTAATGCGTCATGTAGTATGTAATATAATATTGTGCTAAACCTATTTCAAAGTAAACAATATTCAATCACGCAAATTAAGTAAATTAACAATAACCATCAACATTATGTTTTTCGGAGATAAAATCGGCGACATCTATACAAAATTACTAAGTTGAACAATGGAGTGCTATGCGGTGTAGGTACCATGATTGTCCTCAGAGGTGATGTGTGAGTGCAGCCACCGTTGCTTCTTTCAACTTCTTTATAGTTATTCAATTTAGCTGCGCAGTAGAAATCTTTGAGCCTAAAAGGTAGTAAGTATAGCGAGCGACAGCGGCGCCTATACTACGTCTAATTCCAGATAGGCAAACATCCATGTAATTGTGGCTCTTCTTTAAGTACACAGTAAAAATGAAATTACTGTTTTAGAACTCACGTTTACGTTTCAATATGCCAGATTTCCGACCATTAAATAATTCGAAGGAGATATCTATAGATACAGATATAGGTAATAAATTATTTGGAATAGTCATGGAGCGTCAGGATAATATGATTTACTTATAGAGGTAGTGATATCAAAAACTTATGAAAATATTCAATTCAATGCCCGTTGGCGTATTTAGTTACATGTTTGCCTTCTATGCTGCGGGTGCAGGGTTCGATTTCCTGTAGTAACAAAAATTTGTGTTTCTGGTTCTCGTTGTTATTGTGTGTGAGATGTGAATTTTTCCGGCACTCGCAATACAAGCCTACGCACATAGTGCAGAGCTGTGAGTTTTTTATTGTTTGTTTTGTGGAATGTAACTAATATGTAGGTATCGCAAACTATTAAACTTAAAAGTTCTATGGATTACCTAATCATATGTTAGTAATATTAATAATTATTATTACAGAGGAACGATGGATTGAAAAGATATGTATAAGATCGATAAAATATTTACAAATGTGCTATCTATTTACATTTACATAAATACACTACATAACATACTATAGTTGGTAGAAAAAAAGCAAGGCTCTTAAGGTGAATGCGGTTCCCGGTAAGAAATTAAAAAAAAAAAACAATTTTATTTTATTTTATTTGTTCTGGTATTCTGTGCTTTGGTAACTTTTGTGCATGATCACGTGATTCGCGAAATTCGAAGAATATATTGAATATTTTTACTCTTTTCTAGTGCAAAAGAACAGAATTAATATGTATTGGTGAAAAATATCGTAAAATGTTGCACGGTTCTAGGCATAACATATACCACTGCAGCATTATACTTAACTCAAACGCGGGGTTTTGCCGCGAAAGTGAAAAAATGGCGTTGTCGATGTTGTATTTTTTTTTCAAAGATTAAATTAAAAAATGAAAACAATGATCTATTAAATATTTTTAAAATGATATAAAAATATTTTCTCGATGTCGCGCGTCCACGATTCATCATCGGATCATAAACAAAAGTTAACAAACCTTTCTACATAGTGATAAAACTATTTGAATATTTAATTTCCAGCCAAAGACGACCGCATTCACCTTAATCGACGCAAGAGCGAAACCCACATTTGAAATACCAGCCTGAAAGAAATTAAAAAATATAGTTTGCAATTTTCTGGCTCAAATTGGAGTTTTGCTCTTATGGCGATTGTAGTAACAATAGTGTTTTCTTTTAATGTAAATAATGTAGTGCTGGGCAAAATATCGTACGTCGCATGTTTTTCAGGACGGCGCGGCGGCGTTTTTTTAAACAAGTAATACATTATACTTATATATTTTTTAAATTCAGCTTTTACCAATAGTAAATAAAAAACAAAAAAAAAATAAAACAAGAACTTGTCAAGTCGAACCAAACGAGCCCAAACTCGATGGGTTTATCTTGTTTAGTTCAGTAGTTCCTATGACCATCTTCCTTCTCCATCATCAGACCAGCTCCATAGTACCATATCATTGTATTGTCACCGAAGATGCAATGTGTACACCAAATTTTAGAAAACAACATGAGAAACTAAATAAAAGCTTGTAAAAAAGAATTTTTGTTGGGGTTAGCTTGATTCCCTAGAGTCACGCCCACTTTCGGATAGGAGAACGCACGTTGGAAGGTAAAACTTCTTGGTAGGATGGAGTTAAAATAGCTGAAGCAAAGCTGAGAGAAGAAACTCCGTCGACATAGTCGGACTTCTTGCAAATCCGATAGGGGCGATATCCGCTATGTCTGATAGCTGAAAAGCAGCAAGGACTGTAACCGATTAAAAGTGCGAGTTTTATAGATACAAATTAACATTCCAGACGTCTTAAGAGAGTAGCAAGTACAATGTCACACTATGTAAAAAAACCTGTAAAAAAATCCATAGAAACTAAAACCTATATAAGCGATTATTCTTAACGTGTTCAAGGTTTGTCTGTTAGAAAATGCAGAGACCCCTATCGAGACGTTCTTTGTTATAAAGATTTGTGTAAATATTTTGCCCATTACTTTACAATTTACATGTATCGCATTGTATTTTATTCATAACTATTTTCTACTACATAGTAATCTCAGTCTCAATTAAATGACTTTTACTACACACGGGTTTATCTAATTATAGTATTCACTTTCGCAATAACAATGTAATTATTGAAACAATTATTAATTATTGCATCATCTTAACAAAGCACATCATAAATTACAAAGAGATTATCTTACTGTGCGTCAAAACAAGACTGAGTATACAATGGTCTCGAAATGATATTCGATTTTTAAATACATTGATAAATAGGTTTTCATCAGCACATCAATAATAATTACATTATCTTATAATAATTTAATAATAAACGGCATAACAATTAAGAATTAATAACGCATGTACGTAGTCTAAAGTTCTTTCAAACTAAAATTTGCATGCCCATCCAAAGTTAAAACGATTTAATGTCAATTTAAAATAATATGAAAAATGTAGCACAGGGGCGTGAAGTTTTAGTTTGGAAGAGCTCTATACATACGTGTAATACCTACTTACAAATAAAAAACACAAATTATTCTCTAGCCAACATAATATGTGCAATATGAGAGAAGTCGCTTCGACTCTTTCAAATCTTTTTTAAATACAATACAATACAATACAATACAATACAAAACTCTTTATTGACACCAAAAGATAAATAAAACTTACAGAGAAACTTATAAAGATAGGTACAATGGGCGGTCTTATCGCTAAGAGCGATCTCTTCCAGACAACCTTTGGATGGAAATATAAACGAAAAGACAATGTAGGGATGGTGGTGCGATAAAATGAATGAAATAGATTTAAAAATAATAGAAATACATTGTTTAAACTACATAAACAATACATACCAATAATAATATCAGAATATACTTACATATAATAAATAAATATTTACATATAAGTACCTATAATACATATTATTTAACATATATAATTAACACACATATTATAGTAGCTTTTACAGATTGGATAAATAAAAGTTTTTGACTTGAGATTTAAATGACTCTTGAGTTTGCGCGCGTTTGACATTCACAGGCAGAGCATTCCAAAGCCGCACGGCTTCTATGGTAAAAGAAGAATCAAAGAAGCTCGTGCTGTGCGCTGGCATTTTGAGACGCAAGTTTTCCGATGACCTTAGCAACAGGGAATTGGAGGAGTCGAAGAACTTGAAGTTTTCTTTCAGATATGAAGGAGTGAAGGGATTAAAAAGAATGTTATAAAGAAGAGAGAGTAAATGAGTATTCCGACGTTGCCGTATAGGGAGCCACTTGAGCTTTGAGCGAAACTCGGAGACATGGTCATATTTCCGGAGGCCGTAAATAAACCGAATACAAAAATTTTGTAATCGCTCTAGTTTATTTAGCTGTTCTTGAGTGAGATCTAGGTAGCAGGCGTCGGCATAATCAAGAATAGGGAGCAAAAGAGATTGAGCAAGCGCAGCTTTAGTAGCAGTGGGTAAAAAGTTACGTAGCCTGTTAAGTGAGGCAGCAGATGCAAACATTTTGCGACTCACAGACTGCAGCTGCGGGCCCCATGTAAAATTGCTGTCGAAGATAATACCAAGATTTTTGACTTGCTTACTGTATGGTATTGTAACATTATCAAATATAACTTTTGGCAGTCGGTTAAAGTCAAGTTTAGCCAACAGTCTAGAGCTACCTACAATGATGGTCTGAGTTTTTGTGGGATTGACCGTGAGTCCGTAAGACTTACTCCAGCTTGCTATACGACCCAGATCATCATTAGTAGTTTTGACAGCATCATTTATATTCACAAGTGAAGCCTGAGTATATATTTGCAGATCGTCTGCATAGAGATGATAGAAAGAAGATAGAAAGTAGGAAATTGAATTAATAAATACAGCAAACAGAAGAGGAGAAAGCACACCGCCTTGTGGGACACCAGCACTTGTATCGCACCAGGAAGAGAAATTATCTTCAATGCGAATACGCTGCCGGCGCCCGTACAGATAACTGTGAAACCAGTCAATTACCGATGGAGATATGTTCATAGAGCGAAGGAGGGCAAGGAGGATATCAAAGTCTACGGAGTTAAAGGCATTGCTGAAATCCAATAAGGTTAGGATGGTTAACTGACTGTTTTCCATTCCAAGCCTAATATCATCAGTGACTTTGACAAGCGCAGACACTGTGCTATGGCCAGGGCGGAAACCAGACTGCATAGGATTAAGGAGATGGTTTTGGTTAAGGAATCTACTGAGTTGATTATGGATTAGGCGCTCAAGTACTTTGGACAGGAAAGGGAGAATAGAGATGGGACGGTATTCAGAAAAGGATTTAGGATTGGATTTTTTGGGTAGAGGTACAATTTGGGCTTCTTTCCAGCATGATGGTACAGCACCCTTCGAAACAGAACTGTTCAATATATGAGACAAAATAGGTAAGATTTCATCCAATATAGGAACGATCATATTCCGACTGATGCTGTCTCCACCTACTGCGTTTGAGGAAATGGACAGTATACTCTTTTTTACATCACATGCGGTAAATTGACTAATAACAAAAGGTGAGTAATTTGGAGTCGGAAGAGAAGAAAGATAGCTAATAGTTGCGTGTTTGTCATTAACATTCATTGTGGGTGAAAGAGAAAAGTGCTTGTTAAGAGAATTAATGTCTAAATGTTGATTAATAGAGTCTTGTCGTGACTTCCCAACTCCCAGCGAACGAAGAAATTTCCAAACTTTCGCCTGGTCTTCGTTAGAAACAGATTCATGGATATGGCGGCGTTGTGCATCTCTACATACTCTATTGCAGCGATTACGAACTAGCATATATTTTTGTTTAAAGATGTCATTATTAGGGTTATTTTTTAACTTCGACTTTGCAATAGCCTTCTTATGCATTAGCTGTTTAATTTCTTTATTTAACCACGGAGCAGGCAAGTGTTTAATTTTAATGGCTTTTATGGGAGCATGTACATCATATAGGGCTATAAGTAATGCATTGAAAGTAGTTACTTTATCATCAATTGTGTCAGAATTGATCACAGAATCCCAGTTTATATTGGAAGCATCACTGCGGAGCTTCTCCAAGTCCATTGAGCCAAAGCTGCGCTGCAGAAGAATTTTAGGTTTAGCTTTAGGAGGACGTATCTTGTATGATAGGAAGATGAGATCGTGATAAGAGAAGGCATCAGCAGAAAGTTGTCCATGCTTAGCAACATGTTGCAGGGAGGAAACAAGTATAAGATCTAGAAGAGAAGGAGTACAGTTAGGAAAATTGTGAGTAGGATTTAGTGGTAGATTGTGCATATTACTTGAGTGAACGATAGCTTCTAACTTAAGGGCACGGGAGTCTTTCTTTAACAGACAAGTATTGAAATCACCCATAATGATGCTATGGGAATACAAAGGAATATGATCCTCTAAGATCTTTTCGAAGGTAGAAAAATATTGAACGCGAAGAGACGGGCTGTAGAAAACTCCAAGTAAGATTTTAGTATGAGATAGAACGACTTCAAGCATCAAATGTTCGCCAGCATTGGCAGTGGGAGGTTGAGACGACATGCTTACTAAAGTGTAAGGGAAATGAGAACGGAGATAAATCGCCACACCTCCTCCGCCGCTGCCAGTTCTATCATTACGAATTAATGTGAAGCCGGGAAGAGAGTAGGAAGACGAAGGTAGAGAGGGTTTTAACCAAGACTCTGAAACCAATATGGCGGAAATGTTATTGTCGTTAAACGACACCAACAAGTCATGGAAATGAGCTGGAATGCTTTGAGCATTAATGTGGATGACATTAAAGTTCTTAGGCACATCGGAAAACTCACTCGATAACGCATCACCTAATGACGGGATGCTCACAAAACTTTCATCACTACTTAAATCATTTTCCGAAGAGAATGATAGAAATAACTCATTGTCACTATCAATACTACTGTGAGACATATAAAAATAAAATAATATTTTTTTGTACTATATGATATGTATAAATAAATAGAATATATATAAAATAGTAGTTATAAATAATAATAATATTTTAAAATGACATATACATGCAATAATTTAAATCTATAAGTTACAAGTCTGCTATGCAAACATACTTTATCTGCCGGTCATTAAGTAAGAGATTGCTGATTTTAGTCTAATACACTCAAAAAGTAAAAACTAATTATAATTTCGTTCCTTAGATAACCTACTTAAAATATTACTGTCACAGAGAGACAGTAAGGATAATCAATTTCAACCCCTAGTTACGTAAACCGATTAAAAGGAACAAACAAAGTAATTTATTATAAATAGATATTCTAACTCCAAGCATCTTTAACACATAGTTAAAAAATAATAATGTCTAAAAAATAAAAATTATAAAATAAAATCATTTTTGCATATGGATACATCATGGCGAGAGCAGCACCAATTGCTAAGTGGAACGTAGCTAAAAAGGTAACAAGTGTTAGTTTATCAGTGTCACTGTCAATCGACATGTGTCAAGTGCTTGCTGCAAAAAATAAACAAAGAGGGTTGAAAAAGAGATTTTACAAGATTATGCTATGCTGACAATAATACCTACATATAGATTAAACAAATTTTAACTAGCACCAGAAGGTAGGCAAAAATTTCGTGTTTTAGACTATAATAACTACAACAGTAGTGACACAAAAAAATAGAAAATTATAGTAGGCCTTTAGAGCTCCGAAGGACTACTTTCGGGACACACCAGCCGCTGCTGCCGCCGCTGCCTTCCTAGTTTTCGTCGTTGCCTTTGCTTTGGGCACCGCCGCATTTGAAATTGGCTTCGAAATACTGGCAGGCGCGATCACATCTAACTCACGGATAGTGCAAATACGATGACGTTTGTCGTCCGACCCAAGGACATATATGAATCCAAACTGGGTCCAAGTCTTGCTAACACCAAAGCGTTGCCTCGCCTCCATAAAGGCTTGGTGTCGAGTTTTGGTCAGAAACTCTGAGAGAGTGATGTTGGTGCCCTTGAGAGATGTCTTCGTAAACCACACTTTATTTCGCTGATCTAAATCTCTAAATTTTACCAAAATGGGCCTAGGCTTCTCATCCAAGGCACGCCCCATCCTTTGACAGCGGCTAATGTCTGTTTTGGTGAAATTGGGTAACTTTAATTTGCCTGTGACTACCTGTATAACCTGCGCTGCTGTGTCCTCTTGCTTCATTTCAGGCACCCCATGAAATAACAGGATCTTACGCCGACTGTGCATCTCAATCTGGTCCACATTCTGAGCAAGCAATTCTATTTGCTGCTGAAAGCCCTTCAAAACTTGTACAGAAAACTCTTTAAATGCAGCAAAGTCGGCTGCCAAACTTGATGTATCGGCCGAAGGAGGAGTTTTCTGTAGCTCACCTTCAAACTGCTCCATGCGCTTGTTGAGAGCCATGATCACTTCCAGGAATGATTGACTCGAAGATTCCATTATGATATAGTGCTAGTGTTGTGAAGAAGATAAACTTTTGTTTTGGGATCCTTTTGTAGTGCTTCTATAGGAAAAATCTTTATGGCAGGTAAAGTATGCTCACTATTAAACTAATATATGCATGAATTAGGCACAAAAATAAACTTTTACTATTTTTAAAATTAAAATAAATATAGAGCGATTTTGCAAAAGTGTTTACACACCTACCCACCCTTGGGGAAAAAAAAAGTTGTATAGAAAAGTGTTTTTCGGACTCAATCAAGTTTTTCAAGTTACATTTGTTCGTATATATAGGCTCCGGCAGACGCCGTTGTCAGTATATACCATATACTTCAATTCGGAACTTTGTTAATATAAATGAAGCGAAACCGAACTGGAAATTAAGGAAAATTACATAAAATATTGAAGATGCACTTTTCCTGCTTGTCCTTAGCATTTTTCCAGCCTGTATTCTTATTCTTGTGCAGTAATTTAATATTTGATTCCAATTAAAACATAGCATGGCAATGGATCTCTCTCATATCGCAGTAGTATCTGCTAGTATCTTTTACCCTATGACGAAAACAACATGCTTTTTGGAGCATGAACAAAGTAGTTATGATTAGTCGACCCGCAACTGACGCTGAAAACTGTCGCTGTTGTCGAGTTGCACTGAGATTGCAGTAACAATTTCTTCGGGTAACTTATTCCAAATGTAAATTTAGTTTACGCATATCATGAATAAATATCAGAGATTGTAGGTACATAGACTAATTTTATTTCTAGTAGGTAGTGTGGGTACGCCCTGGAAAAGTTATTACGAATGACAATTTAGGAACAATCTTTGTTCATCATATATCATATACATTTTCCCACACAAACATGTGATCCACATCAAATAAAATCGGATTAGACACAAAAAAAATACTACAAAACTAAACTTCTCCTTTTTTTGGAGTCAGATTAAATAATCTTGATCTTGTGTTAGGTGCCAACAAAGCTTCTAATGACAGAGCTACGTTCAGTGCCTGCAACTTTGGTTGTATTTTATCCACGCTGGAAGGCTTCGAAAGACATAGCACTATGAAATATATATTTTTTTAATTTTGGCTACGCAGTCTTGTGCATCTAGCCAGTGTCAAGTTATAATATATTTAAAGTATAAAATTAATATTAAAGTCATAGTCACAAGTCACAGTCAAAGTCAAGTAAAAGAGTCAAGGTCCAGTCATAGTCAACTCATGCTCTAGTAAAGTGGTAGAAACTTTACTAGAACTTCTATTGGTGTTTTGGAGCGAAGGCGAAAATCACGTTTTTCAACTTTGTATGATTTGCCTACACTTATACACGTTTACTAAGTATTAACGGTTAATAATCCACCATTATTTCACATTAACACTCGAAGAATCACAGGTTTTGAAAAATTATACAAAATAATAATGCCATTTTTTCACTTTCGCGGCAAAACTCCCAATGAAATAATGAATAGTAATATACATATGACAACCAATTCTATCCAACAATTTTCATCTTGAACTTTCAGTTTGACTTATCGTACAGCTTTACTTTCCAGCAGGTGAGATAGTGGTCGTTTTTGTTATGCCTATCTAGCATTAAAAAAAGCTTTTCACGGGAATTCTCATAGAAACTTGACAATGACAAGCGTCAGTGTGTTTACAACTATCTCTCAAGGCGGTCGTTTGGTTGTGATTAACCGAGGCACTGAACGCGTTAGAGGGTTTCAACTCACACTAACTGAACGGTCTACAGTGAAAGGTTGCAACCAGAGCGTGGGCACTGAACGCAGCTTAGTCTCTAGTCTACTTTAATATTACAATTGCATTCAAAGAACGACATAGTATCATAAAACTGTTAGGTATTCGTTGTTAGGTATATAAATGTAGTTATATTGATCTGACCACGTATACTGTGTAGTGGCTCTGGTTAGATTGTAATAATCTAAGGGACACCACAGTCAAAAGGTAGCCGTTGTTAGATCGCTTGATTAAGCTGACCACGGCCACTTTAGTTTCCTTGATTAGATTAATACTATCTAACCTTAGTTAGGTTACACAGTATTGATGCCAGGGAAAAATTACAAAAAGATATCAATCTATGACTGCTTGACGAGGTTCTGGTAAGGTCCTAGGCGTACACACACCAACACAATGAAACAATAAACTAATGTGAGACGGGTATTGTGAAAGTAGTGTTAGGGGGCAAGGTGACGGGGGGGACGGTCGGCAGCAGGGGGGTGGGGTAGATCCTACAGGGGGCGTTAGAAGGTGCCCCTAACATGCTAAGAAGTAGGTAAGATACTAGAGAACCGGATAGCAGACCACCGTTGTAAGATAGCGTCATCATGTTCCCTGAGAACAAAAAGCAATGTTAGCTCACTTCACTAGTTTTTATTTTATGCAACTGAAAGATGAAACGCAAATTGCCTTTTAAATATTCAATCTGAACCCAGATCGGGGGGTAAAGATGGTCGACCGATATCCCATTTCAAACCGAGTCTTCCGTTCAGTAAATGCCGTACACCAACTTTTCTACCCGTTTTCCGATGTCGTTTGCGTTAGTTCGGCTTCAGATTACGGTGTTGTAAATACGGTCTTATTGTTTTATGCCGAGCATGGCGTGCTCCATGGCCCTCGAATCTAACTATAGAGTCAGAGTTGAGGGCCATGGCACTGTCTCTTGCGTCAGCATCCATGTCTCGGCACCACGCGCGAGAATACTTAAAGTTATTTCCCAAAGGCCTCTCAATCCCAGTTCTTAATTTAAACTTCTTAAGGAGAGCTTCAAAATTCTGATCCGCAAATTTTTTGTGTGACGATAAGTGGTGAATGTAAATACTGTGATGAATACTTAAAATATTTCCCTGTATTAATTAATTTATTTAATTCTTTATTGCACATAAAGTACAAAAGATGGACTTAATGTTAGGGGCATTCTCTACCAGTCAACCACACATGGTAGACGAGAAGAGGTAGGTGCGCATCAAAAAGGTATAGAGAGGGAGAGAGACAAAAGAAAGTTAGATGATTAGTTAAAATACAAAAGTTTCACTTCTATCGTGTGTCTTTACGACACCCTGTTCTTTATCTTTTTTAATACCATGATAAGCCTTCGGTGCCGATTCGACATGTTGAATAAGCAACTTAAACACGATGAAGTTCATCCAGTGACCGATGCGCAATGCTTACACTAGACTTGCATAGTACAATTGGACTCACCAGCAATTTCCCGATGTTCCCGGCTGACGCGAGATGGCGCCAGTATCATCGGGACGGAACCAAATAGGCCGTTTGTGAAGCCAAGTACTACCGTGAACATTATGGGATACACCTGAAACGACAAATTTATACACCTACTATTTATTGCATTAATACATTTATAATGATTTGTTGTTTATTACAAGTTTGTTTTGTTTGTTGTTTATTACAAATAATAAGTAATTATAAACTTAAACGCAAAATCTCTTCAAAGCAAAGTCAGCTGATAATCCAGACGACCGCGTATATAGAGAACTCTTATCTATCATATTGTTTTGTCATTATGAATTTGAGTGTTATAATAAAATAATTTTAATTATTAAAAATAAAATATTATTAAATAATAAAAATAAAAAAAAAATGGAAAAAATACGCCGCCTAGCTTCTTGCCAGGTTCTTCTCGAGATGGCTGTAATTTTGCGAATCTGCGATTGCGAATCAGTAGAATCAATAACTTTCATAAGAGCCTCTTTGGGGCCCATGTGAAATAACGATTTTAATTGGATTCGATTTAATTTGATTTGACGGAAAAGTACAATTTTTAACAAAATTAAAACACTAATAGTATAAATGCGACAGTTTGTGTATGTGTTAGTATTATTGTTACTACTTCACACCGATGAAACGAAAGGAGATATGTATAAACTATACCCTGAATTAATACATAAGCTTTACCGCGGGACGCAACTACTTCGAAATATGAACAAAGTTAAATAAATTCTAGTAAAAATGTCAGGATTGTGAACTGTATACTAGTGTATACATACATCGCCCACGATGTGAGGAGAATGCCGGGGCGCGGCGCATAGCAACAGAAGTGGCACCAGTAGCAGTCGCAGCCCACTCCCCATCAGTAGCTGGCTGCGGCTCCACTCGTATGGCCACGCAGCTGCTATCTGCAAATCGGAGGAACATCATGTGAATAGGTATCAATTGCACCTTGGGTGAACGTGCTCCTTCTAAGCAGGGGTGTCGGATTCAATTCCCGGCGGGAACACAAGTTTTCTCCCTAAGGCAAATCTGTGTTTGTTATTAAATGTTTACGGCACCCACGACACAAGTCATCGAACTTAGTGTGGGCTGTGAATGTGAAAACGTTTATGTTTATGTTTTATGTTTATTTTCTAGGTATGCTTCATCTTCGGCCGCATCATTATTTCCATCAGGAGATAGCGGTTAAATGCTTAAGTATCTGGCATAAAAAACATAATTATTATTTTATGATCGAAGATATAGACCCAAAAGTTGGATTTATTCATCTCTGATTGGTTAACGTTTATCTCGTCTGTTGGTAAGTTTTACATAAATATTTTTTATTTTTTTTTAGGCAAATTTCAAAAAAAATTTGAACACTATCTCACCTGATAAATGACAATTAGATCGCAGACGGAGCACGCATGCCTAGATGATACCTGTTCACTTCAGATTGTATTTTCATCGGGAAATAGACTGTGGCAAGAAAAGCAACAAATAATAAAAAGTCTCCATGTCCCTGGCTCGTGCTAAAGTGAAAAAAAACCGCTGTGTGCGAGTTGGTCTCCGAGTCGACTCCAACTTACACTTGGCTGATTTTTTATTATTTTCCATCGACCGCAAAAAGACTCATTGGTGATGATAAGCTAATTGAGTCCAAATTGCAGAGTTTCAGTCTCACACGTAAGTTCGCAAGCCTATCAGTATTCTACGGCTTACATTTTGTAGAGTGTGCTCAGGAATTACACGAGTTAATTCCTCCATGCCCGTTTTACCATCTTACAACAAGACAAACTGTCAAACGTCATCTACATAATTATGGTTGATGTACCTCCAGTTCGCTCGAAGCGTTTCGCTTCTACGTTTATCATCCGTACAGCGAAGGAGTGGAACTCATTGCCCTCGTTCCCCGAACGGTATAATCTGGGAGTCTTCAAGTCAAGAGTGAATAGGTATATTCTAGGCAAATGCTTGCTTATCGAGCATAAAAAAACATGATTACATAAACAATATACCTTGCCGAGTAGGTCGAAAGTGTTGAAGACAGTCATCAATAAGACCGGCATCCAGGACTTGAGACTGCAGGAGGACACCTCGGAAGCGATCCCGGGGTACAGACTCAGAGTAGTGAAGTACACGAGCCCTATTGACACCATGTAAGGGTAGATTGCGCGGGCTACCGCCCAGCGGGCTTGCACATCACCTGTCGATATGTTATTAAAAATGAGTAAAAGTTAAAATTTCTATAAACGATTTTATACACATTATAAAACTAAAAATATATGCTTAATACTATTTGTTTTATCATTTTAAGGTCGGTTAGGTTACCCTTCACATACAAATCTATGGATAAAGACGAGATCTATGGAGTGTAAAAACGCCTAAATATGTGCTATACAAGGTGTACGTGCGCAGAACATCCAAAATGTCTGATATTTATATACCATTAGGGATTGCAATCCCGCAGCTCATTCAATCCCGCGGGATCGATATGCGGGATTACTCAATCCCGCGCGGGATCATCCTCCTGCCGAGAAGCGAACCCAAGACCCGGCGCAGAGGGGAAAGACTTGCCCAGTGCCCCAACTGGTTTACCCTTTTCTTTAGAAAGCAGTAATATGACCACATGTTGACTGAATCAAGTACCATAAACTTACAACTAAGCGATTTCCTCGACTGGTTAAAAAAGCTAATCCAAAAATATCGCAAAAAATAATAATCAACCTTAGTTGAATACCTTTTCCATAGTAATTTTGACGCGTATTCAAATATAGTGAAAAGATTTTATTTTCTTTGTTGAAATAATTGTCTTGACGACTGAAAATATTATTGAAGTGAAAGTTCTTCGAAATTCTGATCTACAACACTTTTCTGTGACGAAAAGTGGTGGGGGGTAACTGTGATGAATAATTAAAATATTTCCATGTAATACAAAGTTTTACTTAAACAAACAAAACAAAACAAACGCATCCACACTCTCAGCCCCACACTAAGTTCAAAGACTTGTATCGTGGGTGCCGGAAACATTCACATCACACACACATTACACCCAGAACCAGAAGCACAAATATCCCTTGGGAAGGAAATTGTGCTCCTGCCGGGAATCGAACCCAGGACCCACGGCGCAGAGGGCGGACACTTGTCCACTACGCCAACTGCTATCATGTGTCTTTACGACACACCCTGTTTTTTTTCTTACTTACGTTTGAACGACCGCCAAGATGTAGGCATCTCCTGTGACTCGAACACCACATCTTCGACCTTATAAGAGGGTCGCGGTGTGCAATCCGCAGCGGGCGGCGATACGCTCTGTTCCGATACCGCCGGGGGGGATGTAGACACGGCCGCGCTAGGAGAGTATACGGGATTCGAGAAGCTAAACGCGTTATCTGTGTTAGCTGGAATAATCATAAATAGATATTCTTAGCGTGTCGCAACCCGTTAAATAGCTACCGTTAAATATATAAAATTGTGAATGAAAAAATAAAATTAAGAGTTCCTCGTCCCGGAAGTAAACAGAAAGACAGAGCGACATTTAAATTAGCAAATTGTAGAACAAATATGCTCAAGCATTCTCCTTTGCATAGAATGTGTGAAAGCTATAATAGTGATAATATTAAGCGTGAGTTCGATATTTTCAACCACTCATGTCAGTGAAATGGCTTCTCAGAGGAAATATTTAACGTTTATTGCAAAAGATAACTCTGTCATGTCCATTTTTTGTTTCTATAGTTTAGTGTAAAATAGTAATTTTATTGTGAATGCTAGGTTCACATAGTAAGGCTTTAGGGTATAAAATAAGATTCATTTACAAAGTTAGTATAAGTATTTTAGGTTAATAACCTTAAGGCTGTTTTGTGAACTTTCAATAAAAAAAAAAAGATTGAGGTCCAAAATTCAACCACCTGAACTGCATTTGGTGCAGCGTCCATGAGCTATTGTTGCGAACAGGTAGATATATTGGTCGGAAGGTATATATTCACTCTTGACTTGGTATTTTATTTATTTAAAACATAATTATAGTAAGTAATTAAACAATTAAATTCTACTGTCTAATCTCATAGAAAGATTAATCAAGTCTTTTTTGCCAAACATTAGAAACATAAAAAAGTGGACATTTTTTTACCTGTAGCTGACAATTCTGGACTTTGCAGTTTCAGTATGCCGTATCCACTTGGTTCCCCGGAATCATTCTCTACCATCTGAAAAAGAAATGTCTGAATTATTTTACAATCCTTTGTAGATAATCAAAGAGTTAATCGAAATACAAGCGGGGACAATCAGGTGATAACTTGAACATTCTTGAAATTGTGTTGTCTTGAATACTCTAAGTGTAGTGTAATATAGTGGTAGTGTTCAAACTCTAGCTTATCAGAGATAAAATACTGATACTTGTTCTTTAAGCTAACTAAGACCGGCTGTTTGGCGGTAACTGAGCACAAATCTATTAACGAAACATTTTTCTTTTTCTTTATTCGTCACTCAAACTAAAAGCTACACGTGCCTGACATCTCTTAGAAATGCTAGTTGCGAGCACCGGAGCTTCGCTCATTGACCAGCAAGGGCACCACGTGCTGTTGATTTCGGCTATAGTAGGCTTTACAATAGGCATACCAAATTAGCATCCTCATTCGGGTTCAAATGCAACTGAATGCGCCGACGCTGCCTCGCTTCATTCGTCATCTTCACATAGTACTTAATCAGTCGGTGGTTTACGATAGTAATGTGCATGAACGTATGGCACACCAGTATCATTATGGACATAGTGAAGAATATCAGGGTGCTTTGCCGAGATTTTTTCACGTAGTATTTAGTCAGAATCCTGTCCATTGACACCCAGAATCCGGCTGCGCCTGAAATAGTTTGAGAGCAATTGTTAAATCTTACCCTGTTATTCTAACGTTTACTTAAAAACATTATACAAACGCTTTCACACTCACAGCCGCACGGTAAGTTCAACGACTCGTGTCGTGGGTGCCGGCAACATTCACATCATACATACAATCACACCCAGAACCAGAAACACGAATTTGCCTTGAGAACTTGCAAACAATCGGTGAACAAACAATATTATATTTAATATAATATTTTCAGATGGCTTGTGTTTAAACACCGCCCAAAAAAGAACCTATTTTACTACCAAAAAAAATTCTAAACGGCTACCGAAATGGATAAATGGTCACCAAATTACGTCTCCTAAAATATTATGAAATAAATCCAATTATAAAAAAAATTACCTTAACCTACTGTTATCCGATTCGGTTCTGTCACAGGAAATTTTATTTTAGGAAACGTAATTTGGTGACCATTTATCCATGTAAGTTTTCAAGCTACCATGGTCACTTTCACTATAAATGTTTGTATCAATAACGGGATATTTACCATGTATTTCGTTTGTTTTGAGTTTCCGATATCAAAACAAACGAAATACATGGTAAATATCCCGTTATTGATACTACCATTTATCAATTTTGGCAACCCTTTAGAATTTTTGGTGGCCGTCTAAATTATACCCTTTTCAGATACCCCGGGGATGAGGCATTCATTTATTTCTTTGGGCTCACTGTTTGGTTCTTGTATACTCACTCTCTCCCGCCATCACCGCCTGAGTGTACCGCGGCGGCAGACAGCCCGTGAACCCATAGTACGAGGCTTGCTGCACTGTGCACCCGAATGCAACTATGCCGATCGCGAACAGGTTGATGACGTATGACACTGGAGTAGAAAACCCATCCCAGGCGATGTTGCACACGGCTACGAATACCATCGTCACAAAGGAGACAAATATACCTGAAATAAGAACGATTCCAGTAACATTTATAGGCAAGTAGAACTCATCTTAGAGTTATTTTAATTTCAAAACAAAAGTTGTTTGTATGCTTAATTCAATGCATTTTTTTAAATGATAAATTTTATGAGAATCCTTTAAAATTCCGATGCGTGACCTTTTTGTGTGACGAAAAGTGTTGGTAAACATGATGATTAAAATGTTTCCCTGTAATATAAAAGTTTCGCTTCAATCGTTTCTTTACGTCATAGTTATCCTGTTTTTACTGAAGTCTTGATATGTCTTTTCTTTCTAGGACTTGTCAACTTTCCTTAACAGCAGCCATTGCTTCGTGGACTCTGACTTCATAGAAAGAACCTCAAATGTCCGCGTTTAAAATTGCCTGAACCTGGTTACATTTTCAAATATTTATTTTGATATAAAGGGTAATATTTGTATTAACCCCCGAGGGAAAATAGGAGTGTTATACGTTTGGAGTGTGTATCTGTGTGTCTGTCTGCGGCATCGTAGCTCCCAATCGATAGCCGGCAGTACAGATTTTGATTTAGTATTTTAGTTTGAAAGGTGACTTGACCTCGAGTAATAGATAATGTTTGGTGAAAATCGGTGCAGCCGTTTTCCAGATAGAGCGTAGCTGGAAATAAATGCTCCTATAACTGCGCTTATATGCATCTTTGTAGCATACTACATAATTATACTATATATCTTATTAGTTAAAAAAGTAGACGTGAGATCGTTATAAAGTACCTACTGATTTTGCTTTTTGGAGGGTATGTCCGATGTGGACTTGACTCACGTTTTTTTTATGATAGATTAGCAAGCATTTGACCACTATCTCACCAGATGGAAATTGAAGATGCGGCCGAAGATGTGACATGCTTGCCTAGAAGATACCTATTCACTCTAGACTTGAAGACACCCCAATTGTACTCTTCGGGAAACAAAGAAGCAAGCAATATATTATTATTTTTTTATTATTTATTATTATGACGTTTGACGGTGTCTTGATGTTAGGTGGTAAAAACGGCAAGGGGGAATTAAATCATGTAATTTCAGCGCCACACTCTCCAAAATGTAAACGGTAGAATACCGATAAGCTTGCGACCTTACGTCGATGACCGAGACTGCAACTTGGACTCGACTAGCTTATCATCGCCAATGAACCTTTTTGCTCGCCGGTCGATGGAGTCAAGAGCTTCACGCTGGTACTTAGTGGATCCATCCCTCAGGTGGCCGCAGTACTCCATACACGATCGGACTTGAGCATTATATAAATTGGTGCCCCGGTGTGAAGTAATGCCTAACCTTTGCGAGGATACCGAATTTCTTAGCGGCCAGCTGTGCTCTGGCTTCGATGTAGGTACCAAAGTTAAGGTTCGATGACAAGGAAACGCCAAGAAGCACAAGTTTATAAGCTAACGTGATTCGTATATTAATGTCAAATTATGTATAAATGTTTATGCAGATGCATCTACTATTTTGATAACTATTTACCATTTAGCCAATCGCAATATGCATCGTGAGAAAAAATTTACTGACATGCATTTGCTATTTAAATTCTAATTCTCTTATTTATGTGTGTGCTTCAAGATAAATACAAATAGAACCAGTAGTGTGACATTTACAAAGTCGGGAATTTTATATACCGAATATTTAATAAATAATAAAGTTATTTGAATAATAGTGCCATTATATGGAGTCCCACATTTATATTAAGCAAGCCAATGTTAATTTCATTCGAATATCAATAAACCTACCACCTTCCGTTATTAAGCTACGGAAGAAACTATGAAGATATTTTTTTCAGGAATCATTGAATAGGTATTTAAATAAAAACAACCATTCAGGGTTTATACCGATTTGAAGTTCTGTCTGTGGGTCCGACGAAATTGCAATATAAAAAAATAAGTTCACTTTTTACACAGTCGGGTTTTTGATTATTAAATATATTGAACACTAGCCGTGCCCCGCGAATTCGCCCCGATATTATCAAGTAAAAAAGCAGCCTATGTGTTAATCCTAGTTATAAGCAACCGTTAAAGCGTGATGAGGGAACAAACATACTCACATACTTACACACAAACTTTCGGATTTGTCATATTAGTAGGATTGAAAAGGGGTGACAATATAGGTGCATTAGAGATCTCTTACCAAAAGTGATCCTAGTGTTGTAACTGAACAAGTCGAGCACCATATTGTTAATAATGACTGCGACGCACGCAGACGCAATGTAGACGGTTGACATGTCGAACATTATAGAAGTGTCAGGATAGTGCCGTTGAAAGTAGTCCACTGCCATTATGAAGCTGGAATCAGTATAGGACAACATTAAACATAACATAAACGCTTTCACACTCACAGCCCCACACTAAGTTCAATGACTTGTGTCGTGGGTGCCGGAAACATTCACATCAAACACACAATCACTACCAGAACCAGAAACACAAATTTTCCTTGAGGAGAAAACTTGTGTTCCCGCCGGGAATCGAACCCGATACTCCTGCCTAGAAGGCGAACGGTCACCCAACTTAGCCAACGGGCAGTTCTGACATTATTACTATTACTATTGTTAATCTACAGGGCAATTGCCTATATTTTCTAAAACTATATACATCTATACAGCGTAGACCTAAGTTACAAGGCATCGAGCTTATAGGTAACTCAAGTGTTCAAGCCCCTACCAGTGGGTAGAGTTCGCATCATGCTGGAGGCATTGCCTTTCTGAATTGCAATGCTAATACGTTGAGCCAAAGTACCAGCATTTTGATCACGCGTCGACTCAACCAGGAGCAGTGATAGATTTTAGAAAATAGAATGAGCCCCCCCTGTCTTAATTGGCTAGATGCCTGAACAATTCTATTTAGTACGTCATTTACATCAATAACAAAATTTTGGGCACGTATTTTTCTTTCGTCAATTAAACATAAAATATGAAGATATACCTAGTGCGTTGAAATTCCGCGCCTCAGTAAAAAGTGTAATGCGTGACGTCACGAGCCCCCACTCCAGACTTTGACGCTCTTTATCTTTGTCAATTTCTACTAATTAAAAAAAAATCTATTTTTTTGATAATCTAACTATAAACTCTCGATAACTCGATACAGGCATCATCCCTATTCTGTCTTATTTTTTGCACTCGAGTCCTGTTTATAGGTACCTATGTTATCTACCGTGAGTATTAAGATACTGAGAAATGTTCTGAGCTGTTAAGAAAAAGTCGTATTAAGTAACGACTAAAATAAAGCTTTGATATTTGGAAAATACATACTTAACGATTTTATATAGATAAATAAATTAACGCCAGGTGACAGATTCGTGAATCTTTTCTCTATTAAGTTACTGTATAAATTTGGGTCTATTGAAACACTAGTATTATCTCTGACCCTAGAAATGTTTTTTCTTCTATACATATGAATTAGCTCAGAATACAGTTCTTTCTGTATTCTGAGTGAATTAGATAATCTATATATTGAAAAATCAATGCCACTTTTCGTTGTTATTTTATCACTTAAGAACGGGTTCACCTATCCAAACCAAATGTTTAGGCTTTGTTCGGACTATGTAGTAGATGGTTTATGTGAAGTTTATCACACCCGGGCGAAGCCGGGGCGGATCGCTAGTAGTCTATAAATAAATGAAAACTATTTTTGTTTTATTGATATAATTACCCATTATCTATTTGTAACAGACGCGTTTTTTTAGGTTTACATTTTTATTTCAATTCATAATGTATGTACATATATATATCGAAAATGGTAACGCACCTTCATATCATTGTGGCTCGGTTACAATACAGAACACAGTAAGGTAATAAATAAGGTACCTTAATTGTGTTTTAAGCTACCGGACGTTGCTCTACCTCTGTGAAAAACACGTAAAAGATGTTCTATTCATCCCGTTCTGGAGGGGGTTCGATAGACCTGAGTACAGCAGTCTTGTTAAGAGTCGAGCGTGCGTCTCGCTTTGACCTCGCTCTTCTCTGCCCTTTTATATAGATATATAGAGAATCGTTCCTAATACGTTCCAACCACAGTTTTCGCCTGTTATAAAGCAATAAGAAATAATCCCGGCGACAAAGAACATGATCCAAACACCCCTTTTTCGAGAGGTCCGTTAAACCTCGGTGGAGTAAACAAAGCCTCACTCCGGCCCAAGGGTATCGCTTCGATCTCGTTCTTCTCTTCTCTTATAAAAGATAATCATTCCTAACACGAAACCGGTTCAGTTAAAGTTCTCACCTGTTATAAGGCAATAAGAATGCAATCCCGGCGATAAAGAAGAACGCATAGAGCACGTTACACACATCTTCTCCTGGAGGTGGTCCGGTAGACTCCGTTGCAGCAGACAAAGGCTCACTTCGAGCCGAGCGGATCGCCTCAATGCGGGCGTACCCGCGCCCGAGGGACTCGTTCATGTCTCAGGACCTTTATTTACATCACTAGCCAAAGATACGTTGAAACGATAGAATTAGCTATCACTACTTTTGTTTATCTTCATAAACAATTAAATTATATTAACATATGTTTATGATTACATTAAGCTGAACTCAACACTCATATTCTCAAACAACTTTGTCGACGTGTTAACTTTCCATAGACTTATTAATGGTTATATGATTTTAACAGCGAGGACGGTCATATAAATCGATAGATATTTGCAGACCAAATAACAAAATATTCCTTAGCGCCGTGTGACAGCGACTGGGGTAGGCAGTCACGACGCATGCGTCATTAGCATCGATTATAAGTGCAGGGAAGCGGGTTCCAAAATTTTACTTCTTGTTTGTACATCTACCTAGTTTCATAACAATAATTTAGTTTTGCTGTAAACTGTTATATAAGTGCCAATAAATACATTAATCAGCTCCATGCAATAAATCAACCGTTTAACTTTTTCCGCGGACGTAATAAGAAAACAGAGTTGACTTGCTAGGGCACAAAAGGTTAATCATCGCCATCTTTTGGAATCGCAATTCAAAAAACATTTTAATATTTCTAAAAAGGTAAATTATCTCTGCACGTTCCGATTTAACGGGATTGAAAGGAATCGAATGAATTAACATTTATAATTATATAAGATAACTTTCCTTCAAAATCTAGAATCGAGTTGAATTAGTCCGTTATATCGATTCAGATAGAAACGAATTATTTGAATTGAATCTCTCTTGAAGATACTGCGATGACACCGCTACAAAAGTAAGGTAAAGAGTATTGACAAAAAGGTAATTAGGTACTTGGATGGATGGATGAACAAAATATGAGACTTATGGTAGGTGTGAGAAAATGTTCAAAGTATGAAACGCCAGCAAAGCGTGTCCACATTGCCGGCTGCGTTACCTCGTTTTATAATTTCTTTTATTTTTTTACTGTATTTTTTACCAAGCATCAAGCAATTTTACAAAACTTCATCGAATAGACTCCAAAAGACTTCGCCTCCGCCGGCCGCGGTCTTTGAATGTACACGTTTAATCGAAGTTTTCTACCCATTAGAAGAAAAACCTGTTAACATGTTATCATATACATAGCAACTAACTTAGAGAGCAAGTCCCCAGTCTAGTCCTTAGCGTACTTACCACCCTCGACTTCATTTCCACATTTCTAGCACATGTGGAATTATTATGGTAAGAAGTAGAAAAGGTAAAGTATATAGACATAGTATTGATCTTGTAAAGAGTATCTAATAGTTATGTTTTTATCTATCTACCGATAAATCTAATGTATTTCGATTTTTCTTGTATGGCTAACGCCTAACGTCAACTTCAAAATCAAATCTAATAAAAGGATTGTTTCAAATGAGAAAATCTTTCGTATTATCGTCTTTATTTGGTAAAAAAAAAATATAAGATACAACGGTCGATGACCATAAAGAAATTTACATATAAAGTACTTCTGTGAGCTTTTCCAATTGGTCTGAGCTTACCACACAAACTTATTTGTAACATTTAACTTGCCAGTTTTACAATTTATACCTAGTTCCATCAAAACCTTGGCTTAAAAATTACTTTAAATGGTTGAGCCGAGAGTGAAAGCCCATCTATAGGGTCCGTGGATGGCATGGGATCTCCATCCGGTATGCTCAATTCAAATTTCTGGAGCAGGTGCGTTAATAACATGAAAAGTTCAGACCTGGCTAGTCCTTCGCCGATGCAACGTCTCTTGCCTGATAATAGAGAAAATATAGTAAGGAGTTTAATAAGATCGTCCAGTCTAAAAATACACGTCCCTCTATAATTTGTTTCACACATTTTACACTCAATCGTCTATCTTCGGATGTGAATTTTTAAACACGAAGATCTTAGAGAACGTAGACCACATAACATGAAACTCGCTCGCACTTCTAGAGCGAGTTTCTTGCTCTGTGATCTATACTATGGTCATATTTTTAATAATAGGCAGCATAACTCGTTAACATTTTTATAAGAGAATATAAATCTTAATATCTAGATTTGTGTTAGATACGAGTACTTTCGTAGAAACTACCTCATATACATGTGATTAGGGACTCAAAATGTTCCTACACTAAGCCCAAACTTTATGATACTTTTAATTAAGTCTAATGAATCAATGAAAACAAGATCAGAGCAGTGCTGATTATGAAAAAAAACTGTCATACGTCATACATTTGTGGTAACATCTCCAGTTCGCTCGAAGCGTTTCGCTTCTACGTTTATCATCCGTATAGCGAAGGAATGGAACTCATTGCCTGCGTCTTTGTTCCCTGAACAGTACAATTTGGGTGTCTTCAAGTCTAGAGTGAACTTTCCATCAGTTGAGATAGCGGTCAAATGCTTGCCTATCTAGCATAAATAAATAAACAAGAGCTGATTACCTATGCCTTAACAACGTCGAGAAGTTACAAGTCGAAAATATATGGTAACTATTGAAAATATTATAATTTATATGTCAATTAAAACCGTAAAATTGTATAACCTTACTAAGTATAAAACCAATATAAAACTTTACCTATGCCGAATGGCATTAGCCATTCATCTTGAAGTATATTCCCTTCTTTTGTTAGAAATCTTTCGGGACGAAACATTTCAGGATCCTTCCAGTGGCTTCCATTATGAAGGTCATGCATAGCCAGTAATACGAATGAGCCCTAAAATAAGGGAATATTATACATTTCTTTTCAAGATCGATTGCGGATGAGCGGTAAATCGTGCGACTTTCTCAAGTTATGCGGATATGTACTCGCTGTGATAATGGTGAAGAAAATCATCAGGTTGAAACCGGCATGACCAAGACCGTTCGAGGATATGTGTCTTTCATAAACCCATCTATATCTGTGACCAATTGACGGATCTGGATTATCGCTCATAAGTTAGTTCAAAACGTTTCACTTCTACATTCATCATCTGTACAGCAAAGGAGTGAAGCTCATAATCTAAGAGTGAATATGTTTCTTCTAGGGGAGCATGTTAAGACATCACTTTTGATCAGGTTAGATGGTGGTCTAATGCTTGCCTATCATGCATAAAAAGAATGGCGTAGCTAGATTATTTTTGAGAGAAGTCAAGTCCTTAATGTGAGACCAAAATATGCAGATGATATCATTCAGGTTTATATGCGATCTAGATAGATAGATAGATAATACTTTATTGATTCACTTTACAAAATGAGATAATACATAGGTAACAAATAAGCGTATACGTAAAGTATCACAACAGGCGGCCTTTTCACTAATAGCGATCTCTACCAGGTCTATAGTTGTCAAATTTTAGCCTATCAGAGCCGAAGTAGAATACCACATTGTGTGTTGTGTATATTTCTACTAAAAATTAACATATTCTAAGATTGAAAAAAGTATAAAAGCACTACCTTGGGTATTACGTAGTTTCCTAGTTGAGCATCCTCAAGAGCCATCTTCGGTATGCCGACAGCAGCCACAGTTGAAATGCGCAACGTTTCAAGCAGTACTGCTTCCGTATACACCATTCTGTATAAATAAATGGCTTGTATTCTAGATGACATTTACCAACTAACCTTTTAGCGTATAAAATAATACAAAACGCAAGCGTGTGTAAGGCGAATTCGGTGAGCGTTATTACAATTATTCCGAGTCAATATGCATGTTTTTATTTGGCGGCAAAATTTTGACAAAAATTTTGTACTCTACGAACTTAATTCATTCCACAAATGCGCACTAAGCGTTTTGCCTCCACATTCATTGTGCGAACCGCAAAGGAATGGAACTCCTTACCCGAGTCGGTGTTTCCTGATGAGTACAATACCTATGGGAGTCTTCAAGTCACGAGTGAATAGGTATCTTCTAGGCAAGCTTGCTCCATCGTCGACCACATCGTCGCTTACCATCAGGTGAGATAGTGGTCAAAAGTTTGCCTTTCATGAATAAAAAAAAAACTTAAGTTTTTTTAACACAACTTCAAAAAGGCATGTTTATAATTCGACTGAATCACATTCTTAATATGTATCGGTGTGTTGTGTCTTGTGGTTTGAAATATAAATGTAAAGTCTAAGTTCATTGCCAAATATCATAGAATGTAATGAAAGAGGTGTGAAAGCTACAGCTAGGAATATGTAGGTATAATAAATAGTTATGTAACTAATAGGTAATATGCATTTTTGAAATACATCAGAACATTCAGTTTTTAATAAAACCGGAGTCTGAGCAGTCTGACTCGCGCACCGAGGGTTCAGTACAGTATTGTATGTAAACAGTTAGTCGATCGAGGTAATTGAAGATTTTTGTCTATTGTATTCCCATCTTGAACAAAAAAGGGTTTCAGATTTTATCAGTCACTTGTATGAGACCTTGCTTCTTGCCATAGTTCGATATTCTTGATTTTCGGGAGTTCCCTATAGGTTTTAATATACTTGATTTTTGCGCGTGCCAAAAACCCTAAATAAATGGCTTCAATAGTTGAATTTATTTTATAGCTTTAAAATTTTTACAGCTTTATTAAGGACCTTTACATTTATTATTAATTACAACTTGATATCACCAGGGGTTCTTGACAGAGGTTATAGACCGACAAACAGATGGAAAACTAAATAATTATATTAGGATTCCTTTTTCTTTTTGAGGTACGGAATCCTAAAACAGAAAAATAAAGGCGGGTAGTGTAAACGATATTGTTTCTTTTTTATTTCAAACGTGAACCTGTGCTTGTAACCTGTTTATCAAGTAGGTTTTATGATATTTATAACACAACATTGCATCGATCTTGATTTAAAATAAAACGAATTAAATGCAGCATACTTTTGCAAGGCGTTGAAAAAAATACATTATAAAAATAATTGTAATACTTCGTCAATCAATTTATATGTCTACGTATTAAGGAGGTTCCATCAGTAAACGATGCAAGACCTATATATTATACGAGTATATACAGTGGCGGATTTATCAGCAGGCTGAGTAGGCTGGAGCCTAGAGCGGCAGATTTTAAGAGCGGCAAATTTGTGACCATCTTTTTTTTACCTAGTACACATTCATGCTAATTGGGGCAAAGGTGGTGTAATATAGAGCCCACACTATCGTCCTAATTACACCAACTTTCTTGATGAAATTGTAACTTTATGACTTGGGAATCGTAATATTTAATTGACAAAAATATCGTAATTAATATGATTTTGAACTAGGATTGTACAGATCGGAAAGGGCGGTAAAATTTGAGTAGCCTACTTGCGGCAAATGTGTAAATCCGCCACTGAGTATATATTAGGCTACTTTCTCGTTATTTAAAAAACAATGCGTGCTCCATCGTTACTTAACATCAGGTGATATATTGGTCAAATGTTCGGCTGTCCTAGATATTTATTTATTTATTTATTTATAAACAGATGCTTGTTGCGCTTACAGCAATGCCAAGACGCACAACAAACTAAAATAAAATTTACACTATTATTAGGAACAAACTAAAATAATAATTTACACTAATAAGACTATTATTAGGAACTTAAAAAATAAGTTATATACCTCATGTAATCAGAGTAGCGCATGTTGAATATATCTACATCTGGTTCTTTAGCAATTAAGTCATTAAGCAATCTTAGGGCTTGAGTTGTTGGAGCAAACAGCGCAGTTTGTGTACGGACTGTAGGAGTAGCAAATAAGCGCCGCGTACGCAGCTACCGCAGCTGGTCAGGGACAGAGAGTGAACAGTGGGATAGCGTGGTGGGATTATCTATTTTATTGTTCATTAACAAGTAGTAGTGTAGCAACAAGTCACATTTTCGCCTAAGCTCTAATGTGTTGATACCCACCATGCCTGCTACGAAAAGGGATGGGTACATGTAAGGATAATATCCATATATCTTCATATACAGATATCGCCCGAAATTCTTATGTACTTTTTCAATCATCATTTTATATTTATTTTCATGTGGGCTCCAAATTATAGCATTGTATTCTAATTTACTTCTCACATGATGACGAGATAAAAAAAAACAAAACAATTAGCCATGCGATACAGAACTTTGCAATGATGCAATGGAAAAATAATGTTTCATCTTCGTCTACTTTAATTATTTTCAATAGGAGATCAATCGAAAGAGATTCAGTTTTTATGAACATTTTTTACCTGGTTCGGTCATTAACCGTCGGATATCTGTCATGCCCGATCATCTCATCTATCTCTTGGTGGAGCTTCCTTTGAACGTCCTCGTTTCTAATCAAGTGGAGCATCATGAACGTAGCAGTGTTGGTCACCGTTTCCATGCCAGCTTCCAGTAAGTCCAGGCATATGACTTGCAGATCTTGTTGTGTAACTGTTTGAAAGCAATAGTTAACAAACTGCTTGCGTCTTTGTTCCCCGAACGGTATAATCTGGGAGTCTTCAAGTCTCGAGTGAATAGGTATCTTCTTGGCAATCATGTCACATCTTTGGCCGCATCATCACTTTCCATCTGGTGAGATAGTGGTCAAAGGCTTGCGTATTCAACATAAAAAAAAAATACATTTTAAATTATGGTAGCATTTTACGCTCGCTCGAAGCGCTTAGCAAGTTACTGCGACAAGGCGAGTTTATTTGCACAGTATATAGAATAACACGTGTTTTTATCTATCTTTAGTGTCAGGTTTTTCAGGACACTTAATAAAGGAAACCGGCATGACTTAACGACTGTTATCTTTGGAGTAACAACTGGACCTACGCGACGTCTTAACGTACACTCCGAAGCATGGTAACACACAGTACATAATTAATCGCAAGCAAAGCTTATAAGAACCGACTTCACAGCTTTATCTTCGGAACCTTGATCAGATTTAATGTATTGCACACGCATTATTGCCAATAACTCAAAAACTAGTCAATTTTAATTCAATGGGACCACATGAAAAGCACCAGCTTTGAAATAAAAAAATAATCATCAAAATCGATTCACAACGAAAGAAGTTATGAGGTAACTTTTGAAATCGGTCAAAAACGAGAACATCGTCAATGTAGTCCACAGAATACGCATTATTGACGATATTTCAAGAACTACTGATCAGATCTTGATCAAATTTAAGTGGGACCAATTGGAAAGCAACATCTTTGTCTAAAAAATTTTTTTCCGAAATCGGTTCACGTGGAAAGAAATTATGAGGTACACATATAAAAAAAAATACAGTCGACTTGTGTACCTCCTTATTTGGGAAGTTCGGTAAAAAATCTCACGGCCTCTCACAAAATCACTGGCCTGACTGAACACTGATAGAACCTTGTTAATTACCGCGCTACGAGTAATATACAAACAACAAACAACCGCTTTTACACTCACAGCCCCGCACTTAGTTCAAAGACTAGTACGTGGGTGCCGACAGCATTTACATATTACACACATATCACACCCAGAACCAGAAGCACTCTTCCTTGGGAAGGAAAATTGTGCTCCTGGTTCCGTCCATGGTTAGATTATATTTATTCTTCTTGGTATTTTCTATTAGATGAGATAGTGGTAAAAATGCTTGCATATTCTGTATTAAGCATAAAAAGTGTTTCGCCTGCATATAATCCATGCAGTGCCAAAACCAAAGCCCCGCGACGTCCGTGCTGTAAGGACTTCTGGATTTAACGATGAAACAGTACATTTCTGTGTTGTTTTGGAGACAGACGCGATAGTTACTGGGTATATGTGTGCGGCATAAGCATCGTGCGTCACTTGTTATTGCCAATTGTCTTTGAACAGCTAGATAATTATGCATAGTATGTCAATGACAGCTTGCTAACTCATGTCCGAATATTCAATAAAAAATCTCTCAAAGAAAACATAATTTGCGTTTGAATTTCCTAATAATTAATTTGATTTTTTTACAGAGGGTTGAAGTTACTGTTTGGCCTGAGCTATCACTATTAGAGGCTGACCGAATAACAATTTGTACAATGAAGATAATGAAGTTCTGACAAATAAAATATACATAAATACTTAATCGAACTCCTAAAACAGGACTTCAGTCACTTTTTATGCTGAGTAATGATGGTGAATTCTTAGTAAAAATAAAAGAAAGTGAAATCTATGTCGAAAACAATAAAAGGAACAATCAATAAAAACAAAGGCTCTACAAATTATAGATAGAGTACTTACAGGGTTCATCATACTGTTCATTCGTTTCAATGATAAACGCATCAATGACATCTCTGGGACAGTTCACGTCGATTGTATCTCGGTGGTCTTTTATGGTCTCCTGCAAAATAATAATACTAAGAAAAATCCTTACAAAATAAAGAACAGAGGAGCAGTGTAAATAAAAAAGGAGGCAATGGGAATGCAAACAATTACTTTTTTAACAAGTAACAACATTCACATCGAGTGAATAGGTATTATATCTTCTAGGCAAGCATGTCACATCTTCGGCCGCATCATCACTTTCAATCAGGTGAGATAGTGGTCAAATGCTTGCCTATTCCACATAAAAACCGAGACCTCTGGCGGAAAAGCTCTGGGTTATCTTCGCTATTATTTTTAATAAGTAGCAACACACAGAGACCTCTGGCGGAAAAGCATTAGATAATATTTCTTTAGGGATGCAAACTATCAATTCGTTTTGACATTTAAACCACATCTTTGATAATATAATCTTAAAAACACGTCAAGTTATTATGTACATTATTTTAATGACGTACTGTTGCGTACAAGCAAATTCCTTTAATTAAACAAAAAGTTTTATAGATAGCAATATATGTGACGCAATCAATCAATGACGCATTTGAAGGCAATAATTGTATTATGTATTTACTTATTTTGAACTTATTGAAATCGTAAATTCAACAGAGACTTTAACTGTTAAATAGACTCTTGACTTGAACCCGTAAATCAACTTACGTCTCTTATCAATTAAATTCGACGTCAGCCAAACACTTGGTATGTTCGAGAACAACGTTCATCTTCTCGATATCTTTCCAGATTATGGTTATGTTTATGTATGCATAGCAATTAAAGTTTGATTGCAGTCAATATTTGGTCTGCATGAAGATGACTGAGTAAATGTCACTGTGTAATATCATATTAGTCAAAAAATTACCTACCTCATTGCACAATTTAATTACAAACAAACAAAAAAACTCCAAAACTTTAACATTTAACTGTGTGGGTGCTGGAAACATTTACATATCATCTCCAGAATCAGCAGCATAAATGTTCTTTGGGAAGGAAAATTGTGCTCCTGCTGGGAATCAAACCCAGGTAGAGAAGGCAAATACTTGCTTACCGCGCCAGGTCGCCAACTGATCTTCATCCTATCCTACTAATATTATAAAAGCTAAAGTTTGTGAGTGTGTGAATGTTTGTTACCACGTATCTTTGTAACGAATTAACCGATTTTGATGAATTTTATAATGTAGATGATTTAGGTTCTGGAATAACACAAAAGGATTAAACTTTGTAACTTAATTAAGGCGGACAAAGGCGCGGGGCACGGCTAGTATAGTATAGTATTTTGAACAATTTTATGTTTATATTTTTAAAACACGAGCTTCCATAAAGAGTATGGTGTGTATTTTGCTGAGAGAAACCAAGTACAGGCTGCCACAAACTCACCACACTGACCGGTTATATACGAACTATAACAACTATAAGCAGGAGCCCCTAAAAGGTATAATTCTAAAAATCTAAAATTTCGTATCATAAAGGTTCTAAAAATCTAAAATTATGTATCGTCACCTCAATGAATCCGTGGAGCTCCTTATGTATGGACCTCAGCTTCGTGTATCCAATCAGATCAGGTATGACATATCTCAAAAATGGCAGAAAAGTTAGCACCCCGCCGCTCATATCCACTGCTTTGAACAATTTTGTGATAATAGAGCATAGGTAGTTCAGCCGAGGATCGTCCAAATTATACCTGGTGAAGTGTGTTAGTATTTGACATATATTTTTATACATTACAGCTGACCCGGCAAACATTATTTCTAGAAAATATTTTTTTAGTTCAATAAAAAAATAGGGGTTGTTATGTTGTTCGTAGAAGGGTGAAAATTTAGGGTTGTATGGATTTTTAAATGCTAATTCATAAAAAAAATATCTGTCCGAAAAAAAAATAAAAATTGGGTTGGGCCACCCATATCACTTAGGGGGATGAAAAATGGATAACAACCTTTTCTCAGACCTACCAAAGGTGAATATAAAATTTCATCAAAATCGGTTCAGCCGTTTCGGAGGAGTATAGTAACAAACACTGTGACACGAAATTTTGTATGTTATTATGTATCAAAAAATCACGGCCCGCCTGTTTGAAGCGGTCACTGTTGCTTATGTACCTGTACACAACACACGTTGACGACTTTATTAAGACTTTTTGAAGGACTCTATGTTAAAGCGTTCCAGGAAAACCAAAGATCATTTAGAATTTTGCGAGTATACTTTTATCACAGACGACCATTACCGTCTTAATAGATAAATGTCTAAATTCCATGACTCGATATATTATGAGGATGAGATTCCAAGCGGGCGATAGCGAGAAAAGCTGTGGTTACATCACGATACGATACTCTATATAAATTAGTTTCTATAATATATACGAGTTCAAAAAACGAATAACCCGCTTCAATCGCAAATATTTCCGAAACTATTCATCAGATCTTGATAAAGTTTTAATGTGGTCCCATCATCTAGAACGTATACCCCTTTCGAACAAAACAATAACTTTTTAAATCGGTTAATAAATATCGGAGTTCTGAGGTAACATACATAAAAAAAGGTTCCGACGAATTGAGAACCTCCTCTCTTCTTCTGAACTCTGTTTTTAAAAAAACTTTCAGTGCCCATGTGCTTAACCAACATTTAACTGAACATCAGGTAAGAAAGTGGTAAAATTGATAGTAGCCTGTACGAAATCAAAAATAAAACAACATATAATTATTATTGATATGTAACAAAATAATTATCTTTCAATTCTCACGCAAAAAGCATTCAACAAGTAAATAAAAAGCGTATCTCTTACATATTTTTCATTAATCGTTCAGTGTGAAGAGTAGAGTTTATCAATCATTGCTATGTGATGAAATAAGTTGATCCAAAACAAATATAGAGACGGCTGATGTATTGTTTATTTGACTCTATAACAGCACCTTTTCATCGTATGTAAGTTTTGTCTGAAATCGTACAGATATGCTGTCAAGTTCACGTTGGAACACGCGATTATTTGATGCAACTAACTGATTTCTCTCATTAAGACACAAATTAATTAAAAAAATACTTATACTTTAACGACGGAAAGAAAAACCTATCTAAGTCGGGTTAGTTACAACATTTATGACTCAAGAACGGCTGAATCGTTTTTTTTTTCTTTGATTTGTTTGATTTGTCTTCGCACCGAAAAACTATTAAGACATGGGAGAAAAATCTGAAAAAAATAATTTTCTTATACATTTTAATGAACAGGTTTTTGATAATATTTCCAGAACAGATTGTAATGTTTACAATCTATCTATAGTACGAGAAACTAATTATTTCATACTTTTTTTTCGTAAATTTTTGATGTTTTAATATTTATTAAGGGGCATACGTCAATGCGAACTCCTTTTTAACTATAGCCAATTATCCCCCTTCCACTTTTTCACATAAAGGTGTGTATTGCGTAAATTACATCGGCGGTTACGCAAGGTCTCGCGTGGCTATCTTTGATTGCGTGAGATTTGATTTTTTTTGCTTTATATTTATGAACGTAATTAATATTTTAAGAAGAAGGCATAATTTATCGTATCACACAGATTACGACGAAAACATATTATTTTATTTATTTCGTACATTATTAATCCAAAATAAAACCGTTTAAAAAAACACGCGTTTTAAATGAAATTCTGGCTAATAGATATAGTAACGAAACGAACTACACAGTGCGGCTATGGATATAGCACTATGTTTGTTTCGTTTTGAAATAAAATTATAAATAAGTGTTTTGTTTTATGTAGTTAAAGTAATTTAAGTTGCAAATTTTCTTAATTAATAAGTTTTATGTGAATAACCTTGGGTGGGTGAATTGGAAATCTGTAATGCCCACCCTCGGCATGTTTTCTTTAATAAATAAATAAATAAATAGTACTTTAGCTAGTATATATAGTAGGAAACACGTTATAGATTGTAATTTGAAGGAAAACGGTGACTTCAACTCAAGAATATAGAATATATTTAAAATTTGCATAGAATATTTATTCTAACTGTCATATAAACGCTTATCAATATTTATTTATTTTGAAAAGTATTTTTTTAAATATATTTTACTGCAGAGATGCATCTAAGTGGTTTAGATAGCAAGGTCAACAAGGTAGTTTTATAGAAGACATCATATTTCACTTAATTTCAGTAGATTTCTGTTTTAGTCAAACACACATCAACCAAAACCACAAAAAATAATTTTCTACTAATCACACTGTAATATTATTACTTCTTTTTTGTTATTTAAAAAGTTTCGGACGAATCCATAAATGTACATTTAGTTATTTATTATCATTATTTATTACACATTTACACACAAGCTTTCGGATTTATAATATTATTGTGATTATACTGGATATAGATAATCTTGCTACTATTATAAAACCGAAAGATTGTAAGAAAATGTGTATTATTTGTTTTCTCTTCACGCTGTAACGGCAGAATGGATTTGGATGAAATTTGGAATGCACATAGGTTATACCTAGGATTAACACATAGGCTACTTTTTACTCGATAAACGCGAGCAAAACCATGTAGCTAGTGTTTCTCATAAATTCTATTATGAGCGCATGCAAGTTTGGCATGAGGTATCCCTGTAACTGCTGAAGCTGAACTGATTTAATGAAATTAGCTATGTAAAGTATATACCTATCTAAATATTTTTTAGTACGTTTATATACATCTAAATCACACTAATATTAAAAATGCGAAAGTTTGGATGTAAGTGTGTGTAAGTATGTTTGTTTTCTCTTCACTCTGTATCTGATTGTGCACAGCTTATAACCGGGATTAAAATATAGGCTACTTCTTTTAACTTCTATAAATCGGGCGAAGCCCCGGGGCACGCCTAGTAATACATAAGACATAAACCCAACGAAAAGAAACAGAATAAGCAAATATTAGATTGTATACCTTTTTCCTGCAACAAGTCGCCACAGTATATTGACGTTCGTCATATGAAACATCGTATTGATAAGAACTGGTTTACCGGCATCTTTCATCCGTAATTTAACAATAGCTCTGCACTCCTCTTCAATATAACTCTCCATGAAATGCGTGTTGTATCCGAAATTTTTGACCCATTTCAACACGAAATTCCGCGTTTTACTCCATTTAGCACCATCAGAAAATACCAAACCTGGCAATATTGTTAAGATGATCAAAACGTTCGCTTTTTACAGCTAAGAGATATCGGACATGGCCAAATTTGATTTCTCCCAGCAATCTGGAATATGTTAAATTGTCTGTCTACTATCTCATGAATATTCATTTCAATATTTAATTTGTTAATTGAAACGCAATCAAAGCTTAAAAAACTGACTTCATCGCTTATATTTCGGTTTTGGCTTGACGGATTACGCTAAAAATGTATATGGGACTACCTCTGAAGTATACTCTACCAAACAAAAAAAAAACATCAAAATCACTTCATAATTCGAGGAAACAAACATACATACTTACATACATAGGCTGATAAACGATAGCTCTTTTGCGTCGCGCAATCGTGTAAATAGATAATTGTCAAGTGCCTCTCTTTTCTCCTTTTCTTCTCCTTTGTTAAACGATAGATCATACACATAAGAAGATGAGCTTACCTAGTTTTTTTCCGAAGGATCTCATGGTATACAGGTAGCCGTCGGGGCGTCCTTGGAAGACGTCTCTTGACGACACTTCCTTGATGAGATCTCTCCCAGACACCACTACGACGTTGATGAGCCCCAGTCTCAGACCGAGTATGTCGCCGTACTGCTGGTTCCATTGCTGCCACAGCTTGAAATGATTCTTCACGTACCTTAACTCCAAACATACCGACAAAATGTTCCCTAGAATAGGCAGCGGTTTTGGTCCTAAAATTGTGCATCAAATATTATGTATTTATATTCTGCATTGTTTGCAATTATACATTGACCGTAATATTTTTAAATGAATATAAACCTGGTGGATATAAACGATGACACTTGTAGCATTTAATAAAGTACAATAAAAAAACGCAAAATATAACAGTAACCCACATCCTCGTAAATCCGACTTTGTAACACTGGGATGGCTGTAGTAATGCTTGTGGCAGGAAGTCAGGAAGTATATTAACAGATCTAATGTTATTCAAATTAGGTAGAGTTTATAATAAATTCTTTTTAACTCTTGTGTTCGTCATGGGAGTTCAGAGGTGAGGATAAAATATATTTTTCTTTGTTGTACCAAGTATACAGTCATATAGGTACGTAGTTGTTCTCACTCCGCAAAACGTTCTCGCTGCATACTTACTAAAGTTCATTAAATCAAATAATGAGATTATGCATAGCTTACCTATTTGTATACTTCTTCCTTTGGTACTCAAACTCTTTCATGTCTCTCAAGGATCTCCTCTCTATACATCGACTCTGCCCTAAAGGTCTGCTAAGACCTCAAATAGCACTTCTATCAATATAACAATTAAAATGTAGTACCGTCCAAAATGAATACAGTATTAAAACATGACTGCTTTTGCTTGGTGACAGATATTTGGTTCTTCTTCCAGGTGATTTATTTTTTATTCGTTTAAATGAGTTAAAGATACTATGCTCGCGTATTCCATTCTCTACTTGCCTCTACCATTTTCTTGCGAGCTGTCTCTTTTCACTTTACGCGCATTCATATTCCTACTACGGTCTAAACCGACTGACTTCTAAAAATTTTAGATTCTTCTAAACACGGGCTGGTATTTTATTTATAAGCAGTACCCCTCAAGTTCTAAAAAAATCATTAGCGTGTATGGACTCTCCATCATACTCTCTGACTCCGCAGCTCCGAGCTTACGCTCTCCAGCTGCTGCAGCGCAGGGACTGAAATAGTTGTGCAGGTTTTTTGTTTGGTATTAATATTGTTTATAAGAGAGTTAATTTATGAGAGAGTACCATGAAAGTACCATTTATGAGAGTTTTGTAAAAAATGTGGGCTTGAGCTTCCACATCAGCTAACATTGTTATGAAATCACTGTTAGTAGGAGGAGCATATTTTCGTGATGATGGCAGTATATAAAATAAAGTCTTTGTACACCAGTTTATCCTAATAATAAAAAAAAACATCGATGAGATGAAAATAAATAATTAAAATTGAATAATATGCAAATATAATCATATTTATATAAGCTTAGTTACATAAACATATATAAACCTTGTATGTATTATCTATATATCAATGACCAGAGAAGTACTTAGACCTGTTTTCATTTTATTATTATAAGCATATTATAAATAATGTTTATTTATGATTTCGCATGGACTTGCGATAATACCTATCTATGCAACGACCTGTTATCGAAAGTGTTCATATTAAGATTTAATAGTATAAAAGATTGATTGATTGATTTAGGTACTAAGTATATTATATACCTACATACAAATATAAATGATATTAGTAGTGCGGTCCGCCTGGTCGATCTTTACTGATTAACAAGGTTTAATAACTGATTTGCTATGTTCACCAGGATGCTTGGATGGGTGACCGTTCAGTGGGATTTTCAACTGATTGTTATCGTGTTTCGGAAGGCACGTTAAGCTGTCGGTCTCGGTTGTTAGTCGAAAGACAACAGTCGTTATAAGTGGTTTTTGAGCGGTGTTCGAAGTGACGGCGATACCTATTGTGGGCATTCCTATTTGTGGCACTTTTGTAGTCGTAAATAAACATTGTCAATTTTATTAACCAATTCCAATACATACTGCACCTACCTGCTGGACGCCGCGGATTAAACCGATTACAAAATTTAAGGTTTTAAAAAGCTCTAAACGCTTGCTCTCCGGACTAATAGACAAAAACCTTTAACGAACGGTATTTTTAAACTAGTACCGGATCTTGGTCATTCAGCCATGTCGGATAGCCTGAAAAATCCTGACACTAGAACCATCTAGAATTGCCTACTATACGACAAGCAAGCAAGCATACAAATGTATGATATTATAAGATCCTTTTGTTTTAAGTCTTTAAGGGCTATTTGTGCTTATGTGTGTGATGTTAATGTTTCCGGTTCACGCAATACAAGCCTTTGACCTCAGGATGGGTCGGTAACTGCGAATGTGTTTGTCATATTTCTAGACACTATTAGGACAATTTAAATCTTCTCTCCAATTTTTCATCCTTTAGAAACTGGACTGAGGAAGCTTCACCAAACCATTATTTGTACTAAATTGCTAATTTTATTATTTGGAGAATATTTTTATCTGAATCTTATTTTATTGTTGATTTGAAATCACAGATAAATAACGCGAACAGGTTCTAATATTTGTGTGTGATTCAGATCAAAGTAAAAAAAGTAAAATTAATGCAACCGGCGTCATTTCTATGAAAAATAATTTTACTAACCATCCCGCTAAAATCTGCTATTTATAAAAAGATAGGTCCTATAGTTGACATAAGGGGGAGTTAAATATACTATCTACATAATTAGCAACGGAATAATTTAGTATCCAATACTAATAACATTATAGTTCATAAGTAAATATTATGATTGCGTCTTATCGCCCTTCTGGGGGGTACAGTATCGTTTACTGAGAATATTCCGTCATCAAAAGTACCTACATTAATAAGATACTATAATAAATAACTATGCATAGGCAGAAAAGGTTGCCATTTCCGCTTATTTGAAGCGTATCCTGTACTGAATGACTGGGTAATTAAGTTCGTAAATTATATTCACTATCACTAACCACTATACGTACATTTTAATGTTTCAATGTGCGTGGATCCGTAACAGAGGAATATCGAAAAATTTTCAGATCAGTCTTCGATTTTGGTATTTTTGTAGTCGGAAATCAATTGTATTCGAGAAGTCTGACTTGCGCACCGAGCGTGATCATAACTTTTTGATCAGCTAAAATCATGTCGCATTCAATAAAAACAATAGATAATGTTTATTGATATAGATTATACCTAGTATTAACATATAGGCTACTTTTTAACTTGATAATAGCGGGCGAAGCCGCGGGGCACGGCTATTAATATATAAAACAAAAAAGTCGGGTTTGTTACAACACTTATAACTCGAGAGCGGGTGAACCGATTTTAATGATCAATGATTTGTTGGATTTATCTCAAAAAATTAGGAAAAAAAATATTTTTCTCTAACATTTTGTAACGGAATTGGGGTTTTGATGTATTTCGAAAATTAATGCGGTCGAAGCCGCGGGGAACAATTAGTATCTAAATAAATAGAATTCTAAACATGGAAGAAAAATTGGGTCTACAGGCGATGGTAATATCGGATATGGTATAAAACTTATGAGCTTAACTCTCAGGCAGAGGAGCTTACCCTTGCCGCACGACGCGGGAGTTTGTGATTAGTAGATATTATAGGCGCTTACCATAAAGATTCCGGTGTTTTTTGCATCCAAAAATGACTTTTTCATTCTTCATCTATTGACGGACGGACGGAAAAAGTAATGAACAACACAAGTCAATGGATACCTCACTTCGCTCGGCCAATAACTGGTTTAGTGAGTAATTACTTTCTTGCAAAAAACCATCGTTAAAATCCGCAAGTGTGCAGAGCACGCAAGCGTCATCGATCTCTCAGCACAAACTGGTTATGATAGTCAGTCATGCAATCAAACCAAACAAATTGCTTTAGAAGATAAAGAACTTACATTTAACATGTATATTATTTACTTTGGGTCCATGCCCTGCACTTAACGTAGTAATCGCACCACACTTGAACTACTGTGAACGATTAATTTATAACATTATCATAGCGTTCAAATATATAAAACAGTCGGGATCCCTGGTACATCGCATTGTATGCTCGGACATTGAACGCGAAACAACTCGACTCGCAGACCCTATTTTTTAATATACGATCAATTAACAAGTGTCTAGTGATGGCTCCGATCAACGCCGATATTGATGCTAAGAATTTTGTTCCTGCGAAGAAGGCTCTGCCAGAAGTAGAAACAGAAAATGGGAATGGCAAAGCGACAAGCAATGGGTATGTAGATTTTTCAGATGAACATCGTGTTTCGTGTTGTAGTTAGGTTTTAGGTTGAATGTTGATTGATGTTCTAGCCCTAATTTAAGATAGTTTGCTCGCATCAAAGCGTTCACAATTTTACAGAGAACCTATGAATACAACAAATTTAATTTTAAATAAGCACGATCGTATATTAAGTATTTCAATTTAAATGAATTATCGTCATATTTAAAGATACCGAGTAACGAACTGGTAAACCTACCGCAACCAAATTTTATTGAGACGCTATACACTTCCTTGTTGTATTATTAGGTCAGGTCTAGGACAGGTGCTACAGAATTAAGTAATAACAACTATGTGATAATATCGATGATTTTGGATAATTACGGGCCTTAATAACGTTCCTACCATAACAATAATGTGTCATTGATAGATGCTAGAAAGATCCACAAAGAATGACGTTCTGTAATTCGCATCACAACAAGAGTCAATTGAAATGATCAATATCTATCAATTGGTATTGCTTATTATCAACAAGAATTAAGTCCTTGAATTCAAAACTGACGTCGGCTATTTATTTTTTATGCAATACAATGAATTTAAAAATTAAAAGTTTTAAATTCATTATTAGCATAACAACTTTAGTAAATGTTAAAAAAATATTTAAAGAATGTTGGGAAAACAGGTTTCAATACGGTCTATTTTTTGCAGCATATATTGCAAATGTTTCATCATAAAAATACTAATTTAAATTCCATCATCCAATCTTGATATAACAGTTTTTGTTATTCAACTAGGGGTCTACATTTCTCTGAAGATGGGATGCTTTATTTAGTGTGGTAATTTGTATAAAAATTGGCGTACGGAACCGTAATAATTCCAGAGTCTACAATATTTTACACTTATTATTTTAGCTCCATATGACCCTGAATAGTCTTGTTATATTTAATTACGTGCATTACAATCACGCAATTTGAAGATGATTATTATGTAGAGTCAGATAGAATATAGATATACCTATGTTTTATAAAATGTTGTGTCAGAGGTAACATGATAACGCCCGGTAGCAAACAGGCTCGTCGAGAGTTTTAAAGCTATTTGTTAATTTGAACGAGGTATTCCATTCATGATGAATATTAGTACAGCGCTCGATTTGAAAATGGCCGGTTTCGTCGACGTCTTTCCCACCAAACTTGATCGTTATCTGTACGGTGATTTATTTTATAGTTTATTTTTTTAAGATCAATGTGAATATGTGTCGGTGTTTTTGGTGTTGTGTTTATGATATTACTTATGTCTCTAAATAATTCCTATTATATTATAAATCCTGAAATGTTTTGTGTGTGTGAGTATTATATTTGACAAGAGATTTCTCTGTAAAGGCTTGATGGATTTTTATAAATTTGGTATGTAGATAGTCCAGACCCTGGTAGAGGATGTAAGCAAACCTTTATCTTTATTACGCAGAGAACACTACTAGTATGTAATAACAGCAATACTTTAACAGATTATGTTATATTGATTAGGAATAAATAATTATCTTAAAAAAGGAAAAAATACATGCTCTATTTATATTATTTTGAACAGTACGCACTAGTAGAAACACAAAAAACAGAGGAACTTTGACACTGATGGTTCGAGTTAATTTTGACTTTTACTTACACATAAATCTTTTCTTTCAGGTATTCATATGAGACTCTAGTGGAGACAGCCAACTTCCTCATTTCGAGGATACCGGTAAAACCCAACGTTGGCATCATTTGCGGCTCTGGGATGGGTTCGTATTGGAACGAGGGTATATATTCCGCACAATTACATATCTAGGCATGCACGTAGACAACGTAGCAAAATTGCTTTAGGAAGGCATCGGAAAAATACTTAATGAGATACGCATGGTTCGCTTCCGTGTATTGATTTACTCGTAAAACGATAGTACGAGTAAGGAGTATACTACGTTGGTACTCGCTATCATAGATTTATTATAATGAAGCAATTAAAATAATTGTGTATCAATGTCCGCGAATCTCTATCACATTCCGCCGCCTTTTTAATGCATGTAAATAATATAGTAGGTTATTTATTACCAGAAAATGCAGTACGTCGAGGATTGCAATTAGAACACGCACAACTGGACGAAATAACGCCGACGAAAAGTTGCAATATCAAGGGATCGTGTTCCCGTCGCGTCGTCGTCGGCTAGGAAAATCTAAACATGCAAGTGAAGGGCGAACCGTGGAGGCAAATAAATCTAAGCTAGCTTGACGCGTTTTTCTCTATTTTTAGCATAAACTGTTAAAGCTTTACGATTATAAATCAGCTTATCCAATTGTGACTACTGGACCAGCATGGGCTACATCTAGTTTAGGTACCTACTTAAGAAGAGAATTCCCTTGTTTTGATTTGTGTAGTACCCGCATTCTATATGATTTTTACAATGTGTTTGGGTTAAACCTAATAACACAAGTTTTCCTTAACACCAATTGAACAATATGACATTAACATCGAATGATGAAAAAAGAACATGATAGTTTTAAAATAATTATTACGTTTACTCATTAAAATTTGAACCTACACCAACAATGATCGTACAGTTCTAAAAAACTTGTCTTTTCCAGGTTCCTTGGCTGAGCACATAACGGACCCTATAAATATTCCATATGAGGATATACCGAATTTCCCTATAAGTACCGTGGAAGGCCACCATGGGCGTTTGGTATTTGGTCGTCTGGAAGGAATTCCGGTGGTTGCTATGCAAGGACGATTCCATTATTATGAAGGATACCCATTATGGAAGGTAAGATTTCTTTGCCTACTGTATTACGAACGCTACTGTTACAGTGGCCGTAGTAAATATTTATACAAGATTTATAAATTGCGAGCGAGCAAGATTTTACATAATTATGAAATGAAATCCAGAACATGGACTTAAAACAGGGAGTAGAGTCTAGACTCTGATATAAGCTTATAACAGAAAACTCATATCGTTGGATATTATGGACATTTTAGATGAACACAAAACGACATAGGTACTAGTGTGACCTTCCAGAGAGTCTTATCGAAATATTTAAACAAATAATACGAGTAAAGTTTGACCTCATCCCAATTATTTTTTACGACAGTTAGATAGGGAATGAACGAAGACGAAGTTTTTAAAATACTTACAGTATACTGTAGTTAGCTTCTATGTATCATAAAATATGATAGTTGTTATTGTAATAATATAATAGTGTTACGGAAAATAAATATCGAAATGGCAAAACGGTTGTTCCTAGCGAGTAAACGAGAAAATTGAGACACGTTTTGTAGACGAATTAAGTTTCTACCACTTTATTAGGGCATGACTTGACGATATACAGTCCTTGAATAATTTAATTGATTTGGACTAGTGACTTATATAATGAAATATGTAGACTTGAAATATTTACTTGACACTGGAAAAAAAGTCAAATGCCACAAACATAATGGCGATGGTGATAATTCATTTATTTTTCTCAATATACTAGATATGAGAAGCAACAATAGATAGAACTGACAAAACTAAAAACAAAATAAAACTATGAAATATGAAAACGTTTTTTTCAGTTTTGTTGAAATAACGATAACAAAATGCTTTAAAAACTAATATATCCGTTAAGGAGCTATGGTGCCACAGAAAGGAAGACAGACATGAGCGTTTTACCTTATACAGCACGCCTCTCATTGGGTCGGGAGTTAAACATAATAACTGGAAAAAAAAAACGAATATAGGCAGAATCTAAATTCAAAAGAAGCATAATTGGATGTTATCAGTCTTTAGTTATTACTAGCTGTGCCCCGCGGTGTTACCCGTAGATAAACAGTTACTCTATCCTACTTTTTTAGGCCAGGGACATATAAAAACCTTGGCCTGTGACAAATAGAAAGATGTTCAGATAGACATAAGCGTTCAAACTTATACAACATCCCTCTCGTTGGGTCGGGAGTTCATCGGGTGGTTAAAATTAATAACAATGTATTTTTAAACATACCTTAAGTGAATATTCTTCACTCACACAAAATTACTTAGCCCAAGACTAGTGAAACAAAAAATACGTAGATACACATATCTAAATGGCCGATTGTCGTTGAAATGTTTACGATTGTCACATAAGACGGGTGATGCTGATGCAAGTGTCTCGCGACCCCCAACGAATAGGTTATCGTCGTGTTATGACGCGTTCAGCATCGAAAAGAACAGAAAAAACATACGACAAGGGTCAGCTTTAAGAATATTGACATGTCCTTATAAATAAACACATAATATTGCTATGTGACTAAATGCTATCTTATAAGTTTCGAGCTTCTTACTGCTAAGAATATAATTTTTTTCACAATAACTAAGGGGTGTCCATTAATTACATGGGGCGTTTAGAGGGGGGGGGGGAGGATTGGAAAAATCACCAAAATCATCACATGGATGCCCCCTAATGATAGGCAGAATCTTAATTCAGAAATAGCGTCAGGTATTACTCTTTAGCAATTACTAGCTATTATAACTTTACTGTCTTTAATTTAATATTACAGCACAACTGTCTGTGGATGAATTTCAATACTCTATGAGAAAAAATAAAAATCAGGTCAGACGTATGATAAACTTGCGATCATTTTGGCAGTCATATATGATAGAATTGTAATCAAAATTTCGTAATGCTCTCATCGTTAATGTATATAAAGAAAAGTAAACAATAAACAGACGGTAATAATATAATATCAAAGCTCTAGATTTTGAGCTTTGATTATAAAGACCACAAGAATAAATAAGTAATACGTATTTTTTACCTACAGATATAAAGTACACGTAAAGATAATACGCTAGCAGATATGACTTCTGTGCTCCAAATTACCCTCACAATTATCGATGACAGTAGGAAATACTCTGAGATAATTATCTAATACATACATACATATAAATCTTAGTAATAAGACAAAAGATATTCAAAGCTAAGTCATGATCGATCAATCGTGTACTAAAATAAGACAGGCTTTGTTTTGTGATAAGTAGGGTCGTCTCGCATGCTGCTGGCTATGAGTAGTCTGTTCGGAAAAAAAGACTACCATACAGTTAGCTCTTGTTACTTCCCTAGCGTGAAGTCACTCCTCTAGTACGAGTTTGATTTCTGGGGAAGTGCTGCAGACCAGTAAATTATCTCTACGTCTCACGTCTATGTCAACTAACACTTTGCCAGCGTATAAGATCCCTGAAAGGTACAATCTAGTCTTGAAGTCTAGAGTGAGTATATATCTTCTTGGCAAGCATGCTATTAAGTAAGATAGTGGTTAAGAGCTTATTTATTCAGAAAAAAAAATTGTCATCCATTTTTGCTATGTAACAAACTCGCCTTAGTTACTGTTATATATCTAGAATTTAAACAACATTTGTTAAAGAACAATGTTGGTTGATAATATTTCTATCATGAGGGTTAAAGAAACAATGGAATAACTGAAGGTAGTTCTTGGATAACCTTTTTAAGCACGAGATCTATACAAACAAATACACTTAATTTTATAATGATTAGTTAAAATTAGCAATAAAAAAATAAATCGATAAATGTCTTCAATGAAGTATTAACAATGACTTTCGTGACTTGACTTCGATTCAAGTCACGAAAGTCATTGTTAATACGCTGAAGACTATACCAATGAAACACGCGATTAGGTTGGAATAAAGTTTTCCGAAAGGTTATATGTTAAAAAGTAAGTTTTAAAAACATAAAGTAATGCTAACCTCAGTAGCAGTACGATTGGAACTTTTTATAATTGTAAATTTCGAAATGCTTAGGTTTTTGCATCAACTCATATACATATAAACGTGAAAATAAATTTTGATTTAGATATTCTAGTTTCATATGACTTCGAACATTATTATTTTGTTGTTATTAAATTATTAGATACCTAGAACATATGTAAACTAAAACAACTGGAATTCTGTTTCCTTATGTTTCCCGATTTATTAAATTTTTCATAACTTAGGTAATATTAAATTTGATTTGGAGTTAAAGCTACTTGACCATATTAGTATTATCATACAAAAAAAAATGGAAAATCAATGTATGGCTTTTAAATAGGTTAATACATTGGATATTTATTATTAACAATGATTTTCGGTCACTTAATCAATTGAAAGCACAATTCATAATTTTAAGTTCAGCTAATTCTGATGTCTTATATTTCTAAAAACTTTATAAAAATAACAATGTTTTAAGTCATATTAAACTAGAATATTTTACTTAAATTTTATATTAACCTTAATATATATATGCATGGGTCCGATATTCAAACTTTTTGAACGAAGCTTTAGATTAGCAAGTTTAGAATGATTAAAAGTAGCAAGGCAAATGTAACGTTCCACTATCGGTCTATAGTTTGGGGTCTATTATAGGAACATCTCCATTTGCTCAAACATTCGCTACTAAGTTAGGTTAGCGATCCTTCGAATAAAAGAAAAAAGTTCTAAATGAAACAACCAAGTTATTTTAAAAAAACTTTACAGTGTTGCCTGCCAGTACGAGTAATGAAACTCATTGGTGTGAAAACTCTCATCGCAACCAACGCAGCCGGTGGTTTGAACCCTAACTACAAGATTGGAGATTTGATGATCGTAAAGGATCACATCAACATGATGGGATTTGCTGGCAACAACCCACTACATGGACCAAATGACGAAAGATTCGGGCCTAGGTTCCCACCTATGAGCAAAGCGTACAGGTTTGACTTCAGGAAATTCGCTAAAGAGGTATGTACTCGTTTTACGAGTGTACAGACAACATTTTTTTGTAATTTTTATTATTATTTCCTTTTTTTGTAATTTGAAATGTATTGGACGAATCCATAAATGTATATCTCATTATTTATTATACTCAGTACAATCACACTAACATTTTCAATTCGAAAGTTTGTGTGTAAATGTGTAACTATGTTTGTTTTCTCTACACACCTTAACGGCTGAACGGATGTGGCTGAAATTTGGAATGTAAATAGCTCGTACCCAAGATTAATAGGTTAACATAATTAACACGACCTAAACCGCTAGTGCAATAAAATTTATATTAATAAAAATATATGTTGTAATGTATTGTTTGTGAAAAAAAAGTTATTCTATTCTAAATATGTTTTAAGCCAACAACCAGTTAGTTGTATATGGCAGAGCCCAGAGCAATACTTAAAGGCTATATCTTTTCATACTTACATAAATTATACTCCCTATTATAAATCCGAATGTTTGTGCGTGTGATTTAATTTTAATCTTGCGCGTTGTGTTATTACTGTTTCATTACACCCACTAAAGTGCCTATTACAGTAATATTTTAACCGTCTTCAAAAAAAGGAGGAGGCTCTCAATTCTTTCATTCATTCTTTCTCAGAAAAAAACATAGTCGAACATAGTTTACCTCCTCCTTTTTAGATGTCGGTTAAAACGTTATAGTAAACATACATTGCTGAGATATGTATAGACCTCCCTTGATATTATCTATTACTTTTGTTGTTTACAAACTGCTTTATGTCATATTGTCGTCGTATTACCATTTCAAGCGCAAGGTTATCGCGGGTCACAATAAGATTTACAACGACAGAAAGAAAACAAGTAGTTACAGCGATTGTTACAAAAATACCAGAAGTTCGCGAGACTTCCTGTTTATCTGGTAATACTCCAGTGAAAGATGTTCTTTGTGTAATATTATCAAGCGGCTGTATCTTACGACTGACAGATATAGGTTAAGCAATTCAAACCTAACAGCTGTAGCGTCAGGTTCTAGGTTTATTATTTTTGGAATGTAATATTCTTTACCTAAAGTCAAATAAATATGACGCGTTGTTTAATACCTACACATAGGTACATCTTCTAAATATATATAACTCAAAGGTGACTGCCTGACTGACTGACATAGTGATCTATCAACGCACAGCCCAAACCACTGGACGGATCGGGCTGAAATTTGGCATGCAGATAGATGTTATGACGTAGGCATCCGCTAAGAAAGGATTTTGATTAATTCTACCCCCAAGGGGATAAAATAGGGGATGAAAGTTTGTTGTACTTCTTAACGCGAGCGAAGCCGCGGGCAAAAGCTAGTATTCTATATAAATATATTTTTCCTTTTTAACCGACTTCAAAAAAGGAGGAGGTTCTATGTTCGACTGAATGTATTTTTTTTTATGTATGTTCACCGATTTCTCCCCCATTTGTCGACCGATTGTAAACAATAATTTTTTTGTTTGGTAAATTATATTTTGAGAGGTGGTCCCTTATTTTATCCCGTTTATCGAAATCGATCAAGCCAAAACCAAAATATAAGCGGTGAAGTCAGTTTTTTGCTTGTGTTTCAATTATTTGGGTATGTTATTCCTTCTCATGTCTTCGGCACACGTCAGCTGATTTAAGCGTAGCTTGTGTGTAGCTCCTAAAATTTATTGAGATCGGGTGAAGGAATCTTGAGATATAATCGTTGAAGATGTACTTTTTAATAATTCACTATATCTTTTCAGGTGGCAAAAGAACTGAACATCGAGAACATAGTCCGTGAAGGAGTGTACACTTGTCTAGGAGGCCCTAACTTCGAAACTGTGGCCGAATTGAACATGCTCAAACTGGTGGGAGTCGATGCAGTAGGCATGTCTACTGTTCACGAGGTAAGACGAGAGCCTAGCTCTCTGTTATTTTTTTTTAAAAGTAGCATAGTTTAAAACACAAACGCCTACACACTCGCATCCCCGCAGTTTGTAAAGTGTAACTAATTAAGTCGTGTGTTCGGACGCATGGAATCAGGCACCCACCCCCAAACCATTGAGCAAACCTTGTTCTCTATTTTTTTGGGACGAGAACGTAGAGAACAGAAACCGTATCATGAGGATAGCTCCATAACGGTGTTATCCTTCGCGACAGATTTTTCACATGTAAACTTCCTATTTCACTTTTAAGGTTATCACCGCGCGCCATTGTGACATGAACGTGTTCGCTCTGTCTCTCATCACCAACGAGTGTGTGACGAGCTACGATGAAGATTCTGAAGCCAATCATGAAGAGGTGCTCGATGTAGGAAGAATGCGTCAAGACATCCTACGCAAATACGTCTCAAGGCTCGTCCAAAAGTTCGCACAATTCGACAACGAGTCCCCGTGAAACAATGGTCCATACAATGCGGATCATATACTTAGCAATCCATGGTTGCTATGTCAAGAAACATATTCAAAGAACCGATTTTATACTAATTACTTGTAAGAATGTTCTTCATTTAGTAAGTTTAATTTTAAGTTAAATGCAATTTATAGACCTTCGACTATTAGTTTGAATTGTCTGTGTGTATGTGTCTGTGGAATATCGTGGCTGAACCGATTTCAATGTGACTTTTTTATAGCTTTTATCTTTCTCCTTTTGTTTGCTTTTTTATGCTAGATAGGCAAGCATTTGACCACCATCTCACCTGATGAAAAGTGACTATGCGGCCGAAGATGGAACTTGCTTGCCTAGAAGGTACCAATTCACTCTAGACTTGAAGACACCCAGATTGTTCCGTTCAGGGAACAAAGACGCAGGCAATAAGTTCCACTCCTTCGCTGTACGGATGATAAACGTAGAAGCAAAACGCTTCGAGCGATCTGGAAGTATGTCAACCATAAATAGATGACGTTTGACAGTTGCCTTGTTGTTTGATGGTAAAATCAAACTCGTTGTTTGATGGTAACATCAGCTTCCAACAGATGCTGGACAGCATTTTAAAGCTAGTCCTCTTACCAAGATGCTATAGCTGGTTGCTGGTGTTATAGAGATGGTTCTTAGCTGTATATTAAAAAACTGCAGCAACTTCGTAAATATAAGGGACCATGAAAATGGTATTTTAAAAGTAAATTTTGCAAATTTATAAAGCTAAGATAATTTTAGCAAATATTTCTTTTGTAATGTAAAAGTGTAAATATTATGTTAATAATAATAAAAATTCATGATAAGCTTGTGTAATTACATTATTATCGTTCTCTAAGGTAGTTATAGATATAAATGTAAGTAATAAAATGTATAATAAATTACAATAATATAAGTACAATATATATTTTAAATAATTTATTTAGAAATCACATTTTACATGTACTATAACGATAGATTAGATAAAAAATTAAGTATACTTATTTAACAATAATAAACTATTAATTAAACATTCATAATTTGTTTAAACACTATAGATTTTACAACTTTAACAAACTGACAATAAACATTTGAGAAATCACAAACAATTTTATTTTAGTTATTCGCAAAATATCTAAACTATCAGTGAGCATTTATATTAATAAAGCCTTTTAATTGCTTACTTTCATTGTAAATGCATCATTTTTTTTTTCACCTACAAATCAAATATCTACCAAAAAAAAACTTTTTTGTTTTACTTACCTAATGAAAAGAGATCTTGATTTACTTGAGTGGGTGTTTCTTAGGGCAAAGGTGGGCGAATTCTTTGCAGGCTTCATCAATATTACTATATTGATACTTGAATCCGTAATCTAGGACTCGCTTTGGTGTGACGTGTTGTCCCTTTGTCATGATCATTGCGCGCTCTTCGTTGAGAACTAAGTTCAGGAGAGTCTCTGGTACTGGCAAGAAAGCAGGACGTAGTAGTGCTTTAGCGAAAGACTGGAAATAAAAGAGAAGCATATAGGAAACACAGGGTTTTGAGTAGTGTACCTGTCTTATCTAGCTAATGCTCACATCAAGTTAGTTGGGAAATGTGTTATATTTTATAGGTATCTAACATCTATGGTTAAACCTTCCATCCTGCAAAGGAATATTAACATATATGAATAAATTATATGCAAGCAAAGCTTAAAAAATCGTCTTCATCACTTAATCTTCGGCACCTTTGATCAAATTAAATACGTATTATTGAGAAATAACTCAAAAAGCACTGGTCAGATATTGATCAAATTAAAATGGGACCACATGGGAAGCACTAGCTTTCAAATAAAAATTAATTATCATCAGTTCACCAAGACCAAAGCTCTAAGGTAAAACATGTAAAATAAAATTCAATTGAATTGCTAACCTCTTTCTTTTTTTGAAGTCGGTTAAAAACGAGGAATTAAAAAACATCTACTCATTCCTTTTAAATTATAATACAAGTAGCCCATCTTATATATAAAATTCTCGTGTCACAGTTTTCGTTGCCATACTCCTCCGAAACGGCTTGACCGATTTTGATGAAATTTTTTGTGCTAATCCGGTATCTATGAGAATCGGCCAACATCTATTTTTCATCATCATCATCATCATCATCACTTTTCATCATTATCAACGCGGGTGAAACCGCGGGGCGCAGCTAGTTTACTATAACTTTTATTTAACTGTTTCTGTTTTCTTTCATATTTAAATAGTCTATGGGCAAATTGTGTAAATGTTCTAAAACTAAACTACAACTATCGAAACAAGATCCCTCCACTGTTTTAGACAGCAGATTCACACATTTAGACAATTCTATCTAGTATAGGTACCATATAAAAAAATTGTCTGATGTTAAATAAATCTCACCCTTGTAAAGTCCTCATTAGTAATAACTTGCGGTGCCACACCATTCAGTACTCCCTCGACTTTCTCATTTTCTATAGCAAATTGGATGAGCCTTGCTAGGTCGTCTAAGTGAATCCACGGCAGGTACTGCTTGCCCGAGCCTATTGGACCTCCAACACCCATGTAGAACGGCAAGAACATATTTTTTATCATGCCACCCCATCGGCCAAGTACGGCCCCAGATCGGATTATCACCTGAAAATATAAGATTTAAAATACTTACACTCATTTCTACACTCTTTGTTATTTTGTACAAGTTTTACACAACTATTTGTATGTTTATTTTGCCAACTATCTGTATTGTCTGTTTGTTATACTATGTGTTAAATAAACAATTTCATTTCATTTCACTAATAATTCCGTTCGTCAGTTTGCGTTTGCGCAGAAAAGAACAGTATGGTGTCAGTACCGACTTGAGGCCTGGGTGCCAGAAACATTTACATAAACACACACCAGAACCTGAGACACAAATTTTACGAAACCCAATGTCGCTGCTTAGAAGGCGAGCTCAATTACGCCAAAGGGCAGTTCAATTTGATGGCGCACGGATAACCGGCCGCGGTTTTGCAGCGAAATCGATCGATCAATAACAGCGCAAGATTTTAGCACGCGTAGTTCTCTATTTGCTATTTGTGGATCAATTTCACAAGGCGAAATAGTTGTTGCAAAATGCTGTGATATTTTTACTTCACGATAAGAAGATCCCCATTGCCCAACAAATTTATCTGGTTCATATTATAATAAATACAATAATATTATAATAAATATTTCATATTAATCAGTAAGAAATCAACACCTACTATTTCAAAGCAATTTTATGCTTTTAATTTTTTATTATACAATCAATTAATTATACTGAAATAAAGCCCAACTTACAACGACTCACATCATCTGTCACCAAGTTTTAAAATGGTATCCGCTTCTGGAATCTTTGTTATAGGACAAGCTAGGCTTTATGCTCATAAAGCCTAGCTTGTCCTAGACATAACAAAGACCTAAATGAACCTTGACCACATTAAGACATCATCACTCTCTAACATGGAAATTAGTGGTCAAAGATAGCATATAAGTAATATATGTTTCTAAAATAATAAGTAATACATGTTTCTAAAACAATATATTTAACTTTGCTTCTATGAAAACAATTATATTGTGAGATGTAAATTTACTGAACAGCTCACTTTCTTGCCAAAAGATTCTCTCACAAAAATAGCATTAATTCCTTCACATGTTTTTCGTTATTTCATTACTACTATTTTAATGGCAAATAGCCAGATTAGTATCATTTATGTACATACTTATGACTGTTGACATTGAAATCACTTTTGAAGGAGATATCTTTCACTCTCCTTGAAAATACCTCAATAACTTACAACTTATCTTAATGTTTATAGCGATATATCAACATATCTCTCTATCTAAAAGGTATCTTTAGAACAGCTGAATTAACTTTGCATTAATTAGGTTAGGGGTTGTATAGCCGACGTTTTAAGTCACTGGCTAATGAAATATTTGGCGACAGTTGTTGAACAAGATCAGTTAGTATGTAGCAGGCAGCTTGTCTTACCTGTAGCAAATTAGTTAATGGCTGAGTAAAGTGAGATATCCCATCAACTAGAGTCAAAATGTGTTTGTATGTATAAGACTATGATTAAATATTTTTTAGCCAGTTGTTTGGAACTTCAGTAGATTGTTGATATATTCAAGACGAAGTGAATATCAGTGAGGCAGTATGATTACTTTCCATAAAGCATATAAACAGCATAAAATTTAAATGGTTCGGAAAAATATTAGTTAATAGCTACATTAAAATATGTGTCTGAGTTTTAATAACAGCCTGCCTGACCTCCCAGATCCTTGTTGGCATAATTTGTGTTGAGTCACTGTAGCAAAAATATGTTTTTAAAAATCAAAGAATCGTGTAGTAATGACTTACAAGCCTAACAGGTGACTCAACCTGCGCTGCTTTCTCCCATTCCACAGTTAGCCTTGAGAAGAAATCCACCCCAGTTGTAGGACTACTTTCGTCATATTTGACAGAATCAGAAGGCTCGTAGGCCCCCACACCTGTTACCACAACATATACTTTGGGCTTGTTCTTAGCCTCATTTATGGCTTTGGCCAGTGCTTGAGTTGTAAAGACTCTGGAGTTGTGGACATTTTGTTTGAATCTGAAAAAAGGAAGAAACATCTTCAATTAGTAACTGTAACTGATACATTTGTTATAACCTATTATGTAGTGTCCCTGGTAAAACCTTTTCCAAATGTTGTGTATGTTGTACTAGCCGTGCCCCGCGGCTTCGCCCGCTATTATCAAGTTAAAAAGTAGCCTATGTGTTAATCCTAGGTATAATTTATGTACATTCCAAATTGCAACTAAATCCGTTCAGCCGTTAAAGCGTGAAGAGGGAACAAACATACTTACACACTTACACACAAACTTTCGGATTTATAATATTAGTAGGATTTAAGCTATGCTTTGCTAACATTATTTATGATAAAATGTACAAGCTGCACTAGTATATTCTAGCCAAATTTGGCTAAATAGGCCGGGAATAGCAATTAAAATGTATTGGTGTGGGTTATTTTTGTATTGCAAAATAACTCTCTATGCCTACATCAGGGTGGAATGTCCTAAGCACTAAACTAAATTCTTCCTTAACAAGACTGTAAGTCAGTCTTGTGCCTTGTCAGTTATAGTATGCTAAGAATTTAACCTCAGTGTCATAAAAACATTCACATGGATGCAATTTGGCCAGAAGTTAATATTGTGAACACTGGAATAGTTCATAGACCTGGCTATTCCTTCTTAATGTGAGTTGCTACTTTCCTATCTACATATAAGTAACCTGTTACACCTAGAATAAAATTACACATACAAAAATACTACATAGTGCATACATATACCTACTCTAAAAATACGACCCTGCTTTCACCTAAATAAAAGAAATATACTAGCCCTGGAGTCCAGGATTTAGTAAAGTCCATGAACTGCTGGCCTGCACAGTTGACTACCGCGCAGGTTCGATTTGGAAGGCCCGACACTTCAAGCGAAGACCACGATATGTTATTAGGTCCCGGCATCCGAACAACGTTAGTAATCGAATATCCACTGTTTTTCAGTAGGTCACCGAGATGACGGCCAATGAATCCTGTGCCTCCACCTATGAACAAACCAAAGAAAGCAGCACCTAAGCAGACATTATCCAAACGGGGTATATCAATTGTTTCTATCGTTTTAGTTCTTACCGATTAGTACATTTGTGGCTGCCATGTTATATAATTACTATACCAGCTGTTTAGTAACTGCGAATCAAAGCGCACAAATTTGTATCGAAGAACGAAGCGATAATAATTTTGGCTTTGGAAATAGAATACAATAATTTAAACAATTTTAAAGTTTTTGAATATTTGCTTTGATTTTGGTTGTTTTTTTAATTTCAGCTGTTGCTATATGTCACTTACAATTGACAGTGATGAGTGATGTGACAGTGGCATATTTTAAAATTTTGGCTTCACAATCTATGTGCATTTAGACAGTTTATATATTGGGAGAGTTTTGTCTTGAATGTAAGAAAATGACGTTCAATTTGAACATTTTGTAAAATTTTCCAAAACCTGTGGTTCTTCGAGTGTTAATGTATAATAATTGTAGATTATTAACCGTTAATACTTAGGAAACGTGCATAAGTGTGCGCAAATTATACAAAGTTGAAAAACGTGATTTACACCTTTGCTCCAAAACTCCAACAGAAGTTCTAGTAAAATTTTTACAACTTTACTAGGGCATGACTTGACTATTACTGGACCTTGACTCTTTTACTTGACTTTGATTGTGACTAGGACTTTTAATTTAAAATACACTTTAAAAATATTATTACTTGACACTGAGGCACAAGATTGCGAAGCCAAATTAAAATAAATGTACATGTACTAGCCGAACCCCGCGGCTTCTCCCGCTATTAAGTCATAAACTATCCTATGTGTTAATCCTAGGTATAATCTATGTACATTCCAAATTTCATCCAAATCCGTTCAGCCGTTATAGCGTGAAGAGGGAACAAACATACACACACACACTTATACACTTACACATAAAAATTCGAATTTATAATATTAGTAGGATTGGGAGCGATTCTGTCTTATACTCTATAGATTATATAATCTATCCATCTAGATCTATGTTTCTGTATGTCGCTAGCTAATAAAATCTCTCTTTATGAGCATACAACAAGTTTACAAAATTGCAGTCAATAATTGTTTGTCAAATAAAAATTTTACGGAATGGAAAACTGGGAATGGCGTCCAACATCTAAACATGGAAACAACGAATAAAACTACAATGCATCCACACGACTATTTCGCCAACATGAAATATTGGCGAAATTGTGGTTGAAAAAAAACCTTATTGATCCTGGCTAAATGTACTTAGATTGCAGAGCCGATATAAAAAAAAATAAACAGTCTAAGTTGAAGTTGAAAAAATAAATGTAAATGTAAACAAAAAAGTATGTTTATGTATTTATTAAAAGTCCTGCGACTTTTTTGTGGTAATTTAAGTAACCAACCACTATAGATATATGTTTTCTTGTTTGCTTGCTTTCCTTACATCAATAAAAATTACTTATAGTAACTACTTTATTTTTCGCGTTAATTATGGCTCCGGCTACAGATTGTGTTATAGAGCTAGATACAGTTAAAACTCGTATGTAGTTATTCATAAGTAATAAAATTATTCATATTGAAATTCTAGCACGGTAGTAAATTTCGTAATGGCAAAGATATCTCTCTACGTGGATAAAGGGACAGCGTACATTTGGAACGCTGAAGGCAAGTACATTTTTACTACAACATTACATATCAACCTTGACTTGCAAATCTTACAATGAAAAACTGTTCTAATATTAACCTTTAACACTAAAGTAATTATCTTTCAGACTGGTACATTATCCGTTCCGAGCACCGAATTTGTGGTGCCCTAGTAGGATCAGTGCCATCATTACCGCGACAAAATGATTTTTTGGGTAAGTAAGGTATTACAAATTTCGTTTTCCTTTCAGGTTAATTCTCACAGAAAATACCAATATATATGATATATAATTATAATAACTGGTTTGTAGTGCTTGTTCAACATATATCGGCTACATATTCATCATACCCAATATATGTGTTATCATACCCGTGTAAATATTCCCAATACTTTTGCTCAAAATTAACACTCATATGGCTTTTACAATTATTAGATTTTGCCTTTTTGTCCCAAAATTTACGTATTCTTTAAGATGTTGTCCGCTATGGAAACATGGCGCGCTCCTCGAGAGCATGGACAATATCGTAAAGAATACTCTTGTATCGGTTTTGAATATTGACATAGATGATAGGGCTTGGTCGCAAGCTTCTTTACCTGTAAGACTAGGAGGCTTAGGTATTCGTAAAATTTCTAGTGTTGCGTTACCGGCTTTCTTGTCCTCAGTTCATGGTACTTCTAAATTAGTCGAAAAAAATACTTTCACATAGTTTGGGTTCTTTAGAAATTTCAAACCAGACTGAGGCCACAAGCGCCTGGGAGATGGCATGCCCAAATACCGGGCTCCCAGTGAGGCTATCCTCACAGAGACTGTGGGATCGGCCGCTCTGTGAACTAGCACGGAAACATCTTTTAGATACGTGTCCTAGCGTCACAGAGCGTGCTAGACTTCTAGCAGTTTCTGTATGGGAGTCAGGGCTTTGGTTGCAGGCCATTCCCTCTTTTAGTACTGGTACACTAATAGATCCATCTGCTTTCCGTCTCGCGATATGCTTACGTTTGGGTGCAAGGTGCTATGTTGCCCATAGCTGTCAGTGTGGTACTGCTGTTGACCAGCTCGGTCACCACGGCCTCTCGTGCCAGAAAAGTGCTGGCCGAATTTCCCGCCACGCCAGCCTCAACGATATCATCCGCCGGGCTTTTACCAGTGCCAACGTTCCAGCCATTCTCGAACCGAATGGTCTGATGCGTGACGATGGTAAAAGACCTGACGGAATGACTTTAATTCCATGGAAGATGGGACGGCCTTTAGTGTGGGATGCAACTTGTGTCGATACTTTAGCTCCGTCACATCTTCCTGAATCACAGAATGGGGTTGGCGTCGCGGCAACTTCGGCAGAGCAGCGCAAACGGCGAAAATATGGAAACCTCGGCAGTGGTTACATATTTGAGCCGTTTGGTGTTGAGACACTGGGTCCGTGGGGACCGGGAGCTCATTCTATTCAAAATTCTATCAGAGCGCCTGGTTGAGGCGACGCGTGACCAAAATGCTGGCACTTATTTGGCTCAACGTATTAGCATTGCAATTCAGAGAGGCAATGCAGCCAGCATGATGGGAACGCTACCCACTGGTAGTGGGCTTGAGCACTTGAGTTACCTATAGGCTCGATGGCTTGTAGGTAACTTGGCTCTTTGCTGTATATAGTTTTAGTTTAGTTTTAGGAAATATAGGCAATTGGCCCGTAGATTGTACTATTATACTTTTGTATATCACCAGCTGTACCCGGCATGCATTGCAATACCACGTTTTATGTAAAAATTGTGTTTTACCTCTTTCATGTACATGGTTGGTGCAAAACTAAAATAATTGCATCTTTTTCTTCAATATATTTTGGGCCAGAAACCTTTACATATGTTCCTAGAACAAATTACCAAAGTTTAATTACAACTATATGAATGGTTTGGGATGCATAGAAAACATACATTTACTTTTATTTATATAGACTGGTATTCCTAAGAGCTTTGCTCACTTCATGTTATCTAAAATAACCCATCAGAGTAAAAGTAACCTGTGTTCATTCATTTAGCTATTGCTATGAGAGGATAATTACATACCTACGCAGTACACACACAAACCTTAAAGTTTCTAATATTAGTATAATATCTTCCAAAAAAGTGAAATTATAAATGTCTAATCAATTACTAACTAATTACTTCCGGGAAGAGGGAAAGTAAGAAATCCTTTCTTTACAACCTATCCCAGCCCTGGATAAGAGAGGCCTAATTCCTGGATTACTAAGCTTATCCCAGCTCTGGATTAGAGAGGCCTTCTCCCTGCTGTGCTCTCAAGTGCTCTGCAGCTTCACTCCATCCTCATTTCATTCCTATGATAATGATAATAAAGAGTACCCTATGCCCTTTCTCCATGACTTGCTTCTGTCTACCAATTCTTGTGGGTATGTTCCGGTTGGAAATACTGTTGACGATCATGACAAAAAAGTTGCTTTTTTGTGTACAGTGTTGTGGAACACTACTTTTTATTTCCTGATATTACCATAATCTAGTACAAGACTCAAAAGTAAAATTCAATAACGCACACAGAAACATATGAGTATTTACTTTCTGATTAAATAAGTGTCTTGTGATTAGTGAGAAGAGTTGATAAATTTTATGACATTATTTACAGGTTTGCCAATGGCATTAACATCTGAAGAAGCTACATTACTGGTTGAAAAAGGTATATGCAAGTTATTTGAACTGCCCAACCTGTGCAAAATTCCATCACAGCAACTGAAAAAAGATGTTAAAGATCTAGAAGAAAAGTAAGTATCATACCAATCACATTGATTTTTATAAAGCCCCAATTTTGTGTGTGAGTATGTTCGTTTCCTCTTTACGAAATGAATTTGTATGAATGTTGGAATGGAGTACTAGTAGAGCTTAAACCCAGGATTTACACACTACTTTAAAAAGGATAAAAGTAAGTAGTTTAATTTCTAAGTGGTTGAATATTATCTATAGTTTTCTCGTACTGTTATCATAGTTGTAGCTTACCACCTTGAAAAAGAAAATCGTCAGACATCTAAATCAATGAAGTTGTAAGTTCCAGCTCCATGGTTTCTCTCTCTAACCCAATAGACCCACAGCCTGTACTTCAAATCCATGGAATGCTATGAAGTTCATCTCTCTATTAGCAGATGTTCAATGATGTAGCAATATAGTCTGAGAGAGCTTAGGTCATCAGAATAATTTGATTTAAAGTATATATATTCTAAGGCACTTAGATATTAAATACTAGCCGTGTTCCGCGGTTTAGCCCACGTTTTAGTTAAAAAGTAACTGTGTTAATTCTGTGTATAAGCTATGTACATTCCAAATTTCATCGAAATCCATTCAGCCATTGCAGCGTGAAGAGAAACAAACATACTAAAACTTGCACTCTTACACACTAACTTTCTGGATTTATAATATTAGTGTGATTTAAACTTATGAATGGAACTTGACGCAATGATGACAGATGTTTTCTAGATAATTAAATCATAGTTTAGCCATCAGCCAGATATGTTGAAAACTAGCAGCGTCTCGCGGTTTCGCGCGCGTTGTTGAAGTTAAAAAGTAGCATAATAATATTTGTTAATCCTGAGTATAAGCTATGTACTCAAGAAATTTCAGTCAATCAGTTTGGCCATTACAGCATAAAGATAAAACAAACATACTGTCACAATAACACATTTACATACAAACTTTCAGATTTAAATATTAGTGTGATTATAATAGACTTAACTACACATAAGAGTAGTTATTTCTAATTTACTGTAATGACTTATTAATTAAATTACCTTTCATTTTACTACTCAGATACAATTTACATCACTTGAACTTAATAAATAAAAAACTTTTATTCCTCATTGCACCTCTGGCAAAAAATATTGATACCTTATTTTTTTATATTTAATGATGGACATACCAATTTTCATCACATTAAAAACAAGACTCATACAAACGTTATCACCTCATTTAATCCTCTTCGGGTAGAATTTCCAAAAACCCATTCTTAATACACCCGTTACGTACTAAGACCAATTTACCCTTAAAATTTCAAGTTTCTACGACCAGCGATTTAGACTGCATTGTCTCTAAGTCAATCAGTCAGTGAATCAGACTGTCAGGACAAAGATTTTTATAGTATTAGATTTCAATATCTTGATTTTGCAACTAGTATTAGCTAATTTATTTACTGTTTCCAGGGTACTACAAGAGCAGAAAGAAGCTCTAAAAATTAAGAAAATTGAACAGATGAAACAAAAGATTGACTTTATAATGGCAGGAAAGAGAAAAAAGCTATTAGCGAAAGGACTGTCTGGTATGTATTTGCATACCTACCTAACTTGATACTTCAATTGTTAATTTAGGGGAACTATTGCCTGAGTAAAGAAGAAACATAATTAAACGCAAGCAGAGCTTAAAAAAAACCGACTTCACCGCTTTATCTTCAAAACAGATTAGATGTACTAAACACGCATTACTGACGATATCTCAAAAACTACTGATCAGATCTTGATCAAATTTAAATGGGAACAATAGGAAAGCACTTTCAAACAAAAAAAAAAAATTCGAAATCGGTTCATGTGGAACGAAGATATGAGGTAACACACATATACAATCGACTTGAGTACCTCCTCCTGTGCAAATTTTACATTTTATCAAAAATATTAATGCATTTGCGAATAATTCGAAGTAGCAGAGAGCACAAAGACGTGTGGCAGAAAGTAAGTTAAGCGAGAACGTACATCGCGTAGCGATGCGATGTACGACTTGCACGTACGAAAAAAATATAAAAGACAACTATCCTGTTAGTTCGGTGGGCAGGCATCTGCCCTCTGCGCCGTGGGTAAGGCTGCCTGCTACGCTTTGAGTCCTGGGTTCCATTCCCGGCAGGAGCATAATTTTCCTTTCCTAGAGACATTGTGCTTATGGTTCGGGGTGTGATTGCGGCACCCACAAAACAAGTCTTTGAACTAAGTGTCACAGCCCCTGTGTGAGTGTGAATGCGATTGGTTTGCGTTTCTAATATTTTTAATGATATATTGGCGATACTCTACAGATGCTGAACTTGACAAAGATGCACTAATACAAGAAGAGATAAATAAAATCGCAGCCCTTAGTCCAGCTCATTCTCTAGTACACATACCCACGGAAGATTTTCTAAATACAGGTGATTTACATTAATTTATCTAGAAGCAAACAAACACGAATTAATTAACCAAGCTTTTGTGTTGGACATTATTCATAATGTATTCCCATTATTCATAATGTACTTGAAAAAAGAACCAAGATAAAAACCATACTTCATACTATCATACTTCATACTAATATTATAAATCCGAAAGTTTATGTGAAATGTGTAAGTATGTTTGTTCCCTCTTCACGCTTTAACGGCTGAATGGATTTGGATGAAATTTGGAAAGTACATAGATTATACCTAGGATTAACACATAGCTACTTTTTAACTTGATAACAGCGGGCGAAGCCGCGGGGCACGGCTAGTATTCATATAATTATAATAGAAAAGTCAACTCCCGACTTCTACCACAACCTATTATTCTACAAGCTGTATCCGGCATGCGTTGCAATGCCACATATAGAAAAAGTTGTTTATCCCCCTTTCACGTTTATGTCACCTAGTACTTTAATACCATTCCCAAAAAGTTTTGGATATTGTTAAAAAAAAAAATACTCTTGTCCAAATCGTGTCTCTGATTCTATTATAGAAATATATTATTTCTTTAATGAACTATGATCATATTATATTATGATATAATAAACGATTAAATGTGTATACTCATTATGTCCCAAATGTCTTAAAATTTATCTATGCTACTGTTTAAATACTTCCTATTACAGAGAACTTTGGCATAAGCATTAATTTAAGGCTTACATTTGTCTTGTGTGTTATTTCAGAAAAGATAGAAGTGAGCATTGATGTTTTAAACCCCAGCGTGAAAGAGGGTAATGGTGCCCTCAAATATGCAGTTTTCCGAGACCTCTGGGAAAAGAAATATCATATCACAAGTGGATCTAAATTTGGATCCGACTATCTTGTTTATCCAGGTAAATAACAATTATATGTATGTATAATCTGAATTGTTAAACTTTCTACAGTTCCATATCCGATAACTAAATAAATAAACTAGTACAAATCAAACGACAACTCAAACTCATTTGTTCGGGTCTGGCATTCGGTCTTTTATGAATGAAAATATGCACTGCCGAATTTCTTGCGGTTCTTCTCTAGATGGCAGTAATTTTTCGAATCTGGCAGTAGAATCGTTAACTTTCAGGAGTGCCTCATGGGCCCCATGTGAATAAACAATTTTGATTTGGTAAACGTCCCTAGGCTTCGACCTAGTTCTCAAGAATAGCTTGAACTGCCCGTTTGCTTAGTTGGGTGAATGTTCGCCTTCTAAGCAGGGGTATCGGGTTCCATTCCCGGCGGGAACACAAGTTTTCTCTCCATGGAAAATGTGTATTTCTGGTTCTGGTTGTGTTACGAATTTATTGGGTCGTGAACTATAACGATATTACGGTATATGGTAGCAAACCAGACGAGCACGAAAACTGCGCTACCATCACGGTGTTATCATAACCGACAGGTCAAACCGTCGCGCGTCGTAAAATTAGAAACCTTCCCGATTCGGAAGGGTTTTGCTACGGCTTCATCAGCTAAGCATTAGTATCACATAAGCTCGACAATCCTGTACACGTACAATAAATGTTGATATTTTTGTTTATTTTTCAGGAGATCCAGTTAAGTTCCATGCTACCTACATGGTGCGATGTGTGGATCAAGATACGCTGTACACTGCAGCTAATTATGTTACTTTCGGAAGGTTGTCGGTAGCAGTAAACAAACTAGCTGTTTATGCATATTATAGCCATAATAGAGTTGAATATCAAACGCTACAATGGCATGATAGTATAAATTAATGCTAGTGCTAGTTACTGTATTCCTAAGCACAGGTGTTCCGTTAAGGGTCAATCATGATATCTACGAAGTGTACACGCGTAACGCTTCAATGCGGTTTGAGGATACGTACGCAAAACATCCAAAATGAATCAGCGATACATAAAAACAAATAAAATATTTTATATTACGAAAGTGTTTCTGCTTTTTTTAATCACATATTTTGTATATTTTAGTCGTTTTGTATCGTTTAGTATTTAGTAGATACAGCTTTTATAGCACAGAAAAATGTCTGAATACAGGCATTTCTTACACTTTAGAGACAGAAAAAATTAGGTACCTAAGTTAGAAATAAATTAAGTAATTTAATACTTGTATTTATTCGGCAAAATAAGTTATATACATTTTCGTCACACTTGATAAAATTGGCATATGATATATTGACAAACTACATATTTGTTCTCGTTTATTGTTGAAACTATTCTATGTTCCAAAAACTATTCGGTTCTAGTTTAAGAAATAAGATTAAATGCTCAAATTTGATCAAGTTCTCATTTGTCACCTAGTCTTAGCTAAAATTAGAGCTACGTTGTAACAGACAGACGCACAGATATGGATACTCTGCAAATGTATAACGCCCCTCGTCGAGGGTTTAATTAAAGGCGTAACCATGGAAGTATGCACTACAAACATCGTACACATTTGTTCCATGGACTCTACCGACGAGTACGTCAATGTCAAAATTATAGAACCGTCAGTGTCAACTGTTAGTCATCGACTTCGATACCATTTTCAATTTTTTGGTGCATTAACCCTCTGTTATTTTTATTTAGAATTTAGCTCTCTTTCAAGTGGAAGAATATAAAATCATATAATGGACGATCCTGATTTAGAGAAAATTAGGCAACAACGCCTTTCGCAACTGCAGAGCCAGCACGGGGTATGTAATTTTACTTTCAGTCTATGTTATAGGTTAGGATTACTTTCCACAAAAGGCTAAACAAAAACCTACGCGCCGTTTCATATTATATTCGTTCTAGAAAAATAACGCCATGAAATAATACATTGGCGTCACTTTTCTAAGTGGTCATATCATTTAACATGATAATAATATGGACCAGGGTCTGCAGAAAATTACCAGCTGAAATACTTACAGGGTATGGGTGATCCCAATCATGGTAAAGCACAAGAAGAGAAACGACAAGCTATGGAAGAGGCGAAACACACTATCCTTGCTCAAGTACTGAATCAGGATGCCAGAGCCAGGTGTAAGTAATCTTTGGAATGGAGAATAGAGATCTATTGCATTTTCAAATACAATTTGTTTTTAAGTGAGTTGAGTAAAATTTTAGCAGTCGATGAAAAGCATCGATGTAGAAGATGTAGCATGCATGTCTAGAAGATATCTCCTCACTTTAAATTCGAATTACTCCTAGGGACAAAGATGCTGCCATTGAGTTCCACTCTTTCACATTTAGGATAATGAATGAAGATAACTATGTAACCAGTGTGCAAGTCTGCTTTCTATGCTCTGTTTCCAAGGTTTGATTCGAATATGATAGGAGAGTAATTTCCTTCCCAAAGAACATTTGTGCTTCTAGTACTAGATGTGATCTAATTTTTTATAGTAATTCCAGCACCAAGGAGCAGCTGTGAGTGTGTATGTAAGCAGCTGTGATTGTGTGTGTATGTGTATATGTAGAAAAAAAGCAAAGTGTTATAAGAAATTAGGATGTTATATCAACCATTACAGTCCTTAGTTTGTCTTGTCTGATGTAATGGTCATGGGGAAATATAATTGTGTATTGATTTTATATATATATATTAGTTTACGTGTCATTATGTAAAGGTGATAGAGATCGCTATTAGCGATAAGGCCCATTGTTGGGTCCCTTGGATAAGCTTGATTGTTGCTTTTTTGTCTCTTAACCTATGAAGTGGATCAATAAAGTATCATCTATCTATCTAAAATTAATAGTACTATTTTATTGTTGATACTACAATTCTATGTTTTCAGTGAACACAATTAAACTCAGCAGACCCGAAAAAGGTGCTATGGTGGAAAACATGATCTGCAGAATGGCTCAGATGGGACAAATCCATGATAAAGTGACAGAACAAGAACTCATTCAAATGTTAGAGTCTCTGAATCAACAAATGCCCAAATCTACAAGCACAGTCAAGTTTGACAGACGCCGGGCGGCTCTGGACTCAGATGATGATGATTTCTAGCAGACTGTTAAATTTAAGCTAGAATTACACTCACAAATAAATGTATTTGTATCTAACACAGCTTTAAAACTGATGCCTTGTCATTTACTTTAAACATTAAATATTTTTCTTCTATTTATCATTTCTTTTTAATTCTTTTTATTATGATTAGGTGTTAAGATGCTGACAAGATTTAAAATCGGGCCTAAGTGGTCACTGTCACTTCACACAAACTTGAGAGGGGCAATAAGAGGGAGTTGATTACACCAAATGAAAACAATGCATATATTTTTAAATGAAAATCCTACTAGTTTTTTAAACAATGAATTAACTTGGCTATTATTTAATGTATGTTTATTACAATTTTTAATTTTGTTTTTAAAAAATTGTCAATAGTTGAAATATTTAATTTTGAACATGTTTTACTTTGCCATTTATTTCCATCATCAATAATTATTTGAAGTTGCATTTCGGAATCTTGGATGCTTTTGCTAGTATGATAAAAAAAAATATAATTTTTGCTGCTATAAACTGTAAGTTTTGTTTCAATGTTAAAACAAAAAAATCTGCTTACTTCGTTGTCGACTAGTTTCAAACAAATTAGTTGCCCAACAACAGGTTGATTGTATGTTTTGCTTAAAAAATACTCTATGTGAAGCGTGAAAAGCCTATTCGACTCTTGTCGTCGCCTTTATTAAAAAAAATATATTATCAGTGACTAGTCTATTGGGCAGTTGTCTACCTTTATTTTCTAAACTAAATTGTAATTACATACATCTACATAGATGTTAATAAGCTTTATAGTAATTTTATTCCTATGGACATTATTTTGTTAGCTAATTAAAATGTTGTTCTTATAATAATGTTTAGTAAATAGTAATAAATTTAGTTCAAATGCTTATTTAGTAGGTATATTATAATAGAAGATGATAGCAGTTTGAAATATCAATCAAGCATTTTAATCTGATTAAGATTTGTGATTTGTATGGTGCTTGTGAAGGGAAGGTGATCATTTGATCAGGCTAAGATACTTAATCATTTTCTACCAACTTCACAAATAAGGAGGAGAGGTACTCAATTCAACTATATGTTTTTTTTTATGTTTGTTACCTCATAACTTCTTTCTACGTGAACCGATTTTAAATATTTTGTTTAATAGCTGTTGTTTTCAAACAAACTAAGGCTGCTAGTTTCTCCTATTTTTACAATTTGTGAGTGAGTTGAGTGACACATTTAGTTCTACGACTTTTTTTTTTTGCTACATTTTCCGCTTTATCGGCGTACGCTGACTAAACAGTTAGACATAGGTGAATACAATGTATGGCAAAAATGTTGGCCTTTTTGAGTTTTACAAAAAGTCCGTCACAGCATATATCTAACATGTATATTCACCTCAGAAAAAATACTTTTCTTTGTTAAAAATCTGAAAAATTTGCAGCTTCTGTTTTGTTGGCTTTTTTAAGCATTTAATATTAATCCTTATAAAAATGAACTATTTTATATATAAGTTATAAAACCTATCGTTTGAACTGCCCGGTGGGAACACAAGCTTTTTCCCCACGGGAAATTAGTGTTTCTGGTTTTGAAGTGTGTCGTGAATGTTGTTTGAATCTTGGATGTTTAAGGCCCCACGATACAAGTCATTGAACTTAGTGTGGGTCTGTGAATGTGAAAGCGTTTATATGTTTTTTATTATTTTCTACGCCGGGCGAGTCGTTTTTAAACTTTAACTGCTTGCTGGCGCAGATGCGCGTTCGCCTTCAAAGCAGGGGGTTCGATTCCCGGTGGTAATTAAGGATTTCGCCCCACGGGAGATTTTAGTTCTTGGTTTTGAATATGTGAATCTTGGATGTTTACGGTACCACGATACAAGTCATTAAACTAAGTGTGGGGCTGTGAATGTGGAAGTGTTTATGTTTATATTTTTTAACGGGCGACCGACGACGCCGGGTCATCTTTAAACTTTAAAGTATATGCTGGCGTTGATGAGTGCGCGTTCGTCGTCAAACCAGCAGGTTCGAATCTCGATGGGACAACAAGCTTCCTCCCCACGAGAAGTTGTGGTTCTGGATATGACGTGAATGTTGTGTCTGTGGTGTTAATATTTATGGTTCCACGACACTAATCATGGTACTTTTAGTGTGGGACTGTGAAATTGAAGCCTTTATGTGTATGCTTTTATTTACCCGGGCGACGCCGGGCGGGTCAGCTAGTATTTTTATATTGTTGCTATCTTGTTTATAATTGCAGTCTGAAGCATCAACATTTAAATTGTGGTGTGGACTAGGGGGTAGTCCTTGAGTCAGGATGGTTCAATTTCAGGGTTGAAGGATTTGGTGTAACATTAGAGGTAAAGGTTAAACTTATACAGAACTGTGATAAAATAAAGTCACACAGATATACCTTATAGGGATTAGGCATATCTTATCAAAACAGATATGTATCTTAGAATGATAAACGTTAAGAAATTTAATGATTTATCATACGATGTTTTATCTAACCTTAAGGTTTTTATTGCATTTTTAGTAACGGAGTAGATACCCAAATTTCAATAATCACCGATACCGAAATATATAGAAAATTGGGAATACAAGAACGAAGCTTACTAATATTATTTTACATTTACATGGGTATTTAAAAGTAATTAAAATACAGTGCCAGTGCCAGACATCCGTAGAACGAAATAATAAGTAAATATTAGGTACCTATCCTTGGGAAATTTACGTAAGTTAATAATATGACGAAATGTTTGGATAATGGACGCATAAGCTTGTTTTCAACGTGATTAGTGTTAGTTTACCTCTACCGATAATTTATTGTTGTATCTTGTGATTATCGTAGTACTAATTACTTTATCAGATTCGCATAGAACTTATAAAAATGTACGTAGTCTTGATATGCGTAGTGTCGATTGGAGATATTGGCGATGTTGGCTAAGACACTGTTCGCGGTGTGCCTAACCGTGCTTCTGGTCTCAGTCAAGGGGTCGCCTAATGAAGATGTACAAAATATCTTGAACGCGAGGGGTGCTCGGTATTCTGACAATATCGTTGAAGATGCTAATCTTGATGTGGTGAGTGCTTTGAAATACGTTTGAATACATTTCTTATTACCTATGACAATAGGTAACTACAGAGTAGGTATAAAGTTATTTATATAGGTATATTTATAGTATGGTAGAGATCATCTAAGCTTACGTTTCACTGAACACTCCGGTACATTGTACACGCTCACATGTAAGTACCTATATTTGGTAATAAAGACTCAATACACTAATTAATCGTAGTCGCATATGCGATGGTTATATTTCAGTGTGTCTACGTCATTTAATTGGTGTTGTTATTATGTCTATCTTTATCATATACGTACCTAAGTAGGTACACCTAGAACGAAGCTCAAGCAACTCAAAATCTTTACTACTTATTTCAACTTCATCGCTTATATTTTGGTTTTGGCTGACCGATTTCGTTAAAATGTATATGGGACCACCTCTAAAGTATACTCTACCAAACAAAAAAAAACATCAAAATCGATTCACAATAGTCGGAGATATAAAAAAAAAAACGCATTCACACTCACAGCCCCACACTTAGTTCAATGACTTGTATCGTGGGCGCCGGAAACATTTACATCGCACACGCAAATACACCCAGAACCAGAAACACAAATATCCCTTGGGGAGGAATTTGTGTATCGCGTAACATACATACAAAAAAAACATACAGTTGAATTGAGAACCTCCTTTTATGAAGTCGGTTGAAAACTACTGGTCTACTACTACTTACTTACTACGGGTAGGAAGTTATGAGGTAACTATTGAAGTCGGTCAAAACGAGAACATCGTCAATGTAGTGCACAGAATACGCATTATTGATGATATTTCAAGAACTACTGATCAGATCTTGATCAAATTTAAACAGGACCACATGAAAAGCACGAGCTTTCAATTCACAAAAAAGTTCTGAGGTAACACACATAAAGCAAAATTTAAATGAATTGAGAACATCGTCTTTTTTCGGTTAAAAATCTATCTCATATAATAAAATTTATCGGTCTTAATCATATAATAATTATCTGTATACATTACTTTATGTGAATTTTATATTTTAAATAATATTATTAGAGGTACTTATATATAATGATTTATTTATTTTATGTAAGTATATTTGAAAAGATATTCTGCTATTATTATTAGTATGTATTGTTTATGTAGTTTAAACAATGTACGTTATTATATATTTTTTTATTTAATAATATTATTACTAAGTATTTCATTCATTTTATTGCACCACTATATCTTCATTAACTCTTCGTTTATATTTTTGATAGAGATCGCTCTTAGCGATAAGACCGCTCATTGTACATTTTTTTTTATGTTGAGTAGGCAAGCATTTTACCGCTATCTCACCTGATGAAAAGTGATGATGCGGCCGAAGTTGTGACATGCTTGCCTAGAAGATACCTATTCACTCGAGACTTGAAAACTACAAGATTATACCGTTCGGGGAACAAAGACACAGGCAATGAGTTCCACTCCTTCGCTGTCCGGATGATGAATGTAGAAGCAAAACGCTTTGAGCGAACTGGAGGTATGTCGACCATAAATGGATGATGTTTAATAGTTTGTCTTGTTGTTAGATGGTAAAAAGGGCATGGGGGAATTAAGTCATGTAATTTCTGTGCACACTCTCCAAAATGTAAGCGATAGAATACCGATAGCTTGCCACCTTACGTCGGTGACCGAGACATCTTTATAAGTTTCTCATTAAGCTGTATTAATCTTTTGGTGTCAATAAAGAGTTATTGTATTGTATTGTCTTCTATCACTTTATTATTAATTTCGCACAGCCGGAACTCGTTCGGAAGTACCGTTACCCACTGGAAGTCCATGACGTGACCACGGAAGATGGGTACATCCTGCAGATGCACCGCATTCCTCATGGACGCGACAACCACAACACCCCCGGGAACAAGCCCGTGGTGTTCTTAATGCACGGGCTACTGTCGTCTTCAGCAGACTGGTTGCTGATGGGACCTGGCTCTGGATTTGGTACGTGTGCTACATACCTGTGATATAAAATAGGTACTCGATGCTATCTAGAGAACAATTCTCTTGTTGGTATACCTATAAGTACATATAAATCAATAAACAAACGCATTCACATTCACAGCCCCACACTAAGTTCAAAGACTTGTATCGTGGGTGCCGGAAACATTCACATCACACACATATTACAACCAGAAGCACAAATATCCCTTGGGAAGGAATTTGTGCTCCTGCTGGGAATCGAACCCAGGACCCAATACACCTAATGAATTAATATCGACATTTTTAGTCTTATTTAATGTTTAACTATATTGAAAGTAAATATTGCACGTCCGTCGTGGGACAAACTGTTTATAATATACCTTATATAATACTAGCCGTGCCCCGCGGCTTCGCCCGCTATTATCATGTTAAAAAGTAGCCTATGTGTTTATCCTAGGTATAATCTATGTACATTCCAAATTCCATCCAAATCCGTTTTGCCGTTAAAGCGTGAAGAGGGAACAAACATACTTACACACTTACCTTATTTGTCATCGATCTCATTGGAGCCGTTTTCAATAGCTGTGCACATAATATTTATAAATATCTTTGTATAATTATTCTGTATGTGACTGATTTTAAAACGTTTGAACAGGACAATCGTCATTTCTTTTATCTGTCGGAACCGCTAGTATAATATCCTTATACACATAAATTATTTTGTCACTGAACTCATTACCAGCGTAGAGTTATCGTATAATGTAGCGAATACATTTAGTTTTAGATACAAGTATGAGAGTTTATTTTGTCTTCAACAGGATACATTCTCGCCGAAGAAGGTTATGACGTGTGGATCGGAAATGCACGCGGTAACTACTACTCCCGCCGACATGTATCATTGAACCCCGATGGCATCTTAAACACCAGGTTCTGGGAGTTTTCTTGGGACGAGATTGGTAATATCGACTTGCCGACTATGATAGACCACGCTCTTGAACGTTCCGGCCAATCGAGACTTCACTACATCGGCCATTCGCAAGGAACCACCGCGTTCTTCGTCATGGGCTCTCTGCGACCGGCTTACAACGACAAGATCATCTCTATGCATGCCTTGGCACCCGTGGCTTATATGGCACACAATCGTAATCCTCTGCTTTGGTACATATCGCCGTATGCAAACGACATAGAGGTAAGTTTTCATAGACAACTACATTTGTGGCAAAAGACAATACAAATATTACAACATAACATACATAACTATCGATGCTGGAACGAGTAGTACCTACGTAGAACCGTTGCCATTAGTGTATCGTGTGCTCTATACAACAATCACGAGGTTTTCTTACTTGAAACATTGTGTTCATTCTGTGCTTATCAAGAACTCTTTCGGTTTTGCAGGATAAGTATGTGCCATATGGGCACTTGCTAAATATATTTTCATTAAGTGTTTACATCGTGATTTCTATAAAAATTGCAGAGAATTGCATCTTTAATCGGCATCGGCGAGTTTATGCCGAACAGCGCGATCATGACATGGGCCGGTCAAGCCGCTTGCAGAGATGAGGTGGTCTTCCAACCTATTTGCAGTAACATTCTTTTCCTGGTCGGTGGATGGAATGAAGCTCAGCATAACGCGGTAAGACATGTTTCACGAGGATTAACTTTTAGTTAGGTAGATCGAGATTGAACTAGTTTTTATAATCCTGTATTCTTCATTACAGACGATGTTGCCTGTTATATTTGGACACACGCCTGCCGGAGCCTCGGTGCGTCAGTTTGCTCATTACGGACAAAGCATCGCTGATAAGGGCTTCCGACGGTACGACTTTGGCAGTCGGATCGCTAATAGGAGGGCGTACGGTACCCGCAGGCCTCCCGTTTATGACCTATCGAGAGTCACAGCACCCGTGTTCCTGCACTTTGCAGACAGAGACCCTCTTGCCCACGTCAACGATGTCGACACTCTGTGGAGAAAACTCGGGCGACCCATCGGTAAATTCCGTGTTCAGCTACGCGCGTTCAGCCATTTGGACTTTGTCTGGGGTATCGACGCTAAGGAATTAGTGTACAACCGGGTACTAAATCATATGCGAGCGATGGACATCCATGGATTTGTTGACGAAATTGAAGCATTTACCGACTTTGGCACTGATTAAATTATTTTGATGATTTTGATTTCTTAATCGTTTTATTTTGTCTTAGCTATTGTGATAAGGTACAATAGCTGAGGTATTTGCAGATAACAACTCCAGTGTGGTTGTTTTGAGTTTTGCTTTGTGACTATCTGTTGCTGCTAATGTTGTTGATAAAGAGAGGATAATGACTTAACTTAGCATTTAAGCCGGGCGTTTAAGATTAAAGTTTGTTTTTTTAAGATATCAAGGCGTGAGGCATGCATGTCGTTCACCTGATGGTTAACGTGATAGCTGCCTACAACATCTGCAGCTGCAGTGACATTCGGAACTTGAATGATAAATTGACTTCAAAAATTTGTGAACTGACGTCACGAATCAGTTTAGTCAAGCAAGTATTTAAATAATTGCGTGTAATTCTATAACTACCTACAGGGATTAAAAATAAACCTATATACCTACATAAATTTTATGCATATTCGTTCTCGTGGTTGTAAGCCCGTTTATAAATATTTAAACGCAAGCAAAGCTTAAAAAATACCGAAGTCACCGCTTTATCTTCGGAACCTTGATCAGGTTTAATGTATTAAACACGCATTATTGACGATAACTCAAAAACTATGATCAGATCTTGATCAAATTTAAATGGGACCACGTGGAAAGCACCAGCTTTCAAATAAAAAAATAATCATCAAAATCGAAAGAAGTTATGAGGTAACTTTTGAAGTCGGTTAAAAACGAGAACATCATCAATGTAGTTCACAAAATTCGCATTATTGAGGATAACTCAAAAACTACTAGTCAAACTTTAAACGGGACCACATGGAAAGCACCAGCTTTCAAATAAAAAATGTCATCAGAATCGGCTCACAACGAAATAAGTTATAAGGATGATTAACACACAGCGGTGATATTTTTTAGTTTTGCCATCTATCGATGAATAGCAGAACTTTTAATGACTTTATTTATACGAAAATAACCTAACACCCCCCACTTCGACCGGCACACTTTTGAAATATCACGCTTGTCTCTTTAGTTCAGCAAGTCGCCTCTAGGTGGCAGGAAAAAAAATACTTAAATAAAATAAATAATCCTGCCACCTAGAGGCGAGTTGCTGAACTAAAGAGACAAGCGTGATATTTCAAAAGTGTGCCGGTCGAAGTGGGGGGTGTTAGGTTATTTTCGTTACGGAATTTCTGGATTCGGTCTCCACGCTCAAGGCCCGCGATAGAAGCTATGCTATAGCTTAAAAATGCAGTCGACTTGAGTACCTCCTCCTTTTTTGTAAAGTCGGTAGAAAAGACAGATATGATACTGCACACATTGGCATCTCAGTGTATGCAGCAGTCAGCACTGGCACCTTGGCTGTTGTTAGCATCCTAGATTTTATATTTATTATACCTACTAATTGCTTTTGATTACTTAATTGATGATCGATTATCATTAATAAATGAGTATAATCTATTCGATTTGCACCCGATAGCATATGCAAAACTCAATATATCTATGGCGATAGCAACTGATTACGTAGGTTCACGTTATAAGTTATCGTTTTTATTATAATCAAAATGTACCGATTATTATATAAATGAAATGCAGTAGAGATTATCTTAGTGTCAAAAGTGTGGTGGCATTCGTGATAATGTGGGAGAAAATAATCCTTGTTTTGTTTCTAAGTGCACCTTTGATTTCTGGGCGAAGTTCTCCAAATGCAGATAAGATAAAATATATATTCGATAATGCCAAAGACGCACCACGTTACTCCGACAATATTTTTGAAGATGCTAATCTCGATGTGGTAAGTATCTCTGGTTATACATAGAATGTGATTTTACATAAGGAATATACGTAGGCAGTAAGTGCATATTTGCCTGTTCTTGACTTTATAAACCAAGATTATTGAAGCTCACAATTCTATTTAACAATTTTAATTGAAAATCTATTAGCTTATCTCGTGTCAAATCAGAAAGATTAAGTAATAAGCTAGTCGAGTCCAAATTGCAGAGTCACGGTCACCGACGTAAGGTCACAAGCCTATCGGTATTTTACCGTTTACATTTTGGACAGTGTGCGCAGGAATTACACGACTTAATTCCCCCATGCCCGTTTTACCATCTAACAACAAGACAAACAGTCAAACGTCATCCATATATGGTTAGCATACCTCCAGTTCGCTCGAAGCGTTTCGCTTCTACGTTTATCATCCGTACTGCGAAGCAGTGGCACTCATTGCCCTCGTCTTTGTTCCCCGAACGGTATTTATATAGATTGCATCTATATAAATACTAGCTGCGCCCCGCGGTTTCACCCGCGTTGATAATGATGAAAAGTGATGATGATGATGATGAAAAATAGATTCGATGCCGATTCTCATAGATACCGGATAAGCACAAAAAATTTCATCAAAATCGGTCAAGCCGTTTCGGAGGAGTATGGCAACGAAAACTGTGACACGAGAATTTTATATATATAAATATGTATACAACATATATATATATATGTATATGTATATGTATATATCCGTTTAGTAAAATTAGGGTTTGGTATTTCGCCATCGATACTTGGATATTTATGTATAGAAATGTTCCAGCCCGATCTAGTTCGAAAGTACCGTTACCCTCTGGAAGTGCACCACGTTACTACTGCAGATGGATACATCTTGGAGATGCACCGCATTCCTCACGGACGCGACAATAACAACCGAACAGATCCGAATAAACCCGTCATCTTGATGATGCACGGCCTCCTGTGCTCGTCAGCTGACTGGGTGCTTATGGGCCCGGGGTCTGGACTTGGTACGTGACAGTTGGCGTTACTTCCTTGATCTTCGTAGATTTTGTGATATTAATATTGAATTTCCTCTCACCCCTTTTATGTAACCTAAATCAGATTTTTTTACTTTATTTATTTATTTTATACTTTCATATTTTGTACGGCACTGTGCACGTTTGTAGATAAACGAGTACGTGTTTAATCTTTACCTTAAAAATCTTGATAACTGAATTAAAAATTACAACTTCTCACTTCAAAATCATAATCGTTTATTCACATGGGCCCTAAAGAGGCACTCATGAAAGTTAATTACTCTACTGCCAGATTAGGAAAATTACAGCCATCTCGAGAAGAACCTGGCAAGATTTTCTTTTAAACATTTTTAAACACTAAAACTGGAATGATATATAACTAGGTATATCTTTATTATATAGTCGCTAGAAAGCGCTTGTGCAGTTTGCTTCTATGCATCCTTGTCATTAATGTAGTCAATCGTTTTATAATAAGATTTTTTAATGAATGTCCGTTTTATTACTGATTTAAACTTTCCCACTTTTCACTTCAGGTTACATCCTCGCAGAAGAAGGTTATGATGTATGGATGGGTAACAATCGCGGTAATTATTACTCCCGCCGCCACGTCTCGTTAAACCCCAACGGCATCCTCAACACTAAGTTTTGGGAGTTTTCTTGGGATGAAATGGGTCATTACGATCTGCCAGCTATAATTGACTATGTCCTCGCATATACCGGCCACTCTAGACTCCATTACATCGGTCACTCGCAAGGAACAACTTCTTTCTTCGTCATGGGGTCTCTCAGACCTGCTTACAATGAGAAAATTATTTCTATGCACGCTTTAGCGCCCGTAGCTTATATGGCACACAATCGCAATCCTCTTCTACTATTTATAGCCCCATTTTCAAACGACATTGAGGTAAGCTCGCAGTTCTCTGTTGTTTCAACATGTTCTTCATAAGATTAATAAATCGTAAATATTCCAGAAAATATCTTATTTGTTTGGGATCGGAGAATTTCTTCCACACACTCAAATTATGACATGGGCTGGCGAGGCCCTATGCAGGGATGGTGTAGTCTTTCAACCCATATGCAGCAATATAATATTCCTGATCGGCGGATGGAATGAAGATCAGTTAAATAAGGTAAGAAATGTGCGAAGAACAATGAAACAATAATACATGATTAGTGTCTCATAATTTCAAAATGGGGATCCACAACAACATAGATTTTTTACAAGCTTTTATTTGGTTCCACCTGTTCCGTTGTATCTCCGGTTTCGCCGGTCAGTAATCAAATCTTGCAAGCTAAATTAGACCCACTTCCCGATTTCCGATTTTAGACTCATTTGTATCTTCGGTGACAATACAATTATATGGTAACATGGAGCTGGTCTGATGATAGAGACAGAATGGCCATAGGAACTTCTGAACTAAACAAGATAAACCCGATCGAGTTGGTGCTCGTTTGATTTGTCTTGACATAAGTTCTCTGGTATGTAACTTATTAGTTCTTTTTTTACAATTGGTAAAAGCTTGAGTTTAAAAACTTTTAAAGTATTCATTTGTTTTAATTTTTTTCTATTAGCCGTCATCCTACTACTCGTTCCGTTCTTACTCGTGTAATTTTGTTCTAAAAATAGAGCTAAAATTATATATTTTTTAAACAGACGATGATGCCTGTGATATTTGGTCACACTCCTGCTGGATCTTCGGTGCGTCAGTTGGCCCATTACGGGCAAAGCATCGCTGACAAGGGGTTCCGTCGTTACGACTACGGCAGCTTGATCGCGAACATGAAAGCGTATGGTTCTATTAAACCACCAAGCTACGACCTGTCTAAGGTGACGACTCCGGTTTTCCTACACTATTCCGATACGGACCCTCTCGCCAACGTCAACGATGTCGAAACCCTGTGGAAGCAACTCGGTCGACCAGTTGGAAAATTTCGTGTTCCCGAAACCACTTTCAGCCATGTTGACTTTTTGTGGGCTATCGATGCGAAGGAACTTGTATACAATCGGGTAATCAATCTCATAAAAACAATGGATATATATGGTTTTAATGAAGCTTAACGAATTTATATATTTTTTATTAAAGATTATGCATTACTCTAAAACATAAATAAATACTACTTTTGTGACAAATATTTATTGTATGTTTTTGAGCTCTATTGTACCTTGATGTTATTGTTATAGGGCTAAATTAAACTTATCCTGATTGTTAAAGAGCCTAATGAGGTCAAATCGGGGTATCAATCAACTTGTTGTTTAACGGAATGTTTATACAGTTTATTAATTGCATAATGCATGCACTCGAACAAAACAAAAGCTCAACTATTCTACCGATCAATATTTAAATACACTAACGATGATATTGCGTGATTTGATGATAGTGACCGATTGCTTTCGCCCAGCGTTTGACTTATTTCATCCGCAAACAATTAAAACACTCAACATTATTTATTCACATTGGCTCCAAAGAGGCGCTTATGTAAAGTAATTAATCTAATTGGCAGATTTGCAAAATTACGTGAAACGATCAGTCAAACCGATTTGCATATTAGAATCATATTAGAATACAATATGATAAGGATGGTTAACTATTAGAAAAGGCTTACAAGCTCAAAATTATAAGCATGATTATTTTCTGTATGCTGTTAATTAGTGTTATGTATCCTCAGTATCGTGATAAATTGATTACCTTATGAATGAATTAATGTACAACTTTCATACAATATTTTTGAGGATAAACATCATATAATTTCACATACGTTTTGGATTTCTTGTTAGTTTTCTAGTAGATCTAGTAGTAGGTTTACTAGGCTGCCGTTATCCTATAATATAACTCTGTTTATTATGCCTACTCCTGAGTAAGTAAGTTATTGAAGAAACAATAAAATATACACCAAAGCGCGGTGCGGTTCATAGGTAAGCAAGAAAACAGGTACCCTGGAGTACTATCCAAAGGAGTCTTCTCTTTTGGTAGAACTATTTGAAATGATTTCTAATATTTCTACCCAAAAAGAAGGCCTAGAAATGTAAACCACTCTGATGTTATTTGTGTGTATATAAATGGTAAGTGTGTGTTTGTTTTCTCTTCACGCTTTAACAGCTAAACTGATTTCGATGAAATTCAAAATACACATAGCATATACTTAGCTTTAAGACATGGGCTATTTTTGTCCCGGTTAACACATTGATGTTTGTGACAAAGCACTAATAATCAAATGAACATTGTTTTTTTACTTTAAAGATTTCGCACTCACAGCCCCACACTGAGTTCGATGACTTGTGTCATGGGTTCCAGAAACATTCACACACACACATCCCAACCATTATTAATTATCCAACGAAATATGTTCACCTGTAGTAGCTTACCACCATCAAGTTGAAAGTCGGCCGCCAAGCCAAATACGGTGTTCCGGCAGTTATCCTTGAGAGCCTGCGTATTCCAGGTCTAGTGTGTTTACCAGCTTCGATCACATCGTCACTTACCATCAGGTGAGATAGTGGTCAAAAACTGGCCTGTCACAAAAAAAAAAAACCTGGTACAACATTCGAGTAGACATTTTTGCGCTCGCTTTACTCTGAAAGGTTTTCATTGGTTTTTGAAGGTTCAATAAGAACTAAATACTTAAATAAAATATATAAAACATAAAACATAAACATAAACGCTTTCACACTCACAGCCCCACACTAAGTTCAATGACTTGTGTCGTGGGTTTTTTTTTTTTTTTTTTTTTTTTATTTGTGACAGGCTAGTGTTTGACCACTATCTCACCTGATGGTAAGTGACGATGTGATCGAAGCTGGTAAACACACTAGACCTGGAATACGCAGGCCGGAAACATACACATCACACACACAATCACAACCAGAACCAGAAACACAAATTTTCCTTGGGGAGAAAACTTGTGTTCCCGCCGGGAATCGAACCCCTGCTTAGAAGGCGAAAGCTCACACAACTTAGCTAACGGGCAGTTCAATATGTGATCGAAAGGTGACATATATAGATAGAATACCTTGAACCTGACTATTTACACGCGAACAAAGTCGCAGGTAGCAGCTAGTATAACATATATAAGACATTGTAAATTAGAACTGGCTTAAACCTACACAAAATTTCATTTTACTCGAACCTACTTAAGTATTTTCTTGATTTGTTATAAAAATATTTATTATGTTACTAAATATAAGAGCACAATAACGAGCTTAATGAAATTCTTCAGTTGAGAATGCCCGTCCTTCAGTATCGTTGTTTATTAGAATTATAATACCTCGTGCCGTCGAAATTGCGGAAACCAAGATTCATTTATTTTCATTTGCGTCGTTTCGCATTTTCTTTCGGTAACGGAGGTCCGATGTCCGTATTCGCAGATGGACACACTGGGAATATAAATTAGATTCCATTTCGCCACTTAGGGGCTGTGTGTGGGAACATAAAGCTTTCGTAATATTTTTTTCTTTGGAGCTTGGAATATTTTACATTCAAGTAGACTCGGAATGTAACGACGGCTTACGATATCTAAAGGGTGAAATAACTACAAAGTGCGATTAAAAATGAGATGAAAGTACCTACATTTTATTATGTTATGAAAAGTTAGTAACAGTTGCAAATATAAAACATAAATGCTTTCACACTCACAGCCCCACACTAAGTTTGATGGCTTGTTTCGTGAGTGCTGGAAACAATTAGATCACTTCCACGATCACAACCAGAACCAGAAACAATCTTCCCTTGGGGAGAAAATTTGTTGCCTGCACCGGAAATAGAACCTGATACCCGCTGCTTAGAAGACTAACGCACCTCAATTAAGCTAACAGACAGTTTTAAATAAATATTTTTTTTCACTTTAAATGAAAAAATTCATAAAAGGCATGGAATTCGAAATAGCAAAAGGCACTCTGTTGATATCCGTTAACGCATTTTCAAATTAATGATTGGTCAACTTTTCTTGACGGCAGCCGTGATAGGATCCTAGATGTCATAGAAAGAAGGTCTAAATAGCCGCGTTTAAATTGCTCTAATTTTCAAATAGCATGAAATAAGTTATGTTTTTTTTTTTCTTCAAATGAACTAATTTTTTAATAAATAAAGAAAATAAAGATTTAACTAAACTACTAACCTAATACAAAAAGTCATTGGTCGGCAGTGTGCCCAAAATGCTGGCTGCGGTACCTCGTTGCACAGCGAGACTTAATTGCTGTGCAAAATACAAACCGGCATTTTGGTCACGTGTCGACTCTTTCAGTCTCCCAGCCAAATCTTTATAAATCTCAAGTGCACCTGGTCCCCATGGACCAAGAGTTTCTACTCCGAAAAGCACAAATATGTAACCTAAATAGTTATGTTTTATGAATTAAATTTAATAAGAAAAAATTATGCAATTCTACTGACTGAATTTACACGTCTTATGTAGTTTAATAGTTATTTATGTTAGTACTCTGTATACATATCTTCGTAGTACCTACGTAGCGCATGACAAAATATGACTCGTAGCAACTTGTTCTACGCGACCATTGTATTCGCGTGAGTAGTAAAACATATAAATCCCATCCAGACCACTCCTTAAATAATTTCGCTTATTAACACTGCTGTGTATGTTTTGGAAGCTGCGAAATTCATTAGATCTCACCCACATTTATTTTAAAGGAAGTCTAAGGCAAAGGAAATTGACAGTAAAACACCAGGAACCGGAATTTTACAGTTAATCCGTGTAATACGTCGAAACAATACAAGCGAAAAATTGCTATTGAAATGATATAAATGAAAACACTAAGGGGTCTATAAATGTTTGTATCAATAACGGGATATTTACCATGTATTTCGTTTGTTTTGAGTTTCCGATATTGATACAAACATTTATAGTGAAAGTGACCATGGTAGCTTGAAAACTTACACTAAGGGGTCACCCATGTAAGTAGGGGGGAGTTCTGTGGAAATTCGGTGTATCGGGGTATCGTTGAAAATAACTTTGTGGAAGTACGTGCATTAGCAGAGTACGAAATAGTTAAAAATAAAAATATGTTTAAAAAAATTTTTTTATAGAAAAACGTTTTAAGATCTATATTGTCTCGGGGTCTATTCAAAAAAACGGATTTAGTCATCTGAATCAATCAATCAACTGAATCTTGCGTGTAATATACGTTTTGCTCTTGAACAACAAAAATTCAAACAATTATTATAAAAAAAAACTTAAAGCAATAAAATGATACTCAAAAGCTTTTCTAAATTAGGCAAAATGTACAGGTCTCAGTTCGGAGTAAACTACTAGTAAATAATAAATCGGATGTTGTATGACGGATAGCGTGTGTATTCCAGTTAAAAACAATTTTATCGATCGATAAGCTAATAATGGATAAGTTTAATGACTGATCGTTCCTCGCTGTAAATTATATTATTCTTCTTATCGAATGCTAATCCATATCCATTTTTGACAGGAAGTATCATTTCTGGTTGCCTGCTTTGTGCATTGATGGCATATATTCCATCTTGCGCTATGAAATGTGGCGCTCCAAATGCGTCCAAAGTGGCTCCTCTGTAATGAATGTCGCCATTATCCAGTAGTATCGCAGCACCACTACCAGTCTTCAGAAAATATAGACCAGTGGGGTTAATAAAGAACCATCCTTCGCTATCCTTAACAAAATGATGTATCAAGTGACCTTTAGCCTCTGGAATAATTTGACTCTTGCCCTTTCTAAAAACTCGTAGAGTTTGAGTGGATGTGTCCACATAGTAGAGATCTTCGTTGTGGTACATATCAAATATGTCCATGCCACCAATCAATGCTGGTGTTTCTATACTATTAGTGCTACAATTGTACGAAAATATGCCATCACTACCCCCTAAATAGACTTGCCCGGTGTTTTGATCAACTGCGCTGGCGAAGCCATTTCGTATTCCAGGCACGATGCTAGAATATTCTGTTTCTAGATTAAAAGCTACCAATTGAAAGCTCTGATCAGAGAATTCATCAGAATTCATGCAGAAGAACAAGATGTTTCGTCTCCTGTCGATAGTGAGCTTGTAAGGGATATTGACGTCTGCAAGCACAACATGTTTCGCATGGGGAACACCACGTACCGTTATGATTACATTTTTGGGAATCGGAAACATCAACAAAAAATTACATCACTACATTGTTTGTTCAACTAGTATAGGACAGGTACCTACTAATCAATTTGTTGAAGCGTTATAAAGTTTCATATTTATTAACGGGCACGACATCGTTGTTATAAACAGAGATAAATAAGATATATACCCGTTATAAATAAATCACATAAAAATCCTTAGCAGTGTTATCAAAGATAATAATATAATCACTCCGTTTTACATACACATGAGTATGACATGCATAATTTCTTTATGATACAAACCGTAGGTTTGTTTCCTATCTCGATAGAATTTATATCCAAAATTTCGATAACAGAGTTTTCAAATGTAGCGAGTAATAAGTATTCTGAGTTTAAAATCTTGAATATATATTACTCCCTGGATGATCCCTGGCGGAAATTCACGATGTTTTGGGTGGTTACTTTCTTTGTGGGTAGGTTTATGCAGGTTAGTATTTTATATCCTCTTTGGTTTAATGCCAATATCACAACATCATGACAAATGAACTAATCAGGTCTACCTACTAGTGGGAATGGCTTTATAAACAATATAAACACTTTCATCTGGGTAATAGATGGGTCAGAGAATTATTCCCTCGCGCTGCTCGTATTTAAACGTGGAGACATTCTGAATTAAATAGACGTAGGTTTTATTTTATAACAAAGTATCTACTAGTATTAAACTACTATAAAAATACGAATAACCTACCGAGCTAGAATAACTCGGACTCATGCCTTCATAACTGGAGAAAGTTGGATTGGATCGACACTAATAAAAACTTTGTGATTCCATACAACCACTCTATTTTGTTATAACTTTGTCTTGTTCGTTTGTTGACCAATTTATCTTTTGTTTATGCTAGTGGTAGTAAATAGGTTAGTTCAAAGTGATCTAGTACAGAGATAAATCTATACTAATATTATAAAGAGGTAAAGTTTGTTTGTTTGTTTGTTTGTTTGTATGTAAAAGGTAATCTCTGAAACTACTGATCCGATTCTGAAAATTCTTTCACCAATAGATAGCTACACTATCACTGAGTGTCATAGGCTATGTTTTGTCGGGATAGAAGTTAGTTATCAGTTCGAAATAATAATATTCGTAAGACAAGTCGGAGAAAAATTTGCTAACTTTCCGCTTTATCGGCGTACGCTGACTAAACGGTAAGACATAGTTGAATACAATGTATGGCAAAAATGTTGGCCTTCATGAGTTTTACAAAAAAGTCCGCTACAGCATATATCTAACATGTATGTATAGCTCAGAAAAAATACTTTTCTTTGTTAAAAATCTGAAAAAAAAGCGGCCTCTGTTTAGTTGGCTTTTTGAGACATTCAGTATTAATCCTTATCAAAATAAACTATTTCATCGTCTTACGTAGTTCATGTAGATACATTTTGCTTTTTACTGCATATGATTTGGATAAATAGTCTATGAGAAATCGTGAAATTAGTTTCACGGGAGCCCGCCCGTGAACGGGACGGGTCAGAAATGTACAGAAACGTACTACGAATTCCTGCACATTAAAAAATAGCGGCTTCTATTTCGTTGGCTTTTTTAAGTATTTAACATTAATCTTTATCAAAAAAACCTATTTAATCGGCTTACTTAGTTCAGGTTGATGCAATTTGCTCTTTACTGCACATAATTTTTATAGTCTAGGAGAAATCGTTTAAGTTTTATTTGAGGGTGAAAACGGTGGATCACATAATGGAACAGTTACTGCGTAATCCGGCATACGTCTATGTTTTGAACCGACTAACATAAGAAGGGGGATATAAATTCGACTGTTTTTTTTTGTTTAGTCGGTTATAACTTGTTCAACTTATTTACTTATCATTGAACTTTGAACTGCCCGCTAGCGTAGTTAGGTGGCGTGCGTTTGCCTTTAAAGCACCGGGTTTGATGCCCGGTGGGAACACAGGTGTTTTCCCACGGGAATTTGTGTTTCTGGTTTTGAGTATGTTGTGAATGTTGTGTGAATCTTGGATGTTTACAGCCCCTTGATACAAGTCATTGAACTTAGTGTGGGGTTGTGAATGTGAAAGCGTTTATGGGTATGTTTTTTTAATATTTACTACCCGGCCGACGCCGGGCGGGTCGTTCCTGAACTTTGAATTGCTCGCTGGCGTAGATGGGTGCGCGTTCGCCTTCAAAGCAGCGAGTTCGATTACCGGTGGTAATTTACCTAGAAAATTTCTCTCCACGAGAAATTTGTGTTCCTGGTTTTGAGTATGTTGTGAATGCTTTGTGAATCTTGGATGTTTACGGCCCCCCGATACAAGTCATTGAACTTAGTGTGGGGCTGTGAATGTGGAAGTGTTTATTTGTATATTTTTTAACCGGGCGACGCCGGGCGGGTCATCTTTTGAACTATCTACTCGCGTAAATGGGTACCCGTTTGCCTTCAAAGCAGCGGGATCGATTCGCGGTGGTAACAGAAGTTTTCTTACTACGGGAAATTTGTGTTCCTGGTTTTTAATATGTTGTGAATCTTGGATGTTTACGGCCCCACGCTACAAGTCACTGAACTTAGTGTGGGGCTTTGAATGTGGAAGTGTTTATGTGTAGATTTTTTAACCGGGCGACGCAGGGTAGGGAATCTTTGAACTTTGAACTACCCACTGGCGTAGATGAGTGCGCGTTCGTCTTTAAAGCAGCGGGTTCGAATCTCGGTGGGAACACAATAACAAAAGTTTTTTCCCCACGGGCAGTTTATGTTTCTGGTTCTGGGTATGACGTGAATGTTGTGTGTGTGGTGTTAATTTTTTACGGCCCCACGACTCAACTTATAGTACTTTTACAGAGGGGCTGTGAGTGAGAAAGCGTTTATATGTAAGCTTTTGTTTACCCGGGCAACGCCGGGCGGGTCAGCTAGTAAGATATATACCCAAGGATCTAGTATTATAGAAAATTTTAATGAACATACAGTCGATTTGCTTTTTATTTGATTCGTGATTGACAAGGGGGTGCTAAATTTGCCCCCGTACATGACCATCATTCAAGTATCATCACTACCTTTAGGTATTTATTCAAATGTTGACCTCCAAATTAACTACAAATAGTTATATTATCGATACATTTCTGTCAAGGAACATAATTATTGTTCTCTTCCGTAAGATTGCTACAGACTGCAGCTTAATCGTATTTCTTCGTTGATTGTAGGGGTGTTGAAACGTAGCGAGCGCCAACGTCTTATTAAAATGCAGGGCGGGCGGCGCGGTCGGGCGATATGGGCGGGCGATGATGACGGGTGGTTTTCGTTGAGGCGGTCGGTAGAGTCGACAACGACAACACGTCCTTTGGCACGTGGTTTGGCGATCAAAATATTATATGTGTCAAGATCAAAACGTCTTATCAAATAAGTATCAAATCTATTTGTAGAGACGGAATCTTCCTGAAACACAGAATGGGGTTGGCGCCGCCGTGGCAACTTCGGCAGAGCACCGCAAACGGCGAAAATATGAAAACCTCAGCAGTGGTTACATATTTGAGTCGTTTGGTGTTGAGACACTGGGCCCGTGGGGAACGGGAGCTCATTCTATTTACAAAAAAATATCAGAGGCGCCGCGTGATCAACCGATTAAATTCTAAAGTACTTATATGCTTTTCTATGCTGAACAATTTTTACTTTTTTTTATCACTGATCGGCTTGCGTTTGACCGCTATTTAACCTGACATTTTGAAAAAAAAATTCGTCTACATTTGAATTTATAAACACATATGTTATATGTTATATATTTATAAAATTGGATTTTGAAGCTTTTTCATTTAGCGCATAATATCTATGATGGTTTTATTAGTACTTACATTTCTTATATGGAATTAAAAAAAATATTTAAGGAGCGCCACATAATTTTTATTGCCGCCACAGAAGCGACATAAGCTTTTTTTCGCCTAGCCTTATCACAGAAAGTTGAAGCTATTAATTATGTATTGATCAATTTGTTAGTGTGGTATAAACGAACATGTACTCGTTCGCCCCGAACTGATACCTCTACCTACTGATACCACTTACGTGTAATATTAATATGTTTTCATTTATATAATTTTAATTATATGCTTATTTTTTTAATTATTTGGGCTACAACTTTACATACCTACTTGTATTCGTTTGTATGGTTTATATACTAAAGATTTCTGACAAACGGACCACCCTATCTCAACCACCCAAGTCAACATAGAGACCTCGCTTCGATTGGTCATTTATAAACATACATACTTAAATATATTCGGTGCTACAATCATAACCTTCCATTTCTTTTCGTCGTACTCGGGTTAAAAGAACGCCCTTTGTCCCCATGTACATTAGCGACAAATTGAACGTTTTATCAACATTTTCTAGAAAAACTCGAAGGTAAACATTGTACCCAAGTAATGAGTAACTTGATCTAAAGTAAACACTTCACTAGACTCGTTCTAATTGAAATAAGCGAAGAAGCGAAAAATTGACGGCGCGTTGAATGCGTCGTTCGTAACATTTTAACAAGTTCGAGAGTTTGGTGGCTCGTGAACCTAACTAGTATTTATTCGATTTGATTTTTCCTGAAGTGAAAATAAAACTTTGTCATGTTTTGTAGTAGGTACTCGCTGCCCTCGTTGTGCGATAACAAAATAGGTCGTCATTTTTACGTGTTAAGGCCGTGCCCCGCAGCTTCGCCCGCGATTAGTCTTGGCTTCATGCTTGCTTGCAGTTTTTTTTTTATTAATATACGCATTCACACTCACAGCCCCACACTAAGTTCAAAGACTTGTATCGTGGGTGCCGGAAACATTCATATCACACACACAAATACACCCAGAACCAGAAGCACAAATATCCCTTAGGAAGGAATTTGTGCTGCTGCCGGGAATCGAACCCAGGACTCACGGCGCAAAGGGCGGAGACCTGTCCACTGCGCCAACTGGGTCGTCGATAGTGAATTTGTTAATTCTTTGAAATGAGATATCTCCATAATTGCTAATCGGATTTAGATACATTTTGGTAGGTAGATAGCTTAGACTATGGAATTGGACACATACAGTATTTTATCCCGAAAATCAGTGTGATAGGGGTGTTGTGGGATAGGGTACATTTATTTATTCTTTATAATGAGATCTTTAACTCCTGGTCAGATTTAGGCAAATTTTGGTAGGCAGATACATATAACTCTGAAAAAGGATCACTTCTTTTTCTTCCGAAAATCGGTGTCGGTCCCTGTGGGATAGGGTAAGTTAGTTAATAGTTTTAAATGAGATTTTTGTATAACTGCTGGTTGGATTTCAATAACTTTTGGTTGACAGTTAGCTTGAACTCTGAAATTTGTCAATTTCTACTTTTATCCTAAAAAAAAGAGCAGTTGCTGTGGAATAGGATACATTTATTAATTATTTGAAATATGGTTTCTCTGTAAATGCTGACCTGGTGTGGTTTTGACATAATTCGATAAGTACGAGTAGATTCGATAGTAGCTCAGACGTATGCCACTTTTTAGTTTCGTATGTCCTATTTTGTATTTTTGAAATCTGAAAGTGTATTTTCGTGTGTGATTATTGTGTTCACAAACAAAAGTTACGTAATGATAATAATAATTAAAGAGTAATGTACTTAAAATGCTTTGAAAATGCATCCTACGCGGATGAAGTTGCGGGTAGCAGCTAGTTATTTTATACTTTTTATAATAGCCATTCTATAAAACGCTTACACACTCATAGCCCCACACTAAGTTAGATGACTTGTGTCTTGGGTGCCGGAAATATTCACATCACACACACTGTCACAACCATAACCAGAAACATAAATTTTCCTTGGGGAGAAGACTTGTGTTACCGCCGGGAATCCAACCCGATAGCACTGTTTAGAAGGCGACCGTTCACCCAAATAAGCCAACGGGCAGTTCATGGCTAGTCCACATTTGATAACAAGCATGCAGGCAGTGAGCTAGGTATATAGCATTATATAGCTAGGTATATAGCATTGTTAAATTCCGTGTTTATACCAGTAAAGGTGTACTTTCTAACTAGCGAGAAACGCTGTTAGTCACAGGGTAATGCAATAGAGTAGACGATACAGAGCTACAACCGCTAACTACCTCCTTTGAGGCGACCTCTGACAGGCCACAGCTAGCTACAACACGACAAATTAATTTAATTTCCTCTCTAGATGATTTTACCTTTATAGCATGATGCACTATGTAAACTATTCTCAGCAGCCTTTAAGAAAGTCTACTAAGAGTGTAGTGCATTGATTAAATAAAGTCTCGAATATCTAGGCAGACGGCGATGGTTAAATACCTACCATTTGCACGAAGCGTTTCGCTTCCACTTTCATTATAAGACCTGTAAAAGAATGGAATGCCCTGCCGTCCACTGTATTTCCCGAAAATAATAATATAACCCATATTATTATTCAAGTTCAAGAAGAAAGTGAATAGGTATTTATAATATAGTCAGCAAGCGTGCTCCATTTTTGACCCCATCGTCGCTTCCTATCAGGTGAGATTGTGGTTAAATGTTGGCTTAGCTATAAATAAACCTTGGTAAAAAAAACTGCGAGTTTATCTAATTCGGGACTAGACCTACGAAACCTAACGTCAAGTTACATATGTAGTCAAAGTCATCGTCAAAACGTTTACTACGTTTATTCTACTACTAATAAGAACTGAAGGGGTTTTTGACGTGAGTGAAAAAATGGCGTTGTTGATTTTGTAAAATTTTCCAAGACCTGTGATTCTTCGAGTGTTAATGTGTAATAATGGTGGATTATTAACCGTTGATACTAAGTGAACGTGCATAAGTGTAGGCAAATCATACAAAGTTGAAAAACGTGATTTTCGCCTTCGCTCCAAAACTCCAATAGAAGTTCTAGTAAAGTTTCCACCACTTTACTAGGGCATGACTTTACTATGACTGGACCTTGACTCTTTTACTTGACTTTGACTGTGACTTGTGACTAGGACTTATAATATGAAATACACTTGAAATATTATATTATCACTTGACACTGGCTAAATGCACAAGATTGCGAAGCCATAACTAAGCAGAAGAAGAATAAGAACTGAACATTTTCAACAGACTTCAAAAAAGGAGGTTCTCAATTCGACCGTTTTTTTTGTGTGTATGTTACGCGTTATCTCCGCCAATTATGAATCGATTTTGAAGTAATGCCTAATTCAATATTTTTTTTTTTCGATTTTGATATTTTTTTGTTTAGTAGAGTATACTTTAGAGGTGGTCCCATAATTTTTTTATCGAAATCGGTCAAGCCAAAACCGAAATATAATCGGTGAAGTCGGCTAAGCTTTTTGCGTTTCAATTATCACTCGGGTTTTTGACGCGAATGTGAAAAAACGGCGTTGTCGATTTTGTGTAATAATGGTGAGTTATTAACTATTAATAGTTCGTGAACATGCATGAGTGTAGGAAAATAATACAAAGTCGAAAAACATTATTTTCGCTTTCGCTCCAAAACTCCAATAGAAGGTCTAGTAAAGTCTCTACCGCTTTACTAGGACATGACTTGACTATAACTTTAATTGGACCATGACACTTCTACTTAACTCTGACTTTGACTGTTACTTGTGTCTAAGACTATATTTATAGACTCTGGCTCAATGCACAAATATTGCAGAGCCAAATAAAAACATTTTCATTCGTCAGTACAAATATATTATTTTGTAATTTAAACGTAAGCAAAGCTTGAAAAATCCGACTTAACCGCTTATATTTTGGATTTGGCTTGATCGATTTTGATAAAATTTATATGGGACCACCTCTATAATCTACCAAAAAAAATACATATACGAATACGCGTCAGCATATTTTTGAAAAGATGCTTCAGGTTACACCCTCTTTATATTTCCTCTATTTTCTACTCACTAGAGAAATGAACACAATGAAACTCTGGTAAAGTAATTTTATTTTATATTTCTTCACCAAATTATAACTCTAAAGAAAACATATTATGCTGTCGGTTTTTTAACCGGTGAATGGCGATTCAATATTGAATGGCTGTCAGAAACAAACTTCTTCACATGCAGCTCTTGATGACATAATACGACGAGTTATTATGGAGCGAAATTATAAAAAAATGTCCTTGTCGATTTTGTATTATTTTCCAAAACTTTTGATTCGTAGAGTGTGTGTGTCGTAATGTGTAATAATGGTAGATTATTACCATTAATAGCTCCGTAACTGTAGATTATTAACCGTAAATCATGTAAAGTAAAAAAAAATAATTATCGTTTTCATAAAAAAAAATAGAAGTTCTAGTAAAGTTTCTACCACTACTAGCGCATGACGATGAATGGACCATGACTCTCTTAATTGACTTTGACTGGTTTTATGAAATACATAAATATCATGAAAAGTATTTATCACTAGACACAGGCTAAATGCACACAGTTTGCGGAACCAAAACTAAAAAAAAATATAATTTTAAGACTTAATAAGAGAATAAACGGAGTGGCTTGATGAATTCCACCATATATTTTTACAGCTAATTTGTTCAAAATAGGGACAAATATTTGTGGTGTTTGTTGATTTATGAGTAGATTGCACTATATTTTAAAAATCAAAAATCATTATATTTTGTGCATTTACAATAGTGAAAAGGACGTCAACGATAGGAATATACACACTCAAGTAATCGATCCATACTGGGAGGCTGCAGCAAATTTAATCCTGTAGTCCCTTGCCTGCACACTGCAAAGGCGCCATTATAGAATTCTACGAAGAGCGATGTTTATTCTATACTAGCTTTTGCCCGCGGCTTCGCTCGCGTTAAGAAGTACAACAAACTTTCATTCCCTATTTTATCCCCTTGGGGGTAGAATTAATCAAAATCCTTAGCGGATGCCTACGTCATAACATCTACCTGCATGCCAAATTTCAGCCCGATCCGTCCAGTGGTTTGGGCCGTGCGTTGATAGATCACTATGTCAGTCAGTCACCTTTGAGTTATATATATTTAGATATAGCTTCGCTTTATATACCTACCTCTTACTATAGTTTCTGTAAATGTTATTATAGTTTCGGTAGGTAGGTTAGGTAACTATATTTTTACGCTGCTTACTGATATGGTTCTTCAACGTTTTTATAAGCACCGTTCTTTTCAAACTTCATACAAATCCGTTCAGTCGTTGCGGCGTAAAGACACATTTAAGCTTTCGTGATTTTAGGGAAAAATTGCCCTCAAGGCGAGGTTTGAGCCCGCTTCTTTGGGACACCGGCCCATTGGCCCTATCTAAGGAACGTATTAAGAAACCTCTCATAGTACGGTCTTACCCTTACTATGCGTCTTCAAGCTCGATTATGTCATTCTCCGGATATGTAAGTAGATGGCAAACTATATATAGCCTTCAGCAGGCATTTTTTATGTATAAATGATGCAACCTTCATCTTTATACCTACCCTAGCCCCCGAATAAAATGGATATAAATATAAAAATGCAAATGTATTAAAATACTAAGTTGTATTAATTGTCTTCATTTCTTTTGTATGCATATAAACAAGCATTTGACCACTACCTCACCTGATGGAAAGTGAAGATGCGGCCGAAGATGTAACATGCTTGCTTAGAAGATACCTATTCACTCTAGACTTGAAGACACCCGGATTGTACCGTTCGGGAAACAAAGGCGCAGGCAACTTGAAACTTGTTTATGTGGTACATTAGTTTCACCGAACACGGCAACCTTGTTCCAAAGCTGCCTAACTAAACAGGTAACGTCAGCTAATAAATTATGAAGTTACGTGTTAAACTCGTCCATAACACGACTATAAACGTGTTCATTAGAGCTGAAGGAGACCGCAAACACGCGCCGGCCGCGGCTTCAGGCACACACTCCACTCGCTGCCACTTCGCTGTTTCGCGTCAGTTGGCTGCCATCGATTGTGTCATTAGTACTTAGTACCATTAACAATGTTTAGCTGACCTAAGAAACAAATTAAACAAAATAATGACTGTGTAATGACACTGTTTTGAAATTCTTTTTTAATTTTCTCCGGGTAGCCTTATTCCAAATAAAGAATAAGGCTACCCCGAGACTTTTTTTATATGATTGATAGATGACACAAGCAAGTCGCTCGCTTGATGGTAAGCGTCACGCTTGCCTTTTACAGTTCAGTACCCAGAGTTTTCAAAATATATAAATCGAACTCTTGTGCAGCAAAGCAACTGCGTAATAAAGTAAACATACATACAATAAAATGTTATTACATAATAAAAGTTATTATTTATTTTATCTCGGGGTAGCCTGCTTCTGTAAATGCCGAGTCCTTGGGTGACAGATAGGCAAACGCTCGTGGGGAGATAGAACTACCCAGGGCACAAGTGAAATAAAATTCCTTCCAGGGGCCTTAAGGCCGAAGATGAAACTCTATTTAAAAACGAGACTTCTTGTACGTCTGGGACACTAGGTATTAATTAACCTTTTTTAAATCAACATAATAGTTAGACTAGACATGAGAGTATTGCAACGCAGTCCCACTTACAACTTTGTTCAGGATGCCATTACAGATGTTGTAATGTCATATTGGGCGTTTCACTTTCTATCATATTCATATTCATTTTATTGGTAAAGAATTATTACAGGTCAATAACAATTTAAAAATAATCATATTTAAAAATAATCATATTTAAAAAAAATATAAAAAATTAAAAAATAATGAAGCATTCATAAATGTAAATAGCAATAATAGCAATTAATTTAGGGATAATAAAATAAAGCTTAAAATAATTAAACGCAAGCAAAGTTAAAAAAAACCGACTTCACCACTTTATCTTCTGAACTTTGATCAGATTAGATGTACTAAACACGCATTATTGACGATATTTCAAGAACTGCTGATCAGATCTTGATCAAATTTAAATGGGACCAATTAGAAAGCAAAATCTAAAAAACAAGAAAAAAAATTTTCAAAATCGGTTCTTGTGGAACTATGTTATGAGGTCGATTTTGATGATATTTTTTTGTTTGGTAGAGTATACCTCAGAGGTGGTCCCATATACATTTTATCAAAATCGGTAAAGCCAAAACCGAAATATAAGCAGTGAAGTCGTTTTTTTAAGCTTTGCTTGTGTTTCATTTATTCTTTATAGAGAAAGAACAACAATTAAAGCGTATAGTTTTCTTTAAATGCATACGAAGAAAACTATACCAAGCAATCAATGCTTCTACATCAATAAATTATATATATGGTGACACACCAACATCCTCTAAACCTGCATTCTTAAATATTAGAACGAAGAATGTAAAGTCCAAAGTAGATAAATAACATAAGAAATTTATTCAAGTCCAATGCAGCAATTAGTTGAACTTCCATTCGTGTTATTCTACGATAGCTTTCATACTCTCCGAGTTAGGTAACAAGTAAACTAGGGGCCGTGAGCCATCGCTTCATTGAGCGCCAGCTCTATTGATTGAGTACACTGTCTAACTAAAGCGTCATTGTTATTTTCAAAGGCATTAAGTAGAGGCCCCGGTGTGGATCTTTAGTTATTTTATGCACATAATTAAACGCAAGCATAGCTTGAAAAAACCGACTTCACCGCTTTATCTTCGAAACTTTGATCAGATTAGATGTACTAAACACGCATTATTGACGATATTTCAAGAACTACTGGTCAGATCTTGATCAAATTTCAATGGGACCACACGAAAAGCATCAGTTTTCAAATAAAAAAAAATAATATCCAAATCGGCTCACAACGAAAGAAGATATGATGTAACTTTTGAAGTCGGTTAAAAACGAGAACATCGTCAATGTAATCCACAGAATACGCATTATTGACGATATTTCAAGAACTACTGATCAGATCTTGATCAAATTTCATTGGGACCAAATGGAAAGCAACATCTTTCAAACTAAAACATTTGAAATAGGTTCACGTGGAAAGAAGTTATGAGGTAAAACACATAAAAAAAAAAATACAGTCGACTTGACTACCTCCTCCTTTTTGTGAAATCGGTAAAAAATAGACGGACACGGTTTTGCATCTCTATGATCAAATTAATAACTTTGTTTTTGTACTTAGTTGATATTCCAAAGATGCGCACTAAGTTTGCTTCAACATTTATTATACATTCTGCTAAGGAATTCAATTCATTGCCCGAGTCTGTTTCCCGATAAGTTTGTAGTCATACCGGTTCACTGGAGATTTAAAGAGTCCCAGATTGTTTTGGGAGTCTTTGAATATTGGGTGACAAGTTCCGCATCGTACTCGAACGTCGAAGATGACCACATCACTTTCCATTAGGCGAGATATTGGTCAAATGTTTGTCTATATAGAATAAAAAACCAATGATTTCGAATCGGAGCTTCGTTGTAACATAGTAGAAATATATTTGTAAGTTCGTAGACTGTAACTAAGACATCACAAATTTTAATATCGAACCTGGTGATATTAATTGGTTTAATTTTTAAATATAAGTAATATATATTTGATCGGGTTCTATTATAATCGTCGGGAAAATAATGGGCAAACAAAATAACAAGCGTATCTATTTCTTTAATATTGATTAAATAAAATTATAAATAATTGCTTTAGTTTTGAAAATGTTCTATTTGAAAAATTGGTTCTTTTAAATAAAGAGTATTTTTCGTAGAAATGTGATGTTAAATACAAATGCCTCAATAATATCGAAGACGTTCCGGTTGGACACAATCTTTGGCCATTCGCGGTTGGCAGAAACCTAATATTCATTTTTATTTGAATTCCCTCCTTGTCATGTATTACATAAAGTTGAAATTGAAACGTTTAGAGTTGTCTGCTTATTTGTACCATCTTTACGTCGAAATTCATAACTGTGGGATCTAATTTGGATGGAATTCAGCAAGTATAATATTCTAGACCGGCAAGACAGTATGCTTTACATCAATATAATCAATAAGAGAGCTCATCTTATCGATAACATAAACATAAACGCTTTCACACTCACAGCTCCACACTAAGTTCAATTACTTGTGTCGTGGGTGCCGGAAACATTCGCATTACACACACAATCACAACCAGAACCGGAAACACGAATTTTCCTTGGGGAGAAAACTTGTGTTCCTATCGGGAATCGAGCCCGATACCCCTGCTCAGAAGGCGAACGCTCACATAACTAAGCCAACGGGCAGTTTATTCTTATATGCACACAATATAAGTATTATCATTATAATTAATAAATATAAATAACATAAATAACTTATAACAAATAGGTGCCTTTCGTTCAATAAAAGATAACGCTGTCACTTTTGTATAGGTACTTTATTAAAGCCAGGAACACAAGTTTCATTAATACATGAAAGTATAGAAATACAAACACCTACTTTTTAATAGGTATATCTAAGTAATTCGGTTTAAATATAGATGTGGCAGTAAGCAAAATAATAATGTTTTATTAGTTTAACACTTCAATAAGCAGGTGTACAAATATTAGATAGTTAACGGTATGACAAAATATACCATTACGTGTAATAAATTCCGTTTACTCTACAAATTGCATCGAACTTTGATGTTGTAGAAAGTAACACTGACTTGACCGTATCCAGTTAGTGAAATTTCATAAATTGCTCAGAAAGTTTATACAAAATTACATTTATACAATATTCGTAGGTAAATTAGATACGTCTGTATAAAAATGTTACCGTTACATATAATTTGTTTAAAAAATTAACAACACTTTCCAAAAAATAATTATGTTTTATTAATGCAAAATAATGTTCAATCTTAACAGCTTATTTGTTAATAATTTCATATTATAAATTTAATTGACTTTTGGTCTAAAGATAGCCAAAATATTGGTATATATTACTATACTTGTTTTGCTATTTTTTTAATAAAAATACTACAGTGGACGCATATAGCGAAGTACGAAAAAAAATATCAAAGTCTTGGAGACGCGGCGCGGTTCGAAGAAAACGATTTCCCACAAAATGATGTAGGAAATGACAACCGCCTGACGCCGCGCTTCCCTTCCGCAGCGGTTCTAACAGATACCGTCCGTATAATTTAAATTTTCTTACGTAGAAATTGAAAGCTCAGCGATATGAATAGATTATACTCAGATATGGATTAAGGGTCTCTGGCGTTTCTGTAGTACCTATCTATTTAGTTTCAATAATCATAGACACCGAGGACTGCAAGAACTTTACAATACACATTATGGATTCCATTTAATATTGGGGTAGACATTTACTATGACTCTTAATAATATAATTACTTCAAAAATTTTTTATTGCACAATCGTTATTCCGGACCCAAAAGAACGCGCGGTCATATACCTCTTTAATAGTATTTCTCTTTACATTTCTTTCACAAGTTGTTTCTTTACAAACCGTATAGTTATGTATACAATTCTACACACTTATGTATACGTAGAAATAATATTATACATTGACTATTATTAAAACACCGATACATTGGCTTACAATATTAATACTTGTATACAAAGTGAACGTTCGTCACGTATTATTATAAAATTTTTATTTTCAATTTTATCACGTCTAACAATGAAAATCAGTCGTCAAAGACTATGCAAGTACATTTATTTTAATTAAATGTGACGGCTTATACAAAGCTCTCATTAGCTTAACAATGTTATGGATTTTTTTTAGACAATGCAGGTTTGTATGAAGCGATTCACTACAGTAGGTACATAATGATATACAGTTTAAAATCGGTAACATAAAACTTATTTTGCCTACCATGCGTTGTTATTCAATAGCCTTATTAGCTACATTCTTATAGTAACAGTTTCTGAGCAACAACAATTGCATGAACAAGTACAAACGTGCATTACAAATGGGTTACTTGTAGACACAGACACGGTACCTAATGTTATATTATAATGATGAAGATGACATCTGCTGAATAACTACACTTTGAATTGCTGTAAATTTTGATACAAATAGAAAGATATATAGATAGATATGAAATCGATAACGAGTCTTATATTACTTGGTCAGGAAAATCTAATAGAGACTAATAGCTAAGGACATAAGCTCACAGGGTGCATACTATCTATGCACATACCGCATGAAAGATTACAGATAGACTATATGTTATATTATGTATATTCTCTCGTGAGTAAGAGGACCCAGTCTTTGTAGTATTTTATACATTAATACTGTTGACATCAAATCTTATAATAGTTACAATTCATAACATTCAATAAATATATCAATTTTGTAATAAATAAATTTTAAATAACTTTGATTTTAAAATTATAGACATTTAGAAAATATATTTGATACATATTGTCGACAGTTATGGACGTTGTGCGTAAGTAAATAGAAATAAATTTAAATTCATTAGATTACGTAAAGTCCGAAGAACGCCATGGTGTTAAATCAATATGTTAAATCAATTCACTGTTCTGCGAATCTTAATTTTTGTTTTTTGACGAAATCCTGAGCCAGTTTGTCGTTGGGTCTCAATTCCAATATTTGCAGGATTGGATGATCTGAAAGGAATATATCAATCTTTATACCGTCATTTCATTAACAGTGCGTCCAAAAACTATTATGATAATTATAGCCTTCGGTGTCTGCATGCATTAATGAGGTACGTTAGAGTACTGTTGCCATACAAACATTAATGGACAAGACATGACATGACACAAATGCGATATCTTTTCAGGACCAAGTTACCATTCAGTTAACCTACGAGTTTTATCTGTGTGGATAAACAAATAACACTACCTAAGAGATATTTATCCAGTTCCTAATTCATAAAATCCTTGTGGATCCAATAGTATTCCTATTATTATTTTCTTTTACTGTAAGTATTTTACATATTATTTAAAAAAAATGTATATAAGTACATATATTGTTTGTTTAAATATATTATATATTGTATATGTGTATGCCTGTATATTTGCAAAAAAAATTATATTTTCTATAAAATTATATTACTATATATTTACATACATATATCCTGAAATATTTATAATAAAGTCGGCTATGTTTCTGCCGCACACCCACCGCTTTTCTTTCACGGCCAGGATGGCTGGTAGATAATGCTATTTGGCATTAGGCCATTCCTTGTACTTTGATTAGTGCAAAATGATTAATTCATACTAATATTATAAATCCGAAAGTTTGTGTGTAAGTATGTTTGTTCCCTCCGGCTGAACGGATTTGGATGAAATTTGGAATGTACATAGCTTATATCTAGGATTAACACATGACTACTTTTTAAGGTGATAATAGCGGGCGCAGACGCGGGACACGGCTAGTAAATAAATAATTGTGCTGTAGACGTACTGCGGTCGTGCAGCTGCATCATGGGCAGGTCGTGCGGGCGCAGCGGGTCGGGGATGGCGTGGTTGTAGACGCCGGGCACGCGCGCCAGCGGCACGAACGCCTCCCCCGCGAAGTCGTCCGCCGTCAGCACGTCGCGGTCCCACACGGAGAACGCGAGCGCGGCTTGCGGCGCGCGACACGACTCCAGCGGGACCACGAACTCGAAGCACTCGTCCCACACCGGGTTTAGAGTTTTCTAAACAATTCACATACAACATTGTTTATTCGCATCGGCCCCAAAGAGGCTCTCGGGAAAGTTATTTAAGTATCTACTTTCGCTAAGATGAACATTTCAAAGTGTATATACACAATATTAAAAAAACATCACTGATTTGGTTAAAACGACGTGTTTTGTTAAAAGTTGTTCATAAACTTTCCTTATTTCGCTTCACTGCCTGAGGTAGCTAAAGAGAGACGCAACTTTCTACAGAATGATGTTGAAAACGAGAATATTTATTAAACATTTTGTTGTTATTATTATTATGTAACAATTCTAAGACGGTATTTAGGTCACTCGGTTGTTTCAAGTCAAGTGGGAACTCTACCGTAATCAGCGCGGCGAAGGGTGGTTGTTGCTTAGGTACTTGGAACAAATCTCTTGGGCATTTCAGTTCTAAATAGGTCAGCCAGTAAATCACAGGCGAATGTCATATGTTCCTATTATTACGCTTTTACACCTACAACAATACTAAGTTCACATCACACTTACAATCACAATTTACCCTTGGGGAGAAAATTTGTCGCAACGAAATCGGACCTTATACGCGCTGCTTAGTAGACAAACGCGTAACCAACTACGCTGGTATTTACCTCTATTGGAATTTTTTTTATAGGTTTAAAAATATACATGTAATATTAAAATTTTCGAGTTATTATTATGTCAACTTAAAAAAAAAAACAATAATATGTTAGAACGAATAGTAGGAACGTAAAATAACAAATAATAATTATCAGGCCAGTTAGAGTCAGGCTCGCACCATTGAGTGCCGTACTCTCGAAGTTAGCCGCTTTTTCATATACAACAATGTACTTCAAATTCTCAACAAATTTAAACTTACCTTCTGCACATGCGTGGTAAGCTCGTGCACTTTCGGGAAGAGTCGTTTTGGCAGTAGCTCTACGACTACAAATGGATCGCTTAGTCCGTTGGGATCCAGCGGGATCACATCTCGAGCTGAGAGCACCTCCACACATAGCGAATCGTGGTTGTAGTAAGCCCTGGCAAGAAAAGATAATGACAATTTAAATGTGTCCTTAGAAGTTTTGTAAGTATTTCTTTACTTATCAAACTTTTAAGGACACAATTATGAGAAGATAATCACGTCCCAATACCTATCCCTCAATAGAAAAAGAATCACGTCCAAAGCTTAGACTCGGAAACATACAGTAGCACCTCCATTTATGGAGTACTGCATGCAGGCCTACATAGTGTAGATACACAAATACCTGATATTGGCAGTTACTCATATTGATTCTTACCTGACCATGATAGAGCCATAGGGCGATGGCAGCGGCGTGCGTTGTTGTTCTTGCAGTCGGTCTACGAGCCAGAGTTCCAGCAGCTCTTCAGTGGGCGCTTGGTGATACTGCATGCGTTGTTCCAGACGGATCCACTCGGGATTGTGCACATCTGACATCGGCAGGCCTAAAGAGAAAATGTTTCATTGGCGGATATGCTTGAAAGATATTGAAGTATCTGTTATAAGTGCTTATTGCAATATAGAAATATTTATATATGGCTCATTCAGCAATGTAGTTGAAAGTTTCCTGATATCAGCACTGGGTCGGATACGATTACAATGATCGTAAGATCACGATGGGCCAACTTAAAGTTAGAATATTGACTCGCGCATTAACACTATTTTTATGAGTTTTTACCTTTTCCTTCAGCGTGGAAGAATTCTGCCAGTAGATCGAGGGCTTCCCTAAGCCGCGAGTGATAGACCCGGGGTCGTTCGGCACCACCTGCGTCCGCTTGAGCAGACATCTCCTTGAGCACAGCGCTCCAACACCCAGCCAGAGAGCGGATGAACGCGCGTGGTAAAAGCCACGTGTTGAGTGCAGAGAGATGCTGGTCTAAAAACTCCAGTAGAGGAGTTATGGCCTGTGTTATAGCAAATAATAGATGGTTAGGCTGAATTTATAGCAACTGCGGTCTGCGTAAATTAAAAGTTTCAAAAAGTTAAAGTTTATTGTATGATGAGAGATTGTAACAAAATGTGTGCAGTGTCAGTATGAAGGCGTTGATCTAGTAGACTTTTGTTCTAAATTTTTTATTGTGTGGTGTAACTTTGTATGGCCCAATTTTGTATATACCCAATAAAAAAGTTGTAAAGTTTTTATGATACCTCAATCTGACAGGGTCAACCTGCGTCGTTGACAATGTCTTTTAGTGATTACCGTAAATGGCGTAAAAGATTGCCCTCTGGAGAGTAACTAAAAATGATCCACCAGGGCCTGGAAATTAGGGACACATCTAAAAGTTTTTCGATAAGATTCTACTTGTGGCATATCTAGAGATAGTAACGCTTGATGAAATTCACCAATTTGCGGAGGAACGTGCGTAGTCCATACCTGCGGGGTAGGCAGTGTATCCGGCGACCACGCCAGATGGAAGACCGCCTTGCGCAGTGGCGGGCGGGCGCGAGCTGCCAGCGGCGCAGCGGCGCGGGTGGCACGAGCGTCTAGTGTACCCAGAGCACCCCGCACCAGTTGACGAGCGTTCTCGTCATTTGCTCTGATTCAACAACAATGCCGGGTGTATAAAGCAGCTTGCTTCTTCTTCTTGCGAGTCAATAGGTTTTAAAATTATTTTATTCAAGATGCAAACGTTTGACCACTCTTTATGGTACGCTTATATCATCAGGCTGCGATGCGGGTGTGATGTAGCAACATGCTCCACATCATACGAGTGAATTGGCAATCTTAAAACCGCCTCCGGACTATATGTAAAACGCCAATTATGCAAAGCAAGACCTAAACCCTCCTACACTTACACATACAATACAACTCCGCGGGCCAACTACTGTAGCACGTGTCGTAGGGCATTTAAGACCAAGTTCGGCCTGGCGAGCCATATTAGGGCTAATTTTAGAAAAGAAAAACAATGAGTAATTTCTGGGGTCCGGTCGCCGTCATCAAAATCGATGAGGGTCCTCCTCATCGATTTTGATGACGGCGATCGGACCATATAGTGGAGCAGTTTGCTGAAGTGTAGTTTGTCCTACTTTTAAGTGATCCATTTGCGTAGAGTAACGTTAGGCTGTCAGCAAGTACTTTATCAAATTATAGCACTAGACGATGCTGCGTATAACTGTGCAGATATTTATACCGCACCTAGTTGCAGTAAGCTATCTATATTTATTGTATTCAACCATATAATATATATCATCTTTTCGTTCCAGCGGCTGGGGTAGATATTAAAACATATTTGAGCTTTATTCGCCACGCGGCCCACTACATCCTAGCTGATGACAAGGTCTTCGAATTTTGTGTTTCATAGACATTCCGGTTTCTTCAATATATCACTGATAGGAGAGATTGTATATACACAATAATACACAACATTGATCCATGTCAGCAGGTGAAACCAAAAGCCCCAGCTATTTATAGACACCAAAAATGGAACACTACTAGTATAACGACTAGTAAAAATGTGCTATTTGGCACCACTAACAAAATTGTAAGCAAAAACGTGTCTCAGTTTTCAGCAGCAAAAAATATTTTGTCATAAAATGAAAATTCAAACCAGCAGTTTCGGCAAAACTCATCAACGAGAGATCAGCTAGTCATTCCGAACCTGTCAGAGTACACAAACATTGGATTTGCTCGAAGTTCCCATTGATTGATTCAGGCCGGGATTTTTGAAATGGACTTTACTGTGTTTATATGAATATAGTGGAAAAAAGTTTTTTATTTACATTTAAAGGCATGTATAAATGAAGCATTGTAGTATCTGCTAGTACAATATGGCCAAAATTTATATTTTTTTATAAAATTCTTTAGCAAACTGACGGTTACTTACAACACTAAGATTGATATTTTAAGCACAACATACTTATAGAGCATGACATTATTTCTATACGGTTGAGAGCTTTTGCTGATAAAATTAAACATCAATTATAAACGTATCCAAAGTCTGAAACGACGTCAAGACTCTGGTCTCTGAAGTTAGATTGATTATAATAAAATAAGTTTTGCAAAGATTTCTGAAATTACACCCTCCTATCCTGAAACTTGGAATATGAAAAGTTTCGCATCAAAATGTTGTGGCAGTGTACATGAGCACGAGATAGGTGCTCGTGGCAAAATCTTGACTCAAATTTTTGTTGGTTCTGTGCCCCATCATTAAAGTTGAAATAGACATAGGCGATGATTTCAAATAAATGTTAACACTTACACAAATAAAATATGTACTATCAAATAATTAAAACTTTAGTTAACAACATATGTTTCAACAATATATGCAATAACAGGTGACAGATGGCATAATACAACCTGGAATAGGAATGAGGTATAAAATGTCTAAATTTCAATCTTCAAGACGAATAACACGGATGTGCACTTGAGCGTTTCAGTTACACCTATCATTCGGTTCACGACACTTACCTGGCGTTCTATCCGTGAATCGTTTCCCCTCTTTCCACTGTAGTAAGGGCTATTTTACTTTGGACACATGTCTAGATGATTTTACTGTAGAAACTTGGAGTGTTCACGGTTCAGAGATTAAGCTGCACTTACATGTGTTCATCGTCGTATTCGGAGAGCGACCGCCGCACGTATTCCAAGTTATTCACGATCGTGCATATCTCCTCCGTTGTTTTATTTTGACCTGTAACGTAGCACTTTTTGAGAAAAATATTTGTACAAAATGCTCCGAAAACATTTTACTGGTCGAGAATAGGCTACGAGAATATTGGATTGCGATACGAAGACGTTAAACTAGTAATATTTGTGTTATAAAAATCTGAACAAGCCTCTCCGTTGAAAACAACAGCCAGGCCAAACGATAGCAAATACTAGTGTTAATAAAAACAGGGTTTTATTACGAACATTGTAAGAAGTTCAGGGTAAAAGGCCCTTGGAAGTTTACTACAATTCTGACAAATATTGACGTCAAACAATTTGTAGCTGTGAGAGTTTTCCTTTCATAAGTTTCTTCTTGTGGCCAAGTTTGTTGCTGTCCGTGGGCTACTTTTACTAACAATGGCATTTACATAATTAAATTGTTTTTGTATTGCTGATCATCGGCGGCGAAGCAAAATGAAGGGTTGCTATTATAAGTATGCTTGTGATTGCGTGCATAGACAACTTCTAACAACCAATTCATTTAATTCTAGAATTATTTATAGTAACTATAGCATGTGTTATAGTTGGATCTCCATTTCTAAATTTTGCAGGGGTGTCTTACACCTCGTAGGTACAGGATAAAACTCACAAATGAAAAAATCGAAATAATTGGTATTTGTAAAGCTGCTTGAATATGCGTGTCAAGACTGGGTTCTATTCGCAGGCCCTTGCTGATCCGCCAGCGCAAGTTGTATAACTTGTCTGCTACAACGCGTTAACCAGCTCTCCAGTATGTCCAGCGCGTTAACACATCTGTTAGCCTTTCATCCCCAGACGAACTTTCACAAGTTACTTTAGAAGACTGGCATTGTATTCTGAAATGATTTCCATACCATGATTCTCGTAGTATCCCTGGTCGGCCAGCGTGCCGTGCACGAGGTCTGCATAGTGCAGCGCGGTGGCACACGCTGCTTCCAACAGCCTCACTCCTCCTCCAGATGAACTCTCTTCAGCGCCGCCGATAGCGCGCCAAACGAGGCGCATGTGGTAAAGGCTGGCGAGATTAGCGTTTTTGTAGTTTTAACTCACAATCCGAATAAAAATCTAAATTGATCCTTTAATATGTCCGTGTGTTTGTCTGAATTAATTTCAATGCAGCTTTGTTATTCTAAATCTGGTATAAAATGCAACCATTTTCAAGATCACACTGAGAACATATTTTAAAATTTAATTGCACTAATTTTTATGGTGGATTCTCATCTATAAACATTTATGATGTTCTGACATGTAATACAGTATGCAAAAATAATAATAATAACGTTTCCAATAACAATTCAAACATTTTATATTGCATATAAGAAGTTTTCAGAAGCATAACAGCGCTTTAGCTTTGTTCTCTTTATTTCCCATTAAGTTCTAGAAAATATATGCTAAGGGCATGTAGGTAGATTTCCTGATCAGTAATCAGTTGCACTAGGTTCTAGGCACTGAGGTTCCTACTTGAAATAAAATTAATTATATTAATACTACGAAAACGTCGAAATAAAGAATTACTCAACTAAGCGCTTTCCATTTTCATGGTTGATTTCGAACGGTTTGTAAACAGTACTCGCTTTGGCTTTGTGAGCCACCTTTTTCGTCCCCGAACGACAAGCAAATATTTGACGTGGTTGGCTTTGAACTTTGTTTCACACATATTGGTCGCAAAGTTACAAATTTCTACCCCATAATTACTTAATCCTGATTTGAATTCCGCCGGAGAACCCCAAATGATTGCCCATTCATAATATGAATACGTCATGTTTACATTATCGCTTAATTTACCCGATCTGTTTGTTACCGAACCGGGGCAATTTAATTATAAGACCCCGTGAAATAAATGCAATTTCCCTCGGCGCGGGCGTAAACAAACGAAACCTGTGCCTCGCGGATAGGCTATTCCAGTTTTTACGTTATTGATGGCCTTTCCATTTTCGTAATGGCTGGCACGGGATCAATCCAATGTTCGAAGCTATCCATTCCCGCGTAATTTAAATTCTTGCCAACCGTTGTCATTTCGACATTATTTTTCATTACTGTATCACCATTTGTCTTGTCTGTAACATCCTTGTAAGTAAAAATAAAAGACTTTGTAAAGTTTACCGTCTGTCTGCTCTCGCGGACGCATTCCATCGTTACGACAGGAATATTTTGTCGAGCGCTGCTATTGGAAGTATTTTTATTGTTTTCTTATGAAGTGTAAGTATATTTTTGTTGAGTTGCGAAATAGATGTTGGTATGTGAAGTAATTTACTTGTATTGCTCTGTTATACAAATATTCCTTCAATAGGCAAATATCATAATATAGATATATTCGAAACCTGGTCGGATAATTCTGATCTGGTGACATTATCATCGGAAAACAAGGTTAATGTAAAGGCTGTCTGACAGGAAGACATAATACATTTATTTAGTAATTAAGCATAACACTCAAATATTTGTAAGTCCGTGTTCACAAGATAATTATATCAAAAATTAAATAGCTGCCAACAGATTTAACAATTTAAACTAATTAACAAACAATTAATAAATGACATTAAAAATTACTAAGAAATAGCTACTTCAGGTTACATCCACCAGAGAGAATAGGAAGGATCTAAAGAGATAACATCAAGCAATATTACTGCATATTTTAACACATTTTTTTTAATCCAACACACATAGCGCGGTTCCCCAAGCCAATTCTGTTGTATGTAGGTAACTGTATATGCTCAGTAAAGCTAGTGCTTGGGTCACCACTTAAAAGGTATGTTAGTGTTATGTTCAACAGAACACAGTGTCTCCGTGCTTCGTAGGTCATGACGAGCAATCGTTCCCGGTTCTTAGAATTTACCAGATGCCTTAAGACGGACAGAAAAACCTAGACACCAGGACTGAACTAGTACATAGATTGTTTTCCTTCCTTGTTTTTTTTTAAGTATTCAATAACCATTTAACAATATAACTATCTTGCATACTTACCAGGCGGCTGTATCTACAGAAGAAGTGCTATGTTTCACGTAATGCTCGCCTACTACAGGTCGGTCTGTAAACAATCAATATTGTGAGTACTACAACTTACATTTTTAATATAATTGGCGATAGGCGCCACCTACCAGATAAATTCAAAATTGAACAAAAATTAACATAATTTTTAATATCTTAAATTAAATAAATACACGATATAGTCATGGAGATGTATCCAGAGGATAGCAAAAAAGATACACTTCATTAGGTAACACAATGTTGTATGTTGATGTTGTGAGAGTTTTTTTACTTGACTAGTTAAGCCCCGCTGCTTCGCCCGCTGATGATGATGATGTTTAAAGTTGCCTTTGTCCTAATCCAAAGTATAAGCTCCCTACGTTCCAAGTAGTTACGGAGATACGTGGTAACAAACATTCACACACACAAACTTTTGCATTTATAATATTATAGTAGGATTGTATATATGTACATGTATTGTTTGTTTAAATATATCCAATTGCCTATATAAAACTACTAAACTAAAAAGTAGGATAGGATAGGATTCTTTAGATTGAATCTGTAAATACTTTTTCTTAAATTTATTACGCATAACGGAACGAGTTTGTGTTTCGTTACGCGTAGTAAAAGTTTTTTTTCAGTTACATCCAGAGAGCGGAAATCTGATATTATCCATCATATTAGTTAATTAGCAAGTAATATAATATATCAACGAATGTAATTAAAGCTTGCCTCCATCCACTCATAAATCAATTAAAAGCGAAACTTAATCTGACAGGCATAAAAATTACTCCCAGTGTTTCCGAAACAAAATGCCGATGGAAGTAACTTCAGCGAAGCTCCAAATCTTTGCCCAACAATCTTGAAACTAGTCAAATAAAAATATAGCGTAACATCTGGTGCGGAAAAGCGATTTTCCAATGCAGAAAACGACCGTAATGTAGAGGGCAAAAGGCTAAGGTTCACACCCGTGTTAGGGCGGCTACCATTTAGATAAGCATCAAAATCTAACTGTGCCGTAACACGAAACCTTTTATTGGGCGGCGAGACAAATAAAATATTTGTTTTTGTAAAAATTGTATCGCGTCGTACGTGGCGAAGGTACTCTGCACGTACTCATACGTAAATTTTTATGTATGCTATTAAATTCTAATCCAATGGAATAAGTATAAAATGTACCTACAGTAACATCATCGATCTACCAGAATACTTATTTCGGATCTGAGCACAAATGTCCACGGAACGCGACAAAATGAAATATTAGTCGTTCGCGTCAAACTGAGATCTCGCGCCTACATTTTGCCTCATAGAGAAAAGCTTTTGAGTTTAACTGCTTATACATTTTTTTCTATATAATAATTGTTTGATTTCTGTATTTGTTGTCCAAGTATAGGATATAACGGATATTATACGTAAGTTTCAGCGCACAGTGTGATGCCGTTTTTGAGATAGACCCCGGCACAACATAGATTTAAAAACGGTGCCTTTGGTGGCCTAAAAAATCGTTATTATCTAACATAGATTTTTTTAAAACTAATAACGTACTACTATAATGGTAATGCCCTTTTCAACAATCCCCACAAGGGTAGATAAAAAAATAAAAAAATATTTTGGTCTCCACTTACATGTATGAGGGGCTTAATATTTTCATTAATAAAATTTTAAGTGTCATTTCTGGCTTTGGGCCGTAGATTTACATATTCTATGAGAATTTAAAGTCATTCGTTTATATAGTTTAGACGCTAGATGCCTCTGAAAGACGGACGGACAGACGGACGAACGGATGGACAAAGTGCTGAACCACCCAAGTCAACTTAGAGACCTCGCTTCACTCGATCAATAAGAAAAAATCTTGTCTCGCTAAAAATTTCGTAAGGAGTATACCAATAGTGTGACCGTTGTCAGTCGAAGTTGCGTACTATAAACTGTTGCAAGCTAAAGGTAGCTGTGTATATTAGACATAAATTAAATTGTTTTAGTATGTTTATAATCATAAACGTGTATCCACGTTCGTATAGATTTTAATCGGTACACTCAGTGAATTTTGTATTGGACCCGTGCAGTGGTCCATTTGTGTGTAGGTACATCTTACCTATGGTTCAGCTTAGCAAGATACCATCGTATCTGACTACCTAAGCTGTACCATAATGAAACACCTGATCCCATGCCCCGTGGGGTATTTGCGCCATCGATTTAAACTACTCGGTAGAATGATACCGTACATACGAGTATGTACCGATAAGTAATTGATTTGAGTAAATATGAGAGAACTCATTAATTCATCAATGGACATTACAATGATTGCAGACGCTTCATAGAGTCGTCAGCAAAACATTTCCAACTCTATAGTCTTTATAGAATATTTAGAAAAATCTTTAAAATTAAGAATTCATATTTAAATTATTTCTAGAACAGACTATTCGTTTTTATATATTTATTACCAAAAGTGTGTAAGTTTTATATATTTATTACAATTAAATTAAAATAAATTACACTGTTGAAATTTGTCTTAAACATGTAGAATAAGTTTTAACACTGAGTTTCAAACTAACTCGATGCCTGTATCTTGAGTCGTAGGTATGTAGTGTAGATATATCTACATTGTATCATTGATTATAACATGATCGTCATCCAAATAGAGACAGGAACCTATATACTGAACTAAAATAACACTTACATTATATATCTTAGCTGTCCCTATTAATTTAGTACCTTAAAAATGTATGCAGATATTCTTACCAAGCTCGACTGCGACGCGCACCCGCTGTAAGGCCATGGTTTTGGTCACGGACAGCCAGCGCTCGATCAATGGCTCGAACCACCTGCGCCCATAATTGCACCCCATGTCGTTTACACATAAATTGAAAATACATATACATGTTAATTTGTATAGAAACAGTGTTTAAACGCAAGGTTCACGCATCGACTACTTGTTTTGATGCAAAGTGAGCGACGCTTCATCTCTAACACATTAATTGCATGGTGATTGATGTTTTTTAATCGACTACAAAAGGGGAGGTCCTCGATTTGGCACATTTTTACTTGATTACTCGTAGAAGGCTGGACTGAATTGGAAAATAATCTTTCGTTTTAAAGGGTCAAGTTCGTCTCATATAAAAATTAATATATATGAAGTTAAGATCTGATCTAGGCTTCTGGAGATAAAGCGGTTAAGTCGGTATATAGAAGTTTAGCTTTAATTATTTGCGATTACATTATTTCATTTCATGTAATAAACGTAAGACGCGTCAACGCGTCATCCACGGAGAAAGCGGCGGTGAAGTCGGTTCGTTACAATGCTGTGGGTGCAGCAAACCGACTTCCGCTATACTTATATGGTATTATATATTAGGCTATTAGTAGTTAAAATCGTATGATCTAAACCGAACGAGAATCCAATAACATTCTTGTAGCACACCCAACGATCTCGTAATCATAAAGTTAAAGTCAAACACAAAGTTAAAGTCAACCACAATGAGTAAAATCCTGTTTAAATTACCCACCAAAGACAAGATCATGTAGCTTCTGGATTTACCAGTAACAAACTTCGGGTTATAGACTACACTAAGATGATGTTTGAATATATTATATAAATTATACTAGCCGTGACCCGCAGCTTCGTTCGCTATGGTATAAAGAACATAGCAATTGCCGCTACATACTCGTACATACTTAAACAAACACACTAAAACAAAACACACTTTTTAAGCTAAAGGTACATAAATCTCAGTCTACCAAAATACTAAGCCAAACTTAGCTCATAATTACGTAGGGCTAGCAATTGGCGTCCCGCGTAGTAAACATCCCTGCTACAGAACACTTGTAGAGTTTTTAATGAGCTTTAAACTTGACGAGCTTTAAAACTCAAGTGAGCACTTCTAACTTTATGATCACTTATTCAGGGATAAGAGTCTTATTACTACCCGCTGTACTTATTTCAACTTGAGAGCGTAGTAGACTATTGATTGCCTATTATAAGTTTCTTAAGGACATTAGATTTTTATAAAGTTGTCTATATAATTATTAAGTACCTTATAAAAGTATATTATATATTTATAATTGCGAAATACAAGTTATTCGTGCCCATAATATATTATATAGAACATGGGTAACGATCTTTTGCGTCAGAGTTAACGTTGAGTGCAGCACAAATGTGTCATCTGTTAATTATTTTCTCTATAGTGTATCTAAGTCAAATTATGTATTGTGCGGTGTAGGTATTAGCTTATTATATTAGGTTCTTTATATTAATGAAATAATTTATAGAATTGTTCATAGTTAAAGAAAGAGCAGACCTAGTGTCTTTGATACAAGATCCGTGGAGAGTAATCATTCAATTTCAAATTTTTATTGCATTCTTAATGTAGATAATATAATACTTAATTGAAATAAAAATGTTGAATAAAACCTTACCACGCTAATTTTAGCCATAATTACATACGTTATGTTATGCAATAAATTGACATACATGTAATACTAAATAGTTGTATAAAAGTACTATTATATGATTAAAAATATGGTTTTTAAATTAATTAATTGTAAGTTACTGACGAGTAAATCAGTCTATTTTAGATAAGTAAAACAAGAAGTCTACTTTATAATGGATATCGGATGCAGAAATGAGTGGGTAAGGTACTCGTACGTAACAACATTATTCCGATAAGAGCACATGTAAATTAAATGCATATGAAAAAGCTGTTGGTTTTCGTGGCGCGGGCGTGGTGCCAACGTTCACTTATCTGTCTAGCTAGTTGCGATATGTGGTAACCCTTTATTTGCGAAATGTAACCATAATGATGTTTGGCAAAAGAGTTGGAAGCAAATCGCAAAATATTCTCGAAATGCCTTAAAAATTTGATTGTTAATCTAGTTCCCCGACGAACTTCAGAGATGTCGCCAAGTTGTAAATAATTATAGAAACTGTATGAATTAAAGCTGTTCTATTACACACTAAACTATATTATATCATAAAATTATAAAAAAAAGTATCTGCAATATGCAGATCATTTCTATGCTATATCTTTAAGTGACTGAACACTAGACACATGACAAAACAAATATAATATTTTTTTATTAATAATGGTTTCCTAAAATTTTTATGTTAGCATATGCTATCGCTCTACCTGAAGGGCAGTCGTAGATTACCTTTAAATAGAAAAAATCTTTATCACGCAAAATGGTTTTTAAGCAGCTATTCTTGAGAATTAGTTTAAATTCTAGACCTCGCGTACCTATCACCCTCGACCATAACCTACATAGAGGAGATACTGGTCCTACACTTGCTTATCAGAACTTAAATTCTATAGTCATATAACTTTGTTGAGCATATAACTGCCTGACTCTCGGTAGTTCCTCAACGGGTTATGGGTACTGAAACGTTACAAAGATCTATCAACAAGTTTCTTGACTCACATGTAGACGTCGAAGAGCTGAGGTACAGGTTCATTGCTTGGATGAGGCGCGGGTGTCGCGGCTGCGCACAGTTCACGTACTGCTGATAGCACTTCGAAGGGCAGAGTCTTCGCACTGACGGTGCACAACGCTAAAATATAAGGAATATTGCCACTGTTTCTGTGTTATAGTGTCGTAGTATCCTGAGTTGGAGCAGTAGTAGAGGAGTACGTGCTACAGAAGTTTCGTAAAAGTGTCTGCGTCAAAGCAGTGTCGTAGAAGTATCCGTGCTACAGCAGTGTCGTAGAGGTATCTGTGATCTGTAGCCCAGATACTGCTGTCTGTATCCTTAGAAGTATCTGTGCTACAACAGTGTCGTAGAGGTTTCTGAGTTTTGTTACCCAGATACAACTGTCAGTATCCTTAGAAGTATATGTGCTACAGCAGTGTCGTAGAGGTATTTGTGCTCTGTAGCCCAAATACTGCTGTCAGTATCCTTAGAAGTATCTGCTACAGTAGTGTCGTAACGGTATCTATGTTTTGTAGCCCAGATACTACTGTCAGTATCCTGGATGTATTTGTCGTATAGGTGACTGCATTAGAGGTACTGCCTATATCACAGCAGTCTCGTACAAGGTACGTAAGTACAACTAAAAATTTTGTATATCAGTATCTATCATTCCGCAGCGTAGAAGAAGTGTCTGTGTCACAACAGTATCGCTGAGGTGACCTTGTTACAGCAGCGTCGTAGACGTGTCTGACATATTGTACCACCCACCAACCGTGAAACAAAACTCTATGCCCAAGGAATGGAAATGGAAAGGGCTGCTGATGATACTCGTAAATATATTATGTATACTTACAAGTCCCGGCCGCTTCATCGTAGAGCTCTTCTTCAGCGACTCCACACCATCCCTCCGAAACCCACACTTCCACGCACTGCCTCACGTCTTCCGTCAACTAAAGTGTGGAAAGAGTTATATTATCTATGGTAGAGGTTGTAACTGGACACAAGTTGATATGTTTTATTTTTGATGTTTCTTTTAATAGATAGTGATTTTAAAGAATTTCTAAAAAGGAGTTCTAAATACATAAACTATTTGTTTTATCTGCGGCCAACGTAATCCGATTCCAATTATTATTTAAAGGGTCTTATTGGTTCTATAAATATTTTAACAAACTTTAGTAAAGGTTTCTGGATATAACGATGAAAGTCTTGGTTTCAAAAAAGAACATAAATAATTACTGAAAAAGAACAAATAATATGATGACTTGATAAAACAATCTTACATAATTCTGCTTTATAATAAATGGTTTATAATACTGGATTATAATAAATGGTTTCTAATAAATGTAGACATATAAGCAGTTCAATATCCATATAATTCGTTCGACTCACCATTTTTTCTATCTGCGCGAAAACCACGCTGAAGTACGGCACGTTATTGGTCCTGAAACATTAAGGTTAACGTTATCGCCCCGACTTTTATTGAATCGGAAAAAAGTATCGGTAAATACAAACATCGAAACCTCGCAAGCGTCGAGGGACTCGGAGACTTCACGCTTTTTACTTTCTTTCCCGCTTCTCGAAAATGGATACGACATACAATAGGTTTCACTAAAAGTATGATTTTTCCGCATCCGCTGTGATTTGATATAAAATTTATCCTTGTGTACTGGCACATTGGAGAGTTATGTTACGGCTTCATTTGATAGGGTTCACAATGAAGGTTCATTTTATTTAGTGGAAAGGTTTTTTATACTTTGGGTGAAATGAGGATAAAGAGCGCTCAATGGCGGAAGACCTATAAACTTGAAAGAATTCAGATTTGATAATATAGTAAATGGACATATAGATTTATAGGCCTATTATATTTGCGGCAACAATATAGGTTACTTAGCGGCTTTATTTAGTCAATGAAGTTCGTAAAAGCAATTGTTTTTATGCTAACTGAACGTCTATGATTTTATGGAATGGTACTTATTATTCAACGTAACGAGATTACGTAATCAGGTGCTAAGTTATAGTGGTTATTGATATAACCATTATAACTACTAATAAATCTAAATGATTGTCTAGAGCCTGGAGTACAAATATGCATATTATTTATAACCCCGATTAAAGCGAGCGAAGCCACGGGCATAAATTATAAACGATTATTAGCTTAGTGTATAGTTAGATAAACAAAGCACACTGTAATTTTGCGAATTTGGCAGTAGAGTCATTAACTTTTATGAGTGTTTCTATAGGGCCCATAATGGGTCCACGTGAATAAACGATTTTGAATTTGACACGATTGATACCATTTAAAATGTAAAATAATCTAATTTGGTACGTTTACACGGCAAATAAATAAAAGCACTTAAGAGAATAAACAAGATAAAATGGTAATATGCCCCCATATTCACCTCCAATGGGTAATAATAATCCGTAGATAGCTAAGATAAAAAAAAAGGATAATATGATATTTTTTCATAAACAAAAGACTGTGAAATTACAATCAGCAAAGTTGCAAAATCCTTTGGTTTCAATTCAATAAAAAACAACGCTGTTTTTTTTCAAACAAAATGAGCTTATATTTTATACCATGGAACCCAGTGAAGTGTAATATAACACTCGTAAAAAGAGTCTTACGTACAAATTGATAGACAGCGCAAACATTTATGACTTTCACGGTAAAAATAAAATAAACTATTTATTTCATTCTATTTGCAGAGACGTAGTAAACATTTTTAGGTATTTTTGGTACATTTGTTTCATTAGCTATAAAATAAAAATTTACGTTTCTTGGTATGTATGTACTCTTTGCATTTCTAAAATATTCATACGATTGTGATAAAACTTTGGCGTGCTGTTCTGCAAGGTTCTTTGCCCTAAAATAGTACCAAAATTAACTGTTTAATCGCAGGAAACACCGCGTAGCGCAGCTAGCTAACATCTAACTTCTAAACGGCTGGACCGATTTTGATTAATTTTTAGTCTGTGTTCAGGTGCATTCAAGAATGGTTTAGAATCACAATTCGATCAGATAATTAACTTCTTTTTAATTTACGCGGTGTACACTATTATTATGAAGGCGAAAGTTAGTGAGTGTGTTTGTATGTTTGTCACTTCTTCACGTTCAAACGGCTGGATCAATTTGGTGTGGAGGTAACTGACACCCTGGATACATAGGACCCCTTTTTCCGGAGATTTCCGCGGATCCGATACTTACGCGAGGCCCAGCTTGTTGATACATTAACAAAGAAAACTATTTTCCGGCGAGGGTCCCGTCGCTTTTTGTGGCTGGGCTTTTGAATCTATGTCAGGTATTGAAAGCGACTCACGTTTCAAACAGCGGATGATAGTATGTGAGTCCTTGTTGCAGGTCGATCTGCACGAGAGTGATCAGATTGACGAGGTCCTCTCCACGCTCTGACTCAGTGTCCTGCGCGCATAGGGCTTCGTACCACTCAGATGTGCCTTTGCGAAGGGCGCCTACAATCTCCGTCCTAGTAAGAAAGTTTTCATTATTTACTCAGTATTATATAAAACTGTACCGAAAACAAATTAAAACAACTTAAGATGGTTGGTTTATGGAGAAGGAAATTCAAAATTTTTACATATATTTATTAAAGCTACTAGGTCGGCTCACAGTGGTACCAGATCATGTGATTTGCGACATTTGAAGAATATACTATTATTTATTATCTAGTGAAGGTTTTCAGGAGATTTTCTACTTTACTGCGCATGTTTTAATATGCATTCTTAAAACACAACTGAAATATTTCTGAACGATTTGAGGCTTAAAATCATTCAGTTATGTATTTTAGCTTAACATGTTTAGGAATTAAAGTTCAAGCAATCTTTAACATGTCGTGAATTCTTTGATCATGTACAAAAAAACAAGCGAAATATATTGGTTAAATTTTGAATTTTAGCCATCAACTCTACGAGAAACATAAAAATATCCCAATACACTCAGAAACAAACAAAAACAAAGAGAGCTGACCATTTTAAATTAGTCAAAATTTCTCAATCTTGATTTGATAAAATCATGCTTATAGTAATACGAAAGTAAGCAGACGTAACATTCATTTAACTCTTTTGTTTTGTAAAATTTTCTTCTCATTACATTTACGAAATATAATTAAATTGGACTTTTAGTGGCGTAAACACTGACTGAATTGACACAATTATTAATTTAATAATACACATAAACGTAAACTACTCATTCTTACTTACTAGTACATATAAATAATTAGGTAACACCACTAAACTATTAAATTGAACAATGAGAATATTTATTAAAGAACATAAAATCCCACTATTAACGGTCTTCTCCGAAGAGAAAATTGGCCCTTGAATCAACATGCCGGGCACAACACAGGGCATGTTAAATAAACCAAACACCTATTATCTTAGGTAAAATATGTACTCCTATATATATCTTAGCAACTAATTTTACTAGGGCAAGCAAAAAGCTCGTTTTCTTAATGACTGTTAAACGTGTCTTGGTATAAGACAAAACAAACATTTTCCGGATTACATGTAAACTTAAGGTCTGCCTAGATAGGCTGGTTAAACTAAGTTTGGTTAGGTTCAATTAGATGCCTATGTCTTGGCCTTGTAGGTAAATTCATTATTGTATGTTGTACTGGTCTTAGGATATTGAAAAAGATTCTAGTGAAATTGAAGGCTTATTTCTGAATATTAACTCTGTTTCTACTATGATATTAATTATTTAATCATGATTTACTGGAATATCAATAAATTTTTGCGTTTTAGTATTAATCATTAAGATGATCCTTATAAGGATTTCAAAAATATAATACCCAAAAATATGTCCAAATGAATCTGTGGAAACCCCGGGTGCCTACAATGGAGACGAGAATCTCACCTGATTTCCTTGTTGAAGGGACAGCATCGCCAAAATGCTTTCATTTGCGAAAGCTGGCCCAAGCATCGTAGAAGAAATTCTAACCTAGAACAAATAAATATCATTGCATCATAAAGCATTACCACTTAACTTTATTAATAAAAAATGTTCAGTAGTTATAAAATAGTCAGTTGGGTACAATTTTAATAAATCGTAGACAATTTCAAGCTTGAGTTTTGTAAAATGAATATTCAAAAAGGGCTGAAAAGACCCTTACTCACAGCGGCATTTTCTTTTCTCTATCAATTACGTTGCTTTGAGAGCCCGAATTCTTTAGCCCAGTCATTTTATTGATAGATCTTGAGTGTGTAATAGATTTTGCAATTTGTAAATTGAAGGGTGAATTTACAATAAAAAATAGTAATATCGAAATCGTGATTAAACATCTGTTCCACTTCGGTTCCAAGTTTGGCACTTTTGGCAGTTACAAGCTCTTTCGATGTCAGGTTTATGGCTAAGTTAACATTTTAAGATCAATATCAGAGTTTTTTTTTTTTTTTTTTTATTCAATTTTATTTTAAGGACCTTTATTTTGACAATACGACGGTCCTATTGTATGTTCTTACATTAGGGCAAATAAAGTTCTTGGAAAAACGTAACTAACTAAAAGGTAACTAAATTAAATTAACTTAAGCTGACCCACAAAACAAAACAGCTCCTGAGCCGCCTGCGACGATGGATCCGACAAAATTTGGTGGAACCTGCCGACATCATAACTGTTTATGTTGTAGGTCTGCTCAAGGTACTGCCTTGCACTCTGGAGACGTGTACATTCAACCAATAAATGGTGAACATCATCCACAACCCCACATTGTACACAATTGGGAGAGGCAACTTTTCGCATCATAAATGCGAACTTCCGGAGAGGCATATGACCTGTTCTTAGCCTATGCGCTGTAACCAACATTTTGCGCGAAAACTTAAAACTACTTAACCACGGCACATGAGGAGGCTCACACTGAATTGATTTATACCAAATTCCCTTTTCTAGCGATCTTTGATTAAAGTATTCTTTCCATAAATTACAACACACATTTCTATATTTTGGCAAAAGTTCCGAATAGTTAGGTAAAATATTTAATTCTGCCCCATCTAAAACACCCAATTTCGCGAGTGCGTCAGCCTCCTCGTTGCCCCTTAACCCAATATGTGACGGAACCCATTGGAATTTTATTGTTTTTCCACTAATGCTTAATCTATACAATTGCGCTAAAATTACATAGGCTATAGACACTCCTTTCTTACCGGAAGTGCATCGAATTAGGTGGTGAAGTGCGCTTTTACTATCACTGCAAATAACAAATTTCGTTCCCTCTAGGGTATTAATATATGAGAGCGCCTTAGAAATTGCAATGAGCTCCACTGACATAATAGAAATATTTCCTAAAATTTTAAAGTGACTACTGTTATACTTAAACATAGGATCATAAAAAGCAGCCCCCCTTCCAGCTTCACTCTTTGAGCCATCTGTATAAATGACATGCCACCCCAAATACCTTCCGTTAAGCTCTTGAATTACTTCTAACCTTAACGAGTTAGTCTCCAATGCTCTTTTGGGAGAAGCTATATTATCCATAGTTATACAAATTGCCTCATCGCTATTAATATTGGAAACCCAAGTATCCAAATTAAACATGTCAAGCGGAGAAGATGAGTACATGTCCTCCATTTTAACCTCCTCAAAACATCTAATAAGCAATGGCTTTATTTTACTGTTCCAATAATTGTTGCCTATAAGATCATACAATTTCGATATTACACATACAGTCTCATTATTAGACCACGAACGCATCTTTAAACAATACTTATACGCTAAAAATCGCCTCCTTATGTGCAGTGGAGGTACACAGAGCTCGCTTTCCATAGCGTGTATAGGAGTAGTTCGTATGAATCCTCCTATTATTCTTAAAGCTTGATTTTGCAATTTGTCCAATTTATAAGTATGAACCTTTGCACTGCTATCAAACAAAAACGACCCGTAATCCAATCTACTCCTTATTAAGGCGATATATAATCTACGTAAATGCAATGGATGAGTGCCCCAATTTGATCCTGTCAGGACTTTAAATAAATTAATAAATCTTTGTGCCTTTTCGACTGTCTCGTTTATATGTTTACCCCACCGTAGCGAACTATCGAGCCAAATACCTAAATATTTATAAGTTTCTACCCGCTCAATCAAACAATTATTTATTTCAATTTTAAGCTGTATTCTTTTTCGCCCTCTACTAAATACACAAAATTTGGTTTTTGAAAATGATATCTCTAACCCCAGTTCCTTCAAAATACGCACAATTATTTTTAATGCATTTTGTATTTTGTCCACGCTTTCAAATATGTTGCTAGAACTTTTATATAGTACAAAATCATCGGCATACTGACTTATATACACAAAATCAATTTGTTTACAAATCCGAGCTGTTATAATTGTGAATAAGGTCGCCGAAAGAGGGTCGCCCTGACATAACCCCCTACTCATATACCTATAGTCATGAGATACTGAACCGCCTACAATTTGTAGACGTCTTTGACTAAGGAAGTTCCACAAGTACCGGCAAAAAAGTTTTCCAACCCCCAATTCGTCAATAATACTAGTAGCTTTTTCTATAAGCACATTATTGTACGCATTCTCAACATCCAGAAAACATGCCACAGTAGGTACATTATTTGTAAAGCCTATCTGTATTTGCGCCACCAAACGAACAACACTATCCATGCACGACTGCCCGCTTCTAAAACCAGTTGTGAATGGCGATAACAACCTATTACTCTCAATAAACCACTCAAGCCGCTTTTTAATCATATTATGTAGAATTTTACAAAGGCATGAAAGTAATGAAATGGGCCTAAGTTTATTTGTAGATTCCAATGATTGGCCGTGCTTAGGTATAGGTACTATAACGATATTGCGCCATTGAGTAGGAATTTCACCTGATAGGAAAATACGGTTATACAAAAGAAGTAGGTATTGTTTTGCACTTCTTGGTAAATGAAATATCATTGTGTAAGTAATGTTGTCATCACCAGGGGCAGTGTCCCTCTTTTTAATGCAACTATACATCTCATGCAAAGAAAATAACGTTTCCAGCGTATCGTTGGATGAAGAATACTTAGGAGTACAAGGGATGACGTAATCCGGTGCTAGATCGCACAATAGTCGATTCGTATCTTCTTTAGACGCATACACCTTTGGTGATCTATAACCTTTCATCCAACGCAAACGTTTCCACATGCTGGAAGCTGATGTAGACTCATCAACATTACTACATATTTTTTGCCAATCAAGGGACCTAGCGCGACTAATCTCTAGCCTAGACTTTCTCGTTTTTTCTTCCAATAGTGTTAAATTTTGGGGAGTCGGATTTTTTCTAAAATTGACTAGTGCTAATCTACGCTCTGCTATTAGTTTTGAAAGTGACGGGCTCCAATACGATTTCGGCTTAAATTTACTGTTTGGATTGGTGCATATTTTAATCATAGGGATATGTTTGTCGGCCTCTCTATTAATGCATTCTATTAGTAAATCATAACATATTTGCACATCATATATAACAGGGGGACATTGCAGGTGGTATTCAATGTACTCTGTGTACTCATGCCAGTTGGCCAATTTAAAATTGCGGGATTTGGAAAAGTTAACTAAATCGCGATACTTAAATCTTATTTTAATCAAAACATGATCACTTCCCAAGTTTTCATTCGTCACCTGCCAGTCAAAATCAATAGCTATGTCCGATGTAACGAACGAAACATCCGGTGAAGATTTTTGCAAAACATTATTAACAAGTTTGATTCTAGTGGGCTGCCCTTTATTGAGACATACGTAGTTTAATTCAATCGCTGCATCATAAATCTGAGATCCTCGTGTGTCGTTTTTATGTGACCATTCAGTATGATGCCCATTTAAGTCACCACAAATAATACTATTGTTTGGAAAAAACGAGAAAATGTTATCCCAGTCTGCCTGTGTAGTAGATACCGAAGGTGCGCAATATACAGATATAATGTTCTGAAGGCATCCGCAATTTAATAACTTAATGCAAATAATTTCCATACCTGGGTTGGAGTGAACCACGTTAATGACTTGCACTTTAATTGATTTATGCACTACAATGGCAACACCTCCATAGCCATCACCTCTATCTCTACGAAATATACTATATCCACTAATACGTACAATGGATTCAGTCTGCAACCAAGTCTCAGATATTAGAGCTATGCTTACCTTTTCTTGCGAAAGTAATAAATCGAATTCCACTAACTTAGGTTTCAAGCTCTGTGCATTCCACTGCACTATGTTCAAAGAGTGAACTTTCGGGGCTTTATCCATCGTGATTTGCCAGATTGATCAAACTACTTATCAAAAAATCACTTTTAAATAAACCTAAAATGAACTGAACACACTCTTTTAATATTACACTACAAACACACTTTAACTTTTCCTCAAGATTTTTGCTAGACATCATAACATCTTGTAACTTTTTAATCAACTTTTTAAAAAACCCTGGCTGTAAATCACTTTTCTTTGATCTCTTTTCGTTTTCTTCTCCCTCTGAATTTTCTATTTGTTGATCCCAACACATTTGAACATCAACAGGTTTTTGAAATGTATTTTTTGTTTTCTTGCCTCGTTTTTTCGAATTTTTTTTTTCCCGTACCCCCACATTTTTTGTCGTTTTTTCACCTTTTCTCTTCTCCTCACTTTCTGTATCATCCTCCGATTCTATCTGCTCCCTATGTACAATTGCCTCCGCAACCAAAATGTTTCTATACGAAGGTAAATTTTGAGTATTTCTATCCTCATTCGAGACTCCTTTCGTAGGCTGAGCTATGCTGCTTCCCTTCCCTTGCTGAGACATACTTTTTCCTTCAAAAACATCATCTACATTAAATACATTCCTTTCTTGTTTCTCCTTTAGTATTGTGGAGGCCTTTCTATATGTGCAGTTTTTTTCACACATTATATCTCTGATTTCCTTCTCCCTAAGAAAAACTGGACACTTTTTGTACAAAGACATATGGGGCCCCTTACAGTTTACACACTTGAAATCAACAGACTCACAGTTTTTATGGCTTTCAGCACATTTAGGGCAAACAGCTTTGTTCACAGGGCATGACCGCATCAAGTGCCCGAACCTCCAGCAATTAGAACATTGACTCACCGGAAATGTATATGGGTCCACTTTAAACCGACACCCGTATCCGAAAACATACGGGGGCAAAATGGAGCCTTTAAAACCCAGTCGGATTGACTCACTATCAACCCACTTGCCATCATCTGCCATCCTCTTCAACCTTCTAAACGAAGTTATCTCATAATCACATTTCAGATTCCCCAGCGCCTCCTTCTCATCTATGTCCAGATCCACCTGTCTGAGTATCCCGTACGATAAATTAATATCATCCAACATCTGGGCTCTCCAGCCTGATGCCATCAGCTTATCAGAACTAAGCAAAATTTTTGCATCTTCATTGCATCCAAATTCCACAAAAACTCTATAAGGGCTTTTATACACTATTTTCAAAATGTTTTTAATCTCCTCCGATCTAAGAAGCTTTGCCATACCGAATTGCTTAGGCAAAATTTCCTTAGATGTTATAACCACTATGTATTTGGGTGCCTCGCTTGCTCCGCCTGTATCCCCCTCCAATGTTTTAGATTTCTTAGCTTTCTGCCGAGTTTTCGTAACCTTGATAAACCCATCATCTAAGCTTTCATCACTGGTCTCCCTTACTCTTTTCTCCGGTCTGGGTTCTGCTACAAACTTCTCCCTGCTCAGAACTGCCTGCTCACATTCCATAGATGCCCCTGTTTCTATGCCACTCCCATCAGAATCACAACCCTGGGAGTTTTCCTCCATAATCACGTGTTCCAATGAACACGTAAACAAAAGGTATTTTATCTACGTATGCGAGACGCGAGGATATAACAAAAACCGCGTGCGCTTGCAGTCACGACTGGCGCGCCACTGACACAATATCAGAGTTGCTTTTTGCTAGCCACCAGTATTTTTTTTGACACAACACGATCTTTTTCCTCTTCTACATTGTTAGCATTTTATAATTATGTATTTTTTTATGATAAGCATCAATACTATTATATCTTATATAATTGTAAATAGCGGTAGGACTATTTTGCAGACTCCGTCTGGGGCAGTTCCACACCATTGCCAGACATTCAACCGCTAGCAGTAGTTTGGAAATATAACGTATGTATTTCATAATGAAGGGTAGTATGTATAAGATTGTGTACTATTTAAGTTCAAACTCTGGTTAGCACTGGGCAAGTGTGACTCTTACCATCTGGTAACTTACTCTGCTCTCGTCTTATCTCTCTATACAAAAAATAAATAAAACTGAGTACAAAATAAATACTTCATTAGTTTAAACGCATTTGTGGCCAGCATCGAGAAAGAATAATATATACAGGTACCTAAGGAAAAAACCTAAGGCTTGGAGCGAACTTCCAGAAGAGGCTACAAGCTAGCGCAGTCTCATTCCTCCTGATCGAGACATGTCCGTAGAACATTTGGAGTAGTCCTATTGACTGGACCGGTCTTTCGGTAACATACGTACTTGACGAGGCTGTTAGCATGTAGCACTGGGTACAAGTCCCGATGCAGCCTCAACTGATGCAAGGCCCTGTCCACAAACTCCCCGAAGCAGTCGGCCAGCCAGCGTTCCTCGTCACGCGAGGCCCCGGCGCCCGAGTCTCCACTGCCGCCTCCTGCGATGGCCTCGCTGGCGCACCACGCCTTCTCCAACTCCATCAGGAGTTTGTTCATGTATCTGTTCGTATCGGGGGTTTGAGAATAGGCTCTAGATAGATAAGAATGGAGTCGATGGAGAACAGGGAATATTTATAGATAGATGGAAAATTATGTGTTGCACACGATAAATACTGGTACGGAGGCAAACTTAATGCCTATTTTGTATGACGTTTGAAAATAGTTTTTTTTTTATCTTTATATAAATAGCAATTCTATAACTCACAATGAAACGCTTTTTAATTAGGAAATTAATTAATATAAAGTGTTAAAAATTATGAGGACATTCAATATTATATATTTGTTATTACAGAACTGCTTGCTAGCTTGGGTAGTTGGTCGTCTGCCTTCTAAGCAGTAAGAAATTGGGTTAGATTCCTGGTTAGAACACCAGATTGGTCCCAAAGGAAAATGTGTTTCTGGTTCTGGGTGTGACTGTGTATGTGATGTTAATGTTTCCGGCACCCACTATACAGGTGTTCGAATGTTGTGTGAGTGTGTGAAAGAAGAAAAGCATTTGGAAGCGTGTGAAAGCGTTTTAAAGATTAATATCGCTGTCTACATTTTGATTTAATTTATTTATTTTCTGATTTTCTGTGGCATGTTTGTGTAACCAATAGAAAAATCTGACACCACTAAATATTGTTCCAGGAGCAATCCTTGAGAGCCAGTCACATCCAGGCCTTGCGTGTTTACCACAACAACGACAACAACTCGGCAACAACGACAGCTTATCAGAGACAAAACAACTACTAAACTTCATCAAAAATCGCACATTTAAGAAAGCTATATTCATTTCAATTTCCATAATACGTTCAGAACAACGCAGGCACTTGTTACTTTACGCACGATGTTGATTTGAGTTTTATGCGTATAAAAATTCTAAATTCCATTCCTTGTATTCGCTAAGGGAACAAAAAGTCATCAAATTTGTAGGCTTTTAACTTTTTGAAAGTCGAAGGACTTGTCTTTGTTAGAGAAGTAATAATGCAGTTGAAATTATTCTGAGCCCTCAACTTTCCCCCTCGTCGCGTCAACCCTAGATTAGGTAGGTACTTTACTCGTACAATATGAAGAAAGTTTTTACTAAAATCCAGATGTTACAAATCTACTCAGTCGTAAGAAAATTTAATTACGCACATTTGCTAGCATCTATTTATATTTTGCGCAACACGTGAAAAGGTATTTTTTTATTTATGCATTTAATCGATTGTTTACGTTAATCCATTGCCGATAATATTTTTAATTCATAAAAATTACATGAAATAAACTTTTTCATCAAAATGTCTTTAAAATTCGAGCAGGTTCGGGCAATTTCTAACGCACCCGTTTTGACGATCTTTCTTTGACATCCACAATCCAAACATGGCTGCCGTAAAAAAAAATTGGCCAAACATTAACATAAAAAATTTTTGAACTAATGACGGCACGAATCAGTTTAGTGTGCGTTTTGTTATTTTGAATTTCCCAAGCGTTATTATCACTTTTTATTAATAGAAATTCTCAAATAAAAAGCATTTAAATAAGATGTTGTAGATGTAATTCCATAGCTATAAAAGCAACAAGCGTGCTCCACCTTAAACTACATAATCACATCAGGTGTGATTGTAGCTAAACGTTTGTTTAGTAAGTTATTAAACACATATATACAGAATTAAAAATAATTAACTAAAACTTAACCTATATTTGAATGTCATGCGTATTCCCTATTGTAGATATATTCTGAATAAAGTTACGATAACAAATTGTTCGAAAACGTAATTTGGCTAGTTTGATGGTATGTAATAATAGACCCATGGGACATTAACATACGTAAAGGTAACTAACCGTGATCACGCGTGGCTTTCAGGTTGATTATCGAGCTTTGAAATCAATTTCAGACTGAATTCTACTTTTAAAGTAAAATTGTGTTGCTGTTATCACTATTATTCAATTTTGTTCCAATGTTTAACATTTTTTTTAGCGATGAACATTTTGTCAAAGAGTTAGTGTCTGTGTTGTCCGAGGTGTATTTTTAACCGATTTCAAAAAAAGGAGGAAGTTCTCAATTCGATAGTTTTTTTTTAAATGTGTGTTACCTTATAACTTCTTTCTAGGTGAACCGATTTTGATGATTCTTATTTTTATTTGAAAGCTGGTGCTTCCCATGTAGTCCCATTTAAATTTGATCAAGATCTGAATAGTACTTTTTCAGTTATCCTCAATATAATGCGTATTTACTTAAATATGAAAGCGTTACTTGCCTGTTTCACTTAACTTTAATAACAAATTGTTTGTAATTGTTTTCTTGTCACCGCTGTTCAGTGTAATGTTGTTTTTTCGTGTGCGACGTCACCTGCCGTTCTCAATGGAAGACCAGCGCTAGTTTTTTAAACCAGCATTATGCTGAGTTGAGGACGGTTTGTGGTAAATAATATATTTGTACCTTTTGTCAATTGAATGTTTTTGCCACAAATATGTCTTTATGTCTTTATGTCTAAGTATTAGAAAACATAATTGAAACTATATACATCTACTAGCCGCGCCCCGCGGCTTCGCCCGCTATTATCAAGTTGAAAAGTAGCCTATGTGTTAATCCTAGGTATAATCTATGTACATTCCAAATTTTATCCAAATCCGTTCAGCCGTTAAAGCGTGAAGAGGTTATTAGTAGGATACAGCAATGACTTAAGCAACTTACAATCTACTGAGGTTATTGGTAACTCAAGTGCTCAAGCCAACTACCAGTGGGTAGTGGTCACATCATGCTGGCGGCATTGCCTCCTTGGCCCGTAGAATGATGTGTAGCTTCTTTTACTCTTTATATTAAAAATAAAATAAAAATATTGGTGCAAATCTAAACATATATTGGTTTGTGTAATTTGTTGGGCGTTATTATACAAACTACTGAACATATTTTCTTAGGTCTCCAGTGTACCTAAAGAAGAGTGGTAGTCAAATGTAATAGATTATGGAAAGATTCACAGAGCGTCAAATTTCTCCTGTCGCATGTCGGTGACTATAAGAAATATATATATTTTTCTACCGAATTCACAAAAAAGGAGGAGGTATTCAAGTCGACTGTATATAAATATATATTTTTTATGTGTGTTACCTTATTACTTTGTTTCACGTGAACCGATTTTGATTTTTTTTTTGTTAATAGATGTTGCTTTCCAATTGGTCCCATTTAAATTTAATCAAGATCTGATCAGTAGTTCTTGATATATCTTCTATAATGCGTTTTAGTACATCTAATCTAATCAAAGTTTCGAAGATAAAGCGCTGAAGTCGTTTTTTTTAAGCTTTGCTTGCGTTTAATTATTTATGGTTTTAATTAACTGTTTACATTAATATATTTCCAAAAATAAGACTCCGTTTATAAAAACATTACATTACATATCAAAATAAACATTTGAACATAAGAGCAGATTCGATAAAAGCAACGGCCTTTTTGACGTTTTCTTTTACATCCACAATCCAATCACAGCTGCCGTCAAGGAAAATTGACCTATCGTTGACATCAAAAATATTTGAACTGACCTCACAAATTAGTTAAGCCAATCGCCGATTTGCTATTTTGAATTTTTCATGCATTCTTATAACTTTTTATTTAATAAAATTCTTAAAAAAGACATTTGAATAAGATAGTATTCTTATATTCTTTATTGTACACACATTGATGAACAATTTTACAATAAGGCCATATCAAAAGATGTACAAGGCGAGCTTAACCCTTCACAGAGTTTTCTTCCAGCAAACCCTTTAAGTAGGATATAATTTATAGGAGCGAGTAGGTTGTTGTGTACATAGAAATATGATAACAATACAAGTTAATAATAATATGCTACTAATATACGTTCACATTTTTAATAATAAAAGACAACATATAAAATTTTAAAAGATAAATATATAAACAATATAATAAAGTAAGAATAAATACCAATATCAATAAATATCACCTATATATATAATGTAAACAGTGTACCTAATTCTATAGCTATGAAGATTAAAGATTAAAAAATAACTAATCTTATATTTAAATCTTTATTCCCTATTGTTTTGGAATCAAAGTTCCTAGTGTGAATACATTTGTGTAACACCTAGCGTAGTGTAGTACACTTACTTAGGATCGAGCGGAGCGTCGGCATTCAGGCGGCAGGCGGCGGCAAAGCGCGCGATAGTAGCTTGCAGTGTGCTGAGATCACCCTGGTAATCACTAAATCGTTTAGTAATTAAAAATATTTTTAACCGACTTCAAATAAGGAGAAGATTCTCAATTCGGTTGTATTTCTTTTATGTTTGTTGCCTTAGAATTCCGTATTTGTAAACCAATTTTGTATGGTAATTGAGTAACGAAATTAGCAAGTCGCCCGCCTTTTGGTAAGCGTCAGGCTTCACCATTACATTTCAGTGCCCTGCAGACATTTGAACTTAGGTCAAAATTCTGCGCGGCAAAGATTAGGAAAATTTTCTTCTATTTACTATCAGGTTGTTTTCTTTAAAAAATCTTCTGTTTATAACTAAACTACAAAATATTTGAAGTAATTTTAATGGAAATAACTGGAAAAAATGTCATCAAAAAAAAAATTTCATCCGAGTAAACGAAATTGCGTAATTTGCATTCTTGTGACTTTTCAGACGTGTATGTTTAAAGTCAATTATCATGCGAAAGTTTTTTTTTAACAACATCAAATTGCTTATATTTCCTAAAACTATATACAGCAAAGACCTAAGTAAGTGTAAATTGTATTAATTGTATTTGGATGACTTAATAATCTCTGTAGCAGATCACGAAAAGTGACCAATATCATAGTGATTGAAGTCGGTTTTTAGTTAGTAAAAATATAGGTACCTATATGTCAAAATGCTACCTGTATGGCGTGCTGGTGCAGCAAAGTCTTTGCTGAACGGCACAGCTCTCCTTCGAATGCTGCAGCCTCTCCACCCGCCTCCTGGCCGCTGTCAGCCGCCGCTGCCTCCACCTGGTTGGCTAGGAGGACGCCGAATAGCCGCTCGTGTTGACGCACCTGAACCAATGTACCATTATTAGTCATATGTATATGTAATATCCGGATGAGCTTTTTTGGTTTTGGTAGAATGCGTTTGAATTTGTAGCCTCAGAAAGCTCCATCTAGTGTCGAGTAGAAACAGTTTTTTACATCGGTCATGGCGTAATAGATGGCGCTGATAGTTTCTTAATCTCGGTTTTTCAAATGCAGTTTGGGAACCGAGCATTTCTCGGACCTGGAACGTTGATAAATCGATTCCTTGGGACGAAAAACCCCTTATCTGTAACTTTCATGAAAATCGTTGCAGCCGTTTCCGAGATCCTGATTACACATTTTTAGTCTTAAATTTATTTGTAAAATTACTATTTATAATATATTATTATTTATGTAGGTTTTTGTAGGTATAATTAAGGTATAAGTGTTGAGGTACGCCACCGTCACTGTATACCATGCTTGTAATATTTTATAATCTCCATTTGGTTGCCTGGAAGAAATCGCTTTAAGCGATAAGATCACCGTATGTACTCCTATATAATTTGTCTCTACAGCGGTGTAGCGACAAATTATGAATTGATGAGAATTTATAAGAGAAAACTCGACATAAAGGGCGGCGACGCGACGCCTGCTGCAGTCTTTGTTACATTATGATATTTATGATAGGAAATGTCTACTTGTGTCTGCTAATAGAACAGCTATACGTTAATGTACAATAGATAAAGGATATTATTAGCGTTTGTCCAATATCTCAAGTGTTGGTAAGTACGTGGTGGAGAATGGTAAACACGATAGACCTAGATTGGGACTGGCCTTCAAGGATTGTAGGTGGAACTCAATCTTAAAGATAGGCGATTAAATTGGCGATTACCTATCTAAAAAAAAAAAAAATGATGCCAGTCGGTAGTGTATATTTTTAGCTCTCAAACAGCAGCCAATTCAGTCAATGGTACGCTATATCATCCGTATATGGAAATACTGGAAATCAAACGGTCATGCACTGTAACCGAACATTAAAGATCGTCTGAACCATTTATAACCTTTTTTTATAACTTGAATATTTATATTGTAAAATAGGTTTTGGAATAAATAAATATTATTTAACAGTCATGTATTAAAGTTCTTTATTCTATATTTGATTAAAGATTAAAACACTTAGAGATTACACGTCGTAATAATTTGTTTCAAATCGTTTACTAACAGAAAAAAGAATTTAAACAGTTTCATCAAAAACTACGTCGTAGCTAATAAATAGTATGAATAAGTGGCAACATCAAATAAAAAAAAAAAAATACTCCCGACGCTCTATCTGGAAAACGGATGCACCGATTTTCGCCAAATAAATAAGAACACTCGCGATCATATCACCTTTTAAACAAAAACATATTTAATCAAAATCGGTCCATCTATTTGGGAGCTGCGATGCCACACATACACACTTATAACATCCCTCTTATTTGTCGGGGGTTCAAACGCAAAATACAAATGAAACGAAATTGGAATGTTAAAACCTGTAGAGTGAAAAAACCCAGTCACAGTGAAGAGAGCACCTATGAGAAATGAATTGGATTTCGTGTTATCGCAATTTCACTCCATCGCTCATTCATTTCATTACGCATGGCAAAAGAGATTTCGTTCACTGAATTCACTGAATACGTTTTCTCCATTTCAATAGTGTTATTTAGTTTTTAAAAAATGGTTGTCTGTAAATTTGGTTTACGGACGATAATTTTACGTGATAACGTCATAAGACACACACACACACACACACCCTCAGACACGTTGAAAGTGCCACACATAGCTACCTTAAATAGTATTATACATGTATAGGTGTTTATGAAATTATTGCAACATTATTATATCCTGTAAAATGTCTATATACTCGCAATGCAATACGAGATACCTCTTTACTCCTCTAGTTCGTTAAATGTAAATGTAAATCTATTAGTGTAATCCTTTTCTGGCCTTACTTTATGTATAATAACTTCAATATTTATATCATGTCATGTAACGCTGTTGGATTGACGAAATAAATAAAATAAAAAATAAAATAAAAGAAGAAACGCTTGGCCGATCGTGCCTCTCTGTCGCTTGTTCCGCGCTCTCGCTTGCACACTCAGGCTCAGGCGGAACGTGACACTTTTTCGTGCGTGCAGCCGGTGTTCATCGATTTATAAGACGTTATCACGTCAATATACTCTATTTGCTTTTTGAGTTTCTATTGTATATTTAGGACATCTAAATCAACAAAGAAACAAAATATTTTAAGGTTCTTTTAATTAAAAACATACAGCACACTATATAGATTTATTTAGTGGCTGCTAACTCACGCAGCGTAACATATTTTGGACGTAAACAAACCTTTATTAGCCCGTCTATTAATAGAGCGACGTTTATCTGATCCATATAAAGCTAGCTATGGGCTGTTAAGCAAATAAAAGAGGCAATATTATCAAAAATAACACTGAAGGCGATGGAGCGTGCGCGACATGCCCGGCCCAGCCGATAGCGTTATATCCGCTGCCAACACAATAGCCCTGCATATAGCTACTAATGGCACGTTGCAAAAAGCCAATAAAATGTTTTATGTATGGTGCAATGCCTCGCCGGATTAGCAATATTGGCAGCCACGTCATAAGTACGGCCACACAGCCTATGCTTTATTACACGCATTAAAAGCTCGGTCGTATATAGGGAAAGCTTCTCATAATGTGGTCATTGTTTCATTATTAGCGATTAGCTTTTGAATTAAATTCCCTTTGTGAAAATCATTACATAGGTACTTCAGTTGCAAATTATTAGCGTTTAGATTGCATAAAAGAAGTTTAGTATTCGTTGACAGTATATTATCATAGCAAAAATCATTACTATTAATAATTATTGGCACAGTTAATGTATTGGAATAGCAAATCAGGGGCAAAAAAATAAAAGTTACTCGTATGATTTTAATAAAAATATTCTGAAGACTAAATTAAAAAGTATGTTTATAGTTGTCTGTAATATAGTGTCAAACACATCTTTTAAAACTACGTTAACGCAAAATTTTATATCTTAGAAAACTACAACCAACTGTTGTAGGACCGTTCTAATTAAGGACAGGTTGATGACATTTGGTCTCATCGTAGGGGTCTAAGCGTGATTAAAACCTGCATTTAAAGCTTGATTAAAGCCTAGTATATAATATTATAACGTAACCTGACCTATCTGTATTTTTATTAGGGAAATAAACAGATTGTAAAACGTGCCTGTTGATAATTTATAATTGAATGCAAGAAGTCCAATAATTTGAAAAACAAATCACTTTTTACGATCAATATTATTGAAACTGGCAAAAATAGCACCCAACTCAAGTAAATGTTTAATGTTTATATTATTTTGTGAGATTATCTCGCACCTTCTTATGAAATAATAATTGTAATGTAAATTAACCCAGACATCTCAAAGTAAGTAAATGGTGTACAGTTTTTATGAATATATAATATATTCATAAAAACGATATAAATAACTTTTCTAACAACTGATTTCCAAACCATCATTATTGTGCGGGCCAGAACAGCTAGCTCGTAGTCCAGCTACGGTTACGCTACGAGCGGTTGCAGGTTCGTAGCAAACTCAACGTCGTAACTATCGATGCTATCGGCTAGCCAACAGTTCGTAAAAGCTTATAAATAAAATTTACATATGTTTATCTGTGTGAGGCGATTGAGTAGTGAGAAAATATTTAGTTTGAAACATGTTACTTAGACAATTTATGAAATAATTGTAAGCCCCTTCATTTAATTTTTCGAATTATCAAATATATTAATTTTGAAGCAAATACTACCAGCCGTGCTATATAGCGGGCGATGCCGCCCAGCGGCATCGCCCGCTTATCAAGTTCAAAAGTAGCCTAAGTGTTAATCCTAGGTATAAGCTATGTACATTCCAAATTTCATCCAAATCCGTTTAGCCGTTAAAACGTGAAGAGGGAACAAACATACGTATGCAATTACACACTTACACACAACTTTCGGATTTATAATATTAGTACTATATACTGGTGTAGGAAGTACTTCGTAATTTTCGCTTCAAGAAGAATAAATTTAACATTCCGATTGCGTCCGTTTGTGATTTGTGCCTTTCGAAAATAGTTTTCATCTCTTTAAAGTAATTGATAGAGTAGTTATGTCGTTGAAGTTTGGAAGATTTCACGTACCTGTTGCCAGTTGTCATCGTCATGCCTGCCAGCCTCGCGCGCTGAGAGCCACAAGCGCAGGCGGATGCGGCCCTGCACGGATGAGCGCTGGCTTCGAGCTTCTAACTTGTACCACGCCTCTACGCCCGTTGACGGTATCTCTCGCAGAGGGATGTTCACGCAACCTACGGATGCCAATCATTATTTACTATTATAGAGAAAAATTGTACTTGAATATAGTGTTCACACTGATTAATCAAATAATACAAACAAGTACCACCAGTACCCTCAAGGGTACAAAGTGAGGGTACTAGCGGTACTACTTCATAAAAACTAGTACCACTAGTACCTTCAAGGGTGCAAAGTGAGGGTACTAGCGGTCCTACTCCATAGTTTCAAGTAACTATTAATTTAACTAATGCCAAGCGCCGACTGATCCTTTTCTAAATAGGGTGTGTAAAACAGCCTGAAAATATAGTTGACGGGCCTAATTGAATAAAACGAGAAACTTTTGCATGTAGGTACAGAAATACTTGATGTTCTTGATAGTACCTAATTTTCTGTTCGAATGTTTTAATCGAAAGATTCCGACAAAGCATATGGCCTATCACAGAATTATTGTGTACGAAACACGAGCATTGATACAGTTGCATTTGTGTGTATTAGCTATTTCAACTTAAACGAGACAGAAATGTCAAAACAAAATTTTTAAAATACCTCTGACACTCAATCTGGAAAACGGCTGCACCAATTTTTACCAAATAAATCTAAGAACACTCTCGATCAAGTCTCCTCTCAACCAAAAATAAAACCCATTATGAAGCGAGATCCGATGCCACTGCCACACACAAATTCACATAGAATTCTCTTCACCAATAACCCAGACAGGATAGTTTTTTTTAATTAAAACTTGACGCGAACTTGTACTTTTAAGAAACTTATGAATGGATTTGGAAGGCTTGATAATCACGTATTTATAAAAAGTGACTTTTATTGTAGATGCCGTAGCGATTAAAAACAGGCTGGGGGCTGAGTCACCTACGTCCGTAGGAGGATACCCCTTGAGTCTGACTCCCTACACGTGGTCCCCGGGTGGTGCTAATCAGGTGACATTTGAGAGGTGGTAGAGCATTTTGTGAGTTGCTCGCCTGGCTTGCTACCAAAGTAGCTTACCACCATCAAGTTGAAAGTCTGCCGCCAAGCCAAATACGGTGTTCCGGCAGTTATCCTTGAGAGCCTGCGTATTCCAGGTCTAGTGTGTTTACCAGCTTCGATCACATCGTCACTTACCATTAGGTGAGATAGTGGTCAAACACTAGCCTGTCACAAATAAAAAAAAGGCATATATTAGCATTGAAATTATGTCCTATATTCTCACATATACACACACATTACGTCACACTTATGTATCCGTTATATGTGTGACGTCACACATAAGTAACTATGTGGTAGGTATCCGTTAGCTATGATCATTATCTATGCTACGAACAAACTAAACATTGTACTGGTTCAAAGCTATTATCCAAGCGGCCACTGTATGATTACTTACCCCATGGCTTATCTATTATGGCGCATTTTGTAAATGTATTTATAAATATAACAATTGTACTACTCTACTTTAAAGCTATTATCCAGGCGGCCACTGTATCATTTCTTACCCCATGGCTTAATAATATATAATAATAATAATAATTTTATTGACACAAGATTCTTACAAGTCATGTTTATGAAGCCAGTGGCCCCTGATGTAGTTAAAAACTGTGTTTCAGGGACCAGTGTCTTCTCCCATTTGTGGCTCAATTACATGTCAATCTTACATGCTAGTTACAAGATTTTTCTGCGTTTGTATGCGTGTGTGTTTGTGTGTGTGTGTGTGTGTGTGTGTGTGTGGTGTGTAGGTGTGTGTTTTAGTGTGGATAATGTGTGCATTTGCGTGACTGAACGTGACGGGGCTTACTTATTATGCTGTATATTGTAAATTTATTTTTAAAGAGTATAATAATTGTACTATACTTTCTTATTTTTTTCGCATCAGCCATCATAAAAACAATGTCTAAGTTTTTCAAAACTAGATTAAGTTCAATACCCTAATTTTTTTATTTTTATTTAAGGTCTTTGATTCATAGTAAACAGTTAATACTCGAATGTTAAACATAAAAGTTATCAAACTTTTTGATTTTATTTTGGCGCATGTTATTCGTAGCAATGGCAGCAACAGCAACTCCACGTAAATTATTAATAAAACATTTTCCCGCATTTTGCGTTTTCAGGAAAATGTGTCTGATGATGACGGGCGATTAATTAAAAAAGAGAAAGTTGTTTCCATTTCAATTTTGCAAATGCATTTACAAATACATTTCCTGGCTGTCACGATTTTATGAAAACCAGTTTTATTAAAACTCACGCATATTTTTGATAGCGAATTAATGGCGGATATCAAAATAACGGGAATAGCGTGACTTACGCTCTGTATTTACATTTAAACCATCTTTGTTGACTCATTGTCGATATCGTTCTATAGAGATCACACACAATTTATCACAACAATCTATAAAACATGAGATTTCGTTACTGTGTATGTTTTTTTTATGCCCGATAGGCAAGCATTTGACCACAATCTCACCTGATGGAACGTGATGATGCGGCCGAAGATGTAGCATGATTGCCTAGAAGGTATCTATTCACTCTTGACTTGTACATGAATGACTAACTATAAACAATTTAAAAGTATTTATATGAAAAATTTCAATTTGTGGCTACACCTGAGTATACACACATAGGTAAGTTAAGCTTCTGTGTTTACGCCATCATCCGATATTGTAGTTCGAACTATTCGAATTTCACCCACTACCTACATTTCCAAATGAAATTCAACACGTGTTGATGAATTAAATAGGTGGAACCGTGTCGGCTTTGACGGGATCTATACCCGGCGCACGTTATTCCGCGGTATTTGCAATCCGCATCCGGATAATTTCCACCTCGGATGAAATCAAACACCGAATGACGCACGCTGCTAAATAAATATTGAATGTGCGCTCCCGTCCATCAATCACATTATACTATCCAATTTTTCGACACGACTCTCATTTCATCCCATTGCCGTGAAAGGATTTGAAAATGTCAGCGTCGTAAAATAGGCTTTAGGGACGGAGATGGATTATTTCAGTGGAAGGGACGCGGGGAAGGGCCACTCGTGTGATGTCAAAAGAAATGCGAATTACATTTCGTTCTAAATAGCAAGCATATTTTAGACCTCTTTTATATTTACTCAAATCAATACAGAATTTCTTAATCGAAAACCTGGCGTAGTAATCATGCACCATATCATAGACTGGATTATTTATTTTGCAGTGACTTTTCATGATATATGTAGAGGTGTAGCTTTCGCAATAATTTGGCTATATTAGGTACGCGAAAAAACAAAATATCGTCGGGAAACGAAAAGCCCCGATCTTTGGATCATTTGGTCAAAAATTGTGCGTTTGTACGTTACAGTAAAGACCAAAATATAAGTATAATAATTTCCATGTCTGGAAGACCTCCTCCAAAGTAAACGTCACTTAATTGCAATGATATGTACTGTGCATTATATATATTGAATAAAGCGCGAAAGCGAGCAATTTTTTCATAAAATCTCTGGGGGTCTAACAAAAACAAAGTGACAATATAATACGAAGACCTTCATTAAATTCTTTCTATAGCAGTCACGCACAATTTTTGGAATCGCTCACCGGTGTCGTATCCAATTACCACTTCTCACGTTTAATTTGTGGTGAAATGACTGTTCACCTGGCCGAGCCGAATCGCATGTGACAATTCAACGTCAGTTTTAATTAAAGCTGTAAATGACACTCCGGCGGAGGCATCGAAAATTTGTCAACAAAGCTAATTAAGTTTGTACTTTATCTATTTCGGGAGCGCGACCACCTTTGCTTTAACAAACTGTTACTGTGACAAATTAATTAGAATGGAATTACCGAGTGACTCGTATTCTCGAGGCTTCGTTTTCAATTATATATTCGACCCCGCATTTGCGCTCTCCATTTATATAATAGAAATGTATCAGTCACAACATGTCCACTCAATATTTCTTCTAGTTCTCTAGGTACACTTTTATTTACTTTTTCTCTCGTTACTTCAAACAGTGCTCCATCACAGTCAGCGAAGTATGCGCAACAAATAAACAAAGAAAACGAAGACAAAACACCGACGTACATACGAATGTTGTGGAATATATGGGCAAGGTTAACTTAATTGGTGTGTGTTCATAGGGAAGGCTGCAAATAACCCACGTTAGCAATTACCGTTTCAATCTGCGTCCGTCGTGGACGAAGCCTGCCAAAGTTAGAAATGTTTCCCTAGTAATGAAAGCAATCACGTATTCGTTGCAGCGAATAAGGGGTTAGGTTTTGGGTGAGTTATGTTTAGGAATGGCCTGATATTTTATAATAACAACAAACAAACAAACAAACGCATTCACACTCACAGCCCCACACTAAGTTCAAAGATTTGCATCGTGGGTGCCGGAAACATTCACAACACACACATTACACCCAGAACCAGAAACACAAATATCCCTTGGGAAGGATTGAAAAAAGAAAAAAGAATTTGTGCTCCTGCCGGGAATCGAACCCAGGACCCACGGCGCTGAGGGCGGACACCTGTCCACTGCGCCAACTGGGTCTTCGTATAATAATGTGTCATATGTCAATAAATAGTAATAAAATTAAAATTCCAAATAGCAAAGCAAACGCTATTGGCTAAACTAAATCGTAATAGGCATCTTCTAGGCAAACGTGCCCCATCGTTGACCTCATCGTCGCTTACCATCAGGTGTGGTAGCGGTCAAACGTTTGCTTATATTGAATTAAAAAAAGTAACGTCAGTGCCTAGTGCCAATAGATTTTTAGATAATCGAATCAATAGTTTTTTAGAAATCAATAGTTGGTTAACATTCCAATTGGTCAAAATGTACGCGTTTAAAATTGCCCGAACCTGCATTATCTAATATATGTTTTGATATGAAATGTTTTCATCGCTATGGTAGTGAAAGACAGTTTTTAAATATGTCCTTTGAATTGATTGTACAAAAGAGCTAAAGGCATAAGTATGCCATTTTATATTTTATATAAAAACAATCAGGTTATATGACAGGACGGTGAGCAGGTGTGTTTGAGTTTCGATATCACAGCCCGCGGGGGCCGACGAGGGACACCTTCTTGTCACAAGCAATACTTTATTATTTTTCTGTTTGGACCCGTGTCATCTCATAAAAGGTGTAATGGAATTCGGGTGACATGCTTTAAGTATGAATAAAAAATATTTATCTTCGTCTGCCTACCTAAACATTTACTTTATTTAAAAGATAGGCTATCTCAATGCTTTAATTGAATTAATTAGACATAGGTATATATAATTCTAGACTAGATAAGAGTCCCTAGCTGTCTTGAATATCGACACAGTAATTTGATTCAAATTTGTTGTGTCGTTACAGATATACTTTGTTGGATTATACACATTAATGCAGTTTTTAAATATTTATATCAGCGAGCTAAAACATTAGATAAAAGTGTCTTTTGTGTGTTGAAAAATCATGTATTTCAAATTTATTGTCAGTGTTTTATCCTATACTTCGGCTAATTTGCGGCAGTTCCTCAGACGCTCGATGTTTTCTAGATAAATATTGCCAAGATGCAACAATTCAGAAAAGACTAACCACAACTTGGCGCTAACGTTTGTATATACCTGTCCTTAATATAAACTGATAAAAACAAAATAAAAATTCAAATTATTTAAATAATTTAAATAATTTGAATTTATTGTCATATGTAGACACCTAAATTTTGACCTCTTCTCTAAGGTACATAGTGATAATCAACGATGAGGTAATATATCGTCACACCGAACTAAGAATACTCTATATATAATCTAATAGAGAGAATCACCTCTCTCTACGAGGCTTTGTTCTGTCTATAGTACCTAAATAAGCATCTGCTAAACATCGAACTCACTTCTTGTTGATTCCGGAAATCTACGATGCAGAAGGATCCTTAACCCTGTCCATAGGTACATATAGTGACGCTTACCAAGGAAGTCATCCTGGCTACCCTGGCGCGCACTCTGGCACACTTGCTTGAAGAACCGTCCCAATCCCCGCACGCCGCGTACTTCGTTGAGTCGCGAGACCGCGTCCAATACTGAGCTCTCGTCGTCGTGGTCCCAGATATCCAGGTGGAGCACGTCGGACGATATGTCGTCAATATCACTGCCAAATTACTTACAATTAAAAAAAAAGTACATAATCATAAATCATCTATTGCATAGAATGTAGGTCGGTACAAGATGTCAAATAATAAAAGTTTCATACAAACTACACTTTATTGGATACCCATGGAGATTTAATAAAAATGTGCCTATTGCTTAATTTAAAATATTACAAAGTTTACAATGACATTTGAGTCAACATAATTATCATGGATATACAGGACTAAGGCATGGAAAATTTAGCTGGTAGCGGCAATCTAACTTTCTTTGGAACACCGGCCCAGCCATTAGCGCTAGACCAGGATTCCATTTACTGCATAAGCACCTATGTATGATAGCCGATATAATTTATCATAAAAAAAAATATTTTAGATTAGAACATTAACTGTTTATTTTTAACCCCCGAAGAAGAAGAGGGGTGTTTTAAGTTTGTATTGTGTATGCGTGTCTGCTTATGGCGTAGCTCCCAAATGGTGCCTAAACTGATTTTGATTTAGTTACTTTTGTTTTATTAGTTGTAGGTGACTTCATTGAGGGTGTTCTTAGCTGTGTTGGAGAAAATCGGTGCAGACGATTTCCAGAAAGAGCGTCGGACTATTCCAAAAAAAATATTTTTATTGAATTAGATAAGTACTTAGATAGGTAAGTTTGGAATAGTATTCCCAAACTTTGCCAAGTAATCAAGTATGCCAAGTATCGACCTGATAAAAGTTGATTTAAATGTTACTGGTTATATTATATGCAATAAAAGAATATGACTCAGCACTAATGATATTTTAATGAGTCCACAACAAGCAAAATGATAAGGGTATCATTAAGTCGACTGTGTAAAATTAGCTGCGAGTTCACCACACTCCGGTTAAAGACATAATAATCGTTTAACCGAAAGTTGGCAATATAATTTAAAATAGCTGTCAAAATCAAACGTCATTAGACATGCAACGACGATAGAAAACAAGTGACATAATTAAACGCAAGCAAAGCTTAAAAAAAACCGACTTCAACACTTTACTTCGGAACCTTGATCAGATTATATGTACTAAACGAAGAAGATTTAAATGGTACCAATTGGAAAGCAACATCTTTCAAACAATAAAATAATTTTCAAAATCGGTTCACGTGGAACGACGATGTGAGGTAACATACATAAAAAAAAATACAGTTGACTTGAGTACCTCCTCATTTTTTGATAAATCGGTAGAAAATCAACCCCCTTAGAGAAAACACTCCCGACATTCAAACTCTATCTGGGAAACAGAAGCACCGATTTTCACAAAGCATAGCTAACAACAATGTCAATTAAATTACCTTTCAAACAAAAAAACTTAATTAAAATCGGTCAAGGCGTTTGGGAGCTACTATGCCACAGACAAACAGATCCACACATACGGGTGTAAAATCCCTCTTTTTGGGTCGGGGGTAAATTACGGCAAAACCGAAGAGTTAAGTAACGAAATGTTAACTTGTGTTGATGAACTTGGTCTTAGAGGTATGTATGAATCTGTGGCATCAGAGATCTGGTAAATGGACAATATTGTAGATAATATAAAGGTTCTTTAGTTTTAATTTCCACATAAATTCTATAATGGAAAGGTTTCTGAATGTTTCCGCCATTTTCCCTAGAACTCGTAAACAATAAACCGGAATCGACACCCAACTTGAAGTTTATTAGTTTCGACTACAGACAGAGACGAGGCGGCCCTCCGTTAATATACAAAACCTTTATTTCTTTTGATTTAATTTGGAACTTTTAAAAACAAAACACTCAATTGTTTGCTTAATGTAAAGTTAATTTTCAGAACCCCCATTAATTTTCATGATACTGGGAACACTCCACTTCACGCATGATAATATTTCGATAGGCGTAGGATGTCGATTATTTTGGTGTGTGGAGCAAAGATATGATGAAGAAGTTAATGTAAAATTTTTCACAAAATTCAACGCGTTCCTTAGCGAAATGGCAAAATTTAGGAAGGATATTTATAATGCATTTTTTACAATGCTTTGTTTTTGTAGTACATACACACATACATGTTTTAGTTATAACTTTATTATACTACATCTTACAAGATCAATTATGGAAAAAAGTAAACATTCTATAGGTATGAAAAAAAAACTCACTAGATCCATTGACCAGTTCCAAGATTTGTGTTACAAATTAACTTTTATCAAAATTATTGCTGCATCTTTATCCACAAATAATATGTTGATTTATTTTATATTAGCGATGTTTACATACCTATGATAAAACAAAATAAAATTAACCTTTCACACTCATCACTAAGTTCGAAAACGAAATGTAGTAATCGTGGATGCCGGAAGCTCTCACGTCACAATAAAGACAAAAAACAGGTTTTTATATGAGAGGAAATTTATGCTCCCACCGGAAACATAATATATAAGTAAGATATATCCAAGCCCGAGAATTCAACCCTGCACCTGCAGTTGACATGACACCAATTAACCTGTACACATTTTAAATTGTCATTAAAGATCAGCATTGAATTGTACTTACAATTTAAAAGTCTCATTCCACTTAGGCGAGAGCGTGTGCGGTCTGACGCCGGTAGCGCGAATGTAGCGAGCTGGTAGGCGGCCGAGACTGTCCCGTTGTTGGCGGCCCTCCCGTCGCTTGAAGCTGAGACGGAACCCGTGCTTGCGTCCTTCGTCTTCAGATGCGCGGGGTGATGCTGGGAGTGATGCAGGCTGGATACCCAGCATGCAGTATGGGTCGCTATATCCTATAAAACAAATGTTTTTGAAATGGTTTATTGTAATCGAACGCGGCTGCGCTGTGACATAGACCGATGTCACGTGAGGCTTTTGACGATTTTATCCCGACTTTTCCGACCAATTTCGATGAAACTCAGCTTATAGTTCGTTTAGAATGGCGTGTCTTACACATAAGTGTAAGACACATAGATGAATAGTGACTTATATAAATAAGTCACTATTTATCCTTATTCATATTCGGGTTAGTGGGAAAATCCCCTTTAGAAATCCTTTCTTCAACATGTACGCGAGCGAACCACCGGGTAGTTGTAAACATAATATATTTCACAAGAGCAATAAGAAGCTATTTCCTTCATGTAATAACAACACCATGTCTATAATTTAGAGAGAGTCGCAAATATTTCCTGTTTAACATAACCTTCCCCTAAATAATCATTTAAATTTATATGCGCACGTAACTTAATTTACGTAACATTACGTTTTGATAAAGAACAGCCTTACGTACAGTTACATCCATTATTCCACGCCGAGAAATCCCTCGCAAATCTAAGTACGAATTTAATATGACAGAGTATTAAAATTCACCTTTGCCTGTTATTTTATTACGTCGCGCGCTAGAGTGCCTCCAAAGGTACAGTCTGCAAAAACATAATTGAATGACGATCAACTTTCCAAAACATTTGAAAAGCTGTCGAAACAAAGTTTAGACCGAGTAGAAATTTGATTTCAACTTTCGGTTTGCTGCATTCGTTGTGCAGGAAATGCTGCTGTTGGTTTTGCAGAGAGAATATATAAAACTGTAAGAGCTGCGGTTGCGGTGAGTGTTTTGGAAGTTTTCATTTATGCTCTCCTTTATACGAGTATGTAACGCGAGCGTGAGAGCGTGCTGACGTTTGACGTATGACGTAGTATGGAAAGCTTTTTACGTAGCGTCGACTGAAAGCTTCGGTATACTTAAGTATATACTGTGGCTTGATCACGTGCAACGATTGCCTGTCCATAAAGCTTATAGGTAATTTGGTAAAAAGCGTTGCCCTGTTATGCTTCACGCTTCTAACATTTGGAAATAAAAATACTGTAAGTAGATACTTACAGTGCTATGATTTAGACAAAATGCGAGCCTTGTTTAATCGGACGAGCACGTACCTTTTCATGGTAGGGATCAAGTTAAGTGATATAAAATGTAAATACAAATGGGTCCACTACGCGTCAAACTCTTTCATATTTAATGAAATGCTTAGTTCAGCGTGTTATAAGCTTATATATACGAGTACATTAAAGTCAGCCGCGCCAACTAGATAAGTAGTTTATGCTAATACGATTGCAGACGCACTTTCAAAGCAGATAATATACAAAACGTGCTTTTTTTTCTTTTAATTTTGGCTACGCAATCTTGTGTATTTAGCCAGTGTCAAGTAATAATATATTTCTAGTGTATTTCATATTAAAAGTACCAGATACAGTCAAAGTCAAGTAAAAGAGTCATGGTCCAGTCATAGTCAAGTCATGTCCTAGTAAAGTGGTTGAAACTTTACTAGAACTTCTATTGGAGTTTTGGAGCGACGGCGAAAATCACGTATTTCAACTTGGTATCATTTGCCTACACTTATGCACGTTTACTAAGAATTAACGGTTAATAATCTACCATTATTACACATTAAAACTCAAAGAATCACAGGTTTTGGAAAATTATACAAAATCAACAACGCCATTTTTTTCGCGGCAAAACTCCCAAAGCGCTCTTTTTATGTCAAGTCCCTAACACAAAACAACTCATCACGACAGACATTGGGCGGATTTGTGCTTCCAGCCGCGGGCTTATATATACTATTGTAGTGCTTATCTTTAGATATAAGTATTGACACGGAACGCGTGATTGCGGGTTATGGAAAGAGCATTAACTACTTACCATTGGCATCTTTAGCCTCCAGTCCGTCGGCTTCGAGCACGGAACAGCCCAGCACGACAGTGGGCGGGCGTTCGCTGCCAGCCGCACGCAATGCACGAGCATGCATATCAGGCGATACACGGAACGCACGCTTGGCGTAATCAATGATATCTTCCTTATAGACGGTGAATTGTCCATCTGGAGCCGGAGCGCCGACTGTATTCTGGATGCAATGCAGCACCTAAACAAAAATGTCAATAAAACACGATAATATATAGGATGGTGAGTGTTCCACTGAATTGCATGACCTTATTCCCCCGTCCCGTGTGGAGCGTTTAGCTTCCACATTTATTATGCGTACCGCAACGTAGTGGAACTTCTTAACCGAGTCAGTGTTTCCCGATAAGTTTAATTTAGGAGTCTTTAATTCACGAGTGAACAGGTATCTTCTAGGCAAACGTGCACCATCGTCGACCTCATCTTCACTTTCCATCAGGTGAGATAGTGGTCAAACATAACATAAACATAAACGCATTCACACTCACAGCCCCACACTAAGTTCGATGATTTGTTTCGTGGGTACCGGAAACATTCACACCACACACACAATCACGACCAGAATAAGTAACACAAATTATCCATGGGGTGAAAACTTGTGTTTCCGCCGGGAATCGAACCCGATACCCCTGCTTAGAAGGCGAATGCGCACCCAACTAAGCCAACGGGCAGTTCTACGTACTAAAAATTTGCATATCTGAAATAAAAAACAAAAATTTAAATATACTCAATAATGATGATCCGAACCCTGATCACGATGGATCCAAAAATAATAAACCCAGACCATATTATCAAAATGTTTACATTTATCTTAACTAAGTGCACTTAAATAATAATATATAATAATGGTAGCAATCAACTGTACAATGCAAATAAGTTAATTAAGTAGCAACACTTTGGAAACCGTGATAGGTCGAAAATGTGTTACGGCTGCCAAAACTAATTTCTCATCCGTACGCAGCTCGCAGGAACGTTCTACAGTAAATAAAACAATAACAAAGACTAGCTAAAGCATAGGATAGAAAATGTGATATATTACAAAAATAAGGAGTATATAAACTATATTTATTCTATCCCTAGATCTCCAGCCTTCTCCCGTCTGTGTTCAATTGAAAACAAATGGTAAAAAATTACCTGGGAGTTTTGCCGCGAAAGTGAAAAAATGGCGTTATTGATTTCGAATAATTTTCCTAAACCTGTGATTATGCGAGTGTTAATGTATAATAATGGTGGACTATTAACAGTCAATAATAAGTAAACGTGCATAAGTGTAGGCAAATTATACAAAGTTGAAAAACGTGATTTTCGATTTCGCTCCAATATTACAATAGAAGTTTTATTAAAGTTTCTACCATTTTTCTAGGGCATGTCTTGACTATGAATAGACCTTGACTCTTTTACTTGACTTGAACGATGACTAGAACTTTCAATATGAAATACACTTGAAATTTTAATATATTATTACTTGACACTGACTGAATGCACAAGATTGCGAAGCCAAAATAAAAAGAAATGAAAAATTTACCTGAATGAGCTACGCCCGCGCCGCGCGGGAAATTTTCTGTTTATGGCCACTTTGTAAACGCTAATTATTAACTGCGGATTTTGCCTTCGGGATTTTAAATAATCTTTAGGAAACAGCGCCGTAATTAAGCGCCTAATTTAGAATACGTTTATATCCAAGTTCAAAAAACTTCGGTTATGGACGTAACGGTCGTATATTTTAGGGATTAATTAATGTTGATTAGCTGTCAAATCAAACGTCATATTATGCAATGGAAAATGACAATTTAGACTTAACCGGTAATTAAGACAATTGAAACATAGGCAACAGAGCGTTAGGAGCTTTAGAGCAAAAGTGAAAAAAAAAATTGTCGATAATGTATTATTTTTCAAAACTTGTGATTTTTGTGAACTGAGTGTTAATGTGTAACAATGGTGATATAGTTCGTGAACGTGCATGAGTGTAGGCAAAGCATACAAAGTTGACAAACTTGATTTTCGCTTTCACTCCAAAACTCCAATAGAAGTCTATACTACTTTACTGGGGCATGAATTGACTATGACTGGACCATGACTCTTTTACTTGACTGAGACTTGTGACTACGAATATATTTATAAAATACCCAATTGTACTTGAAAAATATGCATTACTCGATTGTAGCTAATTGCACATTCAAGATATATTTATTGAAATACTGAGTATACAATATTTTATGCTAGATGTTAGTGCAATACATGGTAATGTCAGTCTACCCACATTGGGCATTCAATGTTCAGAATGTGTTCATATGACAGCAAAGTTCATTCTTCATTATCAATCAAATAAGCATGCTTGCCTATATTTTAAAATAATTCGTTTTTTTGTTTTTACTTTTTTTGTTACAAGATTTCGAAGCCAAAATATATAGAAAAGGAGCGTTCACTTATCTTGGAGAACAAGCCTGGATGGGTTAATCATACAAATAACACTCTTAGTACAAATAATTTGTTATTAAGAGACATAATAATACAGCCTAAGGACCTTAAGTATATCTAAACAAAGGTGCAAAGCTTAGGTATTACTAAGACACCTTTGAATTATCCCGGTGCAGATATATAGAGCACATTTGTAAAGCAAGTATTTTTCTCCGTTTATTTCTTACACCTTTCTAAATGGACCAGACCCCAGTGAACGGCTGACGTGGAGGAATGTATGTAATAATGTAAGGTAGTACAGCTTTGCATGTGTTGAGGTCGTTATACGGGACACAAAATTATATGCTTTATAAGGGAAGCTTTCTGCTAATGATGTACCATTCTGTTAAATCTATTGTAGCATAATTAAATAATGTAGATACTTATTTTTTTTTTTTTTGTTACTCTGTTTCTAACTACGGGCCAATTGCCTATATTTCCTAAAACTAAACTAAAACTATGTACAGCAAAGAACTAAGTTACCTACAAGACATCGAGCTTATAGGTGACTCATGTGCTCAAACCCACTACCAGAGGGTAGCGTTCCCATCATGCTGGCGGCATTGCCTCTCTGAATTGCAATGCTAAATAATAATTTAAATGAATTATGCCAATAATGTAAGAACAAATATAATTAAAGATTATTGTATAAAACTTTTATTGCACCTTGAAAATCAAAAAGGATGAATTTATTACTTCACAAAAAGGCTTTCTACTTTTTAGCGCTTAATGGGTAGAAAGTCTTTTTATGAGGGAACACACCTATTTCTTTATTTTTGTAACTATATTACATTTGTATACAACGAGTATACTTAAAGATTTATAGTCAAGTCATATCCTAGTAAAGTGGCGAAAATTTTAATAATAGTAGTTCGCCCCGAACTGCGTCGTCGCGCCTAATCATAACTTAAAGACCCTTCGCTTTGCTCTGGCAATTAGTTTCTTTAGGATTTTAAAGCGTAATCGAAAATCACTATATTTTCCCGTGATATAATCTGCCTATACACTCCTGGACGTTAAAAAAAAAGGATAATAATCAACACATCTTTTTATAGTTTGGCTCCTGGATGTACGTGCATATAATAGTGATTAGTAATAGTTATTTAGTGTCAAGTAATACTTTTAAAGTATAGTATTTCATAAAACTAGTCCAGTCCTAGTTATCAGTCCCAGTCAGGTAAACGACTCTGCATGGTTCACTTATAGGCAAGTAATTACCTATCTTTTTTTTTTATTAATTTTTATAGACAAACATTTGACCACTATCTCACCTGATGGAAAGTGATGATGCGGCCGAAGATGTGTCATGTTTATCTAGAAGATACCTGTTCACTCTTGATTTGAAGACTCCGAAATTATACCCCGGGAAACAAAGACACAGGTAATGAGTCCACCCTTCGCCGTACGGATAATGAACGTAGAAGCGAAACGCTTCGAGCAAACTGGAGGTATGTCAACCATAAATGGATGACGTTTGACAGTTTGTCTTGTTGTTAGATGGTAAAACGGGCACGGTGGAATTAACTCATGTAATTCCTGCGCACACTCTGTAAAATGTAGACGATAGAATACCGATAGACTAGCGACCTTACGTCGGTGACTGAGACTCCGCAATTTAGACTCGACTAGCTTATCATCGCCAATGAGTCTTTTTGCTCGCTGGTCGATGGACACTATGGCTTGAAGCTGGTACTTAGCGGAACCATCGCATAGGTGACCGCAGCTCCATACACGATCGGACATGGGCTTGATATAAATTAAGAAGCTGTCCCGGTTGGTATAAACTGGTATACCAATTGTTATAAACTGAACTACAACTTCTATTAGAGCTTTGTAGCGGTATCGAAAATCGTTTTTTAACTTTGTATGATTTGCTTACACTCGTGGACGTCTAAATATATTTAACTCATAGGTGACTGACTGACTGACTGACATAGTGATCTATCAACGCACAGCCCAAACCACTGGACGGATCGGGCTGAAATTTGGCACATGCAGGTAGATGTTATGACGTAGGCATCGCTAAGAAAGGATTTTGATTAATTCTACCCCCAAGGGGATAAAATAGGGGATAAAAGTTTGTTGTACTTCTTAACGCGAGCGAAGCCGCGGGCAAAAGCTAGTTCACCAATAAAACGCGTAATTATCCACCTTATATATATACATGAATTATTTGTTCTGTCACCACTAAAACGTTTTTATTATATTTTGTAGGGAAAGTGGTTGAGATCGGTTGCTAATTCGATTTGAAATCACATCATGGTATCCTACACGTGATTTGAAATCGAATTAGTATAACGTCGTAGTAAAATCCATCGTGGTAAATTTGACCAATATCTCACCAGTAAGTAGAGCCTATGCATGCATTTGCTCAAGGAATCAAGGATAGCTACTATTACGCCACTAGAGTTGAGCGAATGGTTCAACTGGCTAAACAGCTTCCACTCGGTCTAATCAATCTAAGCCATCGGCTGCAGCAGCATCAAATAAAAACTATGTTTGACGACCCAGTACGATTCCCGGCGGGAGCACAAATTCCTTCCCAAAGGATATTTCTGGTTCTGGGTGTAATTTGTGTGTGATGTAAATGTTTCTGGCAGCCACGATACAAGTCTAAACTTAGTGTGCGGCTTTGAGTGTGAATGCGTTTGTTTGTTTGTTGCCTAGCATGTCGGCAGTTGTCATTGATTTCCTAACGTAGGTCTTCTGTTCTTATCACACTACCATATATTTAGATTATTAGACATTTTTATGTATAAGAATAAATTTAATTAAATCTTACGTCGACTATCTTTTCTGTGCATTAGGTGTATAACCTTTATTCGTGAAAAATATCCAACAATATAGCAAAGATAGAGTTTTATGTCAGTCAGCCCGTCGGCGCGCATTCACAAAGATAAGTAGCAGAAAGCCGAAGCTACAATTTGAATTCAAGCCACAACCGCCCAGAAGTGAAACCCAAGACAGATTGTCGTTTCCGAGTGAGATTTTCCTTTCATAGCGCTTTGAATGACACATCTTTACTCCGGCTTCATACTTACGAGCACAATGATATTGTAGAGATATATAAGGTATATATAATATACTGACTACAGTCACAGCATTAAATCTATAGTAGGTAATTTTGTTACAATCCCGACGAGTAGACGTGACCTTGTTCTAACCCTTTTATACATATTATGTTCAAAGATCCAATTAATGTGTTAAGTATAATCACATAAATAAATTCGATAGTAACTCAGGTTCTCTCTATATCAGGTATCAGGTCTCAGGTCGTGACGAAATGGCGGGTCATGGTGTGTTTATCAGCGTATGTTTGTTTCTGTGTTGCTCTTGATTCGGCCCATAAATTAATATTTATTAATCAAGTATTTTTTATAAGTTATTGAGCTTTTAACGGCCATTTGTATTCAAGCAGCGCTTGCTATTTGCCTAGGTAACCTAGGTAGCTCGACTTGCCTGTAGATTCCTGCATTAAAATGCAACAATATTATGCAATAGCTGTAGGAGAATGTGGGAACAAAACTTCTATATCCGGGGTCGAGTGCGCTTGTTTGCATTTTGTTCGTACTTAAAATACCTACGCGTCCGTCGTTTGTTACGTTTGCTTCGAGTCAACAACACGTACATATTGTTTCCCTGTGTAATCATACAGCTTGTTGGTAAATAAAATAAATTTACATTACAAAGTCCGAGATTGTTACTTTATTGATCGTTCAAGTATTGGAATTTATCTTGCTTGAAGTTTTATCTTAATAAACTGAAATCGTTCGGGGAAGTTGCGGCAACTCATGCATTAAATATTTATTGAAATTAGGCATTACCAAGTTTGTAAAATGAGATAAATAGCTTGCCTTTAGTATTCAGTATTCAGTATTTTATTGTTTGCACTAAATTTGTATTAAATTAAGATACAATTGCACTAGAACATTCAATACAAAAATAGACCCTGTTAGGGTATGGCAAAGATAACAATGGAGAGGGACTATTATACGTGAGCCATATTAGTTTTATCTACATCTCTTAGCTAATTAAACTATCTATCTAACTTAAGATAACAACGTTAACCTTAATTAATGTATTTACATAATGGTACAAGGTGGAATCTTAAACTTAAAACATTTTATTGGTAATACAATATTATGTTAGTTAAAATGTATGTATAGCAATAGAGTAAGTAAAGGCCACATGAGTAGCAGTTACTAGTCTAGAAGTAATCATGTTATGTTATCCAAATTATCAATAAAAAAATCTTTGACTGTGTAGTACGCTTTTTTAACTAATTCAGTTTTGAGTTTATTTGAAAATATAGTGTCTTTATCAATATTTTTCAGGTTATCAGGTAATTTATTGTATACTTGAATACATCGGTAATATGGGCTATTTCTATACATTTCTATTCGAGGAGTAGGGAGGACTAATTTATATTGACGAACTAATTTATAAACATACTTATAGATTAATCTGAGTTCCCTTAACACTGAAATCTTAACCTTTGTATTTTTCAGTTGTCTCTGCCGTATTTTGTATCTACATACATAGTTATCACTATAATTGACTAGTCGTTCGCGCCGAACTGAAATTCGCGCCTACATTTTGTCTAATAGAAAAAAAACTTTTGAGGTTACTTGCTTACAACTTTTTTCCATATAATAATTGTTTGATTTCTCTATTAGTTCTTCAAGTACAGGATATAACGGATATTATACGTAAGTTTCAGCGTTCAGTGCACAGCCATTTTTGAGAAAGACCCCGGGACAAAATAGGTCTAAAAATTGTTACTTTGGTGGCCTACCAAATCGTTATTTTCCAACACTGATTTTCTTTAAAACCGGTTTCGTAATCTACTTGTCATGCCCTTTTCAACAATACCCCACAAGGGTAAATAGAAAAATAAAAATATTTTGCACTTCACTTACAAGTATGGGAGCCCCCTTAATATTTTCATTTATATAATTTTAAATGTCGGTTATGGCTTTGGGCCGTAGAATTTTAGGTCATTCGCTTATATGATTTAGACGCTAGATTCCTCTTACGGACGGACGAACGGACGGACGGACAAAGTGCTGAACGACCCAAGTCAACTTAAAGATCTCGCTCGCTCGATCAACAAAAAATAATTTCTCAAAGGTTCTCGAATAAATACAATAACAAAGTACTAAAAAATAAACTAAAACTTAACATCATCATTTACTAATAGATGTGATAAAGGTCAAATGATATCCTACCAGATATAATAAAAACTTGAACATTAAATAGTTAACAGTTCAAATAGTCAACATAATGCACATATAAATAATAATTAGGCGTTACATTAATAAACGTGCTAACACTGCACATACTTGAACTTGAAAAGAGACGTCTTTTTTAGTTAAGACTACAAAAGCTGAGGCGCCGACTGCTTAACAAATATTACTGAATATATTTTATCTAACACTAGCCATGCCACGCGGCTTCGCCCGCGTTTATCAAGTTATAAATTATCCTATGTGTTAATCCTAGGTATAAGCTATGTCCCAGCCTAAATTAAATTTCATCCATATCCGTTCAGCCATTTCAGAGTGAAGAGAAAACAAACACACACAAACTTTCGGATTTAAAATATTAATTAACATTAAACATTGTTTATTGTAAACTCGTGGACACTAAACAAACTCACCTCAGTATAAAGATGCTCGTGCTCTTTGTGCGAGAGTTGGGCGGACACGCTGGGCAGGCCGAGGTCGTGCGGCGAGGGCGGTGGGCGCTCCGCCCTGGCTTCTGCAAGTCGCAGGCCCGCCAGCCGCCTGTTCTCCTGCCGCCAGGACAGCACGGTGAAGCTTTCGAAGTACGACCCGTCGGATTCTTGTACTCTGTCAATTGAAGTAGGTATAAGTCAGAGGAAAGGACGAAATCAACAATTATTTTTAATCTACTACACGTCAAACCTTACGTAATTTTATGTATATAAAATTATACAAAATTTAAATTTTATACAAAAGAATAAAAAGTTCTTGTTTTTTTTTAAATTATCTATTGTGTTTCACTGCTGGGCAAAGAATTTGTCAGTTTTTTATACATGCCCTATTTTTCCCCTTATGCAGCTTGGAATCAATTGGTTTATATACTTTACAAATATCTTATCAAAAAATATTAAGTAGCCTACGTCCTAGATTATATCCTTTTTTTATGTCCTGCGAAAAAGTCACTTATCAATACCGGAGATAGTAGACAAACGTTTGCCTATATAAATAAAGTACGATCTTATGAATAATTATGTTATATAAAAAATATACAGATATAATTAAGTAGGTATAAAGATAAAATAATATAGGACAATAGGTACCCATAATTGAATAAGTAGGTACATATATATAACGTTTTCAAGTAGTACGTAAATATTCAAACGCTCACTTTATATGTAATATTCTTGAAATTTCTCCCTGGCAAAAGGAAAGAGACCTAATGTAGATAAGTAGGTGGCAAAAGTAGGCACGGTCGCAGACTTCAATATCCTAGCTTGGCTCAGAATAAATAGTACTTACTAGGTATACTTTTTTGCTTCCTGTAGCTTTGTTGGGCATTTGTTAGCTACTTCAAAGTCAATAGATAGATAACGCTTTATTAAACACCATGTTACAATATAGACATAAGAAATAAAACTTAACTATGTGTACAAATGGCGGTCTCAGCGCTCATACTTGCTTAAGGGGCTTGTTTTTTTGTGTGATTGTGTGTATGATAATATGTAAATGTCTCGGCACGAATGACGAAGTCTTAGACTTCGTCGTTGGTGCCGAGACAGCTTATTGTGGGGCTGTGATTGTGAATGCGTTTTTTTGTTTGTCTGAATTTTTTTTAATGCTGTTTAGCCTGCAAAATTCGTTCAAATTCTAAATCGTTTATTCACATGGGGGCCCATGAAAAGAGGCACTCATGTAAAATTACAGCCATCTCGAGCAGAACCTGGCAAGAAACACGGCGGCGCATTTTTTCATACACTCTTATATGACTAATTACAGGAGTTATATTAACCTACTTATATCTCTATTATGTACTCCGATTCATATCATTATGCATGAAATGTTTGTATTTCTCCAGTAACCCAAACAATGATACATGGTAAGAATGCAAAGGTGAGAAAAAGGAATTAGATAAAATGTATGCAGGTCACGTATCTTCAAAAGTTCGACAGCTGAAAATTTGAAACGTGTGGGTAATGTTGAGAGAATTCACCGTATCAACTTTACCTTCCCTGAGATATCTCCAATTTTATCTTTACATTTGTGCCATTATACGAATTGAAATTAAAGCCGAGTATAAGTGATTATCCTTGGGAAATACTTAACAAACTGATCCTTTGTGCAAAGATTTCTAGACGATTCTCTGTAGAAGCGTAAATTTTCCGCTCGAGCCCGTGCAAAAGGAAATACTTATTCAAGGTAAAAGCGAAAATAGATCGTCCGCTTCCCACGACCTAGGCTTGTGGAACCTCTTTATTAAGTAAGTACAATAAATACCTTTCAAAGAACCCCGGAGAGATTTTTCATGCTTTTTACTTATCATAATATTTTTGAGTTTGAAAACTATCGCGAGTGTTATTCATTATTAATGTTTACTAACCGGCTGGTACGTAATCGGAAAATCCGACAAAAACCGCCGCGAGTACCAGCCGGTTAGTAAACATTAATTATTATTTTTTTTTACCTAAGCAATTAACTGTGTTGCTAAGTTTTTTTTTTTTGCGACAAAAACCAATTTGTTTTCGACAGTACATAATAGAACAAATCTCAATCTCTACCTTATTCAAGAATACTCCAAATAGAGAACATATTTCGATTAAGTATTATACACGAGAAAAGTGAGCAACAAACTTATAATAAGAACAGAATTTCAAAAAGTAGTCAAAGGTCCACTATTTGTATGAATGGCTAGAGTAGTAGATAAAATCAGAAAGGGGCAAGCAGCGAACAGACCATTTATACTATGACTCAAGTATTTAGAATCTAACTTTAGCATGGTGTGGTTTAACGGATAACGATGTCATAGCTCAGACTAGTCGGACCACAACCAAAAAACCAAATAAATAATATTGTACATGTGATATCGTATGCTCATTATGCACAAATGAATGTGTAGGTATTCGTCTCAACTACAAGGATACTTATTCTGTTTGTAAGCATCATACACAACAAACTGTGTTGTTGATAAACAATGCACACACATGTTGAAGGCCCTGTAAAGCCCAAGCCATTGAAGCGGCGCATTCAGCGAACCCGTGACGAAGGGCGGGTCGGATGGGCGCCCGTCGCGTGGGTCTGTCACAAAGCCACGATAGGGGTTGTTTAATAACATAAGGAAAAGCATGAATATTAAACTATGTTATGAATATATGTGTAATAGTTACATATGATGAATATGTGTAAAACATTATTAATTATTTACACTTATTATTTTTGTCCAAGTTTGAAAATTGATAAATAACTAAGTAAATCTAAAACTCCGATCCATATATATATAAAGCTTTTATGTAAACTTTAGATATGTTCTTTGAACTGGGTTTAGTTCTCTGATCTGTATAAGCTTCTTAGTTGGGTACAAAGACGATTGTTAAAGAAAATGTCCCACTTTCAGTAAATACCCATTGTGAAACGCCTCCTCATAGATCAAAGATTTTTCTTTATAAAGACCAAGAATAAACAATTTTTATGTCGATGTGTTGTCACAGTAGCAAAGCTTTGTGGTAACTGTGTGATCATGTTTGTTTGTTAAGCAAATAAAATATAAATTATTTAATTTACTCGGTGTAGTGTCCGCTTTAATCCAGAAAAAATGTTTTATATACATTTTATTCGTTGAATTTTCACGATTGTGGACTTAAGTTAAAATAACGTTCTGGAGTAAGTATCTATTGCCGAACTAGGCTCATCGCAGGTATCTCAGCAGCATACAGCGCTCTTCCCCATATCTGGATCTACAATTATAGCATTTACATGTTTTACAGCCAAACACATAAAAAAAAACGATTTATTTTAAGCATCTATTGTTTTGTATGGTTTTGGCTCTTTGTAAGGTGATGAAGTTTGGTCAGTAATCAAATCTTGCAAGATAAATTAAACCCACTTCCCGATGTCCGATTGGACTCAAATTTTGTGTAACTTTGATTCGTGTTGACAAATTCTCTTGTTATATAACCTTTAAGTTCTTTTTATTACTTCACAAAGAAGGTGGATCAATTTGACTGTATTTTTTATGTGTGTGCTACCTCATAACTTCTTCCTTCGTGAACCGATTTTGTTGTTATTTTTTTTGTTTGAAAGCTGGTAGTTTTCCATTGGTCCCATTTAAATTTGATCAGTAGTTTTTGAGTTGTCGTCGATAGTGCGTATTTAATACATTTAATCTGATCAAGGCTGCGCTGATCGGTGAGGTCTGTCTTTTTTTTAGGCTTTGTGCGCGTTTCAATATTTATTAACAACTGGTAACAGCTTGATATAAAAGCAACTTTTCTAATGTATTGCTTGTTTTAAATTAGTTCAGATTTTTTCACGGGATTCAAGTCTTACGAACCAGCACAGCAAACGTTAGATAGACATAGCCTGTCGGAAAAAGATACAATAGAGATCAGAATAATACAGAGAGTAGGAAGAGTACGAAAAAACCCACAATAATAATTGAAATGCGAATATTAGTGAACCGCGCTCGCACCCGTGTGCCGTAGCTTTATTCAAATGGAGTCGGGTGACGTTATCTAGAAACACAGGCTGTGACGCAGGTGTGCCGTGATAAATGTAGCGCACCCGTTCCGGTCACCAGAGATCCCTACATCCTTCCATGCCACACTACTACACCAACGTGCAAGGAAAATTAAGGGGTGATACAAGAATATCTCCTAAAACGCGTCATTTTGTGACCGTTTTACTCAACATTCATAACAGATCCTGATAAATGAAAATATTTGCAGGTATCTGTTATGATAAATAACTCCTCCTTCCTTAGAATATTCTTTTAATAATGCCTATATGATAATAACTTAGGACTTTGCTGTTTAGAGTATATACTACACTATATATACTACTAGCGATCCGCCCCGGCTTCGCCTGGGTGTGATAAATGAAGAACCAATCGACGGATTTTGTGCAAACTTCACACAAACCATCTACTAAATAGTCCGAACAAAGCCTAAACATTTGGTTTGGATAGGTGAGCCCGTTCTTGAGTTATAAAATAACAACGAAAAGTGGTATTGATTTTTACATATATAGATATTTATATAGTATTTAGTTTTAGGAAGTGAAAGGCAATTTGCTCGTAGACATAAAATTATATAGGAATGATTGATTGGAAAAAAAAATTATCTATCTGTCTATTCTAATACCTGTAAACGAGCAATTGTTGTATATATGTAGTCTGAATCTTGGTAACGGCTCCAATGATTTTCACGAAATTTTGTATGCACGAGGTTTCGGGGGCGATAAATCGATCTAGTTATGTTTCATAATAAGAATATAAAGATAATAGTTTCATAAAATAATAGGTCATCTAGGTACTGGTATATAAGAGAGAAAAAAGCAGTTTTCAAACTCACGACTTTCTTTTTTTAAACCATTTTCGATACCAACTCGTAGTCACACCAGATTATCACACCAGTATGACAAACGGGTTTTTTTCTCGTTTGTCACACTATTGATTTTTTCACAACATTTAGGTATACAATAATTGGTAGTGCTGTACCTACTTTGTTCCGTAATTTTATATTAGAACACTGAAAGTTATTTAATACGTATGTTTACTAGACAAAATTTCTTATTTAGTTTGTTATATTGTTTTAGAGGCACATTTTCACAAATTTTTAATAAAACCATAAAATAATTCAAATTGCCCGCACGAATGTATGCGTGACTGTGCGTAAACGCCATGGTATAAGTTATACAAAATACACCTTTATGTGCAAATATGTAAAGGAGATTATGGGCTGTGGTTAAAAGAGGTGCTCGCTTTGACGTATCTGGCCGTTAACGGTGCCGTGTGACGCCTAATCACGTTCACCTGATGGATATCACGATTCGCCGAAGCTTTGACCATCTAACACCCTTACCGCTTAGACAATACAGGTGCTGTCAAACGGTGCTAGTTTAGGACCGTGTTTTATTGATGTTGATCTAACACGCCATGTTTACCTCGCTACTACGAAGTGGCGTTAATGTTTCGCTTTAATTACATTCGGATTATTGTGAACTCATCTATATTGCATTATTAACCAGTTTAATTTACTTATTAATCAAAATCGAGTTTAGTTTGAAAAAAAATACATATATTTTATGAAAACAATAAATACAACCTCACCTACAACCTACTTTGTACTGAGGGTAGTTTTAAACACAAGTGGCAAAATCAAAATTTTGATAAAACCCCCGACGTCGCTCTATCTGAAAACAGCTTCACCGATTTTCATCAAACATAGCTAAGAACACTCATGACTAATTCACCTTTCAAACAAAAAGAAAACCAAAATCAAAATCGGTTCATCCGTTCGGGAGCTACGATACCACAGACAGACATACACACACACAGAGACACGTCAATCTTATAACTCCCCGTCGTTTTTGCGTTGGGGGTTAAATATATGTACGTCCGTTCCGTACAAAGTCTCGAGCAAAAGGGTGCGCGCGTTTTTCTTTGATTTTTTTCGGACGGACGGACTATTTGATGCTTGCTATGTGTAGACTGCAGACTGCAGCGTCTCCGGGCGGAAAAGTGACTCATCCCTTTGCATGGAGTCAGTTTTCCAACGGTATGATCATCAGAGTCGTCTAGGGTCTCTACAAAATAATTTTTATTTCCGTAGTTCAGTGAAAGGCAGAACTATTGAATTTTCATTTCACATCTATTTCATCTTTTTCCATGTACGGAACTCCTTAGTGGACTGAATACTTGGTTATGGAACCAACGATGTCAATATCTACCTACGCAGTAAATATAACTCTATGTCTATCACACTAATACTATATTTCTAAAAAGTTTGCTTGTATGAGTTTGTTTCCTTTTCAATGCTTTAACGGCTGAACGAATCTAGATAAAATTTGTAATTACATACCTTATACCGGTATAGGAAAACATGGACTATCATAGGCTTCTTTTTAATTTGTTTAATGTTAAAACCGCGGGGAATAGCTGGTACCATGATACAAATGTAAGCAGGTGGTACAAAGGTCACATTATAATGCGCCTATCGATCAATGTATATTATCAATATTCTAATAGTATCGTGAGAAAGTACGACAAAGAGAAACCATTCCACCATAAGTTGCGTCCCTTACGAGTTTATTTACCAGTTAAAACAAAATGTATGTAAATAGTCATGCGACTCGCCACCCACGCACCTGCAACTGGCACCATGATAATTCGTACGTAGTCAGCTCAGATAAGACCCTTTCTAACGAAGCGAGCAAAGATAACGGTATTTCGTAGAAATATTATACGCATCCGTCGGATGATTATGGCCCCAGACGCCTACTGTTTTATTAATTATTAGTTTAGTCTTAAGCAAACCGTCTAATAAACGACATCTTTTATAAATAAAATTGTAGTTTTTAAAAAGACCTCCTGGGACCGTCGGTATTTGACTGGCGCAGCCGGTAGGATACCCATTAATCCTACTGCCGTGCTTTCGCTTTAGTCAAGGCCCCAGTATCGGTTTTGTCGCGAAAAAGTACAGCAGATCGTGGTGTTCGGGTATCCGTACGAACCAAATAAATAAGTCTCCGACGACGGCCGCAACCCAGGACAAAGGCGCAGTAGCTGACTCAAAGGAGGATATGTGTGGCTTGTGAGTAGTCCAAATTACTATTCCTGTATCCATATCTTTTCCGTTTTATGTCTGTTAAATATTATTTGAGGTCTAAACTTTACCTGATTTAATCGTTAACTGATTTTCGGTATAAATGCACATTAAATAGGCAGTTATATTTCGAAGTTAGATATTAATTAAGTACTTATATACATCGATTTTAGTGATTGTGATTTTTGTGTTAAATTAAGCTTTTGTGTTAAACCATATTTTGTGTGTAGATTTAATTTAGATAAGCTAGTATAATGCCTGAGACTAAGCTAGTTGGTATCCCCGCGGAGATGTCTAAGGTCATTCCTAAATTTGATGGAAATGAAAAGCTTCTTAACCTCTATATAAGGAAGTGCGAATATATAATTAGTTGCTATACGCAAGAAGGAAACCCGGCACAAGATTTATATGTCTTTCATATAATTTCGAGCAAACTTATCGGTAAAGCCGCTCATCTAATAAGCGAAAGACAAGATATAGAATCTTGGGTCGAGTTAAAAGCAGTACTTATCCAACACTTTGGAGACCCGCGTTCTGAGGAATGCATTGCAATTGAATTGGAAACGCTAAAAATAAACCAAAATGAATCTTATCTAGATTTTTGCAACCGAATTCAACAAGTTAAGAGTACTCTTATAGCAAAAGTTAATATCATCACAGACCCGCACGTAAGGCAAAGTAAAATCACTATTTACGACAACTTGGCCATGAACGTGTTCTTATACAATCTGCCAGAGGATCTTATTCGCATAGTCAGACTGAAAGGTAGTAAGACATTAGAACAAGCGCTAGGTATTGTATTGGAGGAAGTCAATTTCCAATTTCAATACAATTCCCGCAATAAGATGTTTAGATCAGGTATGAACAAACCTCAAATGCCTTTATCTCATAACCCATATGTCGAAAAGTTCGGCTTAAAGCCATTTTTCACAACCAACACACCATCACCCAACCAAGGTTTTAGATTTGGCAGTCCTAACCAATTCAGGCCAAATCACCCACAAAATTTAAATTACGGAACGCAACAAGCGCCTCAATTTAAATTTGGGGTACCTCACACTCCACCTGGTTTTAGGCCCCAGTTAGGACAACCTCAACAGAACTTTAAATTCGGTATACCAAACCAAGCACAACAACTCGGTGCACCCCAAGGTTACAGACCCAATTTTGGTGGACCTCAAGGCTACCGACCAAATTTCGGAGGACCTCAAGGTTATAAGCCCAACTTTAGTCAAGCGTTGCAACCACCCAGGCCGGCCTTTAACCAACCGCAAGCGAACCAATTTAAGTTCGGGATTCCAAACCCACAAAAACCGTTTAGCTCTGACGTCACAATGCGCACGGCATTGCCAGCATCGCGACCCAACCAAGTTTTTCACAATGAAATCGAAGTGTACGCTGAGGATGACAATAATTACTATGACTACAGCAATGAAACAAACTATGACTATGACTATTATGACAGTAATCAAGCTCAAGTACATGCAATGGACATGACTGAGATGTACAATGAACCGGATACACTGACTCATGAACAAAATTTTCAGGATCTGGCCTCGAACACGACCCCGAAATAATAAATTTAAACTGTGACAACTTTGCCAAATTGCCATACATTTATTTAGCCGAAATGGATGCTAGATTTATGATCGATACCGGAAGCTCGCGATCGTTTATTAGTCCCAATAAAGCCGATCAATACTTTGAACAACATAAATTCGAAGTGCCATTTGAGGTCATAAGTACTCATGGCAAAAGTTCTCACGGCGAAGCGGTACACATCCCACTTCCGCCAACGTTCGGCAGTACGGAAGCACATACGTTCTATGTTTACAGCGTGGACAAAGACTATGACGGATTGATAGGCTCAGACCTCCTCGCACAACTTGATGCCAACATAGACATGAAACACCAAGTGTTACGCACTCGAGACACGGAAATCCCTTTCGTTTATAATCCGCAAATAAAAATCACACTAGAACCCCGTTCAGAAACTCGTGTAAAATTGCCGACAGATATATATAACGGAACCGGTATAATAGATTACAAAGAATTTTCAGATGGAATCAGAATGCCATCCGCATTAGTCAATTGCGTTAACGGACAAGCATGTACCATAATGCAGAATACATCTGAATCCTTAGTCACAATACAATTAAATAATCTTATAAATGTGACCCCATACGAACCCACACTTTGTGAAGTTAACACCATTACGGAAAATGACCTAGACAAAGACGACTATCTTACCGCGAACTTAGAAAAACTAAGACTCGACCATATGAACGACGAAGAGAGACATGCGATCGGTGAACTTTGTTTTGAATTCAGAGATATCTTCTATTGTGAAAACCTACCCCTGACCTTTACGAACAAAGTGAAGCACCAGATAAGAACAACCCATGATGACCCCATATATATTAGACCATATCGACAACCCCCTCCGATCAATGACGAAATAAATAGACAAGTCGACAAATTACTTAAAGATAATGTTGTTCAGGAGTCGTTTTCGCCATGGAATGCTCCTGTACATCTAGTGCCAAAAAAGCTGGACGCATCTGGGGAAAAGAAATACCGCATGGTGATTGATTACAGACGCTTAAACGACATTACGACTGACGACAAATACCCACTACCAAACATATCCGACCTATTCGATAAACTGGGTAAATCTAATTACTTCACTACGCTAGATTTAGCTAGTGGGTACCACCAAATAGAAATAGACAAGAAAGACAGACAAAAGACTGCATTTAGTTCTCAAGCCGGACACTTCGAATTTTTGCGCATGCCCTTCGGACTAAAGACGGCTCCGGCCACATTTCAGAGAGCGATGGATAGTATCTTACGTGGACTCCAAGGAATCCACTGTATGGTCTATTTGGATGACATTATAATCTTTTCATCCAGTCTCCAAGAACACGTTACAAAACTGCGTAAAATCTTCGAAAGACTAAGAGAAACCAACCTAAAAATACAGATCGACAAGTCAGAGTTCCTTCGCAAAGAAGTTCTCTACTTAGGCCACTCTATAACCAAAGACGGGCTAAAACCCAACAACGATAAAATTGACGCTGTTCTTAAGTTTCCTCTGCCAAGGACACAGACAGAAATCAAGAGCTTTCTAGGGTTAGTAGGGTACTATAGGAAGTTCATTAAGGATTTCGCAAAACTGACGAGACCTCTGACTGTCTGCCTTAAAAAGAACCACAAAGTAATAATCACTCAGGAATTTATAGAAGCATTTGAAAAATGCAAAGAATTACTAACAAACGCACCTTTACTTCAATTTCCTGACTTTGAAAAGGCGTTTATCCTGACCACTGACGCTTCAGATTACGCTATTGGCGCGGTTTTGTCACAAGGAGTTGTAGGTAGTGATCGACCAGTTGCGTTCGCTTCACGAACACTCAATGATGCCGAAAGTAGATATAGCGTGATAGAAAAGGAAGCATTGGCTATTATATGGGCGGTAAAACACTTTCGTCCGTACCTGTACGGAAAGAAGTTTACGATCTATACCGACCACAGGCCTTTATCATGGTTAAACTCTTTCGAGGAACCCAGCAGCAAGATTACCCGCTGGCGTTTAAGACTTGCCGAATATTCCTATGACGTCATTTACAAAAACGGTCGTCAAAATACTAACGCAGACGCGCTATCTAGGGTAAAGATCAACGCTTTAGGTAAAGGTGAGGAAAATTCATCAGTACAGGTCAATGTAGACGAAAACGACTTAGCTTTGCAGAGACACTGTGACGAGATTGAGAAAAGAATAGTTAAATTGAAAAAGAAGAAAAAACCAAGAAAAGTATCATCAGATAGCACCATCTCGATTTCCTCGGATTCTGGAAAAACAATAACTATTTCATCAGATTCTGAAAAGACACTCTCAATCCCAGAGATAAACCCAAACAGAGCCCAATCACCTTACTCTATTTTAGCTCCGTCCAGTGGTACAATTACAGCTTCAGACACAGACACTGTGATACAATCTGAAACAATACACTCCGCACGTGACACAGAATCAATAGGTATTCCGATACTTAAGGAAGCTATAGATACAAAGCCTAACCAAATATTGGTGCATACATGGTTCAGGAACGAAATTGCGGTCAAAGATATCTCAAACAAAAAGCAAAAGATCTTAGAAATACACCTTCCTTTACATCGATCCGACCTCATAATCGATTTTCTGAAACGATACATCAAGGATAAGACAAAATACTTCATTTACTTTGAAGATATACAACACAGGGTTGAATTCACGGAAGCAGTGATAAAGCTTTTTAAAAGAGGCTCAGTTAAAATTTTGGAATGTACTGAAAGAATAATATACGTCGAAAGCGAAGACGAGCAGAGAGATATAATCCTAAAATACCACATAGGCAAGAGCTGCCATCGCGGCATAAAAGAGACGGTAACACACATTAAACGAAATTTCTTTTGGCATAATATGGATATAACAGTAGCTGCAGTTATCAATACATGCGAAGCTTGTAAGAAAATGAAGTACGATCGAAAACCTCTCAAACCTGCTATGCAATTAACGCAAACTCAGAACAAGCCGTTTGAGGAGTTATTCATCGACGTGTTTAAAATTGAAGGGAAATCATTTCTCACGATTATCGACGCCTTCAGCAAATTAGGCCAGGCATTTGAATTACCAAATCAATCAGCACCAGAGATAGTAAGGGCTCTTATCCGATATTTTTCCTTTTACGGGACCCCTACCAAAATAAGCTCAGATTCCGGCTCAGAATTTAACAATCGTCTTATACAAGAACTACTAGAGTTTTACAAGATTAAGTTACATCTAGGGACACCGAATAACCCCAATTCAATGGGATTGATCGAGAGATTTCACTCAACTCTGTTAGAAATCTATAGATTAGCCAAATACGAACAGAAACTGACTGACGCTGCATCCATAATGACTTACGCTGTTATGGGTTACAATCATACAATTCATTCTGTAACAGGACTAACGCCGTTTGAAGTAGTATTCGGCCACACAGAATCTAAAAGCGCGTTTAACATAAACTTAGATAAAGAATACATGCAGGTATTAATGCGTGATCACTTGAAACGAACCAAATTTTTGTATAAGAACTTGACAGATAAAATGATGCAAATTAAAGAAAAGGCTAAGGACAAAAAGGGAGGTGAAAAGGAATTTAACGTAAGCCCAGACGACGTGGTGTTCTTTAAAGGAACTAACGTAAGGCGTAGTAAAGATAAACCCCGGTATGAAAAAGCTGTAGTAACGGGTGAAATTGAAAGAAATATTGTACCATTACTTAAAAATAATCGTGAAATTAGAGCCCCAATTAAGGATGTAAAACGTCCTCCACAGACGCATCCCGATCGTCGTGGTGGTCCTCGCGACAGCGACCCTACTGCAGGCCCTTCAAATGCAGTCACTTAAGGACGTTCCAGGAATACTACCTGTTAAAGAAGGAACCGCCGTAACAAGCCAAGAAAAATGGACAGTATTAAAAATACTAGACTTAAATAACCTTGGTACAGATTTAAAATTAAACATTGATAAGTTTTACGAGTTAAACAAACTTATTGAATCGAACTTTAATATAACATATATCAAGTTAGCTTTTCTTAATTTTAGGATTCAAGTAGAATATGTCATGAACGTAACAATTTTTAAATATAAGCAAGTAGCTCCTAATTATAGAATTAAACGAGGTATTATAAATCCTCTAGGTAGTTTAGTAAAGTTGATTTCCGGAAATTTAGATGACGATGACGCTAAGAGATACAACAAAATTATTGAGGACATTAAGACAAAACAAAATATGTTAAACAAAAAGGTGACTCTTGTTGCCGATTATATTAAAAACTTTAACAATCTCACAAACTCGATACACAACAATATAAACCAACTAAATAAGAACCTTAAGGCCATTCAAAATGATATTGACAAATTTATGATACAAGACCATTTACATTTTATGACCAATATGGTAATTAATTCATATTCGCTGAGCTTACACAACTTCCAAAGCATTTCCATCAAATTAAACGAAATAGAGACTGCTATAGCCTTTAGTAAACTTAAGACTTTACATCAATCTATTATTGACTCTGAGAGCTTATTAGTTATACTTAAAAACATAGAAAGAACAGATAAACTACTTTTTCCAGCAAATCTGGACAATCTTGTAAAAATTGAACAGACTACTAGCATTAAAGCATTTCGTAAAGAAAATCAGTTAATGTTTCTATTAGAAATTCCACTTATTGGTAAAGAGACCTACATTTACTACAAATTGTATCCTATCCCTGTTTTCCGTGATCATAATACGTATACCATCCTGCCCAAGTATCCTTACCTATTAGTGAATGGACTGATCTCCAAGCCACTCGCCGAACCATGTCAGCAGACAGGAGTTTCCAGTTTCCTGTGTTTCGAGGAGTTTAACACCCAGTTTATAGAAGACCCATGTATTTCAGACTTGATGAAATATGCGACAAACCTTAGTTCCTGTGCGTTGATTCCAGTTAAGTTGGAAAACGTTTTAATACAACATATCCAACCAACTCGCTGGATCGTGTTCGCAAAACAGAACACGCTTATCCAGAGAATCTGTGAAAATGAAGTTTCCCAGCAACATATTAACGGAACTTACATAATTACACTTGAAGATTTGTGTGAAGTCAAAATAGATAAGTTTTCTTTGAAGCTCCGACCGCATCAGATAGAAGTACTTGAGTACTCCAGATTACCTATAGTAAACCTCCCTCAAATAAGCAACATTAAAATTCAAGACAGAGAACCGATACAACTAGAAGATATGAACCTGGAAAACATGCAGTTAATAGTGAAATCTATTCAAAGTGTTAGTGAAAAAGAAGAAGAATTGAGTGAAGTTCGAATCTATAGTATAAGTGTCTGGACGATCTTGTTATACTTAATTATCGCAGCATTAGTAATCGTTATGTTGTATGTTAGGCTTAAGAATATGGGTTATATATGTAACATTCGAAATTCTCAGACTTCCTCAGATAATTTCGAATCTCAGCAGGGAGAAGTCATGCGACTCGCCACCCACGCACCTGCAACTGGCACCATGATAATTCGTACGTAGTCAGCTCAGATAAGACCCTTTCTAACGAAGCGAGCAAAGATAACGGTATTTCGTAGAAATATTATACGCATCCGTCGGATGATTATGGCCCCAGACGCCTACTGTTTTATTAATTATTAGTTTAGTCTTAAGCAAACCGTCTAATAAACGACATCTTTTATAAATAAAATTGTAGTTTTTAAAAAGACCTCCTGGGACCGTCGGTATTTGACTAAATAGGTTGTACATGTTTACGTTATGTAAGTCAACAACAACAACAATAAGATGCGGGTTTTTCTAGTAAGAGAACAACACATTTGATATTATAATATATTACCAATATTTATAAATCTTAATTTTTATTTGTTTTATTCAATAATATAATTTTAAATATACTATAATATAAAATAATAATAATATAAAATTATGTATATAAGTAATTTAAAACTATAATAACTAAATTATAATACCTAAACCTTAACTATAATAATTAAACTACAAGAATATAAAACGATGTATTAAAGTAAAGATTTTATGTATAAAACTATACATAATATCTTTACTTTATAATATAGTGTATTTTATAAATTTACTGATCACTCGTCCTATGTTACCTATTTCCTCCCATATTGTTTAAATACGCGAATAAGTTTATGGTGTTAAAAAAAACACCTAAAATCCATAAAAATAATTCACTAAAAAAGAACCAAGTCAAACATGAAGAAGAAATGAAAATAATGAAATGCACAAACCGTGCGAAGCCAAACTCTCGAACGATGGAAAAAAAGAACACATTGACAATCCTCGTTTTCTGTTTTTGGTGAAATGTAGGTACTGTAAAGAAAACCATTACCATATTCCTAACTTGAACTCTTGCACTTACTCCCTTATGGTAGCAAATGTGTTGTCTTATTCGTAAAGCAATAGTTTATTCGCGAGGAGGTAAACACAATCGAATGGCTGTAAGTGTGTAGGGCGTACTCAGTATATATCTCGAATACATTCCTTTCCTAGACTACCAAGCAAGGTACATTTACATAAGTTGATAAGATACAACCACCTACGAGCGCTTCATGCAAGAGAGCTACTAACAGTGCTTTGCTTGAAAATATTTCTATAATGATTGTACTACACCTTTCTGTTACAGATTTTATAAGTATGTATGTTCATCTGTTCCCGTATAATTTTCTGGTCGCAAAGGTCTGGAAGAGATCGCTTTGAGCGATAAGACCGCCTATTTTTACACTTATTTTTTTTAGTACAGAAAATAATGTCTGTATTTTTCATATTCTAACATATTGTGCTGTTTTGTCACAATTAAGCGAAGGAGTGGAACTCGTCGCCTGCGTCTTTGTTCTCCGAACGGTATAATCTGGGAGTCTTCAAGTCTCGAGTGCTCTTCTAGGCAAGCATGCATCTCTGGCCGCATCGTCGCTTTCCATCAAGTGAGTTAGTGGTGAAATGCTTGCTTATTCTGCATAAAAAAGAGGTTTTTTTCCATATACTATTCTTTAGTTATATATATATAAATATATTCTTCTCTCTAGCTTTGTCAGAATTAAGGTGTTCTATAAAGAGTTTATCTATCTTCTAAACTATTTATCATAATTTGACAAATTATGTTTTGTTAGAAGTGTCTTGATCTAATAAGTATTCTATTATTAGACAATTACTACCTAGGTAGTCTCTTGCCATCATCGTATTTAAACACGTCGGGCAAGACCTTTCGGTTCACTCGTGTGAATGTGCACGAATTCAGGAAAACGACTTTACAAAACTCTCAATTCGTATTGCGTAAATTCGTCGGTACGAGAGAGACTCGACGAGCAAAAGTTTTCATGAAATCTCTTTGCTGAAGAAATAGACGTGTAGTCGTGTCGGTTCTATAATATAACGTGTAGGTACAACAACAAGTCAATGTACGAGAAATTATTCAAAAAATCCGGCTGCGAAAAATATGAACCTACTTTTGTGTAATTTTATGTAATCCCCTTTTTTCAACCGACTTCAAAAAAGGAGGTTCTCAATTCAACTGTATGTTTATTTTTTTGTAGGTCTATTATGATTCGATTTTGATGTATTTTTTGTTTTTCTTTGGAAAATATTATAGAAATCGGTCTAGCCAAAACCGAAATATAAGCGATGAAGTCGGTATTTTTAAGCTTTGCTTGCGTTTCAATTATTTTCATTATGATACCCTACTCGATAGGTTTGGTTATTTTTTTTTAACTTACTTATTACTATTTCGAGCCAATAATCGGATTTGTATTTTTTAGGTACTCTTGGGTTTTTAAGACGAATATAACGATACCTTAAATGTCACAATTTATCCAGTCGTTTGGACGATACGAGGTAATAAAGGAATTTACAAATATTCATACAAACATACAAAATACGCGTGAAAAACATAACCCTTCCTAGGCAGTCGGGTGAAAACAGCCTTCTATGTACAATATTCTTTCTAAAACTACATTTCCGTTTGTGTGATGGAAAGCACAGTATGCAAATTTGGATTGCCTTGATATTTAAATAGCACACTTGAGGTAAAATCGATGCTTTCCAAGGAATAGATAAAATGCTAAAAATATGTCAAACTAATAGTAATAAAATTGTAGGTACCTACTTATATAGTATTCTTATAACGCCCAGCGATCAAACACGTGTGCGTGCTCGCGTTTTCAGCTCATTGAGTAAACCCGAGTTCCTAATATTCGGTGAACCGTAGGTACTTATTGATCGAGCAAAGCGAGATCTCTATGTTGACCTGGACGGTTGAGCACTTATTCCGTCTGTCCGTATGTCAGAGGCACCTAGCGTCTGAACTATATTTTATTTATTTACTTTATGGTTTACCAACGATTATTACATTAATTACATGTGTACATGAAATCTTGCTTATTTTTTTTAATACTAAATGCATAACCAATTAAAAGTAAACCCCATGCAATTTTAAACGAAAAATTTAACTAAGCTAACATTTTAAAACAATTACAATACATGTTATTACATAAGTTACAAGGTAGTGTTCTCAATTAGAAACATGCCTGCCTCTCATTGATATTGCGCTGTTAATGAAAATATCTGATGATTTATTTGACTATACATGCGAATAACTTCAAATTTTTATATAGATTAAATTTTCAATTAAAGTGATAAAATTAAAATATTAAGGGGGCAACCCTTACACGTAAGCGAGGAGAAAAAAAAATTATTATCTTCTCGTTTGGGTTATCTTTGAAAAGAGCTTTGAAAGTAGAGTACAAAACCGGTTTAAATAAAAATATATATAGGAAAATAACAATTTAGTACGTCATTAAAGTCACTGTTTTTAGACCTATTCTGTCCCGGGGTTTATATCAAAAACGGCATTTAATTTAAAACTGAACTTATGTATAATATCCGTTATATCATGTACTTGAACAACAAATACAGAAATCAAACAATTATTTAAAAAAGTGATACGCAATTAACCTCAAAAGCTTTTCTCTATTAGACAAAATGTAGGCGCGAGATCTTAGTTAGGCGCGAACTACTAGTTTTATAGTTATAAATACAAGCCTGCATTTCTCTATCTATATGTAGATATGTATCTATTCAGATCGTTGTACGAGTTTATATTGTGAAGATAGAATAAAGCTACATTTGCATTTCATGCGAATTTGAACACGGCTATTTCTAGAACATACCTATTCGTTTATGTCGTCTAAAAATCGTACTGCAAAATAAAGAACTGGTAGATCTCTAACGGAATTCTGTGTATTACTATCATTCTGTGTATATTTTATCATTGTACATTTCCGTCTCTTTATCTATGATTAAAGACGGATTGAATTAGGAAAATAGTTTTTATATATTTTTTATTGTTACACCACATGTGTTAAATAATTTTTAAATTGTATTTTAGAGCTCGTTTATTTAATTTCACTATATATAAATTGTTTTCATAGCTATTCTATGGAGCACTAATAAAGCAATTTTTTTATTTTTTTTTAAACACTTAACCTGTGACACCCGATGATTTAAAATGAACTTAACGATTTTTACCTTATACGTTACGATGGGTATGTTAGTTTATGAGGGAACAAACATAGCCACATATAGCCAAGTTACATACCTACTATGCTAAAATCATACACACACTCCTTTTTGCTTCGCCGAAGTCGGATAAAAATAAATGACAACAAATTAAAAAAAAATTATATGATTATAAAAAAACCCTGAACCAGCAAACTTCGGCGATATACCAATAATAGTATTTTATCATCTACGACCTAACAACATCATTATGGATTGACGCATGTTGTTTGCTGATTGGCTATTACAATAATGGAAGCTCTACTCCACCACGGGTGACCTTTTCCTGTATTCAATCATCCCGTGATTGGTATAACTGGGGTGATTAATAACGTTATGGTAACTAGGTCATCTGGCGACCTGTTGCACGTCCTTATTCGTCCCCATAGCTCGACCTAACGCGCTCCGGAGCCGAGCCTTTCACATGCCTTTGCTATTCCAATCATTGAACTTTGATAGTTTAATTAACAGTCTAACAAATTATACGAATGCTTTCACACTCAAAAGCTCCGCACTACGCTTAATGTATCGCGGGGACCTTAAATAATACACTTTACACTTACGTGATGCACACAAACACAACCACATCCAGAACTTAACAAATTTCTCTTGAGGATGAAAATATTCTTGCCGGGATTTGAAACCGGTACCTACGGCGTAATAATAAGGGTTTACCAACTGATAAAAAGGATCAAGGATATGAATATAAACGCTATCACACTTAGCACAGCCCCACACTTAGTTCAAAGACATGTGTCTTGGATGCTGAAAACATTTACATCGCACACACAATGATACCCAGAACCAGAAACACAAATTTCCCTCTGAGAGTATACTTGTATTCTCACCGGGATACGAACCCGATACCCCAGCTTAGTAGGCGGATGCGCACCTAACTAAGCCAACAGATATTTCTAAAGATTCTAGAATTTGGATAGAGTAAATCGATGCAGACTACTCTATAAATAACATTAGCCAACAATTCGCATTGACCAAGGACATCAAATTTGAATGTAGGATTTAACCTGATATTCAATATGGAGTAAGTTCTTCATTAGCCGTGAATTTTCTTTCTAATATACCTTTCGTACCTAACAATGTGCTTAAAACCTAGTAATGGTATTGTGAATTCGTTACTATCTTTATATATATTATTTAAAGACTTATATGATATAGACTTGATTTAGTCGCAAATGGCAAACAAGTCAGGCTTATAATGTTATTTCTCTGCAAATATTATCTAGCTACGAACGTTACAGCAGCCTGCGTTATCTGTCACAGCATTATGATAGAACTCCAAGTTAACCAATTTATTTCTACCGTAGGTATTTATGTATATATAAAGGTTCATCTGAGAATCGAACACCTTTTAACAGCTTTTATCTTATCGGAAAGCCGTCACAACTTCAAAGCACTTATAAAGTAATCAATTTATAACGTCAACTGCCAGCTTTGTGCAGAAAATGCGTGCTCTGTGAACACTGATGGAAACTCAGGGACGCACTAAATGGATAAACTTTGTCAAGAGCACTGCAAATTGAATTTCCTTTGTGTAGTCGAGCACGATATAGGACTTATCCCAGGGCTTAAATGAAGTAATTGCATGACATGATCAGCCACAGATTTAATACTGAACCGAGGAGAATAACTGGAATACTAAACCTTGACCTGAGATTTGCTCGGGTACTAGATGACGTCAGTGCTTCGCAGTTTTCTTAGAAATTAGGACTATGAGTACATATTTCTCCAAGGCACGGCGATGATGACGTGTATTTCTTCCAACAATAAAATTACTAAGTAAGCACGATGTCGTAACTTCGCTACGGAGCGTCATAAACTTGCCTACCAGGCGGAGGCCTACAAAAAATTGATTACATTTCAAGTGGCAGAATAAATAAGAGGTAATAGGCACCCGCTGCGACCGCCTTAATCAAATTTTCCATTCGACCGAATAGAGTTCCCGCTGACAAATCGAACAGACGTATCTTCGGCTATTTCACATTTCTCTTACTTTGTTTATTGACGCCATTAAGGAAATTAAAGGAGACCGACTATTGCGCGAGAGATAAAGTAATTGTTGCACCTGGGGAGAGGAAACAATTAATCAATCTCGACGCTTATTGGCAAGTTTTCCATTAGAGTGAGTCAAAGGACGGCACGGGCCTCTCTGTACATGACAGTGATAGGAAATTTCCTGTCGCTCCGAATGGACCGGAGACTGTTCATTTGAATGGAGTATGAAATCTAAAGGCGGCTAATGGATTTAATGCTCATGTGATGTGCTTACAGTTAGGTTTATCATTTTCAACCAATTGTAGAAGAAATTATGAATAAATAAAATTAACCTAATTTTAGATGTTCGGCAAAAAGGGCAACGTCCCAAGTACCATAAGAAGTTTTGCCATCCCTTTTGTTGACAGAGTTTCTATATCAGCCTTGTGATCTACTGGGAAGTTTTACCTCCCAAAGAGAGATCTGTCAGCACGACGCAAGTGGCCTCTAGGGAATTAGGCTACTCGCTAGCAAGTAAGTCATTGTCAGTAATAACACGGAACTTACGCGCCGAAAATGTATTTTATTTACCTCAACATTTCGGGCAACTTGCATTACTAGAAAATAATACTAAAACTAGTTTTAGTATTGTTGCCATGTTCACAGCATGTTCGAATGTTGCCATCGAATGTTACTGAAATTGCTATACCGATGTATGTATTTACCGTTGATAACGCAAAAGGCCTAATCATTCTTCAACAGCGGGGGAAGAAGACAATTGTAAAAAATATTGTTGGTTGATGCATGCAGTTGTATACAGTGACATCAAATAATTGGTACTTTGATTGATTTATTTTTGACTCGTCACCCTTACGATGAGACACCAAAGTATTTTTTCCATTTATATAGATCTAGTAACAAATTATTTTTAGTTTAATTCAAATGGCCCCATAAAAACAAAAATGCAACCCGATTAAATTTAAATATAAGAATATATTAACCTTTATTTATTTGAATCTTTATAGCTTGTTTAGCTGAATTAGGTACACTTATACTTTTTTATTTTCATTTTATGAGGAATTAGGAATTAGGAATCCTACTAATATTATAAATCCGAAAGTTTGTGTGTAAGTGTGTAAGTATGTTTGTTCCCTCTTCACGCTTTAACGTCTGAACGGATTTGGATGAAATTTGGAATATACATAGATTATACCTAGGATTAACACATAGGCTACTTTTTAACTTGAAAATAGCGGGCGAAGCCGCGGGGCACGGCTAGTATTTTATAAATATAAAAATCTTTGACGTTTGTTAGTCTCACAAAAACTCGACAACGGCTCAACTGATTTTGCTGATTCTTTCTTTGTTGTGTTTGTAATTGTTAGTGCCAGTTTTGTATGTAAATGTTTCTTATAATCCACCGAAAATTGCACCCGCGTGAAGCCGGGCGGATCGCTAGTCCTACTAATATTATAAATCCGAAAGTTTGTGTGTTAAGTGTGTAAGTATATTTGTTTTTGTTTTTTGTTTCTTCACGCTTTAACGGCTGACCGGTTTTGGATGAAATTTGGAATGTACATAGTTTATACCTAGGATTAACACATAGGCTACTTTTTAACTTGATAATAGCGGACGAAGCAGCGGGGCACGGCTAGTAATAAATAAAAATACAGGGAAAAATAAAATATTGCACGCTATTGTAACATCAGCTCCCGCGTTTTTTATGTCTATGACCTGTCAACTTTCCTTTGGCAGCCATTTTCTGGGGCGTAGAATGACCCGAACCCAAGAATTTGTAGCTAAAGTATCTCGTTGCCCGAACCTAATTGCTTTTTCAAATACTTATTTTTAATTGAAAATGAATGTATTTATCAATGATTTTTTAAGCGTAAATTATAATAAATACTAAAAGTATATGAACAAAAATTATAAATAGATTTCACATATTCCTCACTGTGGTGTGTTTGTGCATTGCGAGAAATTTCGCAGCTAAGTAAACTTTTGCAGTAACAAGGAAGTTCCTCCAAATACGAGACGCTAATTTGCAATTCCCCGTCTCGGAAACAGGTTAATATCCTCGGAGAGACAGATTTTCCCGATATTTGTCTTGATGGCCTTTGTTGGGGTGACGGTGTGGATCTTGCTAATGGTACCCTATTGAACATCAATAGTTGTAAGACCTTTGAGAGCACATCCCAATTTTCACGAGGCTATTCAGAGGATGTGTATTGCGTAACGTCAAACATATAGTACCTAGATCAATTATCGGAGAGTATGTACTTAGCTGCTTTGACTTGTTATTAAAGATTAAAAAAACTATATTTATGTTTATGATTAGTAAGAAAAACAACCCCTTTTACTTATAAAGTCATGAGATAGTGATAATACGGATATATCAGAGATAAAAATTGGATAAGTAGGTAAATAGGAAAAAGTGCTTGTTATATTTCTACCCGACTACGTCGAAACAACCATAACTTTCCTTGGGTTATGATTTTAGTAGCGTATGTATATGTATCTAAAACCACTGTGAGGGAACATATTACCATAGGTATGTACCTACGTGTGGTCCCTTAAAGTGCCCAAACTAATAAGCCGTTAGAAACCTATGAGGTATCGTTGCATTCGTCTAAACACTCCGGTGCGGTATCGTGTTTGATTAAAAAAACTAAAATATTTTATCGCGTCCGATAAAGTAGTGAACTAAAAAAATAATGACCATTACCTATACCTTTGCGTTGGGTATCAATTGAATGATCTCGAAAAATCCTAACCTTAACATAATATTTATGTGGTAATAGACTATAGACTGATAATAAAATAAAGTACGACGTAAGAGTACACAACATTTGTATTGTGTTTCGTCATGGGCAACATCTGCTTTCAATACCCGTACAAAATTTAAAACAAAAACAAAACAAATGGAAACGCATTGACACTCACAGCGCTACACTAAGTTCAAAGACTTATACCGTGGGTGCCGGAAACATTGCAATCACACACAACAATCTATGGATTATTTTGAAGATAAATATAAAGAAGACCTGGAACGCACATGCGTTTTCGCACGACGCGACGGTGAGAGTAGCTGTTAGTCTTACCCAGAGTTAACGGAGTTGTCCACTTCGGGCCAGGAAAGCCGGCGCTTGCAGAAGGCCATAGTAGGCGGTTTCTCCGGAACGGTCTGCGGGCGCGGGACTCGCAGCGAGCCACCACGGCGCGGCGGCGGCGCCGGCGCCAGGCAATCCAGCGTGCGGCGCCGGGCCGTCAGCGCGGTCGCTCCCTCCGTCGGTAGTACGCGAGGGAAACCTGCTGTCATGTCATCTCGAATTAGATAGAAAATCGCCGTCATAATAACTCGGTCAATAGCTCTCTATGAGTCGAATATCTCGTCTATGACGGGAAATTTTAATTAGATAGTAACCTGCTGTCATATCAACTCGGTCAATAGCTCTCTATGAGTTGAATGTCTCGTCTATGGCGGAAAATTTTAATTAGATAGGTTTTTTTTCCGCCTTGTGGCTAGTATTGGTGATCATTGTTCATGATCATAGAGTTCTCGACATCAAAACAACATTACAGCTTTATTATTTAAGAATAACTACATTTAATGGAGTCGATCGCAAATATTAAGCTTAAAATCGTCTAAAATGTTGGTGGTTTGACCAATACATATGTAATCAGGGGTTTCCCTTGTTTCGTATAAAAAAAAAATATGATTTCACTAGAGACTAATAACGTTTTGTCTAGTAATCTTATTTTGGCTCACATTTAGTAACTTTTATTTTAAATAACATTTTTTTGCTGATATAACAACTTCAATTGGTAAAATATTTACTTGATATCAATGATGTGAATTTTGTTTGATAGAATCCTATCTCACAGACAGTTCAGTATTTTATATAAACAAATCTCAATACGACAGCAATCTAGAAAGAGCTTTAAAAGTGAAGAGTCATCTCTCTTGTATAAATCTGGCTTAACACAAGTTGAGAAGTATTTAAAATATCGTTACCAGAAAAGTTGTTTTTATAAGTATTCGCCCTTGAGGAGAGCGCGAGCCTTGTCTGTCATTATGTACATACAGTAAAATACGTAGACCAGACTCCAGATTTCCAATTAATTATTCTGAAATTGAGTACAATTACATGTAACATATCTACACAACATATTAATTTGCAATTCTGAAATCCTGCTACAATACCTTAATTGTTGTGAAAATTAACGCTGAATTTATTTGTGCTGTTTGTGTGATGGGTGAAATTCAAACGCAGCGAATTTCGAATAATTTGTAATTCACGTAGTTACTACATGTCATGCAAATTTTTTTCTCAATAATTATTTGTATTCTAAAGTAATATTTATTATCGTTCAAATTATGCATCTACACAATATTAAAACATTGAGAGACGTACAAATGACGTAGATCCAAACCTTTATCATCTAATCGTAATTACAGGAAGTTTTAAGTGACCTCAGCCGAACGTGAGTGTGTAACACACCACTTGATTACACGTGAAAGATAATTGCTAAAGTTAGGAACTTCTGAGAAATTAATTGAGCCGGAAAATTGTTAGTGAACAAGGAAATTTCATTGCACTCAAGTTGAAGGGGCAGAATTTACATATACACAAGATATCAGTCGCTTAAAAGTTATATTCACTAAACATACGACGTCTCGTGGGTGCTGGAAACATTTATAGTCATTTTCGTTGTGTGGGATGGTAAGAAATCCTTGGATGGATATAGGCCACTTTTTTTCGGACCGACTACTTGCTGTGTGTAGCTTCTGCAACGTCGTCACTGGGCGGGAGGATGAGCATGAAAGGCGCTAAGCCGCAAAAGAGAAGGTGTAGGTAACTAGCACAAGGGCCAACTAGGAGGTGCGAGCCACGGCTTGGACCGTTGCCAGGACAGGAGGAGCGGAAGAGAAACGCCGCGGGACATAAGAGTACCGTTGATAATGGGCCCTATGAATACGAACGGCTCGAAAAGATCGATTTTGACTTGAATTTGACTCTACGTCCTCGCCAGCGAGGACTGTTTAGTCTGATTGTGGTCTGTGTACCGGACAATAGTAGCGCTGCCAACGTGATGGCGACCGCAATGGGATCGTCCGGGTCCTGAAGGACGTGTAGCTGACGGCGACTACGGAAGTTACTATAGTATCGATAGAGTAATCTGAGGCTTGGACTACAAAAGCCGAATAAACAAACGCATTCACACTCACAGTCCCACACTAAGTTCAAAGACTTGTATCGTGGGTGCCGGCAACATTGACATCACACATTACACCCAGAACCAGAAGCACAAATATCCCTTGGGAAGAAATTTGTACTTCTGCCGGGAATCGAACCCAGGACCCACAGCACAGAGGGCGGATACTTGTCCACTGCGCCAACTGGGTCGTCAACGGCGAAGAACGTGATGGGGAGCCGCGTTAAAAAAACGGCGAGAAGCCGCCTTCATGAATTGGACGATGAAAGGAAGATTGAGATCGCAGATTAACGTTACGAATCGATTTTAAATGACTTGAAGTTTTTTTAGTGTTTCGGGTTTGGAGTGAGCAAACACCTAGGAGGAGTAAGTAATGATGGAACGGACGCAAACTTTGTTAAGTGTCAGCTTACTTCAAGCGACTTTTCGGCTGACTTAGAGCCATGGATGGCTAACAGGACTACTCACCGATAAATAATCCCTTATTAGTGAGACCACAACTTCCAGATTTGTGAGGTAGTTTCACCCAAAAAGCGAGAAAGTTAATGTGAGTGTTGCGAAGGATATGTTAACACTATCCTAAGAGATTTCACAAATACTTTAACTTTTAACTAAGAGGTATTCATATAGTCCTAATATTCTTAATCATGGATGATGATTAACATCAATATAAACGCTTACATACTCACAACCCCACTCTAAGTTTATAGACATGTTTCGGGTGCCAGAAACATTAACATCACATAGACAATGATACCCAGAACCAGAAACACAAATTATTGGGGATAAAACTTTTTTCCACCGTTAATAGTCGGCGGCAGTTTTATTCCAAATGAATTATTATTAGAGCAAAATGTATGCTCATTTAAGGAATCAAATGACTCTAACGTCTCTAATTGATTAATGTAATTAAGATAAAAAATAATAACATAAATTTAATTTAATATTTTTTTTTTTGTTTAATTTCAATTTAGTTTATAGTTTAATGTAATATATATTTTGTGCATTTAGTCAGTGTCAAGTAATAAAATATACATATATTCAATGATTAAGATATCAATGAATCATATAGATTATACACTTTCGCATAATGAAATATATATAAATTACATACCTACATACTCAAGCTATGTTACTATAAAAGCTATGTTATTTGTAAAATAATTATTTAAATTCAAGGAAAACATAGAGCAGAAAACTACCTTTTCACTTTTCTGATTATCACTCTTCAATGATATGTTGGTTCCGGTTGTTAGTGGTGAGACAACAGTCGTTAAGCCATGTCGGATGCCTTCAGGCTGCCTGAAAAATCCTGACACTAGGACTAGTAAGCCACTAGTCTATACGACAAGTAAGTAATGATCTGTGATGATAGCATTTCTAGAGTACCTATTATATTTTTTTGGATTATAGCCCAATAAAACTAAAAATTTTCAAAAAAAATAATATCAGACTAATTTTCTGGAATAGCATTAAGGAGGTGATTTCAAGAGACTTTGTTTTGGAATCCACCAAAATTTCCCAATGTAAGATAGAAAATAAATATAAACCTGTTCATATCTTAAGCAAAAATACTAACAATATGATATCGTTAACAGTGGATAAAAAACATTTAATCTTATTTAATACAAGTCGAATCCACCAAAATAATCATTGAACATAAGTGTTTTTCATAAATATAAGATTAAAAATGATTTTGTAATTTACGCCAAAGCAACAATGCAAACCGAATCATCAAAGTTTTTTAGAATAAAACACAATGGCCTCGATTCTGATGTCACACACTAAATTAAATTTAAACTATTCCTGTCTTTTATAAAATAGGAACGCAAGAAAGAGATAGCATACATTTTAGTGCTGTCAAGTTAGTCAGAACTTAGATGTCTATGCAAGCTTAGTCGAGTATGTAATTGGTGTTGACTAAAAACACGCGCCTTTCTGCTTCTGCTGTTCATATTTTAATTGATAAACTAACTTGATAGTTTAAATTTAATTTAGTGTGTGACATCAGAATCGAGGCCATTGATTCTTATCATGACATCTATGAATCCAACCCTATCTAAGTTTAAAAAGAAAATAGACCACACTCTCACGCAATTAACAAAAAAATTAATGTGTTAAAAAATAATTGGATTAGCATTGTTTTATACAATTCGGAAAGAAAACACATAAACAAAACAAAAACCGACTTTTCTAACGTTTGTCTACATACTTATTATTTCACAAATATTTAGGCACATTATCCTTAGAAAAACTAGGTGTTCCTGGTATAAATTAAGGTGGATTTTTATATAATATCAAAGAAAGAGCATAAGTGAAACAAAATAATAATAAAATACACTGTTATTATTTTTGCACATTTAGTTAAAAAACTTTTTCGGATGTAATGAATCGTTTTAGGTATATGTTCCTGGTAAAAATTTTATTGGATTCCTTTACTAACATATTATAAACATGCGAAACTATACATTTAGAAAAAACACTGTCTGTTAGCCTGGCTGTTAAGACTTCATATAAATAGAACCATAAGACCGATAATACTGAAATCAAATAACCTCTCATACTGGCAGTAGAAGGCGGCGGTTTTGCCTGTGTGTCCTCGGAGCGATGCCGAGGCGGCGGCGCGCGGCGTGGCGACAGCGCCAGCCCTGCCACGCTGTCCGCTACGCCCGCCACGTACTGCCCGATCGACGAGAAGAAACTCATGCTGACAGGTGACTCACCCTCACTTCACCACACGCACATTTGCTACACAACTCACTCAGTTTTATTTCACGTCATCCGAATCAAACGGCAGAACTTACTCGCGAATCGCAATCAATGAATGCACTCATGTTCGCTTATTCAGTACCTGAAACAAATAAATATTTGATTGTAAAAAACAAACAAAAATTTCGCCAAAAGCTATAATATGACTATTAAAAAAAAAATTGAGGTGAACGGAATGGCCGCAATATTTTCTTACAAGTCCCGAGCAATAAACCATTTTATGACGGCAGTGAATTTTTCTCAAAAGGAATCCTTTTGTTATCGTGTACATTAAAGGAAGCCATAAGACCGCAGAATGTCGATTCGCTTATTAATTTAAAAATAGATATGGTGCAATATCGCGGATGGATAAAGAATGAAGAGGAGTTTTGCCGCGAAAGTGAAAGAATGGCGTTGTTGATTTTGTATAATTTTCCAAAACCTGTGATTCTTCGACTGTAAATGTGTAATAATGGTGGATTATTAACCGTTAATACTCACTTAGTAAACGTGCATAAGTGTAGGCAAATCATACAATGTTGAAAAACGTGATTTTCGCCTTCGCTCCAAAACTCCAATAGAAGTTCTAGTAAAGTTTCTACCACTTTACTAGGGCATGACTTGACTAGGACAGAGCCTTGACTCCTTTACTTGAATTTGACTGTGACTTGTGACTAAGACATTTAATATGAAATTCACTTGAAATCTATTATTATTTGATACTATTGATTATTTGATGGCTATTTAGCCGGTATCAAATAATAATATTAAAAGAAAAAAAAAAGCGAAGCCAAAATTAAAAGAAAAAAAGAACGAGGGTAATAGATGATAATAGTACAGCTTCAAACACACTTCAACCTCACGTGTATTACATGTAATAGCGAACAAAGTTTCGACTCGGAAATTACCATCAAACATTTTGAGTCGAAAATTTCTATATTTAAAATTTATTTTGTATTATAGCAGCTTGCAACATTAAGTCAAAGCACTTTATAATTACATAATTATAAAATTGTTGCCTATCTTTTTAACTTTTATGTCAGCGAATTTTGTTTGATCGATCCAAAACTTTGCGACTATATTCTGATGAGAAATCAATAATTTGGTACCATCGACGAGCTAATCTAATCAAGGAGCCATGCAGTGGATAGTGGTACCCTTAAATGGCTATTTGTAATTCTCTCGAGTGTTTGGTTTGTTTTGACTAGTTTAATACATTATTTACACTTGACGAAAGCCTGATGGTATGGGTTAAGGAAAATGCAACTCATCAATGGCTGTAAAAGAGCCGCTAGAGTTATTGGCTCGAGCTGCTTATTTGAATAATTCAACAATTATTGAAATACTTGTTAGATAGATAGATAGATAAACTCCTTATTGAACACCATATTTGTGACAAAACAGAATATTGTGACAATATAAAATAAGTGTAACATTAGGCGGTCTTATCGCTAAAAGCGATATCGCTATATATCGCTAAAAAATCTCTTCCAGACAACCGTTGGATGGAGAGGAATTACGCAGTACAAAAAAAGATTCAAATTGTGTGTGTAAAATAGTTTTAGAACTTTTTTTCCTTAGATCGTAAATGAGTTCTAATGGCTTCTAATATAATAAGACCAAAATATTTCACTCGCTCTCGTTTTTTACCTGACAGCGAGACGTAAAGGCATTCTTTGCGCATTGTGTTTATCAGCCTATGAATATAATAATATGTTTGTTCTTATGTGCCTTCCTAGAGACCAGACGCGTGGGCCGATTTGGATGATTCTTACGTCAATCAATTTGTCTCAATTTTGCGAGGGTCACTAAATACATGATAGTAACCAAATTAAATATGGCGACAATCAGACGCCGTATTATGAAATAAATATTTTATAATCGTTACGGGGTCGAATAAAGCTGTATGTAATAACGTTTTTCTATTATCGCATAATAGGTCTTGTTAGCGAAAAATTGTTGAACAATAAAAATAAGTTCACTTTATATGCAGTCGGGTTTATTGTGTTTTTTTATCTCGTGACTTGTTGATGCCATACACGTAGAAATTTAGTTATATTGAAATGTGTGTTGCCTTTATAATACGAGTAAGTAACCATAGTACCATAAAACTGCAATAAATGATCTTGATATGATAATTAATTAAAATTAATTAAGAAATGTAATACAGTTTTTTAAGTAAATACATATTTTTACGGTATTCTACTTTGCAAGCTGTCCAACTGCTCACCTTTCAGGAGCTTTAAGTTAAGCCACGTCGGGCCACACTGTGAATTTTAATTAATTGCTATTTTATTATAGCACATTTTGCTGGTTATCTTACGTAACGGAACCTATAATGATTCTGAGTAATTATTTATAAACATATTATAATATGCTTTATTCACATTGCGTGATATTATGCTATTATTGAAAATTGAATAAAAAATAAAATTGAAAAATGATTTATTTCTGTAACCAAGTTTTGCTTAACTTGCGGTAGGTTAGGACCTTCTATTAAGTATAAAAATACCTGTGTACCTTCGTATTTTGATTAAAGTATTTTATAAAACGTAATATTATAGTAGGTTCATGATAATATCATATTATCATAGCCCACGCTTATCTCGTATATTGCGCGTGGACAATTTTCATCAAAACAGGTTTTATCTTGCCAAACATTTGTTGATTTTCCTATTGCCAAACACGAACCTAAGAAGCAATTAAATTTAATATTTTCACTGTTTCATTAAGCATTTAATACTTAAGGATACAATTTGGTCTAAAATCAAATGTTCAAGAACCCTCAAAAATCTGAAAATGTTTGCTGTTTGTTCCAAACTTTTTAATTACAGTCAAATCTAGTATGAATAGTAGAATAGAAACTATAAGTCTAGTACCCATTACACTAAATGTTTATTTGTAACGTAAAACATAAGGTGCTTACAAACAGATACGCGCTTAAGTTCTATGTCTAGGATGTCAGAATCATTAATACCACATACACAATTACCCCAGAACACAAGATTTTCCTTAGTATCACAAATTTGGATTCTACCAGGATTTTGGCCTGGTACCCACAGCGTTAAAATCCCCCCAAGACAAAAACCAAAACGCTTCGTCTCCATTCTATCAAAAGAGACGCTCTCCAAATGTAACCGACTTTAAAACTTTTGCTTGCAATTTCGGTGAGCGCTAAATAACAAGTCAAGAAATTTTAAACCTTATATACATGATTTAAGATCTGTTACATTTAGAAAGCGTTCCTTTTGATAGAATAGAGACGAAACGTTTTGGTTTTTGGTAAAATGCTAAAGCACTACGCAAATTGAACAGCCAATAAAATATCATCAAAGAACATATTTAATATCTATCCAACTAAACCATATTATGTATTTTTATTTTTATTCTGGATAGGCCAACATTTGACCACTATCTCACCTGATGGGAAATGATGATGCGATCGACGATGGAGCATGTTTGCCTAGAAGATACCTGTTCACTTGCAATGTAATTATACTGTTGGAGTTAACTTCTTTGGTTTTTAGCTCATGAGTAATACAGAAAAGTTCTGAATTACTCCAATCTCTTACACTGTTTTTTCACTTCTTTTAGTCTTATAAATTTAAACCTTACTTAACCCGGAGGACATGTAACAATGTTATTAGTTGTTCCTGGTAAATTGAAAGCCATGTCCGACAACATTGCTTAAAGCAACAAAGGCGTGCTTAACCCATTTAATACCGTGACCAGACTCATGCAATTTCAAGTAAATACGTAGTAACTACACTATATTGGAAGTAGTTGCTTTCCCGATTGAACTGCCCGTTGTTTGCTGACTTAGATGCGCGTTAGCCTTTTAAGCAGCGAGTATCGGGTTCGATTCCCGGTGAAGACACAATTTTTCTGCCCGAGGCTAATTTGTGTTACTGGGTGTATTTGAGTGTGTGATGTAAATGTTTCCGGCACAAATCGTCGAACTTATTGTGGGGCTGTGTGTGTGAAAGCATTTATTTTGTGTTAATTAAACATCAATTACGCAGCTGAATGTATTATAACCTTGTGCGCTTCCCGTATACCAATATTCAGGAAAGTAAAAGCTTTCCCCCCGTACATGATTTAATTGATTTATTATATGAAAGATTCGTAAATTCCGCGATTTTATCTCGCGGCTAAATTGAGAGAGTTTAGGCGACATTAATTCTATTATTCAGTCTTCGAATCCTTTTCTTTTCTGTTAGTAATACCGATAACACATCATCGACATCATAACTAATTAGATCGTATAAGTATATCGTTTAATGCATTCTCATGCTGTTTGTTAACCGTAGGTCAAAGCTATAAAATAATTATTTTAACATTTAAAACGTTAGAGAACATGCTTCCGATTTCATCAGGCATTCACAGAAATTCCTTGTCGGTTGTTTCTAGTAGAACAGTAGGTAACGTACGCTGAATTGCAGACCGATCCAAGTACGGCTGAGAGCAATATTCGGGCGAATTGAGAACCTCCTCTTCAAAATAAACGCTGATTTTGTTTGTAAATATCTTTTTACGTATGTGTCACAATAAATAATATATTTGTTTTTATTGAAGCTTCAAAGTCAAATTCTAATTTAATACGTTTTTTTATCCTTTTGTGTCCCACTGGTGGGCGGAAGACTAGCTTTGATTAAGATGGGTAAATGATCGGTGGCAGCTTCACATATTCCCCCAGAATTTGAAGTTATTAGCTTGCATGGTTTGATGCCAAATGCCTCTGATAGACGAACGGACGGACAAAGTGCTGAACCACCCAAGTCAACTTATTCGCTTTGCTCGGTCAATCACTAAATAAAATAGAATATACAATTAATTCATTTGTATATTAGGGCAGCAAATATCATGCATAAAAAAAGTAAAGAAGAAAGAAAAGATGTTTGTTTTCCAGTATGACCTTCACAAACAAATCTTGGACGTTGCCGTTGACCGGTTCAGTTAGCAAAAAATAATTTTCCGTCAGAAAATGTCGACGGTAAATGACGTCACTGGGGTTTTATCAGCGCCAATTGTACGACTGTTTTGGAACTAAATGATCTCACGCGTTACGATGGTAAAAGACTGGATCAAATGACGTCGTAGTCATGGAAGATGGATGGGACAAAGTTAGGTGTTTACCGCTGGCAGCATCGTCATATATTTCTGGAAATCAAAATAAGGTTAGTGTGACGGTTGAACATGGAAAAAAACCACAGAAGGTGCAGAAACAGTAAAACTAACAGTGGGTACTTACATATTTGTGTATTATGTGGTTGGCGCTCTGTCAGGCGCTTACAGTATGCATAAAGACATACAAACATAGAAACTCTTGGTCCATGGGGACCAGGTGCACTTGAGATTTATAAAGATTTGGCTGGGAGACTGAAAGAGTCGACACGTGACCAAAATGCCGGTTTGTATTTTGCACAGCAATTAAGTCTCGCTGTGCAACGAGGTAACGCAGCCAGCATTTTGGGCACACTGCCGACCAATGACTTTTTGTATTAGGTTAGTAGTTTAGTTAAATCTGTATTTTCTTTATTTATAAACCATTGATGACTAGTAAATAAAGACATACATAATAAAAATCCTTGGCTATTCCCAGAGGAGGTCATGGTAAGGGAAAGATTTCTCGATAAAAATATATTGGAAAATGCGGTAGCTCGCGTCCTGAGGCAACGCGTGACGAAAAAGCTAGAAAATGTTTTGGAACTGAAACTTTTTATGGTTGGGCTTTGAAATTCAGATCCGCAACCTCTCTGTGCGACGAAAAGTTAAAAGTATCTCTGTAATACTAAAGTTTCACTTCTATTGTGTGTCTTTACGTCACATCCTGTTTTTTTTCTTATTTGGAAAAAACTTAACATGTATGTACTTGTTACAGCACTTGTTGATCATGGATGTGTAATAACAGTGGATAAGCTTTCTATTAAACATTGTATTACAATGCAGGCGGTCTCTTATAAGACGTATAGGTACCTATATGAAAATAAAGTTTTATTAGTTTTTAATTTATTATAAATAAATATTCGTTATCGTTAATTAGTTTTTTTAAAGAATAGCAAAACGCCTTTCTGCTTACTATTTACTGGTAAGAACAATTTGGGAAAAATAATAATTAAACGCAAGCAAAGCTTAAAAAAACCGACTTCACCGCTTTATCCTCGGAACTTCGATCAGATTTGATGTACTAAACACGCGTTATTGAAGATATTTCAAGAACTACTGATCAGATCTTGATCAAATTTAAATGGAACCAATTGGAAAGCAACATCTTTCAAACGAAAAAAAAAATCGGTTCACGTGGAACGAAGATATGAGGTAAAACAAATAAAAAAAAAAAAATACGTTAGACTTTAGTACCTCCTCCTTTTTTGTGAAGTCGGTAGAAAAACCGACTTCAACACCTTATCTTCGGAACTTTGATCAGATTCGATGTACTAAACACAAATTATTGACGATATTTCAAAAACTACTGAATAAATCTTGATCAAATTTAAATGGGACTAATTGGAAAGCAACAAATTTCAAACAAAAAAAAAATTCGAAATCGGTCTACTTGGAACGAAGATATGAGGTAACACAAATAAAAAAACAACAAAAATACAGTCGACTTAAGTACCTCCTCCTTTTTTGTGTCCAAGTAGAAAATGCTGGTAGAAAGTCGGTAGAAAATGCCACTTTAACACAGTCCAAGCTGCAACAATTACTTTTTTATATTGTTGTTGATAACGTTCCTACTTATAGATATTTTTATCTCCGATAGGCTATCGCTTGACCATTATCTCATCTGGTGGTAAGAGATGATGCGTTTATCAATGATGTAAAAGGTAAACACGCTATTGTACGCTTTTTATGTGTTGTCATGTGAAACTAACTAGGTAAAAAAATTATGCAGCATGGTTTATTTCTATTTAGATTCGATTGAGGGATGCTATTAAAAGAAATAATTCAACAAACAGGTGTACTTACCAGTAACGGGCTAATGAACAAATTAGGGAGCGTCCCAGATGGCTACGACACCTTAGTAAAAGGTGACAGGAGTGCTTTTTATGTGAGGTATTGTTAAATTTGTCATAATTTTCCTTTTGGTCGGCTAGATATTTTTAAATGTTATTATTTGTATTTTGGATATTGACGTTTGTAGAGAATTATATATCTAACATACGACTAAATTCAGTCCCAAAAAACAGGCCATAGTTAAACATCTGAACTAATAGCCATTACTTTTAATTTCCAGGGTTGCCAGCACAAAATCTAGCTGTATTTAACCTAGCCGAGTTTGTTCACAAGCTTTATTACTCTCTTTGTTACAATCTAAATGAAGTTACTCTCAGTCCCGGGCTAATTCTGTGAAAATATTCAATTATTGAACCATTCAAAGGAACTTTCTCCCTTAATTAATTTTTTACCGAGATTTTTGTGGAGTTTGTAACAGAATTACGTTTTCATAAAACCGTAGAACTGACATTAATTCAATTTTCAACTTACATTTGTCTTCCTAATTAAAATGTTCACGACCTGTTTACCAGTTTATGGAAAGTTTGTAAACTTAAAAGAAGCACTTAAAAGGGTGCCGAATGTTGCCATGAGTACAGTTTACATGTAAAACTTGCTACAATCATCGAGATAAAAACAAACCTACGATCGTCATGAAAATTTGTGCTTCGAGTGAAACTAAGCAAATACTAGAAACAATTTCTATGAAAGATAGGTTAGGTCATATATGTCTCAGACATATGGACACATAATATTATATTACTTCTCGTTTGCCCGAACTGCGATCTCGCGCCTTCATCATTAGTGTGTATGTGTGTGTCAGTATGTAAACAAGGTATCTCTGTTACAGCTGAAAGGATCTGGATAAAATGTGTAACATATATTTTTATATATGACAGGTAAGCGTACCTACGTCCATTACTTTTCATCTCAAACCATAACAGAAGCCTCTGTTATGGTCATGATTAAAAGTAGCCACTTGACGAAACGTGAAACGTGGGCGGTACTTGAGTCTTTCCAGCGATGCCATATTGACTATCGGTATATCGAAGGGCTAAAGTGTGTGTACAATAACGCCACCGTGTCGGTCCGAGTACAGGAACAGAGTTCGAGGGTGATTCCAATACAAAGAGGCGTGAGGGAGACGTCATTTCTCCGAAACTGTTCACTGCAGCATTAGAAGATGCATTCAAACTTCTAGGGTGGAAAGGACTCGGCATCTATATCAACGGCGAGTTGATAACTCACCTTCGATTTGCCGACGATATCGTGGTCATGGCAGAATCGATGGAAGACCTCAACACAATGCTCGAAGGCATCAATCCCAACAGGTGGGCCTTAACATGAACATGGACACGACGAAAATTATGTTGAACGTCCCTGTCGTGCCCACCCCAATATCACTTGGAAACTCGATGCTCGAAGTTGTTGACAGGTACGTTTACCTAGGATAAACGGTCCAACTAGATAGGTCCAACTTCGGAAAAGAGGTCAATCGTCGAATTCAACTCGGCTGGGCAGCGTTCGGGAAACTTGGCAACGTCATTTCGTCCAAAATACCTCAATGTTTCAAGAAAGTTTTTGATCAGTGTGTGCTTTCTGTGATGACATATGGTACTGAACTGTGGGCCTTTTAAATAAAAGTCAAAGTCGCACAACGAGCTCTGGAAAGGGCCATGCTTGGGGTTTCTCTACGAGATCGAATCAGAAATGAGGAGATCCGTACATGAACGAAAGTTACCGACATAGCCCGGCGGATTAGCAAGTTGAAGTGGTAATGGGCAGGGAATAGTACGCATAACTGATGGCCGATGGGGCCGAAAGGTTCTTGAATGGAGGCCACGGACTGGCAAGCACAGTGTCGGAAGACCGCCCACAAGGTGGGCAGACGACATAATAAAGGTCGCAGTAAGACGCTGGAAGCAGGCCGCTAACAATCGCTCTTTTTGGAGATCTTTTGGGGAGGCCTATATCCAGCAGTGGACTTCTTGTGGCTGAGATGATGATGATGATGACGAACTCTGACGAAGTACGGAATTGACCTTCAGTTGTAGTTTACATCATGTACTTTGCAGCCACTAAAATATTTAGCAGCGGCAAACCCAACGTAGCAAGGGCTACGTACGTAGCAATTTCGTAGCACGCAACGTATTGTTTTAGCTACAACAATAAGAGGACGCGTATCTTTTTACCAGTGTATGTATGTTTTTATCTATGTTCATTTGTTCACACACAGCTCCCGAACTAATGAAACGGTGTAACATTTGTCGTTGCAATGTAAGACGACTGTTCTATCTACGATTGCCTATATTTGCTAACACTAAACTAAAACTATTTATATCTTTACAGCAAAAACCTAAGTTACCTATACAAGGCATCGAGCTCATCAAAAGTTTAAATCATCAGGTGCTCAAGCCTACTAGCAGTGGGTAGCGTTTCATGCTGGCGGCATTGCTTCTCTAAATTGCATTGCTAATACGTTAAGCCAAATAAATACCAGTATTTTGTTTACACGTCGCCTCAACTAAGCGCTCTGCTAGATTTTAGAAAATAGAAGTTCCCAGTCCACCACAAAATGGTTGGAATATGTAACCATTGCTGAGGTTTGCGCTGCTCTGCCGAAGTTGACACGGCGCCAACCCCAGTCTGTATTTAAGAAAGATGTGACGTAACTAGTGTAGTGTCGACACAAGTTGCAACCCACACTAAAAGCTGTATCATTTTTCATGGACTTAAGGTCATGCCGTCGGGTCTTTTTTTTCATCGTCACGCATCAGGCTTACGTTTCGAGAATGGCTAGAACATTGGCGTTGGTAAAAGCAGCATGATATCGTTGAGGCTGGCGTGGCGCGAAATTCGGTCATCACTTTTCCGGCATGGCAATGGCCTTGTTGATCATAACAGCAAATTATGTGGGTTTAAAAACCTGGCACCTGTAGTACGCTCTCTAATCAAAGTATCATATTATTAATTTCTATAGTTTGCTAATACCATCTCTGAAATATAAATGACTTATTTGTTAATGAAGCATAACGTCAAATAAAGAAATCCGTGTGGTACTTTAATACTTAATCGGCATTACGTTTTTAACTTTTGTCTTGTTATTACAGCAGCTTCGTTCGCATTTTTGGTCACAAAATTGCCTAGCTGCGTTTGTGGCAATAGCCTAACTCTATTCCAATACACATACCAAATTCAATTTAAATATGTTTAGTTTTTTTACAAAGATTGAATAATCGATTCGGCGAATGGTGAATATGACGGAAACTATGAGCTAGCGAATAAAGGATCCGACGAATAGACAAAAGCAGCCTTGACAAATATGCGAACACGTTGCTGAATACATAAATGTATATCGACACAAATGCATTCAGATTGTTCTATTTGTATTGTTGTTTCTGTTACATAATGTTGGTACATAAGAGAGAGATTCCTTATATGTGGGTAAATAAATAAATATATCCGCTTACACACTCTTAGCCCAACAATGACTTCTGTCGTGGGTGCCGGAACTTTCATATCACAGAGGCAACCTCTCCCAAAACTAGAAACACACATTTCTGTTGGAGAGAAAACATGTGTTCCCACCGGGAATCAAACCGCTGTTTGGAAGGCGGACGCGCACCCAGTTGATTCAACGAGAATTCAAAATGAGGATAATCTTGTTGGCGCAGTGAGCTAATTCAAATTTTTTGGGGTTATGGGTTCGATTCTTGGTTGTAAATGTGTGTACAGTATTTTCTTCATCATCAGCCTATTTTTGTCCACTGCTGGACATAGGCCTCTCCTAATTAACGCCACTGAGCTCGCTCTTCGGCTCTTCTCATCCAGTTTCTGCCGGCCTCCTTTCGCAGGTCGTCGCTCCACCTGGCCGACGGGCGTCCTGTGCTACGTTTGCCGAGTCGCGGTCTCCACTCAAGTATTCGTCTACTCCAGCGGTTATCCACCCTTCTAGAGACGTGGCCAGTATTTTCTTAGAGTTCAATAAAGACCGGTCATGGTAATGTCACTGACAAGCCAATTTAATTTTATTTTACCTTTGAAATGAAATAAATGCACGAAGCATGAGATTAATATGTATATACTATGAGATTTAGTCATGGATAAATAAATAATTTTTTCTCTTCTCTGTGCACTTTGATGCCAGGTTATTACCAAATACTACAGAGAAGAGTTTTTCATAAAATAAATTAAGGTTATACCTATATTAAAAGTAGGTAAAAAATAATATATCTAATTAACTTTTTATTTTGTCGGTGTAGTTTTAAGACAACTATATTGAGTAATTTGGTGTTGGGATAATAGGGCTGGATTAATTTTATAAATCTATCCCCAGCCAAGGGCTCATTTGTTTTATTGTTAAGCAACACCCTATTTTTTTTAAGAAACGTCAAATTATAACACTTCAAAATAGAGATAAATTCACGAAACTTTAATATCGACCGAATGCTCAAAAGTACTTCTACAAAAGAAATGTTTATATTAGGTGCATATCAATATTTAACAGCGTACCTAATGAAATCAAAACATAAATTTAAAAATACTTTGACTAGCTAGCTTCTTAGGCATCATTCCTATAGTGTTAAGGAGTTCAAAATTTTTTGTTAATCTATAGACTAGATAATATAATACCTAGGTATTATATTATCTAGTTACATTGGAAATCGTCATTTGCACGTCGGCTTGACTGAATATATTGTGTCACTACTTACATTAACATCTTATTTACATGGCAAATAAACGATTTGATTGGTTGATTTATGTATTACATAAATGAAAACTTTTCGGGACTCCTGATAGGCCCCAACATAATTCTTTGAACCTAGTATGGGCTGAAAGTGTGAATGTGTTAGTTGTTACAATCACAGTTTTTTTCTTTTTTGAGTAATTTAGCTTACTTAATATTCTTGAACAATGACGTATATAACAGGTGTTAATATTTAAAACGTTATCTACACTTCAGGTCGTTTCTAGCCTTCGGTAACAGATAAATCCCGCTGTGCAATTATTTCGGTGGATTTAGAACAATGGAAATAATTCGTAGAAACAAGAGCAACTCAAGCCCGTGGCAAAACTCGACGCCAGACGAAATTGAGATCTTTTTATATCTCAGACGAAATACCGAGAGCTCTAAAATTATTTTTAAAAACTTTTTTTATAGCAATGATGTAGTATTGCCAGTACTAAGCCGTAATAATGCTAGGATAATAGCATATTAACGCAGGGAAAGATGACACAATTAAGACACATTTTGTTTCATATAACTAACTGCCATACATATTTTCCCGCGTTAATCAAGATTAAAAGTATACATTAAGTATGTATTAAGTATGTATGTTAGTCTAGACTTGAGACTATCTACATACCAAATTTTATAAGAATCTGTCCAGTTGCATTATATTAATCACACGCTTATACGCAAACTTATGTCGTAACATCAGTGTGATTATAATACGACACGATTACGAAATATATGTGTCGTAATACGTTAACAATATTGCAAGACGACATTGTCGTCCCCTTGCCTGACGAGGGATAAAATATCGTACAAACATGATTACGACGTGCCAATACTTTTCTAATCATGGCGTACGCTGAGCTAATCTCGAAACTGTTAGTATGTACTACGTAGTATGAGTTCGTATTCTTTTATAAGGAAAAATGGTAGTAATAACTAAGTGAATATAATATAATTAAACAACATTTTAGTATGTAATTATATTCTACTTGATATAATAATGCTATTAGTCACGGATTTGAAAAATTTTTTTCAGGTACATGGCTGAGTGTAATTTTCTGCATTACTTAATAGTCCTCATATTAATCAACTTCAATTGATATTGTTTTACCGTATGATCGCTTCTTTGTCATTTTTATAGTCGTGCCTATTAAATTTTTGTATGTTATAAACATGATTATTGCAGGTATACCTGCATAATATGTATAAACATCCTAGATAAAAACTACCTTTTTTCGCTACTTAGGCAAATATTTGACCACTGAAATAGTGTCACCTGATCGATACCGATGATGTGCCCACAAATGTATCATGCTTGCCCAGAATATACCCATTGACTCTTGAAGACTACCAGATTATACTATTCAGGGAACAAAGTCGCGGACAATAAGTTCCACTTCTTCGCTTGAACTGGAGGTATGTCAACCGTATATGGATGATAATGGCAAGAATTTGTCCACGACTCTCCCACATCGCGTATAGTTATTACACATGATTCCTGGATTCTATTACCTACTCATTTACCAAACAAAATACATTGTGTATATTAGGGGAATTATACGGTATTTTCTCGCTAAAACTGTTCTTGTTTACCTCGTCATTTTTATACTGTGTGGTCGGACCGTTTAACCTACAGCCTGTTACAAACGAGTAAAAGAAACCAGGCTTTGGTCACTGATTATTGCCGCCCACAACCGCTTGTTTGTTTTTACATTTTTCGGTCTTGTTTGACATTTTCATTATTGCTCGATCCCTCGACGTTTTTCCGATGGCTGAGCACAAATAGCCAAATGAAATTGAGGTATTTTCTTGTTATTTTTAATGCCCACCTTTTTCCTGGGAATTTTTGAATTTAAAGTTCACCGGTTCAGCTGATGAAAATTTTAAAAAAAATTTAATTAAGCAATGCCATTCAATGTTTAATGGAATTTAAAAAATGGTTTTCATTTTGGTCTCAAATAATAGTTATTCGTTGCATATGACGATGTTTGATTTTGTAAATTTTTCATCAGATGAACCGACGAACTTTAAATTCTTGCACGTGGCAATGTTGCCAGTACGTTACCAACTTACAGAGATTTGTTAGATTAAGTTTTGTTTGTATTTATTGTTTATTGTAGTCATTGGAAATTGAGTCATATTTTCTGTTATACAACAAATTGATTCATATATCATATATTGTCTTCATTTATTGTTATACGTTTTCAAAGAAAAATCATGTTAAGTAGTAAGTACGTATTACATTAAACATCCTGTTTGTAAATATTCGATGTGAAAAGAGGTACAGTTGAAAATCAGCGCACCACTTTGGTGGTTGATTTTTGCTGTATTGTATCTATTTTTGACGACAAAGTTGGCGCAGTGGACAGATCTCCGCCCTCTGCGCCGTGGGTCCTGGATTCGATTCCAGGCAGGAGCAAAAATTTCTACCCTACAGAAATTTGTGCTTCTGTCTTTGAAATAACTACAAACATAATAAAAGATGTGCCTTGAGACTTTCAAAACTCATTAGCCACATTATTAATTTGTCATTTTTACATGGTCACTTTCCCAAGCGAAAAAAATGTATTCTGAAACCTTTACATAAAAAAGGAGATAAAAAGAATGTAACAGGCCAATCATGTTAATACCGATTTTGTCCAAAGTTTTTGAAAAGGCCATGTCTGATAGAATCGATAAGTTCTTTACAAAACATAAACAAAACATATGCCTGGATAACATATGCCTGGATCAATTTGGCTTTCGAAAAAAGAGTTCAACGACCCTAGCCTGCTTTAATTTAGTAAAATCAATAACAGAGAGTCTCTCAAATAAAATTCCTGCAGTGTCAATATTTTTAGATATGACTAAAGCCTTTAATTGCGTGGATCACACAAAATTATTGGCTAAACTCGAACTCTATGGGATAAGGGGCCAAGCTCACAACTGGCTAAAAAGCTATTTAGAGGGACGCCAACAGTGTACTGAAATATTGAAATTAAGTGATGATAGTAGACATCCCACAAAATTGAAGCATAGGTCGGCATACAGGACAAATGAATATGGAGTCCCCCAAGGGTTTTGGGTCCGCTTTTGTTTTTAACCTACATTAATGACTTACCGAAAGCAACTAAGGAACAATGCATATTATTTGCTGATGATACCACTTTGGTGATAAAAGCTGACAATAAAAGTAATCTTTCATATCAAATAAGTAAATGTTTAAATGATATTATTGAATGGCCTACTAATAACAACTTGGAGATCAATATGAAAAAAACCAAATTAATTAAATTTTTGACGTATCGAGCAAAACCGATGATATTAGACATAACATTTGAAAATTAGGTTATAGAGCAAGTAGAATCTACTGTATTTTTGGGTCTATGTGTAGATAAGAATCTAAATTGGAAATGTGACATAGATAAGGTGTGTTCTAAAATAGATAGTTTTGTATTCGCAATACGGCGGCTAAGGCAAACAGTTTCACAAGAAGCAGCACTTACAGCCTACCATGGATATGCAGCTTCAGTGCTAGGGTATGGTTTGATTTTGTGGGGCAATTCGGTCTTTCAGACAAAAGCATTTATTGCACAAAAAAAATGTATTCGAGCGATTTGTAATGCGTGGTACACAGATAGTTGTAAGCCTCTTTTTAAGATGTTAAGAATCTTACCTTTACCCTCTATGTATATTAAACACATTTGTTTATTTGTCAAGAACAATGCAAAATATTTTAAAAAACATTTAGATGTACTAACTAAACTAACAAAACATAAAAATAGACTTTTTCTTCCAAAATGTAATCTAAATATTTATAGCAAAAATGTATTTTGTATGGCAAATAAAATTTTTAATAAATTGCCAATGACATTAAAAGGTTTAGAATCGAATCAATTTAGAATTAAATTAAATGATTGGTTACTCGAACGCAGCTTTTATAGCATAGATCAATATTTGACATACAAAAACATTTGACATTATAAAAAAAATGATTTTGCGATTGTGATGGAGTAGTATTGTGTGATTGTGATGCTTCTATTTTTTGTTTTTTTTTTTGGTAAATTATATTTAGTGGAATGAAATAAGATTTTAGTAATTAGTAGATTAATTGAATGTATAAAGATTTGCACGCCTGCAAAGGCAGAGTAAGAGGAAAATGAATAATTACGCTGTCATCTGTTGTACAACCTTACTTTTGCAAATAAACTTATTATTATTGAACCACCGAATTTCTTGCCAGGTTCTTCTCGAGATGGGTATAATTTTGCAAATCTGGCAGTAGAATGAGTGCCTCTTTGGGGCCCATGTGAATAAACGATTTTGATTTGATTTGATTTGAACTTAGTGTCAGGCTGTGAATGTGAATGCGTTTGTTTGTTTTTAGATACATTAAATTTTTTACATCTATTATTTTAATCACATTTTATTTTGTTCAATAAACTCCATCCTTTCCCACACTGTTTGTGTAAACTGTTAAAAATGTGACACGTCGAGCTGCAATAATACCAGTTAAAATACATTTTACCAAAACAAATAGAGTTTTGAATACTTAAGCCGTCCAGTGTTATTACTGGTGTCAGTCCTCGCTTCCGACGAGCACCGACTATTAACAACAAATTACAATGACCGTCTCGTACGGGCACCGCCTGCAGTTAAGCAGCTTACCAAGTTTTTGCTCCTACATTTCGGCATGCAAAGACTGCCAATATAGGAGGATATTTTCGAAGCGCTCACAAAAGGAAGAAAATTAAATTCGCAATATCGAGAGCGCTCAGATTGCAATTATACCCCGTTCCCGGTAAGGGCGTGATCCCGAACCTCTCCACAGCAACGAAGAAACGTTTTAAGTGAGATTCAGTGATTCAATGGAAACCTTTCAAACTTCTCTTTGATATCGCATCAATGCAAGTTTTATTGTGTGAGTGTTACCGGTTATTGAGAGGTGGTTCCGGAGAGAAATCGTTAGAAGAACAATAACAAGAATGAAATTTACATATAAGCTTATTTATGTTTGCTAAAATAATTAATTCATCTTTATTATTATATACCAATTTTTACTATAACTAAAGGATGTTGGTCAAGATATAATAGTGTTAGTGTTCATGGTCATTGATCGAGCGAAGCGAAGATCTCTAAGTTGACTTGGAAATACATTAATTACACGATTAAGTCATTCAGCACTTTGTCCGTCCGTCCGTCAGTCTGTCAGAGGCATCGAGCGTATAAACCATATAAGCGAATGACTTCAAATTCTTGTAGAATATATAAAACTACGGCCCAAAGCCAGAAATGATATATAAAATTATATACATGAAAATTTATAGGGGGTTACCATATACATGTAAGTGGGGAGCAAAATATTTTTATTTTTTATCTACCTTTGTGAGGTATCATTGAAAAGAGCTTGTAGACTAAGAAACCGGTTCGAAAAAATATCTATGTTGGAAAATAACGATTTGGTAGGCCGGCAAAGTCATTGTTTTAGACACAGATAGACAAGTCATTATCTATCTCAAAATTGGCTTTACACTGAACGCTTAAACTTATGTATAATATCCGTTATAGCCTGTACTTGAACAACAAATACAGAAATCAAACAATTATTATATAGAAAAAAAGTTATAAGCAAGTAACTTAAAAAGATTTTCTCTATGAGGCAAAATGTAGGCGCGAGATCTCAGTTCGGCGCGAACGACTAGTGTATATAAGTGTGAATGCGTTTATAATCAATAAATAAACCAAATAAAATCACATCTTTTCGTATATTAATTATCTAGAGATAGGATCTTTAGATAATTATATATAATTAACGTACGAAAAGCAATTAAAACAAATACATTAAAGTTAGTAAAATATTCATACGTAAATATTCTACAAGTATAAAAGTTACATTCTTTACAGTTTGCACAAACATCGTGGGGAAGGATGAACTATATCAAACAAAATTCAATTGTGTAAATAATTTCGATAATAGATATAATAGGAACGCTTTAAGTAATTATGCCAAAAAAAGGTAAAAAAATATCCCACTATACTCGAAAATAGCTACACTAATATTCGGCTAGAATAAATCTAATACTCCACTTTAAATAAATACTCTCCAGATAGCTTTAAATATCAGAATAAAAGTTGGTTATAACATTTGTGAGCTATGAAGTGACAGATTTACAGATACGAACATACAGTATATGCACAAGAGTGTCAAACTTATAACACCATTCCTTTTAGGGACATGTTTTTATTATAAATATTCCCACTACAAAATATGTTACTATTTAATAAATAAAAAGTAGCATCGTGGTAACACAGGTCCATCTACAAAATTTATATTTACCTCTTATGATCTGTTTTATTTTAAACCAAAAACCAGCCTTCAATAACAAATTTCAAGAAATTTCCAACCAATTTCTTTACCAACCACACACAAAAAGCTAAATTAAAATAAATTAATTTAAATAAGTTAACGCACGCCGGATACTTCAAACGTACTTACACATTAAAATAATTATATAGCAAAATTCAGTCAAACTGAAAACCTCCTTTTTTTTGAAGAAGTAAAAAACTATTTTAAAGTACTATACATTAATAAGTACTTATTTTATAAGCAAAAAATATTAAACAAAACAATTGGACAAATCAATAGTCAATAAGTAGTCAGGAAACATTGAATGCTACTTAAAAAACTTACGTCGCCTCGGGCGATATGCAGAGGGATCTCGAAAATCCTCCGCTATCCGTTGGCACTTCAACAAACTTCAAAAAGGTTCGGTTCTTTTCACGGAATCGCTTATAAGCTGACGCCTCGGCTCACGCGAGCCGCTCGTGTTTTATGGTGTTAAAATATGCTGTGAATTAATTTCGAATCGCTCGAGCGGTCGGAGGGCTAGGGCGGAAGGCACGCTGCACTGGGCGGGCGACGCGCAGGGCGGCTGGGCGGTGACTGGCGTCCTCACACTCGCAGGCTTCGCGCTCGACGCTTCGGAGGACGAAGCCTCGCCCGGATCTCTTCCTGTTGATCGTGTAGGCGACAGGTGATCTGAGCTTTTTAATCACTATTTTGTGTTTACAACTTGATCATTATCTCAACAAACAACTTACTTGATCATTTTGCTAACTAAGAATAATGACGCTTTTTCAGTTTCACTCCTGTTGCGTAGACTTGCTACGGAAACTATCAAATGAACTAAAGCTAAGTTACACTTATCCATTTCAAACAAAGCAAGTTTTAAAGGTAAATAAAAATTAAGGTAGCTTTAGTTACTTTAGTTTATTAATATTTTAGATTTGGATATCCAAAGGAGTACGTGAATACAGGTTACCTAACTTAACATTAACAAGACGCTCATCTGCACTCGGTGCTCTACCGACCAAAGATCAAGGCTCCGGTAGCCATAAACTTGGATTTCAGAAGAACGTTAATGTCATCGTACGTTAGTGTCAAGTAAGTAAATAATCTCTTCTTTATTCGCTCTTCTTCCAGGAAGAGTACATGTAGTACCGAAATTACTTAGTGGGAGGAGGGGAAAAAAGATAATGATATGTGGGGTATATTTTTAACAGTATATGCATAGATAAGTTGCATGTAGCTCGCTACATTCTGCGTCATCTGTAAACTCCAGCGGAGCAGCACATCGTCGTGGACGGTAAGTAGGGATTCGAGCGGTAACTTAATTACTTTCCACGAAACTTTCTTGCTGTAATTTATTCCTAAACGAGTAGCCGTTCGAACAGTGATTAGCAAACTTTAGCGCCGCACTGTCCGCCGTCGCATCGTTTTGCCTGTTATACAAAAAAGGGCTTGTTACGTTTTAATAGAACGCAACAATGGTTTTTTTTAGACCAAACGAAGTTAGGTCTCCAAGTTGAATTCAGTGGCACTATGTCCGAGCGTCCGTACGTCCATCATATGGTCTAAAGTCTAAACCATACACGCGCATAACTCAGATTCAGATTCTTTATTTACCTTGATAATAACAGTGATCGTTATTCTAGGCATGTCACATTACAATTTAATAATTACTAAATAACAAGCGATACTTTAATAAAGAATATGATAACTTTAAACTATCAGAGAATATGTGAAGCTGTGGTCCTCATCGAGATAGGAAACAAGGGTGGTCCTAAGCGAAAAATGTCAATTAAAATCGTATGAACGACCCAGCTGGCGCAGTGGACAGGTCTTCGCCCTCTGCGCCGTGGGTCCTGGGTTCGATTCCCGGCAAGAGCACAAATTCCTTCCCAAGAGATATTTGTGCCTCTGGTTCTGGGTGTATTTGTGTGTGTGATATGTAAATGTTTCCGGCCCCACGATACAAGTCTTTGAACTTAGTGTGGGGCTGCGAGTGTTAATGCGTTTGTTTGTTTTTTTTTAATGCAAATACTAAGGTGAACCCATACATGTAAGTAGGATTTAGATTGGGTTTATTAGGCAAAATGTAGGCGTAACGTTAGAGCTATTAGTTATAATAATATTATTGTTAAAAAATTTACAATCCTTGTTTATATCATCATTTTATAAAATATTGATCTGTTTTACGAAGATATATAAACTCCAGCTGTTCGAAATCCCCAATTTGTCGATGTTTTTAAAATGTGTGGGTGTTAATATTTCGGTCTATAAAAGTTAACGTTTGGTTGCCAGGCTTCAACATCACAATGGTTAACAAATTAAATTTTCAATGAAAAGTTTAACATCATTCTATATATAACGCATTTCTGCAACTAAGATACACACTTTTGCCGTTGATCGTAAGGAAAACATTAAAAGCCGGAAATAGAAGTAGTTGTTTACAATAGTCTAGGAAAACATAAGTTCTTGTTTATCGGGACGCGCACTGATAAACTTGTAAACTTTCGGTGAAACAAGCTATATATTCGGAACTTTCAAAGAGGGCCCACTCGTGGCGAAGCGTGGTTGATCTAGTGTGATTATTTTCTCTTTGATGGTATAATCGATATTGCAAGACAATATCGATTATACTATACTTATATCCGTTACTTTGTGAGACGGAACCACAACTGAGCCACAGAATTAGGATAGATAATGACAAGTCTTGAGTCTTTTCACGTGATTTTTTCCCCTTCTTTTCTCTGTGTGTCCTCTTCTTCGCCGTACGCGGAGGACCTTCCTTCACCGCTGCATAATTTCTCATCTAAATTTGCGAGTTAAGCTGTATTATGTTCATTAATTAATAGCACTCTCAATGTTATTTGTCATCTTTATTAGTATGATGGGCGATGGGCGTGTCCTTCCTACGTACCTACTTGTGTCAAGTAATGTTCTACAAGTCGCAACAAATGAAACCCACCGTATAAATTATTGTGATCAATTCTCACTCAACACTCATCACTAGCCGAATTGTTATCGAAATCCAATATTAACTGAATCGTAAACTCAATTAGTCAACTAATCGCCTGAAGATCTGCACTTTATCCTTTCGGATCGATTACTGATTCCCGTTTTAGCATCAATCGAGCTTCGACTGAATAAAACTTAAGAATTTCTTATTCAAAACATCCCTTGAAGGTGGCACGAGGCATGCCAATGTGAACATTTAATGATATCATTAACGAGCGCGACGATTCGTTATATACCCTCTATTTTAATGCTACAAAATGTAATCAAACGTTATACGACTTTATTATATAGATATATGATCAGCATGAATTCCATCAAATTGAAAGCTTGACCTTATTAGTTTTCATTTCAAAATAACGTTGAACATAGCCTAAACTGTCATAATAATGCAAAGTTCCGAATATCTCTGTCAAGTCGGAACTCCGCAGGACGTGGGTAGACAGATTTCCCATTAGACAGCCGTTCTGATTGTCTTTCACAACCATTAGGGGCGCTTTGATGTAGCCATTATCTCTGTAAATTAACTACGCCTATAAAATCTACATTTATTGCTAAGATTTTACGTTACTACAATGTCAAACGTAACGACAGATGATAATTTATCGCAATAAATGTTAATGGACAGTGTACATAAATAAGGTTGCAGCATGGCTTTGTATATTCAGCGGTAAAAGCGCTTATTGGATTTTATCAGTGATCAAACAAGATAGGTACAAGTGACGTGCTGATAATCAGACTAACATGATCGATATCGCTGCTGAACAAGTGTTGGAACAGAGAGTACTGCGAGGGGAATGAACTTTGTAACTCCTGGGCGTCCTCTTTGCCCTAAAAGCTCCTAAAAGTGAAAACTAGAGAAATGCATTACGCTTTATTTGAATAAGAAAATGATAAAGTGGTACAATTTATTAATGTCAAAAGTGAAGGGTAGGGCTTAAGCGGCTAAGTTACGATGTCGAAGAGCGTACTTTGTTTATAGTAGTCCAAGTTTCGTTTACTTCACTGGTCATTTTAGTGAAAGATGAAATTCAAGTTCATCAATTAATTTAATTAATTTAGTTTACACCAAATAATTTTGTAATGATTACTAAATAATTGAAGTAAACGAGCAATTCTTGTATATACACAAGAATTATATATATTACACACACATATATATATATATATATATATATATATATATATATATATATATATATATATATATGTGTGTGTGTGTGTAATCAGGATCTCGGAAACGGCTCCAACGTTTTTCATGAAAGTTACAGATTATAGCCCAGTCATATTAGGGCTTTCACCTCGGAATGAAAGATAATAAGCTGCAAATTGGTATGAACCTTTGTTTTGTCATTCTAAATGTTGTCTCAAAAGTCACAATCGTTATCGTGTCCGCGTCTCAAGATATTCAAGGTCAAAGGTCACAAAAATCGGTTTTTCGCGAATATCTGGCTTCCTATCGGTTAAATGAGATTTGCATTTATTATAAAAGTTGTAGGCTATAAAATTCCCTACAACTTTTGTTCAAACTTTTTTTTCATACGACCAACCGTTTTGAAGGTAGAGCGCGAAGAGTGCACATCGTACAGTCATATACGGCCTAATGCAAGGTCAAGCGTGAGTTATGGTTATCAGTACGTTATAAAGTCAATTATTTACTTAGAAATTATAATTATTAAACAATGCCCATTATTTATGTAATAACTATTAATTATTTATATTTAATTAAAGTAAGTAACTTGATTATTTATATATAATTATTCATATTTAACTATTTAAGTATAAAATATTATTAATTCTGGATTATATATTTTAGTTTTATTTTAAGTTAAAATGATAGTAAGAGTATATATTTTACACATATTTTTATTTATTATTAAATGCAGCATAATATACATTTATCAAAATGTGAGTTCAAATATCAAAAGTATCTTTGTTGATTTTAATTGTAATGAAATTGGAAATGGAAGCTAATTATCTTCTTCTTCTTCGTCGTCTTCTTCTTCTTGTCGCTCAAAAATGTTCGATTCATTGTCATCATCCTCATTATCTGTCATGTTCATCTCCAAACCTTCCAGAATATCGGGATCATATGTATTTTCTTCATCGGGATTACTTGGATACAGTGAAGCGTTGAGGCAAGCTTGTCCGTTGCACTGGCCGCAAGCTAAAGAACATTGTAGCCCTGATTTTCTGCATCTTCTGCAAGTTTCTTATCACATATAAAACACAAATCAGCCATAGCTCTTAAAACCGTACGTCCGTAGTTGCAACGGTACAATTTCAAACTAACGAATAATCTTGACTCATACAAAGTGGAGAGAGTGGCCTTGAATACTATAGAACATCTGTCCCGGCAATGAATAGAAAAGGGCATAGGGTAGGGACAAGTATTTCCAGGTATATAAGTATTGAGAAATTGACGCGTTTTAAAGAAAAGATATATAATGTCGTGTTAACTTAAAATAAAACTAAAATATATAATCCAGAATTAATAATATTTTATACTTAAATAGTTAAATATGAATAATTATATATAAATAATCAAGTTACTTACTTTAATTAAATATAAATAATTAATAGTTAGTACATAAATAATAGGCATTGTTTAATAATTATAATTTCCAAGTAAATAATTGACTTTATAACGTACTGATAACCATAACTCACGCTTGACCTTGCATTAGGCCGTATATGACTGTACGATGTGCACTCTTCGCGCTCTACCTTCAAAACGGTTGGTCGTATGAAAAAAAAGTTTAAACAAAAGTTGTAGGGAATTTTATAGCCTACAACTTTTATAATAAATGCAAATCTCATTTAACCGATAGGAAGCCAGATATTCGCGAAAAACCGATTTTTGTGACCTTTGACCTTGAATATCTTGAGACGCGGACACGATAACGATTGTGACTTTTGAGACAACATTTAGAATGACAAAACAAAGGTTCATACCAATTTGCAGCTTATTATCTTTCATTCCGAGGTTGACCCCTTTTTTTACCTAATATGACTGGGCTATTAGGGGTTTTTCGGCCCATGGAATCGATTTATCAACGTTCCAGGTCCGAGAAATGCTCAGTTCCCAAACTGCATTTGAAAAACCGGGTTTAAGAAACTATCAGCGCTATCTATTACGCTGATAGTTTCTTAAACCAGCCATCTATTACGCCATGACCGATGTAAAAAACTGTTTCTACTCGACACTAGATGGAGCTTTCTGAGGCTACAAATTCAAACACATTCTACCAAAAACAAAAAACCGAGCAAAGCTCGGCCATCCGGATATTAGTACTATAATGTTAGTAACAGCAACGAGGCATTTTTTTAACATATTATACCTACGAATTATTTAGATAAGTTAGACATATTAAATACACTCGGTTACCCTGGTTACACTGAATTACCACTGGGAAAGTTCAAATCTGTAATAAAACGGGCATTAATTAAGAAAGCCTACTATAAAACCACAGACTATATTAATGACAAGGATGCATGGAGGCAAACTGCACAGGCTCTTTCTAGCGACTACCATAATAACACCTAGGTTAAAAAACTTATGTATTAGAGATTAAGAATGTTTAAAAAAAAAAAAATGATTGAAAAAAATATGCGCCGCCGAGTTTCTTGCCAGGTTCTTCTCGAGATGGCTGTAATTTTGCGAATCTGGCAATAGATTCATTAACTTTCATGAGTGCCTCTTCGGGGCCCATGTGAATAAACGATTTTGATTTTGATTTTGATTGACCCGATAGCAGATATGTAATATATCGACAGTAGCTGATATGACTTGTTTGTCGATGTTTTTGTAGTTAACAGCTTTATTACTCATTTATGCAGCGCCGTTATCGTAGTAGATAGCTACGTAATGAATACACGATGAACATTGGAATAATTCCTAGAGCTCATATAAATTTTATTGTTTACCTACACTGCTGTTACTTCATCATTAATCTTAGCAGCTCATTACGTTCCTACTGAGGGAAACAGGTAGCGATTATAATAATATGCCTAAATTCGAAAACGATAGACTTCAATCGGATAGCTGCAAAGTATTATCCACGTTTGATAAATGCAGCTCGTTCATAATGCAGCTTTGTTTGTATATACTCACACCGATACTTTCCAGCGTCGAGGTGTGAACCCGTCGAGGTTACTGCGGAGTCACAAATGCAAGGACCGTCTTGTGACTCCAACTCATAAATTGAGTAAGGAAAGATACGTGTATAAATTGGGACCGTCAGTATATAATAGGCTACCCGAAATCTTGCCTAATGCACCTACCAATGGCAGCTTTAAAGTAAAAATAAAAAAATGGCTACTAGAACATACTTTCTATAGCATCCATGAATTTTATAAATTGCATGAAACATAGGTAAGCCTATCTAGGTTGGAGGGTTACAGTTTTGGAATTGGTATTGTAATATTTATTAAAAATTATAATTTTTATTTTTAAAATTTAACCATTACGAGTAATATTTATGAATAAACTATTTGTATTCATATCCATCCGCACAAAAGTAGCCTAATATTCTATTCTATAGAGTCTACACTTTTATATGTATCCAACAACACAAGACTTCAAAATTAGTGTAGAGCAGTTAGTGTGAATAATATATATTAATATATATATCTCATAGCAATGACACAAAAAATCGCTAAGTTCCTAATTAGAAACTGTATAATTATTTTTTATTAGAAATGCACGTTGGTGTTCTTGGTGGCGGCAGTTGCCTAATAAGCAGCGGGTATTGGGGTCGATTCTTGGTAGAAACACAAGTTTTTTCCCAAGAGAAATTTGTGATTCTAGTTTTGGGTGTGATTGGGTATTTGATATGAATGTTTTCGGCACCTAGGGCAAAAGCTATACAAGTCTTTAAAACTATGAGATGATATGAGTGTAAAAGTGTGTTTATTAGAGATTTCATCAGGAGCGAATTTGTTCTCAATATTTCTAAAAATACATTTCGATTGATAGACTAGCGAAAGGTTGACAATGGTGAGTGCAGGTAGTAGGCTTATAACGGGAACTGGCTTTTAAAGATAGCTGCCGAACACATAGATGCTAGAGGCAACAGATTTTTTTAAATGATGGTATTTTTTTTTATAACAAGTTAACTGTACACCGTCCGTAAGCTGTACCATTTTACAAACTTCTTACAAGCTTTTATTTAACTTGCAATGTATGTATGTTCTAGAATCTTGCAACTCAATTTTGAACAGATCTTCAACCGATTGAGCTGAAATTTTGTATTCACGTTTAGTTTGGATGACAATGCACGTTTGGTTAGGGCTTGCTGAGAATAACTCGAAAAATAAAGTGACGTCACTTAAAATGCAATATGGCAAACTTCTAAAAGCTTGTTTTTAAAAAAGTTTTTAATAAGTAACTTATCTCTACTATAAACCGCGACAACCTGCTCCCATATTACCTATCTCTTTTGCGAATGGTATCAATTCGAAATCGACAAAACTTCTAAGAAATAAGGTTTACATATAGTTTACATTCAAATAGAAATCGTTCACAATAAAGATAGGTAATAAGGGGACTGACTAGGGCCGAAATCCAATGAGATATCATATTTTCAAGACGCTTTATATTTTTTCAAAATTTAATCTTTACTAGTTAATATATGCTTTTGGAAAATTAATTTCCACCTATAAATGCGACGGATTTTTTATACATTCGCTCATTTTGATATCTCTAAGTATGATGAAAATTTAAATAAAAATATTTTCATAATTATTTTTATATTCCTTTTGTTTAACTAAATAGTATTATCTACACAAATTTGTGTTATGTATGTACTTATACATATGTCCATAATATAACTATATTATGAACATACGATACATTACAATTAAGTATTTTTTTAATGCACCAGTTTAAGGTCTACAAAATCGCTTCTTTCGAAGGATCAAACATAAGGACATTCACAACTGTCATTCGTTTATATTCGTAATATGACACTATTTCTTTATACATTAAAGCAACCTATAGAGTACAACATTATTAAACGCAAGCAAAGCTTTATAAAAACCAACTTCACCGCTTTATCTTCGGAACAGTGATCAGATTTGATGTACTAATCACGCATTATTGACGATATCTCAAGATGACTTTCACTGATTCACTGATCAGTAAGATCAGATCTTGATCAAATTTAAATGGGACAAATTGGAGAACAAACTCTTTAAAACAAAAAAATAATCGAAATCGGTTCACGTGGAACAAAGAAATGAAGTAACAAAGATTAAAAAAAATACATTCTACTTGAGTACCTCCTCCTTTTTTGTTAAGTCGGTAGAAAATAACATCCGTCCTACTACCTTTTAAAAGCTACAAATTGATAGAATTGAATAGCTATAAAACGAATGGATCCAAGAACACAGAGCAAGGAGCGCCCAGGTGAGTGCCGTGGAGTCAGCTTGACCCATATTTTAAACCTATCGATCGTCCCCGCGTCCTAATGCACTCTCTACCTACGCTGCGTAAACAACCTTTTAGTAGGACTTTATGAGGACGACTTTGATTGGTTCTATCTACGGGCCAATTGCCTATATTTCCTAAATATAAGCTATGTCTTGTAGGTAACTTAGTTCTTTGCTGTACAAAGTTTTAGTTCATTTTTAGGAAATATAGGCAATTGGCCCGTAGATAGAACCTATCATTGTAATAACATCTTTGATTGGTTCTACTCTCTATATGCAATGACATTGCTACCATGCTTATATGTTTAGTCAAAAGGTTCGACTATACCAAACTCCGGTTAAGAACATAAAAGTCGTTTGACAGGGATAAGGCGATTAAAATTTTAGTTTTAGCTTATCTTGATGAAGGGGTCTTACAATACAATACAATACAAAACTCTTTATTGTATAACCAGGTTACAAAGTACTAAACAATTTTTAGAAATTATAGATTTTTAGTGGTAATACAATCGGCGGTTTTATCGAGTATAGCAATTTCTTCCAGGCAACCTTAGTATGGACATATATGTAACTGGAATGTGTTAGGTAGTGAACACTAGTACACAAGGAAAAATAAAAAATACAAGAACTTATCAAAACAATCACATACAAATACGCCTACATATAATCGAGTTGCAAAGAGGTTTGTCTATTTTTTTTTATTCAAAATAGGCAAACTTTTTACCACCATCTCATATAATGGTAATGTTATTTTCGTTGCTCGTATTTTTTCCTTTACTTGTGCTGTAAGAGCTCGCTTCATGCCAAAAAGTCATGATTCTAGATCAATTAACAGTAGGGTTCATCATAAACACTCATATTTGCAGAGTACCTACCACCATCTCAGGGTTTCAGCAAGGGGTTCCAAAGGAATACCCGCAAATACTCAATACTATCCGTAGATGGTGACTGTTAGCTTTTACATTCACAGACAAAATAACCAGTTAGACTACTAGTAGGTGATTCTACTCCGTCGTGAAAATAATATATTTTTTTTATTATCGACAGCCAAGCCTTTCACCACAATCTTACGTGATGGAAAGCGATGATGCAGCCGAAGATGTAGCATGCTTGCCTAAAAGGTACCTATTAACTCAGAATACAGAAAGAACCCTATTAAGTTGCCTTTTGAAGCATCAAGTCGGTAGATATGATTATTCGTACCGCAACTTTCGCCGATATCGCCCAATCACAACCAACACGCATCGGCCAATCACACATTTTCCCTCGCCTCGGTAGTGAATTGTGTTATGAATGCAATATAGCCTCACTATCAACTGGTTTTACAATCTTTGATAACTATTCACAATTTTATTGAGTTGATTCATCGTGCTAACATTGTTACAAATACACATATATAACAGCACACGTATACAACACAAAAAGGAAACTGCAAACTTGTCCTAACGCGATCGAATATAAGTTTCCAGATATTTAATTATTATGGAAAGAAATCAACTTTTAAGTGAGTTTGGGGCTAAATAAGTTGATAAAGAACATATTTTTATGGTATTTGTCTATTTAATAAGACGAAGATTAATAACTGAAAAAAACGCTCCGCTGAGTGTAAAACGATTGTATCTTTTTTTGGCTGGTCACTAATTTCAAAGACTTCTCGTATCTTGGGTGCCAAAAACATTAGTATCTCACACCCAAATCCAGGAGCACAAACATTAAATAAAAATGGAGAGGATGTTGAAAACAAGTCTGACCGATTACGCCAAAATAGTCGTTTCTTTCGAATATGTCGAATTACTCACAATCGGACGGTCTTGACTTACTCATACTTTGTCCTCTATGTGGGCAGTGAGTATCTATCGCGTTCTGTCTTGGGCTTTGCACTTAACTTCGAACCAAGTTATTTTTGTATCTTAGACTCCACCAATATAGAGCGCCTCTACGTCTGCTTTGGGCGCTCCCACTTCCTTTTGTCTTGTGGCATCCAGTCCAGTCTATGTTTATTTGAGGACCTTGCCAGGTTACTGTCCTTACGCAATGTGTGGTCAAATTAATTCAATGGGACTTGATATACAAAGCGTCCGAGGCGCGCATACAGGGGCTCTGTACGCGCGCCTCTGTCGCTTCGTATATTAAGTCCCTTAGTGTTTTGATGAAGCTAATTGGTTATTAGGGATACATGCATTATTATTCATCTCTGATAGTTTTACCACTAATGGTAAATAATGATGTGGTAAAAGATGGTAAATATGATATGTACTTAGCATATTCTTCATCTATTTGTTACATGATTTATCGTCGATCAATATTTATCATTAATCACACAATATTAACTTCCTATTTTTTTTAAATATTGTACATTTTTATTTAACAATAACAAGAATAAAGAATAAAGAAGAAGAATAAAGAATATAAATTTATTTGCATGAGCTACATCAATTACTAGTATAAGGAATAAATACAATGAAATTAAAAAAACTTAGAACTACCCTAATAATTAATGTGCACTCACACAAAATGGTCCCAACTCAGCATAATATCGAAGAAGGTAGTCACCCACCTATCTCCGACGCTGGTATTCTGTTGGAACCATTCTAGTGAGATCACGGCCCGCATACGGTGCATATAAGCAAATTTATGACAAAGTGGCCGCAAGTACAGATAAATCTAAAAACTGATAAAATATAAAGTATACATGAAATTTAAGCAAATAACAACATTGTATGAGAATATAAATAGAACATAGAATAACAGAAAAAACATGACAGTGTATAAAATGTGTAGGGAGAAAAACAACTAAAGAAAAGTAATATAACAGGTATGTAGGTATACAATTACTTTCTAAAACTTACTATTTTGAATTCTATAACGCGCTGGTGTCGTGCTTTAGGGTGGCTTGGTTCACCTGATGGTCGGTAAGGAATCTTTTTAATTTTAATCTAAAACCTAGAATACCTTGCAGGTTCCTTATCGGCGGCGGGATGTTATTCCAGCATTTGGATGCAGCATATCGGAAACTGCCACGAAAAGCTACTGTTTTATGAGGTTGTGATGATAGCTGCATCGCACACTGCTGGGAAGCTCGTAATCTCCGACTGTTAACCCATGACAACTTATCGTACAGATATACCGGACTTCTGTATTTTATAATTCCGAAAAGTAGGCAGGCTAAGTGAAGCTTCCGCCGATGCTTCATCTTCAAAATGGAGTGCTCATTGAGGAATGGTGTTACATGTGCCCTTAACGGAATGTCGAAACAGAATCGTGCGCACGCGTTCTGAACTCGCTGAATTAACGTTTGTGTACGGGCTAGCAATCGCGGCCCAATTACTGAGTCCATGTAATTCAATTTTGATAAGATTAGAGACTCAACAAGTTGGATACGGAGCTCTTCTTTTAAATAAGGTCTCATCTTATACAAAACCTTTAATTTGTAAAAACAATTTTGAATTGAGGTCGCGACATGCTTCTCGTATAGAATCAGCGCTTTGCACTCAGTTTTTCTACTCGGCATTGTATTTAGTTTAAAGAACTGTGTCGCTGGAACCGGTAACCTTCACAATGCATACACTCAGAACCAAAACCATACATTTCCTTAGGCGAGGTACTTTTGCTCCTTAGAGGAATAAAACTAAACAAGACCAAATTACAGACAAACATCCTGACGGTTCCGATCAAATAGCTCTCTGTGGCTGTGCGTACTTACTTGGGTATTCCGAGTCGAATGACGTTGCAAACCGCAAATTCCAATAAACATGTCGTATCGCTTTACCTTTATGAATAAATAAATGAGTCGTTATTTCCCGTTTGTCAATATAGTCACAATACAACGCTTCGTTAACGTCAGTCTGTCTGCTGCTTAGGTCCAGTCGTGTTAGTTTCTACTAAACTAAATAAACAAATGTGGCCAAGATGACAGCGGTGACAAATACCAGCGTTTTGATGGACGGCGTCAATGCTACTACAATCAAAAATGTGACATCGATTTTGATAGAAGGATCAACGACTATCCGAAGTGTTCTCAATTCGACAACCAATAATGTTACTTCTAGTACGGAAGAAGATCACTACGCCGTATATGAAGTCTTCAATATTGTTGAAATAATCATGACGTCTGTGGAGCTGATGGTGTGGATCATAGCAGCTATTAAGATGCCGCGCTGGAGAAGAAATTATAGAAACCAAATGTTAATGCAGTTAAGTGTAGCGCGATTCATAAAAAGATTTATATTTTCTTTACAGTTCTTGCAAGAGAACCATAAGTCGTCGATAAGTTGGCCTTACATAGACGAGGCACTTAATAGCTTAAAGATATATATTGATTTTGTTATTGTGATATTAGTTTTCTTCTTTATAAAGCATATGTATGACAGCTTGATTATAGTTGTAGTGAAAATGAGACAGACCAGTTTATATAAAATTTCCATTTGCTCGTGGCTATGTCCGGTGCCCATCAGTGCAGTATGGACTGCTGTTATAGTTTCCAAGGTTATTAAAGAATGGGTGGTCTACCTACTAATTTGTTGTATATTTAGATGGCCAATGATTTTGCTGGGAACCGTCCTGTATATAACTATATTATGGAGGGTAATGTTTGACAAAATAAGAAGATTCGCTAGAAGCCTAACAATTGTAACGTTTTTGATGTGTTTAGTAATTAATTTTTACCTGGTTTCAAAGGATGTAATAGCTTTGTGGTGTATCAAATGTTTTGGAACTCAACTGATCAGCTATGTGTCGGGAATCATCATGAATTTCCTAATACTGACGTTCTACATAATTTTAATTACCCTTGACTATAATCATTGTAATGAAACACCAAAGAAATTTAATTCTATAGTAAATTGTAGTTTGGCTGATACCTGTTGTAAAGTAACAAATTTAAACGAGTATGAAGACACGTGATGGATAATTAAACAGATGTATGCACAGCATAAACTACCTTGTAAATATAATTTACTACTAGGTACACCAAATGCATAGGTAGGCATAAACATATTTTGAGTTATGTATAAATAAGATTGTGGTAATTTATTAGATATTTAATAAATTATGTAATTTATATAGTATAGTAAATAAATTGTAAATGTCTACTTCTTTACGAGTTTTAATTGTCATAATATATTTTTTATGTTCAAGATATGCAAACGTTTGATCACTATCTCCTGCGAAATATTTGTTGTAGTTGTTGTAGCGACGTGCAATCTTTGATCTCTGTAAAGCTATTTACTTACATTAATGTATATAAAAAGCTTAAAGAAAGAAAGCTTTAGAAAGCCGTAAAGAAAGCTTTTAGTTTCAACGACTTGCCGGGGTTGTTAGTTTCTTTACTGAATAAGATTCTGATGTTTAGATGTCTTTTGAGTATAGTTTAAGTACATGCTCAAACTTTACAATTCCAGAATACTGTTATTTGTTGAGATTTTTAACCGACTTCAAAAAAGGAGGAGGTTCTATATTCGACTGTGGGTATTCTTTTTAAAAATCTATTTTCACCTATTTCTCCCCCATTTGTGGATCGATTCTCGAAATTCTTTTTTTGTTTGGTAGATGATACTTCAGAGGTAGTCCCATAAAAAATGTATCAAAATTGATTAAGCCAAAACCAAAATATAAGCGGTGAAGACGTTTTTTTTTAAGCTTTGCTTACGTTTCAATAATCAAATAACACGACCTGGAATACCAGACCTGTCAAATTGAAATCCAATGTTTGTTTTTCTACTTAGGCTGCATCGGACTAAATGGTGTCCAAATCATCCGCATAAATCTATTTAGCTTTTGTAGGAAGTTATTTACTAAAACTAATTACCTACTTATACTGTTTTCCGTATTTACTTAGCATGTAGAAAATCCTATTTGTACAGGAAAACGTATTATTCATCTCTTAGCAGGTTTGTATTGCGGTTATCATAGTACCTACTTACAAAACATCACAGACAAACTAGCGCATGCGCACAGTAAGCGCGTGATGTGCGATATTCGTACCTATTGAGTGTTATCGACTACACATCTACCTATACCTTATAAGTATGCCTATATAGCCGATTGTTGGACTTAGATAACTTTATTTTGAATTCATTACAAAGAACAACGGCGACACGTGACCCAGTTGAAAATAAATAAAAATAATCCCCGTTTATTAATATCATTGTGATTGTTTTTCATTAATATCATGCTGATTATTTCATAGAACTCGTATATTTTTAGAAGTAAGGATTCAAAAGCTATTTTTTTTAACAAGTAGCTTATTCAACTTAACACAGTGTCGTGAAATGAAACTCAATACTCTGCATTCCGTAGAAAATAGTATACTCTACCCAAGCTGCATTCTGCATTATGAATGGTACGTTCCATTACTGCACACACACACTATTTGTTATATATCTTGTTATATATAACAAATAGTGTGTTATTTGTTTTATGGTAATGTAACCAATTCTTACAAAAAAAAACGATATATATTGAAGCATATATATAGCAGCTAAAAATATAATTTAAAATACAGTTACTAGGTACATTTATAATTCAATAACTGACTTAAAAAGAATGAAACGTTGTCTTCTGTCAGCAGTGTAGCGACGGTCAAAGATAATGTTATCACTTCGTTTTAGCGTCGGTCACGTCACTTAAAACGGAGTGATTACATTCTCTTTAACCGGGCATATTCTTAAATAATGTTTCAATTGTTAAAACTGTTCTCCTACCTAAACGTGATATTGGCAGAATTATGGTGTATGAAAAAAAAACAACCGGTTGCACTCCAGGAGTGCCGGCAGAAGTGAAAACTCGCCGCTCGGTAGAAAAACAAGGGGGATATTACTTTCTCTCCTTCGTCTTACGAATTTTCGATCAGGTCACGTGTCTTGACGCGAGTTTAAAATTTTTTACCCATCCCAAAAAAAAGTGCACAACGCCGCTAAAGAAGTTTTCACTTCAAAAATATGATAATGCTGCAGTTGTGAGCCATCTCTTAGAACAAGAATTCTTTACAACTCCGACATCTCCAAATGTGATCATATTGACATTAGCATAGGCTAATTATAAGTAGGTACCTACACAAAGTAACCTTTATCAATTATTTTCTTCTTCCAACTTCTGCACAGTAAATACTATTTGTATATGAATGCTTATAAGCATATGTAATCATTGACTTGCCAAAAAGCTTGGGTCATATAATGTATTAATGTATGGGCCGGCGCCATTGCTCTTTTTTACCGACTTCCCAAAAAAGGAGGAGGTACTCAAGTCGACTGTATTTTTATTTATTTATTTTTTGTTACTTCATAACTTCTCTCCACGTGAGAAGATTTCGAATATTTTTTTTAGTTTGAAAGGTGTTGCTTTCTCATTGGTCCTATTCAAATTTGATCAAGATCTGATCAGTAGTTCTTGAAGTATCGTCAATAATTTTTGTGTACTATTTTAACGATGTTCTCGTTTAACCGACTTCAAAAGTTACCACATAACTTCTTTCGTTGTGAGCCGATTTTGATGATTATTTTTTTATTTGTAAGCTGGTGCTTTTCATGTGGTCCCATTCAAATTTGATCGAGATCTGATGTCTAGTTTTTGAGTTATCGTCAATAATGCGTGTTTAATATATTAAACCTGATCAAGGTTCCGAAGATAACGCAGTGAAGTCGGTTTTTTTAAAGCTTTGCTTGCGTTTAATTATTTTCACATCTCCCTATCTAATTAATAAATTATTATCAATTTATCGACATTCTTGTAATGTTGTAATAACTACTGTGTAGATAGTGCATTAGTACCCACTGTTGCTTTAAATTGCTACGCTTCCAAGAAACAAGCGAGTCCCACACAGGTAAGATTATCTGGGCTAAGTATATTTCTTAGTTAATTCTCTAGAATTTAATATATTTCCAGTGCAATTAAAACTTTTCATCTGGAACTAATCTCTAAGAGAGCTTTCTCTCCTTTTATTTCTTAAAATCCTTTACGGGAATAACCATGGTATGTTATTGTCGAAGATCTGACTTGAATTATTTTATCCACTTAGTTGATATCTAAGAATTTGTCAAATTGTAAGTAGTTCGGTTATCCGTCGCTGAGCATATGTACGTTCGTTTATGGTTTAGAGAGCGTGCGCGGGCTATATATGAGTTAATTTTTGTACCAATGTTGATGAAATTTGATATGGATGTAGTTGATACCCTGAATTAACACATATGCTCCTTTTTATCCCGTAATTCCTGCGTGTTATGGACTTACGCTACTATCAAACGTGAAACAATTATAGTTGACTATTATATCTCCAGTTCATTTGAAGCGTTTTGTTTATTATTCTTAATCCTTGATATATTGTGGGAGTCTTCAAGTCTAAAGTGAATAGTCGTCCGGAAAATCATGCTACATCTTCGGCCATATAATGAGCAAGTGAGAGATTGGTTAAAAAAGTTTACCTATATTAAATTTTTTTTTTATCGAGTAGTCTTCAAGCTTTAAATACTCGTATACCAGATATCAATCATCCGGGCAAGCATGCTACATCTTCGGCTGTATTTATCAAGTGAGATAGTGTTGAAATGCTTGCTTAAGTAGTATAAAAACATAAAAGCTTTTACACTCACAGCCCCACACTAAGTTTAATGACTTGTGTCGTAGGTGCCGGAAACATTCACATCACATACACAATCACTACCAGAACCAGAAACACAAATTTTCCTTGGGTAGAAAACTTGTGTTCCCGCCGGGAATCGGACCCGATACCCCTGCTTAGAAGGCGAACGCCACCCGACTAAGCCAACGAGCAGTTCAAAAGTATAATAAGTATTTTGTGTCCTAAAGCTAAGCCAACTGTGTCTTTGTTCTCCGGTCCTCCGCTCTGCCTCGACTACGAAGTACTTACCTCTTCTATGTTGATTTTAGTATCTCACTGACCTATCAAACTCAAGGTTATTGTCATGGCGTGCACAGATTTTAATAATGTGTGGATTATCTTTACTATTACTATTTCATCGAGGCCTCTACTTTGCCTTGGATGGTTCAGTACTTTGTCCGTGCGTCCGTCTGTTGTCTGTCAGACGTTAACTATACAAGCGAATATTTAAAATATCCCCGCAAATATGTATCGCCCAAAGTCTCGAATGGCTATAAAAATAATATAAAGGTGCATCTGTACAGGTAAGGGGTGAGCAAATTTTTGTTTATACCCATTTGTTGTATCGTTGAAATTAATTTTGCAAGTCCAAAACTGTTTTTTAAGATAATCTACATTGGAAAATGTTGTAGGACACCAAAGTCACTGTTTTTACACTTATTTTGTTCCGGTCTATCTCAAAAACGGATACACATTTAAATGTAACACTTATTATAATATCCGTTATATCATTTACTTGAACAACATATACATAAATCAAACAATTAACATTAAGAAAACAGTTAAGGCGTTATAGTCCGAGGCTATTATCCAGTTATATTATGTTTACATGTCACGTGTAAAAACATCCTTGCATACCTCTCGATTTACCGGAAACCTTGAAAGAAAACTACTATGTAAAAATTATCTTGTTGCGATGAAATTGTTAGTGGCTCATATTATAAATAATTATGAAGGTGCTACTTACTTAAAACACGTACTTAAATCTGATACTTACAACAATAAATCTAAAGAAATTAAATAAAATACTGCAAACATGCAGCTCGTCTCCGCTCAGCACGATAAAACAATTTTGTCTCATAATTTTATGATTACTACTGAAATAGAACAAAATAAAACTAACAATATATTTTAACTAATATATAAATTTAATTTAAGATCACAAAATAAACATGATATAGATTTACAATATGACTTTGTTACATTTAGAACGAGCTGGTAAAGTAACTCTTAGATCCGTTGTATAGGTTATATCGCCGTATAGCTCGTTGTTCAGTCATGGATGGGTGACCGTTTAGTGGGATTTTCAACTGAGTGTCACAGTGCTTTGGAGGGTACGTTTAGCTGTTGGTCCCCGTTTTATTCCTAAGTCATCATGACGGATAACTTCAGGTGGCCTATAAAATCCTGACGCAGGACAGCCGACTAGTCTATATGACAAGTAAGCAAACCGTATAGCATGTTATTATGATACAATTTCTTACTCGCACATTTATGTGGACGTAGAATGAGAACTCTTATTACACTTCCCCAAAATCTCACAGCGATCGGGATCGGATTCAAGAGTATTACGAAATCGGTCGTCACATGGAAATTTATTGATAAGCAAATATTGCATTGCATTATTAATTGAAACATCGGTCTTTTGCCGGTCCAATTTTTTGCAATGGTCCTTCTTAAAAAGGTTAATTACTCCAGTGTATCCCAATGTTATAAAAAATAATCTTCGTCCACACGTTTGCGCTGTCAAAATCAATTTGTATCTACTTTACAATACATGGTGTTGGCTCGTTCGTGACATCCTCATAAATTAAATAACTATAGAGTTTCAATTAGCAAAACTGCACCCCAATAGTTAACCGCACGTTGAACATGACGCATGGACTTATGATATGCCGAACGTAATAACCAAAGACGCATGTCGATACTGAAACCACATTATGTCAATATAGCTTTATTCAAATTAGCCCTATTCTAAACTTACCTATTCTACTGATAATTATGTTATTGTATTCTTGGGAATATAAAACTGATAATATAAATTTGAAACAGTAAAACGACTAATAAAAAATATGATTTATTTAACAAACATAAAACTTTCCCATAAATACAACCGTTACCCACGAAGACAGGCAGGCAATTAAAAACGACGGTTGGTTTTGGATGGATTAACAAGTTTATTTACAGAGGTGTTAGGAAAGACGGGGAACTCTAACTTGGTTACAAGGAATGTTTGAGATTTGGACGGAGAGTCGCTGCGAGCGCGGCGACTGTCTTTGTGTCGCGCGACAACATGCATCACGTGCGCGGGCGCAACGCTTAGGCGCAATTGCATGCGCAGCGCTTCACGCGCGTCTTGTGTTGCAGCATCGCGTCCACGCTGCGGACTGAGCGAGGCTGCATGTCTGAAAGAAAAATATTTATAGAATTAAACAACTTTGAACTGTTTGTATCGTGTATAATTATCATTCTAGATCTACCACGTTTAACATCCTCATCAACTACCGCCAGGTGATCAAGGAAGAAAAAATTTTCCTTTCAAAAGAAAAAACCTAACGCTCCGGATGCTTTGCAGCATTCGCAGTTAAAGAGAAATAGTCTCCATGTGACCATGAACACTATAACATTCGCGAAAACCTAAGAAATGATTACACAACATTTAATTTACCTATACAGAAAACCAGTACGTAGCAGTTTTCTACATTGCAAGAATTTCATAGAAAGATTGACGTCAAACAGGGTCATAAAACTATACACAATCTAAACAAGCGTTTCTGTGCATTTTTTTACTCTTACTGCTCCTCAGTAAGTCGTATGTATATTTTGTGCTGACCCCTCTAAATGAGAAAAGACATGATGATGTCAAATGTTGGAATTTTTATAGATAGCGCTAAATAGCAAAGCACCATCTTATTGATTTACCACAAATCCCTCACATTCCTTGATGTTGACGTAGACTTCTGAGTAATGGCGGGATACAAACTTAGCAGTATTTTCTTGTATGTATTTTTGTGATAATTAACATCACTATTTACTTTTTTATTTAAACGATAATGATAAAATGCAGTTGTATATAGTTGTCAATGTCATGAGTCACGACAATGTCATGAATGGAAAAGGTAAATAGCAAATTGGTAAATTGGTAAATTGCAAAATATAAATTAATATTTTTATATAATTCCTACAAAATAACTAGTTAGTTATAATATGTGGTTGACTTTTTATGTCCATTTATTTTTCATGTTAAAACGGAAGGTTTCAAATCTTTATATATATATACTTTCTGTACGTGTGTATGTGACCGGACTCCTAAACGGTAAAAAAATTACAATTCAAAGTTTATATAATTAAATGGGCTCGCTAGTATGTATTTACAAATTCAATCCTATCCAACAAATATTATATTACGTTTTTGTTTCGGGTATCATGTCATGTCATCTGTTAGAGATTATAGAGTCCATTTTACCGAGACTTCTTTTAATTTTACCCGAGTTTCTAAGGTCCGACTACACCAAACTCCGGTTAAGAACATTTATATTGGTGTTTAGTGAGACTACTTTTATATATCCACAAAACAGTTCACTTATCTGGTTATGGACGTAAAACACGTTGGCTATATCGTTAGATTCGTCTCAAAAACCCAACTGTCCTTAGTTGTAAAAAAAAATAATAAGATGGCGCATTTTTAGCGCTAAATTATAGGTGGTTTATATATATTTTTTTAACCAAACTAACGAGTAGCGTATCAAAATAAAGGAAATAAAGGAAATTAAGAAAAGATTACAAAATGTATATACTTAAGCCACATTTTTAAAATTAGTTAGAAATAATAAATTGGTAATCAATCCTTCAAATGGTTGTATTTAGTGTTTTGCCAATAAGTTGACTATTGATGACAGTCGAGTTTTATGATTTTTGTAGCTTGAAATGTTAATGCATCCATTATAAATTTATAACCCTTTTATGCGAATGAATTATAATAGTTATTTTCCTCTTCTGAAATATCCTTGAGAAAAACCAGGATTTACCCAGAAGTCATATTAAAAGTTATTAATGAATACCAATATTATTATAATTAGGTATATGATGCGTTTTCCCAAGCATGTTCGTAGTACAGCAAACTGTGGGTTGCGTTGTACAAACACTCAAAACTATATTGCCTACTAAAAAAACTAATAGAGAAAAAAATTAAAGGAAAAGCTTATTACTTTTTTTTAATAGTAATTGTTTGATATTTGTTGTTTACGTATAGGATATAAAGCACATAAGTTTCAGTTTTAAATGTGTAGCCATTTTTGGTATAGACCACGGGATAAAATAGGTCTAAAAACGATTTCGTAAAAGTTCAAAATCGTTTTTAGACCTATGTTGTCCCGTGGTCTATAAAGACTTTCAAAGCTTATTTCAACGACACCGGTGAGATATCACAAGAGCAGAAAAAAAATATTTTGCACTTACTTGTATAGGAGCTCCTATTCATATATTTTTTTGGATTTTTTTGGCTCTAAACATTTGAAGTTTTACGCTTGTATGGTTTAGACGCTAAATGCCTCTGACAGACGGATAGACAGACTGACGGTCGGACGGAGAAAGTGCTGAACCTCCCAAGCCAACTTGAAGATCTCGTTTCGCTCGGTCAACTTCATTATATTACCTATCTCTAAATATGTAGTTTTAAGCCTACGCCTAAATATACGTAAGTTTATCCCTAATTTAATAATATCTGTCGCTTCACTTGACTTCATTTAGCGACAGCAGTACGTGTGTGAAATAAACAACAATGTATCGAGATGAGGGCAAAATATGTGATGATAAGAAAGTTCCTTTCCCTCTAAGTCTAGACACGTGTTTACCTACTCAAGGCAAGATATAAGTCAAGATATATTGAATGCCAGAAATACTTCTGTAAGCTTTCAAGTCGGTACTTAGTTACGATCACTGAACAATATTAACACATATTTCGTAGACAATTAAACAAATGTGGCTCCTCGCGTGTAATTATACAAGATAAGGTATATATTTATAACAAACTGCGACGTAGACGTAGAAAATCAATCCAGTAGTTTGGTTTTTAAATCCTGGAAAAATAACTGGACAAAATATGTCATCCAAGTAAACGAAATTGAGTATTTTATTGGGTACCATGTATCTTCAGCATACAGAGTGATGGATTTGTTGATTAAAATAGAGTAGCCTTATCCCATGAAAAGCTTATTAAAAATAAGTTATGGGATTTTGTAAATATTGCCGATTAAGCCGGTATTTTTTTTATATTTACAAAATTTGGATCTACGATCTAAATCTACATAAAAAAAATATGACGCAATATTTTTAAAATATATATATATACTATTGTGTAATTGACACAATTAACCGACTAGGTCCAATAGGCCAATTTAAAATCAACCTATACAATAATAATTGTAGACTTAGACTCCATGGTCTTTAGTTTATTAATGTCGATAAAAATAAATATTCAAGGAAACAACAATAATAAGGAAAACATTTTTTGTCAGGAAATAAACGCAATGATTGTGTTTAATTTATAAGTACAAACGTTGAATATCTTTGTATGGAAACACATTTTGTAGACATCTTAATATGTATTCTTCTGTACGTGTGTTTGTCACCTAACTCCTCCTAAATGGCTGGACCGATTTGCACGAATTTTAGTGTGTATATTTCTATAGGTACCTGGATGGTTTGAAAAAACAATTGGACCCGGCAGGCGGCTGCTGTCGATGTAATTGTGTGTGCTTTTCCAGTCGGGACGACGTCTGCCGGGCCCTCTAGTACTATATAGTATTTTTGGATTTAGGTGACATATATGTCACTGTATGTTGTGTGTATATATATATATATACATTTATATATACATATATATTCAAAGTAGTTGGATATATCTCAACAATTTTTAGCTCTCCACAATGACAACAATTATATAGTGAAATTTTGTTTTTCTTGGTATGGTAGAGTTATATCATCAAATAATAATAAAATAACACTAATATTATAAATCCGAAATAATGTTTATAAGTATGTATGTTTGTTTTCCCTTCACGCTGTAACAGTTTACCGCATTTGGATGAAATTTGGAGTGCACATAGCGATTATACCTATACCTAACTACTAACCTACCACATAGTCTACTTTTAACTTGAAAAACGCGGACGAAGCCGCAGGGCAGGGCTAGTAATAAATGTGTGCCAATTTGTTACAATTCCTAAATCTAAACTTAAACCTTATAAAACTATACAGCAAAGACCTAAGTTCACGTAACGAACCTACAAAGCACCAAGCTTATGCTAGAGTTTGACCACAGTTTCGCCTGTAAATAAATAATGTTGTCGAAGGTGGTAAAGAAACTAGGTATTTAATGTGACCGGCTCTCAATGATAGCCGCTGGAATACCATGTATTGCTTGGATACTGATTTTTATACTTGAAATTGGTAAACTACGACTGCAGTTAAAATAGCAGTAGTATATAAGAGAATAAGAAAGTACGCTACCCTACCACCATGGATTGTATCACGTTGCTATTGCAAGCAGAAGCTGCTTTAGTTTTGAAACCGCCACCATCCGATCAGGTTAAGCGTCTTTAATAAGTAACAGTTATATGAAATTAAATTAAATGTAATATATTTATTTGTCATTATGGACAACATAAACAAACATGCAATAGACAATAAAAACGTAGGTGATTAAAAGTGTAACACTAGGCGCTGATTTTCAGTCACAACCCAGAGGTGGCGGATCTAAAACAGTAAATAATATACAAAATATTAACATGATAATAACATATTGCAGGTAATGATATCACGTTACGTTTAATTTTCCTTCTTCCACCAAACACTAGGTACTTACGTAATATTATCATGAATATGATATAACATATTGTCGTCACAGCATTGAATCAACAAATTGGCACCTCATTAGTTTGTAATTAATTGGTGACCTGACACTGGTCATTAGCTTCACAAATTAATATCAATTAATTCGTATTTGTCAGGCTAGTCAATCACGAGAGAAAACAAACATGACATCTCATTTAATTACGAGGAAAATGTGTGCTAAATAATACAAATAAGGCGACGCTGATAGCAGTATTAACTTGACGCGAATTAGGGTCACAATTATAGGTCACGACCCTATCTTACCCCACCTAGGCGAGGGACTGCTCACATTGTTTCTTAGGTTCGAGCCCCACACACCCCTTTTCTGTTTTTTCACCCCTGTGAAAGAAAGGAAGTGCACGGAATTTTCCCCTAAAAAACTGCGATAGCGGAAATACTTATCAAATAAATAAAAAAACAGAGTGTGTCGTGACACACGATAGAAGTGAAACTTTTGTAATACAGGGAAACATCCCGACCACTTCTAGTCATAAAAAAAGTTGCGGATCAGAGTTTATTTTTTAATTACAAAGCCCTCCCTTAAAAACTTTCACTTCAATAAGATTTATGCGCAAAAATACTGGTCGCTAATAAAACTATGTACATAGGTAGAAAGAAAGAAGTAGTCCGTTTTTCATAATTAGTATTTTAGTTTAGCATTACCTAATATATTTATTTCCGCGCAGAGAGTTACCGTCAGGCAGACGGCCGATCATAAAAACTCTTGCAATATTTTTTATAACATGGATTTACATTCCAGTTCTAATCATGACGATCCCACTTGATGGATAAAGGACAAAAACGTAATGATGACCTACTTATAGGAAAAAATGCTAGAATTTAAGTACCTATAACTGTTTCCTGTGAGTAATAGCGGGCAGAAAGATACCAGTACAAGGTATGTAGCCATCTACTTACAAGGTACTAAACCTTTCCCGTAACACACAATAAAGTCGAGGAAGTGGCTGATTAATTAAATGACACTATATTAATTAAACGTTGCTTTGTTGTTTAGTAATGTCTCTATATCCAACCGTTTAATATCTCTTCGCGATATTACTAAAATTAATATTGCAACGCCAGAAACATCTGTTTTAATTAACACACCTCTCGGCTCCCGGATTGCCTCTAGGCTTCTCACGTTATAGGGAAAGTTTCCATTGAGCAACATAATAACATATGCTCATATTATCATACAACTCGAAGATACGACGATGAAACTAATATTTATATTATATTCGTGCCTACGCAGTTAAATACAGAGAATTTATTGGAAATTTAGTAAAGGTCAGACGGGCACTTTGATTCAAAGTTCAGTGAAATATAACAATAATAATATATTCAGTAGAATGCGCATTATTAAATATGGGAGCTTGTTATCGGATCCATACGGGCTTTATTCAATGTTTCGCCGAAAATGACAAGGGTTTTTAGTTAATACAAAGAGTGATATCCTATGAGAGTAAAGGGACATCACTATTAATATGAATGGAAATAAGGGTAAAACGGTATATGGTATCTCATAAAGATAAAGTAATGTTATGTCGTCTTTATATGTAGTTGTGAAGTGCTCATTAAAATCCAAGAAAAGATCACACAGCGAGGTCGCAGTTAGACTACGTGATGTTTGAAATTTGAATATTTACATTATAATATGTATTTTTACATACTTTTATAATATTAGTTTGCATAATTTTTAGACATTATTCATCGATCATTTTAAACTGTCTGACATTCCCAGTAATTACTGGGCTATAGACGTCATAATTTAAGTCTCAAAGAGAGGTGTGTATAACAGTTTGACGCGAAACTTTATCGTTCAAAGTTTTTGATGGCACTGCAAATGTAGACTGTCATCAGGTGCGTTCTTGTCTGCTTTCTTGCTAGCATAAAAAATACATACGAGTATAACATACACAGTTCTATTAAAGAACAAAGGTTAATGTATGAGGAAAAAATCCGATCCGTCGGAATATTACGTTCATCGACCTGACACATTGGTTCGTATAATTTGTTATTGAGTATATAGGTACTGGTGTAAGTACAAGGAAAATAAATATTTGAACTGTAATGGATGCGGACTGCAAAGGCGTAAGTAGTTTGATAATACACAAAACGCCGCAAAACATATACATCTTTTAAAAATTAATCAATGTAACGTCCCTTGGCATATTACCACAGTATATATTTACCAAAACCACAGGGCAATGTTAGAGAGAATAAAATAAACAATTATGAAAACATGTTACAACTATTTTATAGATTACCGCCGTTCAATAGGCGTTTTGGATGCTAGGGATCTCGTTATTTGAGAATCCGATCTAAAAATTGCCAGAATAAAAATAATATCCAAAGACCCTACCCATAATTAATTAAACTATTTTTCCTGTAATTTACCCCTAACTGGTAGAGATCACTTGAGTAAAAATAGTTTTTTTTTTACAATAAAGTATTATATATCTATCTATAAAAATATCAAAACAAGTTCTGTAGTTTAACCGATAAAAAGGTAACAGTAGTAAGTTAACAGTCTCACTCCCTGAGAGACAGAGAGACAGGGGGGAGAGAGTTAATCTCGAAGTTATAATAATAGTATGGAAATTAATAATGAAGATGGTATGATTAAATTTGCCTAATTTCACCAAGATCAGTCCAGTAGCAGTGAAGGACAGATAGAGAAAGACAGGCGTAACCGTTAGATAAAAAAAAATTAAGTTTGTATGCAGTGTCAGCAATAATATCAGCGAGCTGAGAATGTCTTAATTTTCAAAATTTAAAGTAATAATTAAAACGCAACGCTTTAAAAAAATCGACTTCACCGCTTTATCTCCTTGAACCCTTGATCAGATCTTGTCAATTTTTATATGTGACCAACATGACACCATATCCTTTAAAAAAATATAGCACACAAAACATACATACAAAAAATAATACAGTCAGATTGAGAATCTCTTCTTTTAAATATATATATATATATATATATTTAGATAATTGAACTGCCCGTTGGCCAAGTTGGGTGAGCGTCCGCCTTCTAAGCAGGGGTATCGGGTTCGATTCCCGGCGGAAACACAAGTTTTCTCCCCAAGGAAAATGTGTGTTTCTGGTTCTGGTTGTGATAGTGTGTGTGATGTGAATGTTTCCGGTACCCACAACACAAGTCATTGAACTTAGTGTGGGGCTGTGGGTGTGAAAGCGTTTGTATATAATATATATTTTCAATATAAGTGTTCGGTACGTACAATGCGGTCTGTCTTCCATGCGCATGTCCTGCGGCAGCAGCAGCGTGCGCGGCGCGCGCGGCGCCTGCGGCATCTGCATGGGTGCTTCCGCGCGCTCCTCGGGCGCCGCCGCCGCGCCCTCGTCCGCCTCCGCCGCCGCCGCCTCCGCCTGCGCCTCCGCCTCCGCCGCCGCCAGCGTGTTCACTATCGTCTTCATCTGCAATCACAATATGAACATTACAAACTGTTTACTTGGAATCTCTTAAAAAGTCTTGTTTAAAATGGCTTCGTCGATATATACTTGGACTTTCCAAAAAGTCGACAAAAGGAGTTTTGCCGTGAAAGCGTAAAAATTGCGTTATTGATTTTGTATCCAAAAATTGTGAATTTTCTGGTTATGATATGTAATAATGGTGGGTTATTAACCGTTCGTTAATATGCATGAGTGACTGTGGCAATCGTGATTGTCGTTTTTGCTCCAAAACTTCAACAGAAATTCTAGTAAAGCTTCTACTACTTTACTAGGGCATGACTTGTTTATGACTGGACCATGACTTGTTATTATGAATTATGTAAAAAACTTTAAATGTATTATTACTTGACACTGCCTTAATGCACAAAAATTCCGGTGCAAAAATAAAACAATATACCTACTATAAAATACACGGCCGAAACATCGCCATGGTAGCCCTGAGATACATTATAAACGGGCAAATGTCTTACACGCAGTTATCCTTGAGAGCCTGCGTATTCCAGGTCTAGTGTGTTTACCAGCTTCGATCACATCGTCACTTACCATCAGGTGAGATAGTGGTCAAACACTAGCCTGTCACAAATAAAAAAAAAAAAAACGCGACAAGCAAGCGAGTATTTTAAAAGTTACCCATTTAAATCCTTAGATTAATTGGAAATGTTTATAGGGAGTTTCGAAAGCGAGTACGACAGAATCGCAAAAATTCTGCAAAATAGTTGACTCTTTATAGACTTATAAAAATATTTTTCGCAGGCTCCAGATAACAAAAAGTATAATTTTTCCTATGAATTTGTATTTAATTTTAAACAAGTTAAGAATTTAATTTACAACTACTAGCACATAGGCTTTTTAGCCCGGAATTTATGCGGGTCCGGAACTAACGCGGGTAAAAAGCTAGTCAAAGATAAAAGCTTCCCACCACCTTTAATTCACAGATTACCAACCATAGTTACCTCTTGCATGTCATTATCAATTTGCTGCTGGTTTTGGCGGTGCTGGCTCGCCTCTTCAGCGGAGCGGTGGATGGCACGCAAGTCCTCGGGAGTCAGGCCCCAAGGCAGATTCATCTGAACAGGAGTGCCGTCCATCTTCTGCACCTGCCAGTCACCCTACCGTTAACAGTTATTATGTGTTAATGTAAATAACAAATAGGGATTTCGTTTTTAGGTTTCTTCGAGTTTTCTCCAATTTGCCTGTATATTGGGGTCATGTAGATTGGATTCGCGTTTACACGACTCCGGGTACAGACGTATTGTTCGATTACGGGGAATACCTACCTATTAATTATGTTGAAACGTCCATCGCTGATTGACAAAAAAGATGGAGAATTATTCTACGGAGATTTACTACTTGCATATTTTTGTTTTTTTATGTTCGATAGGCAAAACTTTGATCACTATCTCACCTGATGCAAAGCGATGATGCGGCTGAAGATGTAGCATGTCTGCCTAGAAAATACCTAGTCACTCTTGATTTGAAAACCTCACTGATTATAGCATTCAGGGAACAAAGACGGGTAATGAGACGCGATCTTACAAATATATTACAGACTTTAAGTCAAAAGCCAAGATTAGAAGAAAAGTCAAGATAAAACTAAGAAAAATAAAAAATAAATCTTACAACAACGGCGGGGTCTACGTACTTTCAAAATCTGCATATTTGCAAACACTTTTGTAAAACCACTGTACCGTATAATTAATGACAACCCATGAATAAATTGCTTAGAGTTGACGTGAAAGAAAATACTCTAGGTATATGGAGAACGCGTAAAGTAACAACCTTAGTATACCTCTATGTAGAAGAATCTACCTATGTAGTACAACATTATTAATGCTTATACATCAAAGGAGTGATTATAGTAACTAGATTACCTACCCATTTATTTTCACGTATGTTAGATTAATCAATCTCTATTAATTAAGGGCTATACATTTTGTTCATTAATAAATTAAAACAACAATTTAATTGATATCATCCAGACATGTTCTAAATTAATTGGAAATTAGAATCCAGCACATAGATTGTCGAAAATACTTACCTATTGATAATTAATCACTACGATTTAAGTTTCATCATTAACGTAATGTTAATAATAGGTAATGAAATATTTTGTGTATATTTATTTTACATAAAATCACGGAGGACTTAATGCTAATACAGCATTTTCTGCCAATCATCCGAGAATGTATACGGAAATTCGTGGTAGTGGAGTACATGGACTATAAACTATTATTTATGACTTAAAATATACCTACTTATAAACATATTTATGCTTAATTGAAGGCTATGCTATCAAAATGCCTGGTAGTAATAATATTGTTCAGATTTGTTTAGTGTCCCAGAGCAATTTTTTTATTTTTTTTATTTACGAATACAGACAGAAAAATATATTCAAAGGCTGTTTGGTGTTCTAAAACATGTTTCAAACTTAATTATATTTTTCACTTTCGCCGGATCAAGGTTTTATAGCCATAACAAATCATTATTACTGTGAACATATAAATTATATAGAAATAAAAGAATAGTGAAAAGACAATTTTCTAAATTAGCTTTCTTTGCTTAAAAACTATTCAAGTTTTCGAGACGGGTACTACGATCGGTGAAAGTTGTATTGTGTTGAAACAAAATGTAGAGAGCCGCATAATGTAAATGAAATGGAGAAATCTTACATAACAAATGGATGAATTTCTCTTATTTGCTAAGAAGGTTAACCTATAAGAAGATCATTTGAATATTACTTACTTCTGGCTGTTCCAACTCCTGTGTGGGGGCAGGCTGCGGTACGAACTGGTGAAGAACGGTAGGTTGCTGGAAAAAACATCAAATAAATATCTATATATTTGCTATCGTTATTGTTACTTTAATCAATTACCGCCAAGATACTTTACTTATTCAGCAATGTACGCGTTATTTTTGTTTCTTTCTTATTCGTTTTTTGGAAGTACTAATAAATACATGTAGTTCGTAAGTAATTTATTTTAAATCATAAGAAGGTAACAATAGAAAAATAGATTCCTTGTGTATTTCTATAGTCGAAAACCTACAATACATGTTTTTATCTGACCGATAATATTTAAAAAGTAATAAGACCCTTGAAGACCGGCAAAGGTTTTAAACAAAGGTACATTTTAATGAACTGTTACAGATCGATGAAGACTAAAATCAAACCTGTAAAACTATTCCTAAGTTCGAACAAAATCTTCAGTTACCAACGAGAGTTCGTCATCGATAGAAATAAACATCTCAACTATGAAGTTACGTGTGTAGCTTTTGTTTGCCGAGAAATAAATGTCATCACATAAGCCACGGTAATAACGTTAGAGTTTGCAGGTTCTTTGACCTCCGTGAAGGAAACATTTCAGCGATAACTTCAACGTTCCACCATAGACATTTATTAACTCATCATCGTAAAAAGATCGCAGTTGGTACTGCGAATTTTATCCATCATGATATATACAATAATGTGCCATACATATGAGTATGGATATACTTGTATCTATATAGAGTAACAAAAGGGCAGTTGTAACCCATTTGATTGCTTGTGATGTATTTAACTGTAGAAGGCTGGCTATCTCGAAGCTAGGACGTTGTTTGTATTATACCATCATAATATAATATTATAAATCGAAATGTGATTATCACAGGACAGTTAATCGGATTTGGAATAAAATTTGCAATGAATATTGTGTATACCAAGGATAAACACATGCACTTATATGCATTAAATGTTATCCTTATTCATAATTATATTTAAAGATAGTGATGTCACAGAATATGCTTTAAGTCTCAATAAGTTAAATTTAGTTTAAATATAGGCTTTAATTCGTTTTATTGTTTCTGTCATTTAAGATTATTTCAGATGGTAGTTAATTTAAGTTACGGTATTATTATTATCATCCTAAGAGCGGGTGATGCCGCGGGACACAGCTAATTGAGTATCTATTTTTAATAATTATTATTTAATCTTATTGATAACAAACTGACACGATATAGTTATTACGTCTCTACCAACTAGCAGAGCTAAACAAAAATGTTGTTAGCGATAGATATTTTCGTATAGCTTCCTCCTGATATACACATACATATTTAAATAAATGGTTTATTCAGTATTGGCAGGTGTCATTATATTCATTACACGAGGCGCTTCCGTATCACATCATCTGTAATTTGTACGCATTACTGAACTTGTAAATTACTTGCTAACGGTATTTTTATACGACTACGTTCTTCAAAGTTTTTCGACACCGATCACATATTTATAAGTACAAAGTAAATATGTATACAGTAGCCGGTCAGGTTATTTTTGGCAAGTAATATCTTCAAGTTATTAGATTCTGCTACATCTTTACAGAAAAAATAAGCTGCGTCATTTGTAATAACAAGAATAAAACGTAATGTTAAATAACAACTCTGCTCCTAATTTAGAGTTCGTTGCTTTGTACAATTTTTTATGTACTATTCTATCTTCTGAGTTCTAAATTTTAATATATTTATCGATGTTCTTGTCAATCAAAGATGTTCATGACCCATACTTTGAAATTGATTAGAACTGACGAGTTTAAAATCGTCAATTTTTGTTATACAATAACAATCGGTCATAGATTGTGATAGAGATCAATTTACAGATTCAAAAATAAAAACTAAAGTATCATTTTCACTACAACTGTGACTCAATGTGGGTACAGACGCGTGCGTGCATGTACAATATCTGCATACCAGATCATTAAATAAACAGCCTGCCCGCTGCAGAGTAATTTGACGCTAATTAAGTACCTCGTATTCGACTCTGTTTACTAGCACCTCTTTGACTACATTTAACAGAATTTTGAGTGGATCGTTCAGTTAGTTTGTTTTCGTGATGTTGGAGCATTCCAGATGTCCGCTTAGGTCAAAATGTCACTCTGGACAAGAGGCTGTCTCTTGTACCATTTATATAAACATTCCAGCTCAAGTGAACGAGGCTCACGCTCCAGGGAGTAACATGACGCTAATTAAATACTCCGTATTGAGTTAGTTAGTTCAGTTTGTTATGTGCTTGGATAAGTATAAATCTCACAACTTCTAATAAAGGTGAACAATAAAATTTTATCCGTATTTTGCAGTGTTGTTTTCTAGATGTCTTTTTTTACAAGTATGTATCAGTAATTTTAAGCCTGTAATTTGAGTGGCAAGTGGCTAGTGGTCAAATTTTAGCTTATTAAACACTAAAAAAAATGTATAAAACAAACCGTATATTCGGACTGTCCATTCGATAAACAAACAAACAAGAAATATAAAAATAAAGACAATTATAATGTAGATATTTGCTATTGCTGCTTCAGTCATATCTAGTCTACGGGTAATATCAATGTAATATAAATACGTATCAATACTCATTTTCATTATATGCCTTTTATATATTTCGGCTCGTAAGTCAAGATGATGAACGAGCATTGTTTATTATCAGTGACATTATTCCTATGGTGAATATTCTTTGGTGCAGGTCGCATATTGTTTAGACGATCAAAAAACCAACATAACATAGTCAGATCTATGCTGTAACGTGGGGAACGGTGCGAACCTACAGTCAAAATTAATCTAGTGCACACTTGTACAGGAACATAACATAACATGACGCATTACATATGAGGCGAGACATCATTACACTTCTGAAAAATCCTTATTAACACAGGTATCGTCTAGTCCAGGGATAATATTGAGATTCAAGTTAAGCTCTTTAGTTACTAAAGACGTATTACAATTTCCGGTAAGTCCCTAGCTGCGGATAGATGGGACATGTTTTGGAACAGCAAGATCAGCACTAAAAATGATGTGCGGTAGTTATCCTTGAGATTCAGATATTCTAGCCCTAACATGGTTAGCCCTCTCGACCACAAAATAATTTAGCATCAGGTAAGATAGTGATCAAACGCTATATAGGCAATTGAAACGTAGATAGCATTCTTCTTTTAACGCTATAACTACCATTTGTAGATAGATACATGCTTATATTTAAAAAAGGGTTACCTCGTTTTGGTCATTGTTCTGTGGTGGCGGTGGCGGGGGCGCGAAAGGACTCATGGATTCTGGCGGAGGAGGCATGTTCTGTGGCGCAGGGGGCATGTTATGGGGCGCCGGGATCGCAATCACGCGCTGCACGTGGATACGCATCTCACGGGGTACGTTCATCTGCTCCTCGGAAGAGTCCCATGGCAACTGTGGACAAGGAGACTGGTTAGACCTGGTGCTGCGCTATATAGATATCAGATGATGTATATAAGATAAATATTCTTCGGATTGAAGGGCAATGTTTCCAGTGAAATTACAGGGCTTAAATAGATTTAACATCTAATATCACATGGAGACGAGCGTAGTGCTTTGTCGCGCAGGAATTCAAACCATATAAGTTTAAACTCTGAGTGACACTGAACTGTAATGGGTAAGAGTGATGCTTACTATTAGGCGAGCGACTTGCTCGTCTCGTCTCTCAATAATAAAAAGAAAAATCTACTCAACATCTCTATTGAATGGTGACTAACCACTTTTACCTCTTAGCTTTCCCATTAACCAAGTAAGTTTAACACAAAGATTAACCTTTGTGTAGCAGTAAAACTGAAACCGGTATATCCTAGGTTACTAATAATGGTAAATATTGTTTGCTAAGTCCAGTATAATGCTATAGCTCGTTCGGGACAATTACGGACTGTTGAAGATACCTATGAGTAACAGATAGCTTATAATAGCATTATTATTGATACGAGTACCTAATACGGGTATATAGGTACATCAATAAATACTATAATGGCGTAATACCTGACAAACTATGATTTGCAATTGCTCAAGCAAAATAGTCACGATTAATGCTCCACGCCGAAGTTATGTAACGTAACAAATGTAAACCTAGAAGACCTTGGATAGTCAAGCAGATGAAAAACTATAACAACGCGAAGTATTATCTAATAAATAACAACAATGGCTTACAATTTACGATAACTGAATTAGCATTGTAATATGAAATTATGTGGTTCTTTAGAACAAAGGATAATGAAGGCTCGATCGTGTCGAGCGTGAATAATGTATGAGGTTGTTGCGCAAACGCAAGCGGGAGCGTCACCGCGCCCGAGCCGAGATCAACCGGCCATCAGGAAGCAATGACCGCTGACACCCGAGGACGCTCAACGCCCGGCTGCGGCCGACGCTCGCGCCTCGGTACCTACATAACATCACAATAATAACTAGCCCACGCGAAATGAACGCAATAAACTAATTCTCTTTACAAGCAGCTCAAGAGCAAGGTGGGCTGACATAAGCCAGGCGCCCGGACTGAAACATATTCACAACTAGACGTGCCCCGCTGCTTCGCCTACGTTTATCAAGTTAAATAGTAGCCTATGTGATAATCCTAGGTATAAGCTATTTCCATCCTAATCCGTTCAACTGTTACAGCGTGAAGAGAAACATACTCACACACTTACACATTTACACACAAACTAAAGATTTATAATAGTGTGAAGAATCCATGTTACTTTTCTCAAAAATACAAGTAGTGCCAAATAAGCTGAAGCTGAAGGAGATGATGATGACTTTCATTTAGCTCTTAAGTATTTTGTTTAAGCTCGCTCGTTAAAAAAATAACAAATATATGCCCCAAAATATAAAATATTTTCTTATTACACGTTGACGTTGGCCGATGTAAACACGAGATATCGATTCGCAAGCTCATCTCCGAACCGGTATAACACCGACCGTCTTCAAAATGTTAGCTTTACAAAAAAAGGACTACAAAAACTCGTTCATAAAAATAAACAAAGAAACCGATGTGTATTGAGTGCGGTTAACGAATATTAATATTCTAACGATGATGCTGCGAGCCGCGAATGATGCGGAACGAAACAAAAACACGGAAGAAGCGACGCTTCGAGCATTGTCCATGCGCCCTTGACAAATATCGCTTGCACTTCGTGTACATACCGACATGCTGTAATTACAAAGATGTGAGTAATTTGCGAGATGTAGGTACCAAATGGGTTCTATTTGGTCTCGCTTCTAGAACCGGCTCCTATTACTTTTTCATGGAGAGTATTGAATTAATTAAGCGATTAGATTTGCATACGCCCGATGTTTTTGCTACTGCTCTACAAATCCTGTCAACGGAAATGTAATTATTGTAAATTAAGTGCGAACTTAATTTTATGCTAATTATATTGTTAACTGTTAATTGTAATATAGATCTTATAAATCTCTATCATTTCTGCGTCGCGTTAAATTTTGTCGCATTATTCCATTTTACGCATCTGGGCTCATTTTTTTTTAATAAGGTATTTTAAGACCATCGATAGAAATCAGTCGTATTGTTAAAGTTTTTTACAAATTCCTAAGTAGTAATTCCGTAGAACAATATATTTTTTCAATTTCACGCCAAAAATTGTTTACTTCTATTGTGAGTTGCTTATTAGAGAATAACCTAAAATATTGGCTCTAGCAATATGTGCCTGGTGTGGAAATAAAATATCAAAGTTATTGTGGCAATTTTTCTAGATATTTATACTTGTCATGTCAGTCGGGAACTTAACGAATACTGCACTCCAAATCAGCCGATAAAAACTGTTTGGTATACACTGTCCTTAATACAAAAATACTTTGTGTGTTACCATCCCAATCTCCACCGTTGTTCATTAAAACACGAATTGCTTCCGGTTAAATACAATTTTAATATTTCCGTAATAACATCCGAAACCTGATTACGAACTAGTTCCCTTGCAATGAATTATATATACGTATCTAAACATACATATATCTACAGTATGAATAAATCAATGTCAGAGCTCATAAAAGCCTTTAACGAAGTATGTATATGAAAATAAATTAAATTATTTATGCGACTATGAAAATTAATAACGCTATAATATAAAATAAATTTAACAATGTACTACATGCAGGTAGAATAGAAAGACTAGTGATACCTTGAAAGGGTAGTTTCAAAAAATATTTATTTTCTAGTCATGAAAAATATTGGAAGCTATTCTAAATATTGCAAGATCTCAACAGCACGATGGTCTATATTTTCTGAAACTAAAATTAAATTACATAAGCATAACATCTATTATAGCAAATGAGCTCACTTCACTACAAGATTGCTTGAATTTGTTATCCTCTTTTAAGTGGCAGTAATTTGTTTATAATTAAAATAACCCGTTTAGTAAGTAATCAACAGAACCAGACATTTCGGAAGGCCTCGGGCGTTCGGTTTGTTTTGCTTCCTATGTTTGGGATATCAAATGAACCTCCAAAATAATACTTCCGGTTTTCCGAACTTTCTCTAGCATATCCGATTACCAGAAACTGGCAGTAGCGGCGATATCTATAAAATCGAAAAGAATGAACTATACTTTTGTATAAGGTGCTCGCATTAACGTGGTTTTTATAGGGTCCTTCTTTAAACGACTTTAAATAAAGGAGGAGGTTTTCAATTCATTTTTATTCATTCGGAGTCTTTTTTATTTTGTATGTTTTCCGTTGACTAGAAGATCGATTCGAGAAATTATTTTTTTGTTTAAAAGGGCACACTTACCAGGTGGACTCATAATAATTTGATCGAGGTCTGAAGTTTCGGAGATATTTGCGATTGAAGTCGGTTATTACTTTTTAAACTCGTATATATTATTGAGCTGAAGAAGCGATTTACTAGATGAAGTAAATATACGTATATAAAACAACTTTTTCACAGATAAAAAAAGACACAAGAAAATGGTTACGTGAGATCTGTTTATGTAAAAAGTTATCAATATTCTAAGAAGAATGTGTTATTTTTCATGTCCTTTATTTATTAGGCTTTGTTATAAAGAAAAATTACTACAAAAGTCACACAATGCGAGAGGTTTTGATACCACCCCTTAAACCGAATAAAACGAACTCTACAAATAATGTGTTGCGTATAAAAGAGAATGAGATGCCGCCGGTAAACTGACTAACGATGCCATACTAATCATGCACCTAATAACGGCGTTTTATTGACAGAGGTAAGCCATGCGAGCTGTTGAATGGTAATACTATGCAGTTGTTCTAATATAATCCTTGAAGAAATCGTGTTCTAAGTATTTATTGCGCAATTTACAGCGTTTATGCACTGTGTCCAATTTAAGTTTAAACCTACAATTTTAAAATATGAAGACACATTAGTGTTCAATGAGCTTTACTGAAATGCTATCGTATTCTCAGAGGATGTTTTAATCATAGGAATGTTTTTTACGTCAAGTTAAGTTTAAGTTTTGTTACGCCAAGATTGGCAATTGATAGCGAGCAGTTTCAGTATCAGGGTGTACTTTGCCACCTAAATACTTACATCCAAGTGGCTTATCGAGTTTATCCTATTGGTAACCTAAGTAATTTCTACAAACATGTATAAGAACTACAAAAAGCATGACGTGTGACAATAAAACCATTATTACGTACCTGTCATAAATTCACCTTGTATCGTCGAGAGTCGAGAATAGCATCGTTAAATATCAGCTAATGTAAGTGGAACAAGGTTCATAAGCGGTCGAAGCCACCGGTGCATCAAATTATACGAATAACGAGACATCGCACGTCCAGCTCGAACCTCGCTTGGCTTGAGCGCGCTCCGCCGACAACGCCTGCAACCCGCGACACACTATCAAGTTCAAGAGCGTTTCGTATATAACAAACAAAAAATATGTACTCAATTTGGGCACGAATGGTATCGATCGCTCGGATATATAAAAATGTGTTGTGGACGCGCGCGGCTCAAACACTCGACACACACCGCAATATGCACGCGTACCTCGCGCTCGTCCTCGCGCTAGCGGCGCCCGCGCTCGCCGCCGCCGCCGCAGCCGCTCCCGACCGCTCCGGGTACGAGCGAGAGATAGACGCCACCATGTACAACGTAGTGCCCAAGCTCCTCAACTACGTGCTCAGCGACAAGTACCTGGCCTCCCATAAAAACAACAGAGCTAATCTCGAGACCAAGCCCAGGACCGAGGAATCTGTCATCTCCGATAATGTGGTACTGGAATCCAACGTAGTGAAGATAACGCCACCGGCGAAGAGTAAACCCGAAGGTGAGCAGTCGAAAGGAGACGAGCTAGTGCGGCGCCGACGTGGTTACAACCTGGAGAACGTGCGAGTCCCGGCGCGGTACCCATACCTTCCAGTAGCCAACTTCAATCGGTTCCGCCGGTGGGGCTAGTGGCCGCGCGTCGCATCGCTGCGCCTCCTCAAATGTCAAGGCTGCAGACACTGCTCCTATAAGCACCGGGAGCTGCGCTGGCCTCGCCCGCTGTGAGGGCAAGTCCTTGTATCCCGTTCAGTGCAAAATGTGTATGCTCGCAGACTCTAGCTAGCTTAGTTACTTCTAGCTTATTTTATTTATACGAAGTGGCTGTGATCGACCGCTCATGCTACGCCGTTTTGACAACGGTTGAAGCAACGATTGACAGAAAGAACTATAATTAATTTTATTGTATAGGTAATTAATAAAGTGAAAGTGATAGTTTTAATAAAATATATGGTATTACGTTACTAAAGAGTTTTTTTTTACATATAGGAAGATCAATTCATTCTTAAATTCATCTTTTATTTGTTATTGTGTCTCAAATGTAAATTTTACAGGAGTATGAAAGTAACATAATGTAATTAACAAATCGTTTAAATTGAATAAAAGCTACATATGCAAGTCCTAAGAAAATAAGACATCGCGTGTGGGCACGAACAGACCTGCCCGCCTTGCACTTAGAGAATATTACAGTAATTAGACCCTATCATGTTGTAATGGGAACAATGAAATATAATGTATGCGAGTTTAAAATGCAGCGAACATAATCTGTGTCAAAGAAGCCAGTTATTGAACGTTCTAGAAGTTTGTCAAGTTACAGTATATAATTGCCCAAACGATGTGGAGTAACAGGTAATGAATAGCTTCGACAACATACTTGTATAATAGGTGCTTCCTACCGATTTCGCTATATCAAGGCCTGCAACCGCGCATCGATGATTTACCAACCAGAATTGCATTGTTTTATTGAACGCTTTTTAAATACTCTATTTGAACAAGAACAGCAGGTGTGTCATGAACACGAACGCTCGCAAAGCTCCGTGAGTTCCGATGAAATTCTCATCATTCTGCAAGTGTTTGTACAGATATTGTGAATTATAAAGGTAACTGAAATTTGCATTTACAAAGCGAACTCTGATAGGGAGCTGTAATTGGAATATTGATTTTACGCCGATAGTCACGTATTCGATTTTTGAGATCCATTTGCCTAAATATCATCGAAGTATTAAATATCAAGCGCCAATCTATGGAATTAAAATATAGATATCTTCATTTTAAACTCGCATGACTTTGTGAGTCGTCATTCAATAAACAGGTTCGAATAAGAAGCCGATGTAAAATAAAAAATCTTATTCGGCATCTACTTGCATACGCCAAGGTGAAGGTTATTATTAAAAACTTATCTAACTCGGGTAGACAGAGAGAGGAATCAGATCGTGAACGTATCTAATTTTTGTCCACCTATGTAGTAAGAATAATTAGAATTATCTTAAGTCAACTGTGGTAAAGGAAAAGGGAAGGTTGTGATTTTAGTATCGTATATGTATGTTAGTTTGTTATCACTGTGTCCAAACTAACAAACCGATTTCATCAATAATCTTAGAATTCGTCTCAATTCTTAGGATGCCATAGGCTAAGATTTTCTCTAAAAAGTCTTATTTAGTGTCGGTGGTAGGTATGCTAGGTATATGGAGTACGTAAACTAGCGTTCCAAAAATTTAAAGTTTATAATTCGCCAATATAGATATAAAATTAAAGATGTAATTTTAAGGTCTGAGATTACGCCAGTAGGTAAATGTAGGAATATATTTTAGTAGAACGTATTTAGTCTCAATGATTGATAAATTTAAAATTTATCATTATATTAGTTAGAAGATACCTGCTTCTCTACCTACAGACAAATTGCCTGTATTATTAACAATAAGTTAGAACTGTATACATCTATACAGCAAAAGTTATTATAATAAAATTTAAATAATATACAAATATGTCTATGAGTACATGATATTCACATTATCTAAAACATATAGCAGTGACGACTGACGACACTCACCCCGCAGCCCCTTGTAGCCGGTAACAGTGCCGTTTACCCTCCGCCCTTCAACTCCTACACAATTACTGTCAGATGCTGCCTCTCAAACCTACTGAAAACGTCTTCAAACTTTTGATGAAAGGTTTCAACATTTTATGTCTAAGGATTAAAATTATTACCAAGGTTTGTTTACTAACAAGTCTGCAAGTAAGTTCATTTATATGCATTTATCAGAGGATTAAACAGGTGCTCTACCCTTTCACCTTTGCCACCTTGAAAAGTTCATTCACGGCGAGAATTTCGGCTTGAATATTAATGTAAGTGTGAACAACAATCGCGTAGATTGATTTTTAATTATATAGCATTAGCTATGCTAGACAGAATTATAGTGACACGACCCCGTAAGACGTTAATAATAACGAAAGGATAATTTCGTCGCTACAGGCAGGGCTTGAGTAGCTCAGCGGTTAGAGCAATAGGGCATGACACCCTATGGCCGCGGGTTCAAACCCCGCCTCAAGCGATAATTTTTCCTTTCTACATTTATCACTGTAATCGCGTAGATTTTTACCAAATCGTACTTCTATTTATTCACTTTTATTTTAAATTCTAAAGATTGTGTTGTCGTCTGTGTATGTTTAGAATTAGTCTCTGTAGCGGCTGTACTGATATAGATATTTAATAGGTATGTTAATGTAAATAGTATAGAAACTCTGTAATAGGACACAAGCTATGTTATTCATATTAACCAAGGCAACGTTATATATTTATATCTTTACTATACATAATCATTTGAAAGCACAATGTTTTAAATCGCTGAAACCGAAATTGTAGATTTTTGTCTCTTTTGTTTGATATTTCATTCGCACGTTTTTTCGCTGGTAGGGTATTTATTTCCTGCTCAATTCATGCCTTAAATATGTCACCAAGCAACAAATAAATAGGCAGTCCCGTTTTAGTCCTAGCGTGCCAATATATCTAGGTATCCTCTCAGATATAAATGAAAAAGCTTTGATTCTCATCTAAATGATGTTTCATTTTTTCTTTTTAACAATAAACGCTTAAACGCTTTCACACTCACAGCCTCACACTAAGTTCGATGACTTGTGTCGTGGGTGCCGGAAACATTCACATCACGCAATCACAACCAGAACCAGAAATAATTTTCCTTGGGGAGAAAACTTGCGCTCCGGCCGGGAATCGAACCCGATACCTCGTGCTTAGAAGGCGAACGCCACCCATCTAAGCTAACGAGTAGTTCGTTAGTTAAATAACTAAAACCTGACTTAATTATCGGGTTCATGCTAGCGAACCCGAGAGCAACAGCGTACAAGATATATATATATCTATTTAAAATGTACTAATTAAGCCCTTTGATTTGAAAACATAAATTTTAACACGGTATCATATTATTTTATAATGAATTTATTTTCTCTACAAGGCGCCATAATCAATTTAATGTGTCATTAACGTCATGCAGCTTACGACCAGCGGACGATCAAGACGTTTTCAACGATACCTGATTTGCCAAATTATTAGTATTGTATCAAATGATAAGTTATTAGATTAGTAATTTAGAAGTTGGTAATAATTAAACTTACATACATACATACCGGTTAAAATTACTTATAACTTTTTGTTTCGCTGTAGTCGAGTAGATATTATGAAAGACATCCGATATGATTGGTAGGTACGCTTTTATTTGTTTCTACTCCTATTTTAACCAATACAGGCGCTACGGTACTTCCAATGACTACTAAGTAAAGCCAGTATTATATTTATTTATTCAGATCGTCTCTCATTCTTGAACCGCTTCCTTAATTAGAACTTCTCATGACGTTCCAATGGGTTTGCTTAAGTGCCCATCGATCGTGACTCTTGAATCGACAGACTTCTATCAGCCTGCCAACATTACTTTTTGTTCAGCTGTCAAATACATAAAAGTTAAACGTCGAGTACAGTTAACTTTCGTATAAGCTGAGAGATTATCTGAGAGGCTGACCCACTAACACCTAATTGTCTTTTGTGCCCCCGCGATCTTGTACCGCTATTCGCAAACTATAGGTGTGCAAGCACTCTATTTGATAAGTGAGCTGTATATTCAGTTATCCAGGACTATGATTCAGGCTTTCGATTGTTTGACGATCTGTTCAAATACAGACACCGTTCTAGAATCTAGGCAAATGAACTTTACCTTTAAATTGACCCGAAGACATCGCCGTCACTTTAGAAACTATCTAGCTTGGATCTCTCTTATGAGTTTGTTACAAAAGAGTCGATGAAAAGCATCGATAAAATATCTAACAAAAACATCAAAATAAATTCATACCATTAACTTAACTGATATACAAATGAACTGTTGATGGAGTATTATACGCTCCGTGATCCGTGTTCCTTCCGTAGTCTTCGTACCTGTATTCTTAGGTCCTATTCACCAACATTTATGGTCATAACGTTTATTTAATTTTGCACTAAGTGCTTCTCTATTCCAATAACAATAATAATAGTCATCCACAGGGCTTATTCCTGGTCGTCCCCACCCTGTCGTCCCCACTGGGTATGAGTATTTCAATAACTTCCTTAAAATATAATTTGTAATTTGTATTTCAAATACTTGACGCCGAGGTATTTTGGAATTAGTATTTCAAATACTTGAGGCTTCAAAATACATTTTAGCATTAAACTCCATTTAACCTTCATTTAGCGATCGTGAATGTGAGTGCGAGGCAAAAGTGTACTGATGGTAAACTTGGTAAAGCAGCTATTAGAGTTGGCAACACTGCACCTGTTATGCATACTGTACGTTATGAAAGATAATTCTGGTTTTACTGATTAATTAATCTTGTTTTCCTCTACTTTTCATCCCGTGCTGATCTAGTCTAGATAGTCTAGATAGATTGCGTATTTTTTAATTTCGTATTTCAATTAAAAATAGCTAAAATACTGTATTTTGTTTTTTATATTTCAAATACCTTACTTAAAGATATTTTGTATTTCGTATCTTAATTACTTGCGATACAGTATTTTGTAATTTGTATTTCAATAAAAAGCAAAGCATGTATTTTGCCCAGCCCTGGTCATCCATCCCAAAATCGGCTGAGGTGACTTTTCATCTTCTAAAATAACAATTAATTTTAAAGTGCTAGTGCTGTTACTTGTAGAACCTATTTTTGCGGTAAGTACTCGTGCACAAAGTGCACAAGTTACTAGTTAGAACACCGTTAACGTGAATTGATGATGAAATTTATATTGTACATCATCATATTAAGACTCGTGAGAAATGAATTCTCTTTTAATTAATAAAAATATGAATGACAGTGATTAAATGTTGTTTGTTGTCAATTTCAAACGCCATCACATGAAACGGTGAATCTCCTACCTATACGCGATATTGGCAGAATTATGGTGCGACAGCCCTATAGTCGCCATATACAGAAGAAGTTGAAGTTGAAGTTGACAAATACGAATTAACCGGCGAATTAAGTAACACACCATCAAGGATTTTGTAGCTAATCGTAGGTTTGTTTCCTATCTCAATGCAAACTATTAACTATTCTTGACCCTTGATGAACTCGGAGCTATGTAGATCGATAATAGAACGTTTCAAAATGTAAAACCTTTACAAAGGTAATCAAATTCCAACGTGAAGAGATTCAGTTTCGATTTGTGATTCTCATCAAAAGCGTATATTGACACACGATGTGGAGAGCTCTGTTAACGTTGAGTCAAAGCAATAAAAAATATATCTGGTCGAAATATCGCTGCACGGTCGTCGTACGTGATCTTGTTACGAGTTTGTTTCACTGCTTTTCCTATATAGATTCCTATTACTCTGTACGAATGATGCTACAAAGCTATAGTTTTAGCCTTTAATGTATAACAGAATTGACAGATAGACCCTGATAAATAATTAAAGATGCCAAATGTTATGATTACGATGTTATAATGTTAACTTCCAAAATAAACCAAGTCTATTATAACACTAAAAGAAAATAGTCAAGACGTATTTTACAGATAACTACATCAAAGGGTTTAACATAAGATCCTCTAGTATTGTTACATATCAGTTTAAATCATGCATATGTCTATGCTGCATCAGAAATAATTTCAGCAATAGACTTAATGTTCAACTTATAAATTATGGGCGTACTTTGGGTTTGCTACCTCATTTCTAAATACGTTTCGTCAAATAACATCTGTCTGTCTATGGATGACTCATCGATTATGCGTTTTATCAATGGTTCCGAACAACTAAGTATAGGCAATTTTGCCTGAACTTCGATTCGTCTAAAACCGGATTTAACGGTCGTATTACTAGGAGATAGCCATTAAATGTTGAATAGTTGGTTAGCTGTCAAAATCAAACTTTAATCTAACATCATTAGATACAAGGGTAAGTAGCAATCAAGACTTAACCGGAGAATGCAATCATAGACAAAATAACCAGTTGACTGCTAGTATCTTTTATCCCATCACTAACACAATATGCCTTCTGAAGCATCAATTCAGTAGTTATGAATGGACGTTCCGCAAATGACGCTAACAACTGTCATATCGGCCAATCACAAGCAAGGATTGGCCAATCACGAGCAAGCATCGGCCAAACACAAGTTTACGTTCGTATGGTGGATTCCTCTCGCTAGTGAATTTTGTTATGTAGGAACATTACTCCCATATGCTATCAACTGGTTTTATGAGCTTTGAATGCAACGGACAACTTGTCTCATGGAATCCTCCCTTCAATGTAAAACCCAAGAGTGAATCTTATATCTTTTATGCATGCTACATCATCAGCCACATTTTCTTTTTCCATCAGATGAGATAAAGGGCAACGCTAGCTTATCTCGCATCGAAAGAACAAGATTGTATGCATTAGTATATATTTCCAAGGCAGTCATTTAAATTCCCAAGTATGCAAATATCATAATAATATGATGTTATGGCCGAGGCATTAGGTTATGTCTACAGAATTTTCAAGGGCACATACAAGTATAGAGAAACACTATAAGAAAATGTGCTCATCTCTAGCATACATTCAAAATTAAATATATTTTACAAATTCAGTATTTTAAATTATACTTGTAATTTTGAATCTAGCCGGTTAACTAATTTACTTCATTGCAACTGCTTTCGTATAATACGTCATGAAATTTACCGTTTAAAAATAATCAATTTAATATGATGCCTATTTTGATACGATTGTTAACCAATAGTCGGCAAACTATAACAACAAAAAAAAAGACTGTTTAAATTTGAAGATCTGTTAAAATCTTATCTGTTAAATCTTGTTTTTCCTTTTCATTTTCTGCGATTTGATTTCTCCTAAGGCTAAAAGGAAAAGATATTTACGGCTCCGCTAAAAACTATATACCTATATAAAATGAATTAAATACAATATCAATTTACTAAATTTAATCAATTGACTAAAAAAAATAACTCGACTAAATTGTCCATCCAAACATGTCTCTAGCAAGTTAAATTGAGATATTATTCAACATTTAGCCAAAGTGTTACAAAATAGTGAATAATTATTTTAAGGTTAACATAATTAAACAAAGTTTAATTTATGCAAACAGCATAGAATTAGGCTATCATATAAATCTATCATGAAAGTCAACAAGGTTAATTATTTGCGTGCATAAAAACTGCAACCAAAACAATATTATCTTATTTTAACGTAACGGTAGATACCGTTGCCTCTTGCATGTATAAATAACATTGTGAGTGAGTTCGTGACGACCCTCTTCCAAGGGAGCTGCTTTTTTAGGGTTCCGTTCCCAAAGGGTAAAAACGGAACCCTATTACTGAGACTTCGCTGTCCATCCGCCCGTCAGTCACCAGCCTGGTGTATCTCAAGAACGGTGATAGAGATGATAGAGAGATGATAGATAGAGATGATGTATTTCTGTTGCCGCTATAACAACAATTACTAAAAATAAAATAAAATAAATATTTAAGGGGGGCTCCTATACAATGAAACTTGATTTTTTATAGATAATGGTAGAGAACCCTTTGTGCTCGAGACCGACTCGCACTTGGCCGGTTTTATTTTTAAATCAAATGTGAAGAGAAACAATCTCGGAAGCATTCTCATGTCTGTATGATCGGGGATATGGAACGTCTACATTTATTTACTTTGCTCTTACCGCGCTGTCATAGACGAGGTAAAGGTATGTTCCAACCTCTGAAAATTGCGAATCTTTCTCCCCGAGTTGTAGGTTCCCACCCGCCCCCACTCTCCCCACCCATACGGGATGTATTATTTACTATATAGGTATACCATTCGAACAAGATTCTCATCCAACTCTGTTCATCTTTGCAAAGAGCGTGGAACCGTAAAGGGTCACGTCTTCTAGTTTCCAGACACATTCAAACTTGTCACTGCAAGCTATATCAGTAAAAACTAATATAAAACCTATATATAAGTTCAATTACGGAATATGAATCCAGATCCGAATTCTCCAAATTCTGTTAACAAAATCCAACTGAGTTCTTTTCAGTCGTAAAGGGAACAGTAAAGCTCTGAAATAATTGTTTACTGAACATAGCAAAACAAATTAATTTTGTTTTACAAGAGGGTTTCAACGTTTGTATCAAACAATTAAGTTTTGATGACAACAAGGCATGATTGTAATTCATTGTTTCTGAGCAGATTCTATTAGTTAACTTTCATGGGTGCCTATTTGGAGCCCATGTGAATAAATAATTTTGATTTCGATTATTTGTTATTAAACTAAATTTAACAAAGGTACGGCAATTATATAAAGTGAAGATCCAGGGCCTTTTCAGTGGTTACAATACTTAGGTACTTTTTCAAAAGGCCACAAAAACTAGATTTGAAGAACGTAAATCGAGTTTTGCTTTAACTTTACTCTACATCCCAACTCATTTAGACGAAGTGCTGAGAACCAAACCCAGAACCAGAAACACAAATTTCCCTTAAGGAGAGAGTATGTTTTCGTGGATCGAACCTATCTATGAATACCTACATATATATATCTGCAATGTAGAAGGCAGACATGTATCTACGCCTCATCATTATCAGATGCCTCAAATCTTATATTTAGTCAACTTGAATACTTACAAAACCTTTCAACTATACTTTTTGTATACGTTTTTTCAGTAACCTAAACCGAAAAGTTCTCGTACCTTACGGTACTTTTATCTTGGTACCTAATATTTTTAGTCCTTGGGCTGAATAATGATAAATGAAAGGCTATATACAGCCATTGACCAAAACCGGAATGCACGAGATTGCATAAGCCATGTGCAGGGAGCTTATGTTGAGGGCGACGACCGTGCGACCCTGATTTTTGCGAATTTGCAACCAGAAATAAAAATATTGCAGGCACATGATACGTACCCAGTTTAAGGTACTTTTTTCAAATTGACTGAGAATTATAGACTTCAAATTTAATAACTACATAATTATCAACAAACAAAGATTCTATCACACTTATCATAGAGATCATAGAGGGGAAAGTTTGTGAGTGTGTTTGTATGTTTGTTACTTATTCACGCTCAAAAGGCTTTGATGAAATTTGGTATGGACCTCCATAACAAAGTTCATCAAAATTGGTAGCCTGCCTACCTAGCTACCTAGCTCCTTTCTCAACCTTTATTTAAATATTTTTTCTGTACGTGTGTATATGATTAAATTTCTCCTAAACGGCTGTACCGATTTTGATGATTTTTTTTGTGTGTGTTCAGGTGGATTCTAAAATAGTTTAGATTCACAATTAGATCAGATAGAGAAAAGTTAGAGCAGAGATAGTGGTCATAAGCATTAGCTATATCTCTCCTGTTCTAATATTTTAAAACTGCCTACCCGATATAAAAGCATTATAGATTATCGGCTCGTGTTAGTGTTAGTAGGCACTTACTTATAATTACTGCTGCATTAATTAAAACACCTCAGAGAAATAATGATGGGAATAACAATGCTCCCAACCTAACAACAAAGGCTTTACGGAAATAGTAGGTACCTTAAATTCCCTTTCATGAGACAAGAAATATGGAAATGTTTATACCACATCCTTTTATCCCTCTAACAAAAGACTCAAAGATCTTCAACATTGAAATACTTATTATATATAACGAATAGATAAGTATCTTCTGGTATTTAAACCCTATTTGCACATTATAATTGAAGACATAATTAACAGGAAGTATTTTGTTCTCAAATACTACGAAGCAAAAAGGGTGGTAATTATTTTAACAGCGTACGTATTGATTTAAACGTAAATTTTATTCTTTTGTTCCCTCTGAGCATCCAATCTAATATATCGATTGCAACATAAACTAGTATGAAGTACCATAAAGTAGCGAACTAATAAAAAATAACAGATACCTTCAACACGGGTACGAAACAAAACTTGAACTTAAAGTAAGGTTACTTTTCATAAACGCTTCCATGACTTATATATGCCGGAAACATCCACATCACACAAACAATCACACCCAGAACAAAATTTTCCCCAGGAAGAAAACTTATGTACCCACCGGGAATCGAACCCGATACGCACTGTAAACGCGTACGAATTTTTTTTAGTTCCGTACCTCAAAAGGAAAAACTGAACCTTTATATGTTCACTTTGTTGTCCGTCTGTCTATCTGTCAAGACCCATTTTCTCAGGAACGCGTGGAGGTATCAAGCTGAAATTCATATTGAATACTCAAGTCTACTGTCCTTTGGATCTGTGAAAAAATTAAACTTCTAAGTTAACGCAATCAAAAGATACAGCCGTTTATGCTGCAAATTTATGACACTCGTAAGGGAGTCAAAACCTACAGGGTACTTTCCGTGAACTCAGAATCTTGAAATTTGGTACGAAGCAACGTTTTATAGCACAGATATTGCGAGAAAGCATAAATTTTTAGTAACAACATATAATAATTTCATTTAGCAATAAAAATACCACAACTTTTACTTATATACCTACAGGTTTGTACCTCGGTGCGCGAGTCGACTCGCACTTGGCCCGTTTTTTTTCGAGTAATAAGATTTTCAGTCAGATGTGTTTGTCGAAGATGGCGGTCATTAGTCTCTAAGCTTCCTGTTTACGACTAGTGACTACAATAAACACAAGCAGTAAAATACTCTATTAGCAGAGGTGCTGTAACGTCGGCGCACTAATTGCTTTTGTTAGGTTCCATCAATCACAATTTGTAGCCATGTACAGGCAAATATGATAGTTGTAATTTTGATGATTACAAGTTGCCTAACCAAATATAAGAGTGGCGGCGTGTTGTCAAGCTTGCCACCAACACCTGAAGTGATGACCACGACCACTCTGTCAAGAGTGATACCGACAAAGAAGAAGAACCAAATATAGAGGAACAAGGGTAGTAACACCCAACCGACCTCAGTTAGTTTTTATCACGTGGTGCACCTGATGATAATCCAGAGAGTCACAAATCAAACTGTCTGGACAAAAATTGAGGCTAAATCTTTCTACTCCATGGATTCACAAATAAGTTCATATCGTCCCAACCTTACTTGTAAAGGACCCTTGTCCTGAAAGGATAATAGCCTTACAAAACTTAACAAGCGAAAGTTGATGCATGTAAAAGTTCAAAATTAAAAACCAAACGACGAAGATCCCACAAATTCACGACATCTAAATTCTATTGAAATTGTAGCTTGTAATTATTTCGAGCTTACAAGCATACGTCGTGAACCGGTAACTCACTCAACGGACCAAATCAAACGCAGCCTAGATATTTGATATTAGTGGAACTTGATTAAACTTTAACTGGGTCAAATCGTAATTATTGGAGCATATTACAGGTGCCTTGGATGCGGTACAATTTACTTGCCTACCAGTATAAATTAAACCTATTATATAGCTATTTTGGATTGACGAGATTGTTTTTTTTTTTCTCTTTCTACGGGCCAGCATTGCATACAGCAAAGACCTAAGTTTCCTAAAAGGCATCGAGCTTATAGGTAACCAGTGGGTAGCGTTCCCATCACTAGAGGTTCAACTTCAACTTCAACTTCTTCTTTAAATGGCGACTATAGGGCTGTCGCACCATAATTCTGCCAATATCGCGTATAGGTAGGAGCGCAGTTAAAACAAATTAAAAATTATTTATAAAATATGCCCGGTAACTTCAAGTTACTAATTCTACTTCTAGTACAAAGTCAGCTAATGAATGAGTAATGGAGAGAAGGTACAGATGAATATGAATATAAGTAATAAAAAAGTGTTTATAATATTATCTTGTGGTTAACTATATATTTAATGAGAATATTTACAAGAGGAGTATTTGCTACAGTAAGAAGAGACTTAAAAGAAATAGGACGGGGGATTTTAGGAGGAAGTTCATCATACAGAGATGGTTGAAATTTAGAACAGTTAAAAAATATATGATCAGTATTGCCCTCATCTAATCCACATTCGCACAGTGAGTGATCCCTTACCCTAATTTTGGCTAGATGGACAGGAGTGCAAGAGTGTCCCAATCGAAGTCTACAAAGAGTAGAAGTAGTAGATTTGTTTGCCCCTTTGAATTTGAAAAACCAGGGTTTGGAAGGAATGTCTGGTTGAATGTCACCATAGAACCTACCCTTAATACTTTTAGTAACCTTCCATTCCTTGGCCCAAGCTAAGGTCATTTGTGGTTTAACATTAGCGCAAAGGTCGTGACAAAGGATTTTAAGATGGTCAGAGGACCCTATTTGAATTGCCTGACGCGCACAAGAGTCTACGGTTTCATTTCCAGTAATACCAGAATGACCCGGTATCCATGCCAATGCTATTAGACGTCCGGAAATATGACACTGGTATAAAGCTTCTCGAATTTGGAAAATATAAGGCATTCTAGATTTACTACGGAATGGATTCGAAAGAATGCTCTGTAGGCAACTTTTACAATCGGAAAAAATTATACATCTACTAAGATTATGGGAATTGACAAATCGGACAGCCTCCAAAATAGCCAAAGCTTCCCCAGTGAACACACTAGTGATTGTTGGGCATTTATAACTCAGGATAATCCTAGATGAAGGGATCCAAACTGCTACACCAACCAAACTATCATCGGACAGTTTGGAGGCATCAGTAAATATAGAAGTCCACCCTGAGTACTCAGAGTTTAATTTGTGCAAGAAAATTGAATTTGCTTCAATCGAGTCTTTAGACAAACCAAAATCAAGGATGACCGAAGGCATAAAAGTCAATGCTTCGTATGAGAGCATAAAAAGAGGGTTTGACGGTAATTGAACAACAGGATCAGGTAAAGAAGAGAATTTAATGTAGCTTCGGAGTAAGCAAGGTAACTTAAGAAGAGATTGATATCCTTGAGAAGTTACTATCGAAGATAATTGATCAAGCTTAGAGAGTAGAAGATGATTTGAATTCTGAGCAAGCTTATAAAAAAACCTGTCAGATATAAATTCACGCCTTAAGTGAGGAGGAGGATCACCACATTCAACCTGCAACGCATTAATAGGAGAAGATTTCATCGCTCCAATAATAATACGTAATGATTTTGATTGAATTCTGTTTAGTTTGTTAAGCGCAGTTTTATTACAAGGATCCAATAGAAAAGATCCATAATCCATATGACTGCGAATGATAGCGTTATAAATGAGTTTTTGACAGTATGGATGAGAACCCCACCAAACACCTGATAAAGCCCGGAGGATATTAACATTTTTTTCGCATTTTTTAACAACATAATCTGAATGGGGAACACCGTTCATTCTAGAGTCAAACCAAATTCCTAGAAACTTTACACTGTTTGATTGAGGTATAGGCTCGTCTTCTAAGATTAAATTTATAGAAGGAATAATGCGTCTTTTAGTAAAGACTACTGTCTGACACTTACTTGGAGATAATGAAAGACCATGATCAACGAGCCAAGTATTTAGATAAGAGAGTGCTGAATTTAAACGAGAAGATGCATCATTTATACAATTTGAAGTTGTGTATAAAGCTATATCATCAGCATATTGTAATATTTGACATAAAGGAATAACTGTTTGATCAAGGTCATACGTGTATAAACTATAAAGAAGAGGACTGAGGACAGAACCTTGAGGTAAACCTTTCCAAACTGTACGAGGGCACATAAAAGTGCCTTGATGTTGAATTTTGACAAGAACTTTTCTCTCCATAAAAATATTGAAAATGAAACGAAGGATTTTAATAGGAACATCTAAATGAATCATTTTATTTTTTAGGATCGGAAGTATAACATTGTCATAAGCCGCGACAATATCTAGGAAAGCTCCCACTAAAAGTTCTTTTTTCCGAAATGCTATCTGGATATCTGAAGTTAAAATACCCAAACTATCAAAAGTACTCGAGCCTTTCCTAAAGCCAAATTGGAATTTTGAGAGAATTTGTCTATTCTCAACATACCATTCTAGTCTATGTTTTATCATATGTTCTGTTATTTTTACCAAGACAGATGACAAAGCAATTGGTCTTCTGCTGTTAGGATCAGAAGGGTCTTTTCCTGGTTTTAAAACAGGGATGATAACTTGGGTTTTCCAAGATTCAGGAACAATTCCTAGATCATAAAATGAATTAACAAGCTTTAAAAAATATAATTTTGAATTAGTAGAAGATTTTGTCAAGAAAGAGAATGGAATGCCATCAATGCCAGGAGAAGAATCTGAAAGACCTTCAAGAGCTAAGTTTAATTCATCGAATGAAAAATTTGAATCCAATGAACATTGGGATGAGAGGAAGTAAGGAGGGGAAGGAATGGAATCTATATGTGGGACTGAAGCAGGAGCTAGTTTGTGGGCAAAAGATTCTAACCAGGACAAAGGATCGTTAGCACATACATTTTGCGAGGAGTAAGAGCCACGGAATCTACGAATCTGGTTCCATACCAAAGATGATGGGGAACCAGGCGAAAGAAATTCACAAAAGTGAATCCATCCCTGCTTTTTCTTTGAGGACAGTAATCTTTTAGTCTTTGCAGCCTTCTTTTGATAATTAAGGAAGTTTTCAAAAGTCATAGAAGAATTATAAGTAAGTTCTGCCAAATGTCTCTCTTTGATCATATCTGAGCACTCAGAGTCCCACCAAGGAGTGGATACTCTGAATTTATAAGGTTTTTTCAGAGGGATATTATCCTTAGCACATCGATTAATAGCACTGATAAATTTAGAGTAAGAGTCTAATGGATCAAGATGACATAAAGGATTCAATGAAAGAGTCTCTCCGTCAAGATTTGACGAATATGTTGACCAATCTGCTGCTGAAAGTCTATATTTTAATGAAGGTGAAGGGTTGAAAGGAGGAATGGTTCTGTTTGAAATTTTTAACAAAATAGGAAAATGATCACTACCATACGTCGACTTAAGGGTTTGCCAATAGATAATGGATGAAAGGGAAGGAGAACATAAAGAAAGATCTACAGCACAATTAGGATTTTGACTAGGTCGAACTCTACGAGTAGGGGAACCGTCATTGAGAATGCAGAGATTAGCTTCATCAAAAATGTCTAGCAGAGTAAGGGAAAATAAATCAGAATGGCTAGATCCCCATGAAGGGTGATGCGCATTAAAATCTCCCAAAACAATCACAGGGGATGGAACAGAGGAAATTATGAGAAGAATGTCAGGAATGAAAGAAGAGCTAGGGTGAGGAATATAAAACGATAAAAAGGAAATGTCGGAAACTCTCGCAGCAACAGCATTGAAATTAGAACTGAATGATGGAAGGGCAATATGCGAAAATGACACAGTATTCTTTATGAGTAGAGCACTACCAGCATATCCATCAGCCCTATCGTCACGGAGACAAGAATAGCCAGAAACTCGAAAACGAGAATCTGGGACAAGCCAAGTCTCTGACAAGGCAAGTATTGACGGGCAGAATTTTGAAATTAAATGAATTATTTCATGCTTCTTGGGTCGAACACTTTGAGTGTTCCATTGGAGAACATAAGTTTGGTCCATATTTAGATAATAATGATGAGATAGAAGAAAGTTTGCAGGCAACGTCGGGCGGTAAATGAGAGTTATTCTGAGAGATTAAATTAATGATGAGAGAGATGAGGAGTTCAATGAGATTATTTAAAGATGAAGGCGATGAAGGTACAGGATTAAGTAAAGCACATCCATCGGGCATCGATGAAGATGGCGTTGAAACTATTTGATGGTGTGCGGATTTGTCGAATGATGGGCTAAGAATTGGTTTGGGACGGGGAGATGCATATACTGTTTTCACATATGAGCGGGAAGACAATTGAGAGGTAGGGAGGACAGAAGATTGTGATAAGTATGAGGGGGATAGTTCTTGGGCAACCTCTGCGAACCTCTTGTAAACGAGAGGAAACCTATGAGAGGCTTCTTCGTAAGATATGCTATCTTGAGACATAGCTAACTTGATTGATCTCTGTCTGTCCTGCTCAGGACAGCACCTGTCGATGGCAGAGTGATTACCTGAACAGAAGAGACAGTGGATCTTAGAAACATCTTCTCTACAAGACTCTCCATTGTGATCTAGTGAACACTTATAGCATCGAGGTTTAGACCGGCACTGGGACTTAATATGACCAAACCTGCAGCAGTTGTAGCACTGTACTGTAGGGAACTGGTAGAGTTCAACCCTTAAGGACGTATGGAATGAAAAAATCCGTTCCGGAAGTATTTGACCATGAAAAGTTAACACTACGGTCTGAGTAGGCACCCAAGATGTTTTTCCGTCAGTGATTGATTTTCTATTCAATCGACGTGCTTTTAGGATCTCTCCGCATGCATTTGGTAGAACTAAACTCTCTACAAATTCACTCATAGAGAATTCGATTGGAACATCACGCACAACGCCCATACGAGTAATATTGTATGCAGGGATCGTAGCCACATACTTGTTACTGAGAGCAGGGTTGGACAAGAAATTGTTGGCGTCAATAGCGGTTTTAAAAAAAATTGCAATTTTGTTCCGCCCAACCCTACGAACTCCATCAGAAATAATGTTTTGGATGTTGTTCTTTGTAAGCCACTGTCCGAATTTTATTGGTCGTAACGATAATCCAGAATTGAGTTCCGGTTCAGTAATGGATACGTGAACCACGTAAGGACCTTTATCAGAATCATTATAAGCGTTAACACCTACTATAATTTTGGGATGTACGTATGTGGTTTCGATCGATGGAACAATCATCTCCGCGTTAGAAATTGGCTTCTTATATGATTGATTTGACTCTTCCTCGGAATTCAATCTACGTTTCGAAGCAGACCCAGAACCTATATCAGGAGGGTCAGGAGGGAGAGGGGGTAAGACCCCCATATCAACAGTTGAGCCTAATATTTTACGCAAAAATGAATAAATGGTATTTCTACAGTCTAATTACGATGAAAAAATGGATAGCAACTTGAAGATAATATATAAAACTTAAATTATATTAACGATATTTTTTAGTGGCAGCTGTCTCCTTCCCCACGTCAAGCGAGAACCCCACTAGAGGTTGTTGATGATATTGCCCTACGTCCTACGTCGGACTTGAGACTTTGACAGATGACAGATAGGTATATGTTGAATAGATTATTAACATGAAATATTTATTATCACTTGACACTGGCTAAATGCACAAAGTCTGCGGAGCCAAACGAATAAAAATATTTAAAATATACGCGATAAAATCCGTAAAAAGTTGTTTAATTCAATACCTTACTCTGTTTACTACCGAGCCATCTGTAGATATAACCAACCACTAAAATATGAAACTTAATTAAACCCACCCTTAATTTAATCACAATATGCAAATAATGCGCACAACATTGGGAGCAAGGATCGTCTGAGGGCGTACAGATGTCTTGTTCAAATAAGGGTATTTTAGTAGTGAAATGGAGAAAACACAAAACGTCGAATGTTATTAATCAATCTAAAGTTCAACATTTTATACGTACTTTAAAGAACGATACATTCTGAAAACACATCTCAGGAACAATTTATGTTTTATATTAAACTGCCCGGTGGCTTACTGCGCCTTCTAAGCAGGGGGGTATTAGGTTCGATTCCCGGTGAGACAAGTTTTCTTACCAAGAGAAATTGATGTTTCTGGTTCTCAGTGTGATTGTGTCTGAGATGTGAATGTTTCCGGCACCTAAGACACAAGTTATTGAACTTAATGAGAGGCTATGAGTGTAAAGAAGTTTATTTATTTATGTTTCATAATATATAGGTACAAAACAATATGCCTACAACTTACCATAAGTAAACATTATAATTTAGTATTCTATGGATGTGCTGTTAGATAGCCCGGAATTAGTGGATACACCGACTCTACGTACGACTCTACATACTAATTTGATACATCAATACGCACACCGCTGGGTATAATTACATTATATGTATAACAACGGAGCAGATACCATACAACATTCAACCAGTTTCAAACTCTCATTAGCGTATCTAAGCATGAAATTCATGAAAATTATCTGCTTCGAATTGTTTGAACGATTTTGTAGAATTTATTTCAAAATGTAGTATACTTTTCTCTAATATGCTAGCGTTAATGCTAGCGTTAAGTCATAAATGATGATGTGGTTGAGAGTGGTAAACACGCTAGGTCTAGTATGACTGGCTTTCTAGGATAGCTGTCAGAACACTACAAACGTTTACTAGGTGCTAGCACACTACTATTAACTAGATAGGCAAACATTTGACAAATGTCTCACATGATGGAAAGAGAAGATGTAACGTGTTTGCCTAGAAGTTACCTATTTACTCTAGACTTTGAGACACCCAGATCGTACCGTTCTCAGACCCAGGCAATGAGTTCCACTTCTTTGTCGTATGGATGATAAACGTGGAAGCAAAACTCTTCAAGCGAACTGGAGGTATGTCTACCATAAATAAACGCTTTCACACTCACATAAACGCAAAAAGCGACTTAGAGTTTGGCAACAACATTTTCTACTTGAGGGTGATGAACTACCATTGCATATTGATATAGGCTAACTCTACTACCATAATTATTATAATGATTAATTAAATATTTCCACATTCCATTGCCTTCGACTGTGTGAACGAATCTCAAACTAGCTAGCTAAAGTAAGTAAAACTCGTACCTAATTTACAAAAAGCTGCATTGTGAATACATTTTTCTTCAGTAATGATCCTTAAAAGCCGTCGCTTAAGATCGAAAAGCATAAATCCAGATCGAGATCCCAATTACGCCGATGCTTATTTCTTTAAACACTTGGAGCCGTGACTCAAATCAAAGTAATTTATCTCGACGCTCGACTAATATAAGCAAAGGGGGAAGGCACATTTTGATCAGTCAGAAGGCCACATCGTGATACATAGATTAGAGGCGATTAGGACGATCGTTAGACTGAATAAGCATCTTGTAAGCAATCTATTCTTTGTTAGATCTTGAGATTTGCGCAGAAAATATAAGTATTTCCCAGGAATCCCAATAACACAGCGTCCAATTTGTGCGCACTTCAAATATCTGAAGAGCTCCGCAACAAATTGCGGTAAGTAAACGCCAAAATATCAACACAATTTGTAAAATGGATAGTAAAGTAAATCAGTCAGCTTAGAGGGTACTTATACCAAAAATGTGAGTGAGTTATTTCGTACAGGATTACTGGTAATAGTAGATTGTTAACAAAGGCTGGTAACCATTGTTAACCATCTACATACATAATAATATTACACCTTAGATATTTAGGCGTACAAGCGAGCGTAGCAAGCGTGGGCACTTTAATTTTAGGGTATAATAGATTTTTACGCCCAAGGTGAACGTAATAATGTATTCCGGCTTTCTTGGTGAAAATACTATTTCATCTCACACACAAGGAACTAGAATTCAATAATTTCCCCAAACACTTTGTATAGAAAATGGCATTCAAGCCGCTTTAATAAATATTGTATTGGTGTATATGCAATGACAGTGTAATTCTTACACATATATATATATGCATAATTTATTTGTATTACTATAATAGTCACTTGTTATTTTCCTTCGCTTTTAATTTTATTTATGAGGCCAGTTTCTTTTTTAATTTGTATCTTTTTCTTTTTTTTTTTTTTTTTTTTTTTACTCACAGCCCCACACTAAGTTCAAAGACTTGTATCGTGGGTGCCGGAAACATTCACATCACACACACATTACACCCAGAACCAGAAGCACAAATATCCCTTGGGAAGAAATTTATGCTCCTGCCGGGAATCGAACCCAGGACCCACGGCGCAGAGGGCGGGCACCTATCCACTGCACCAACTGGTCACCAACTGTATCTTTGACGTCATTGTGTAAAGAATATGAAAAATTGTAGAAAAGAATTATAATAATAATTAACATTTATTGACATAAGTTTTTACATAAAATTTTATGAATCCATAGGCTCCTGAACTAGTGTTAGAACACTGTGTTTCAGGTGACAGTGTCTTCTCCCAAAAAATAATCTTATTATATCTTATTACGTCACAAATGTTTAAATAATTAATGTACCTAACATTAATTTTGCATAAACAATATTTATTAACAGGGTGTGGGTGTGTGTGAGGGAGATGTATGTGTGTGTGTAGTGTTGGTTGTGTGTGAGTGTATGTGTGTGTGCGTGTATGTATTTAAATAATATGTACTAGCGCTTTTAGATTTTAATATTAAACATATTTTCAACATCTTCGTATTCAAATTGTAGAATATCACTTTTTTTTTAACTAGAGCGTGATATTCCGGTAGGCTCAGACCAAATAAGAAATCGTCTGAGCCAGTAGGGAGTAATATTATTCTGGTGGAAAATCTCTACTATTATTACGAATGCAAAATTAACTCTGTCTGTCTGTTAAGCTTTTACGCCTAAAGCACTCAACCGATTTTGATGAGATAGAGCTTAGAAAAGGACATAAAGACAAAAGACAAAGATTATTTATTAGTACAAAACAATTGGGTTAATACATACACAAACATGCAAGCAAAACGATATAAAAATAATTCCTGGCCGTCATGTTTTGCCTAGAATGGCGTTCATAAGCTACTTTATAACCCGGAACTTCTGCGGGTCCAGCAATTACGCGGGGCGCAGCTAGTGTTTCTATAAAGTGCACTTTTCGAGTGGTAATTGATTTATTTACCAAAAATTTGTAACGAAAAATGTTATTTCGTAATCAAAAGACTTTATAATACGTACACCACCAACCAATTCATAAAACTCAACAGCAACTTTATCTTACATAATTTATATCTAAATTTTGTGTACAAACCTCGGTAACTTTACTGCCAACAAAGAAATTATATTGCTTTCCTCAACCGAACATAAATAAATTGTACATTCTCTTTTAAGCCCACTACATTTACAACGCTAACAACATCTAAACACGGCAATTTATTACATCAAAGCACAAGAGAAACATTAGCCAAATCTTTTGAGACTTTATAAGAGGGCTTGGGGCATAAATGGGCCACTTGAATGCTATATTTGGACACTCAAATCCGGGAGTAATCCCACGATCCCTAATCAAGGTCGCACTTGACCTGGAGACGGGGATTCATCGGTTCTTATTGCTTTCCGCTTTGCAGTTGTAGGCACAAGCCTACGATGGGCCATTATTGTTTGCTGTCCTTTCTCGCCGCGCCTTACGATAAGGACTTCGTCGAGAGATAAATGATAAGTATTTTTGATTAATTTGATGGGAAGGTTACAGAGTAGCATTCATATTAATAAAAATGAGAAGAGATGAGAATAAGAATGAGGATCATTAGTTTTATATTAACAAAAATAAATTTTATAAACCTTTTTTTTTTTTTCCATCGTCTCTAGTCGACTTTACGTGACCCTGGCCAATTCTAGTCAACTCTGGTCAACAGTCTTCAACTCATTTAGCTGTATAAGAATTGTATTCTTGGTGTTAGTGTGTTAGTTGTGCTTAGTGTGGGGCTGTGAGTGTGAAAGCGTTTGTTTTTTGTTTTTTTTTTGTTTGTTTGTTGTTGTATTCAAATTCCAAGTACAATAATACACGTATAATTTTTTTTATTTTAATTGTTGACTACTTTCGACTCATTTGGACTCTCCGCGACGACCGATTTTATTTTTATGCTAGACTAGCTTGCGACACGCGACTTCTTTCGCTTTGGATAAGGTACTTACAAGCTTATACGTAGGATTAACATATTTTACTACTTTTGGACTTGATAATAGCAGGCGAAGCCGCGGGGCACGGGTAGTATTATAAATACCCCTCTTGGGAGAGAGTAATAACATTCACACAAAATAGTTAAACAAACACTTACGAGATGTTACAATATATACAGTACTTACCGGCTGAGGTACAGGAATGTTACGGGTCCCGGACATGGGTATTATCCCCTAAACCCCATGTGGTGGTAGATTATCCTTGTCTCAGCGTCTGATGTATTGTCCACGAATATTACACACGTTGGTATTTTTTTGTTAACTTTTTTCTAACCCTTATATTAATAATTTTACAGATAAATCTCTTACAGATAATCCACACCTCAAAAAAATATAAAGGTGAGATTTGTTTATAAAGATTTACTTTGATGCAGTTGCTAAGAGAAGCCACAGAGCAGAAAACTTATTTGATAGTACAAAAAAAACACAAGATGTTTTCTGCATCATTCAACTTTAAAAATATCTTTCCAACCACGACGCAAACATCTGCTCCAAAATGTCCAACGATTTTATTCCTGGTGTGTTTGAAAAGATCGGATGTGAAGCTTTGGGTACTCACTCAGTATAAAGAGCTAAAACATTAAGGATTCTTCTAATTTTAACGAAAAATTCCATAAAGTCCCCTGTAACAAGTATATGCCAAAATAAAGGTAATACTTATGGCTGGTACACATTGAACGCATTTAAGTCGAACGGATCGGCGTGAGGGGACGCAGAGGCGGACACTGTTGAAAGGGAGTCGACCGCTGCTTAGCACGCCATCCGGATAATCTTGCTATTATTATAGGTAAGCTACTCACCGATAGAGGGAATGGTGCGTTACGGTGCTGCATAGGCCCCATCGGTCCACCCATGGATCCCATCGGTCCCATAGGGAAGGGCATGCGGGGCTCGGCGGCGGGTGCGGCGCGTTCAGGCTGCGGCCTCAGCGGCAGGCGCACTGGACCAGTCAAGGGGAACGCGAACACTTGAGACTGGGGCTCCGGGATCATGGGCCTGCTAAACATTCAGAATAATAGTCAGTTCAAAGACACTGTGATACCGCAAACTGTGTAGCGAGCGGATTGGCTCTTCATCACGACATGTGCATCACCATAAAGCCTTAGTGGGATGCGATTGGCTGTATTCTATGGCGGGAACGCACTCTGTAGCTTGAAGCTTCTCCAGCTCTATAGTTTGAGCACACTTGAAACTTCTTCGATCTGTTAATGGCTCCTCATCACGTCATTCCATTCAAGCCAGTGATGAACTTCTGGCTACTTCCCAGAAAATTCTGAATTTTCAAAATTCGAATTTCACATATTAATTAGTTATCGGACTTGAGAGAGCCTGAACAAACACCAAGTTTTACATAATAATCATTACTACAGATGCCATCGATTCCCAGTGGGAACGCACGATATCTTTCCAAGGACAAAGTGTTTCTGGTTCTAGGTGTGATTGTGGGTTATAAGTGATGATTTCCGGCACCCACGACCAAGTTCTTCAAACTTAATATGGGGCTGAAAGTGTGAATGTGTTTAATATATGTTATGTTTCGTCTAGTCAGTTGGTATATATCAATATCCTAGATTAGACCATTATTACTACGAGTGACGAATTTAAAGGATTTAAAAGTAAAAATAAGAGGTATCTATATAGCTAGCTGTCTTATAACTTATACTAGATACTTATAGGTTTACAAAAACTTTTAACATTTAGTATACAATTTTGCTATAAATATTATCTAAAAGATGTTATTTGAATAAATTTTGATTAATATTTTCCAATAATATCTACTAAAAGGATCTATTAAAACATAAATAGCACTAAATAATAACTACCCAGACTGACTACCAAGAAAATTCGAATTATAGATATTTCTGGACATCTATAAGTGGCAAGTCGAGCACCGACTTCAAAAGAGGCTTACAGAGTCACTTTAGACCTTCTTGGAAAATAAACACCTCCGATCAATCGCAAATTTCGAACACGTGTGAGCTTCGCAGATTACCACATATTCAATTATCATAACCGTATAAGTTTCACAGAGCATCATGTAAGTTTACTTACACCCACCTGTTTGGAGATAGCGCGAGATACTTCCTTCCTTTGATGTTTCTCAAACTTGACTTCAAGAACGTATATGTTTTCAGACGTTAATAATAGTGCTTAACTTGAGGGCGTTTAAATGAACGGCTCGTATTCAAGAATTCAATGACGTGATTAATATCTCTGTGGAACCAATGCCTCCCATATTTGACATATATGTTATAGGTACCTTATTATAATAAGGTTGGTACAAATGAAGTATTAGCACAATGGTCGATTGATCGGATTAGCTGCTCCGACTACAGAATGAAAAGATCGTATGAACCATAGTAGAAATATGAACCGAGAACATCTTTTGGTTCGTAGGTATGATTTATGCACAAACATAGCAACAAGAAGTTATGACACAGATTGGAAACCCACAGATATATTTGCACGTTGTTGAATATTGATCTTTTGAAAGTTCAGTATTCTTCTCTTAATTTTTTTTAAGCGAGTATGTAATGCTCCACAAAGCTCATTACCGAGTTCCCTCATCTATGAGACTACTCAATGAGGAATTTAAATATGTCTCAATATTTGGTAAATTTTGGTACCCAATATAATATCCTATTTGCACGGGATACAGTTATGTTAGTAATTTTGTGCAAAGCAGCTGCTTTTTTTTGTTACTTTTCTTCCTATAAAAGATATACACAAACACAAAGTCTACCACAGATGCATTTTTTTACACAGTAATGCTTTATGTCCATTCTGGCGTTTCATATAAAAACTTTGGTCTATTGTATTTGAACTGGTACAGGCTATCAAAAAGTTATGTGCATTAAACAAGACACAAAGGACCAACTCCTAGAAGTTTAAGCATCGAGCTTGATAAACTCTTTGAGATTACCAAAGTGGCACTCCAGCGGTATCATAAATTACACAGTTCTTGTACTTAGACTTTTTTTATAGTGTAGTCTGCCAAGTGCCAAGCATTTCTAGCTAGAATCTAGTTACTTTGTAAAGCACAAGGTCTGAATCTTGCGACAATTTGTCACGTTTTGCAGCGGCAGTAAACTGCTGACCTTGTCCCGAGTTCTACCACTAAGTGGGGTTAGTTTACAGAGCGGAATATGTCTTATTACTTATATACTTATATGAATTTATTCTTATGTTACATCACTTCTTAAAACAGTGTAGAGTATTATTATTCTGTTTAGTACCAACTATAACAATCATTTCTAAGTTATACTTTCTCAAAATACGCACTAAATTTTATTAGAATACTACCCGTGTTCTCAAAAATTCCCATCGGAGCATGGGTAAATAGTTAGTGACCTTCTCTACAAACTGTCATCTCATATTTAACTTTCTTAAGGTAAGAATTTGAAACACTTCCACATGTAATTTAATGATTCATTACAGACCCACTATTTTTATTAGTTAGTCAATGTATGAATTTTTAAAGGAATTTGAAAATTTTATAAAGAACAGGAATACATGAATAATATTTTATTATCACTACAAAGATCACAAGTCAAGACATAATTCGAAATGTCACTAATTTACCTACATAATAACTGAATTCTTAATATATATTTTGCATAATAGAGCAGCCTTTTAAATATTAACAGCATTAAATCTTTGATTATTGCTTTTATCTTCAGAATTCTTTCAAGGTTTCACATGATCGCTTCCAATCAGGTAAGATAGTCAGCAAATGCTTGTAAGGCATAAATCGACCCTTTCGGATATCAGGACATATGGTCGATATTTTTCTGATTCGTTAAGATTATAGGACTAAAAACCGTCATGTCTAAATGGAAAGAAGAGAGGCCTAGGCGAAAACTGTCCCTATGCAGGCATAGAGACAACTTTCGCTAATTGACAGAACGAAACGGGGTCTCTGTGTTATCTTGGGGTGATTAAGTGCTTTATCCGTCCGTCTGTCAGAAGTTTATAACTTAGTAAACTATCTACTTGAAATTCTCACTAAATAGTCCTGTTTCAAAACCGAAATTATGTTGATCTGCAAACAGAATATTATGATAACTTTTTTTATTAAGTTCACCTAAGGAACTTGGCATTCAAGTTCTAAAATTGACTCCATTTTATATACTTGTTTTCAGTAGATAATCGAAGACGATTTGTTTACTAAAAAGCTTGATTTTTACTTTTAAAATCAAGTATAGCAAAATTACCCTACTAATATAATTATGTATACCTAAGTCCTGCGTCCGATTACTCTTACAAGCCCAATTTAAGTTTCCTAATTCTGTGTGAATATTTGACTGATGTCAATTTTACCGGCACCGACTATACAATTCTTTGAACTTAGTAGATAAGGGCATTGAGGTGGATGTAATTATTTAAAAAAAAAACACGTAGATTGTATAGACGAGACGCAGATCACAGTTTGTACCTCAGCCATAATAATATAACATTTTTACGTGAAAGATATACATAAATCTAATAATATTGATTATTCATAATATTTGCTTATTTAACTGTGTGTACTTGATATCATACTATATTATTATTGATATTTGTAGCTGACATTAATTATTTATATTATGATTTGTATTTTTATTTTAATTTTGTGCGTATTTGACATAATTTTTATTTTTTGCGAATAATTAACATTGGGTATTAAATCTTTTTGGGTAATTATTGAAATAACAATCTTTTAATTATTGCAATTGGTGTAAGCATGTACCGTTTTAATTAAAGTAAATAAATAAATAGCAAAAAACTTTTAACGCGGTCTCAGGGCAAACTACTAGTAATACATGACTTCTGACTCAGTCAATTTAAAAATGTGAAAGTGAGACATTTCTGTAGTGAAAGAACAGTCGTGATACTAAACGATACGACTGTAGCGTGCAGTGTTGAACCTCTATTGCAAGTACAAATCGTAAATGCAAATTACTTGGCTGCAAACAAGTCGTTAACTTCAGGTGTTCGGGGTTATTACTCGGGTGAACTTAAGCAGTGTAGTCTCGCTCGGGGATGGTTTTCATAGAAGAAACTACGTTCTCTTTGTGGTGGGGTAGTTAAGTACATACGCTTAATAATTAATGCTCTCAACTTTGGCAAAGTAACTAACTAGAAATTTTGCTTTGAGATTTAAACTTGCCTCGAAAATTATATAAACCTTATACGTTTCTAAAGACCTCGATGACATTTCACATAGACAGCGATCGATACAGTATACGTGCTGACTGCTTGCGTAAAACATGTTTTTTTATTTCTGCGCTCTTCTAGTTACTGCAGTTTTAGATTTTACTGCTTATTTATTGGTATTTTTATTTCCAACTCCGTTAATTTGATAACCTGAGAGTAAGAATCTACCTATTAGATACCTGCTACGTACATGTTCCAGACATATGGTAGCCCTGTGATCCCAATCACCTGAGGGAGAATCACTGTCGAAACAAACTAATAAAAGCCTGGCCAGAATACACAATAGGAAGGTATCTCTTATAGATCTTAGGATTTTTCTTTGCAGCTTAGTTGCGGCCTAAGTGTTAGGGGACTGTTATGTAACGGAACGTTCTACGTGACATGTCACAGGGGCAATGATTCGTTAATGCCTACTGTACATACATAGCTTTATATATATATCTCTCTGAAACATGTCAGCCACATACCAGTGGCTGTCAAGTTGACTAATTCAGATATAAATACATAAACATAATATACCCATTTTCACACTCGCAGCGTAAGTCCGATGACAAGTATCATGGGTGCCGGCAACATTCACATCACACGCACAATCACACCCAGAAACATACATTTTCCTTGTGGAGAAAGCTTGTGTTCCCGCCTGGAATCGAATTAGAAGCCGAACGCGCATCCAACTAAGCTAAAAGGCATTTCAATATATAGGTACCTATATACTCGATATATACTTAGATGATTGTTTACCTCTGATCGTCTCCGCCGTGGCAGATAATGGCGATGCGCTCAGCTTGCGCGCTGCGAGGGGCGAAGGCGCCGAGAATGTTGAACGGGAACCGCCTCTCCATGGGCTCCTCGTGACGTCTCTCCACCACGCAGTTCATGCGCCCTCTGTCGAAACAACTTAGTATTAAAAGAAATATTTAAAAAACTTGACGGTATTCCTCGCGATGAATCACTTGCGAAAACTTACGTCGTCGATAGTGTTTGATCTAATACCATAGTACCCAACTCTGTTTCTGTTCGAAACCGTTAAAAGTTTAATGAAATAAGGTTCAGTTTGGCCCCAACAAACTTAGGGGATAAGGGGACGGAGTTAAGAAGTATATGGCCAATTCTTGGCAAGTACAAGCCGGCTAACATAATATAATTCTATTTTTTTATGCCCGATAAGCAAGCATTTGACCACAATCTCACCTCACCATGCTTGCCTAGAGGGTTATTCACTCTTGACTTGAAGACTCCGAGAAGAAGATTATACCGTTCGGGAAACAAAGACGAGGGCAATGAGTTCTACTCCTTCGCAGTACGGATGATAAACGTAGAAACGAAACGCTATGAACGAACTGGAGGCATGTCAAACATATGTGGATGACGTTTGACTGTTTGTCTCTTAAAACGGGCATGGGGGAATTAAGTCGTGTAATTCCTGCGCACACTCTCCAAAATGTAAACGATAGAATACCGATAGGCTTGCGACCTTACGTCAATTCATAGGTTACTACGTCACACTCACAAGTATACCCAGAATAATAAATACAATTTTCCCATGAGGCGAGAACTTGTTGACCCACCCAAAATCTAACCCGTCACCTGCTGCTTAGTATGCCTTTTGATAGTGATATTTTATGTACACAGACCTTGGATAGTTAAATTCAATTTCCTTTTCCCTAAATTTAAATTATGATCTGAGTAGAGTTTACTCTACCCAAACTCTACCCGACGAAACTATATTTTCCATATTGGACTCTACCTAAAATCAAGGAATTTGTGTCAACCAACGAACTGTCGTCAGTTGAAACAAATGATCATTGTAGTCTATTAGATATACGGGGCCAATTAAATACACAAAATAACTTGCCAAGTTGTTATTTCTTTAATTAATAACTAATTGGCAATTGTCAATAAAACCATTTTGCTGTTATTTGAAACGCAAGCAATCGGAAAGTATCATTGCTATTTGTTTACGCAATGTTAAATGACATGCGGGTGTTTCGTAACATTGTAATGAAAGTTCACAAATTTTCGTTGTATATTTGGTTACACAAGTTTGCGCGGTTCTTTTTCCGCGTTCCGTTACTCCGGTAATGTCCCCTGGGGAGGAGGCAGCGTGCATAAGTGGCTTACAGGAAAACTGGAATGTTTCCCGGTTGCCGTCATAAACTGATTTCGACGAGAGGATGTCGCTAAAGTAAATCACGTGGAGTTCCAAATATTATGCTGACGGTAGTTCAATTCTGACCTCGCTTATAAACTCGATTTGGTATTAAATTGGATCAGCAAGATCGAATAGGTCACTACTCGATCATTCAGTCAATTCATAGTGGATTATTTAGAACCCATAAAACTGTACGAGCGATGCATAACTTTAAGAGCTAAGTACAATCACTTTGCCTGGATAATTTAGAAGGGGCAAATTATTTATTTCAGACGTATTCAGTGGAGCATTCAAAGAACATTCAGGACAGTTATTTTGAACTCTGTAGGGCTTAAAACGGGTAAAAGCAGTTGTTTCTGGTTGTTGGTGAAGAATTTGTTATAATTAATGTATTAGCGTTTAAGAATGGTTTAAAAAAAAATTATGAAAAAATGCGCCGCTGATTTTCTTGCCAGGTTCTTCTCGAGATGGCTGTAATTTTGCGAATCTGGCGAGTGCCTCTTTGGGGCGCATGTGAATAAACGATTTTGATTTAGATTTTTGAAGACCCTACCGAGAACCTCAGACTATAACAGTGACAAAAAGGTTCTGTAAGCGCTTACTTTTGGTTGTTGGCGAGGAAAGCCCCCGCGAGATCGTCGAGGTCGAAGTGGATGGGCAACTTGAAGGGTCGCACGGCATCCAAGTCATCATCATCTTCTGCCGAGCTGTCTGACTCTGAGCTCTCGTCACTGTTGGGGGAATCGTTCTTGTCATCGTCGATTTTCTGGAAAAAAAGAATTCCGTGTTACAACGTGTTTTAATCTTTATAGTGCACAGCTATTCTCAAGTTAATTTTAGATATCTAGTAACTGACCAAAAATCTCCAAAATATCCATCTACCGCAATTCCATGATCAGTTTAATTAAAAAGTTAACAAACAAATAGACCTTTGTTAGATTTTTGCGATTGTTATCTATAGATTACCTATATTTGCTTTATTATTATACTACACACCGGGATGCTTCTTAATTTGAATACTTAATGTGCCTATCTATAATTATAGTGGTGTAAGCCAGACCACCCTCTTTATTTATATAGAGCACAAGTCCGATTATGTATGAAGTACTACGTCCATCTTTGAAATTCAGTTTGCCCTTGTACTTGTAATTTGTATTTTTTTTTTTCGTACTAATTGTGACCAGGGGCTTATTCAGGTTAAAAAGTAACCTACTTCCCTTTTCCAGGGTAAAGTCAAAGGTAAGATCTTAACCGTTAAATATTAAAAAATAAATATCATTTCAAACAAACTGATTCTTTCATGCCATTTGGAACGTGCATTATATTTTATTCAATTTTTTCCATTCATTAGAGAAATCCTTTTTTTTTTTTTCAAATATCACACTTCTAGAAACATCGCAATTATAATATAAGTAAGTTTGATTATCATAAATGAGCAAATTATAGCGTGGGTGTATATTTTCATGAGATGACTAAACTATATTCATATACAGGTGCGAGTTGCAAGGCCAGTTTGTACCGAAACCTACCTGTGAAGCCAATAAAGTGAACTACTTGTACGCCTATTTAGTACCAACTAATAATGTCGTAAATATTTAAGTGCCACCTATTGTATCGGCTAGCCAAACCTATTGTATGAATCGTGTCAATACTTTACGTCGGTTTTATGTCCTCCAGAGAAACCGGCAGAATACAGATGTACAATTGTACACAGTACGTGTAACCCGCACAAATTGTCCATCATCATAATCGTTGCAGTACTGCGAGCTGAATAGGCGGCGGCGGCGCATTTACCAATTCTGAACAAAGCCGTCGGTTCACTCGGCTGACCCGGCCTGTGCCTCGGGCCCGGGTCATGCGAAGATCACATTCGTCTTCCTGTACTTTCAACATTCCCCGCCTAGGCTGTAGCGAAAGTTACGTACCATCGTGAGAGATCACACTAATCTAAACTTTCGCCTAAGGGAAGTTCTTAATCTTAATGACCTCGGGCGGCTGTTTGCTCTGTCAACGCGAAATGTTACCGCCTAATTATTATAAGATCCATTTGTGGTTCAGACAAAATTAAAACCTAAAACGTCATGCATAATAAAAGTGAAAGTAACTCTGTTGACATATATGAACTTTGGCAGGGACATATTTTAAATTATGAAGTGTAATTAACTGGATTAAATGGTTAAAATAGCATTCTGTAAATATTTTGATATATTTAAGTTATATATTATAATAAGATTAATATGTCCCGACTACGTCGAAAAAATTAAGGGTTATTTTTTTAGCACCGTGTTTGAATTAACGTAATATTCGTTCAAATATTATATAACTTTTAACTTTTCGAGTGTTATAGACTAGTAATTATATATAAAGTATCCGTGGTATTTTATTAAGTACCTACCTAATTTACATTTAATTATGATGATAATTTATAAAATACGTAGGTATATTAAATAAAAGTGCTTTAGAATTTAATTTCAATATAATAACATAATATGTATATACTAGGTACGATGTTGAATTCATTTGATGATCTATTGAATTATATAGATCATCAAAAAGAGTTCCAAAAGTCATTTTAGTACCATAAAAGTATCTAATCAGGAATAATTGAAAAAAAATTAAGCCTTTTAATACATAAGAAAAGAAACACTATCTAGTGTAAGTAATGAACATTTAAGTTTTCAGATTTAGTCTTTAACATTTGTCTTGATTATACTCTGTACCAAATCTGCATTTTCTTTTTCATTGTCCTACACGTATAATAAAAGTAAACATATGTTACAATATATATCCCCGAAATTAAATATGAGCAGGTGTTTGATTCATTTGCGATTATTGTTTACTGCCATTGTTTACCGACAGCCATCTGCATGAAAAATGTCAATGAAAAATTTTTTCAGCGCAACAATATTTTGGAATGTGTGGAGAAACTAGGCTATCTCGTCACAGTATGTATTAGCTCGCACAGAATATAAACTTCAACTCAATTAAGGACGCGCGTATGAATGTCTCTTGCAGGCGCTCACTCAAAAATAAATTACAGGTGACATGAAAATATGCCACTGCTAGCCGATAAATTGAAACTGTAGTACTCTACAGTCCTGTAAAGCTGGTATTCGAGCAAAACTAAAATAGAGAGTGCTGTCAAAAAATCACATACGTTTCTACTAGTGAAAAACCTACCGCATTGACATGAGTATAAAAGAAGAATACTTCTCTGTACTGGACGGTGAAAATGCGATTTTTTGTTATCCATGGAAATAGTACTGGTCTAACGTAGTACCTACACGCTCATTCTAAAAATCGAATCAAACAGTTTGACACATATGAAAATAGATCAAAACATTTGACTGGAAACTTTATAGGTATAAAAAGATATTGAAATGGTAAATTAATCCGTAGGTTCATCGTATATCGATATACAAATCAACAAGTTAATAAATAATATAACTAACACTTTGCAGTTGAAAGTAGGTATTACGTCTATTAATCTGTCTACATCTAAAGATATTAGTACCTGGATAAAACGACGTTTTCTAAAAATGAAACCTAGCTAGATCGATTTATCGCCCCCGAAACTCCCTGCACACTAAATTTCATGAAAATTGTTAGAGCCGTTTCTGAGATTCAGATTATATATATATATACAAGAATTGCTCGTTTAAAGGTATTAGATATAAACAGCGTCAAGTGGGTGTGGAAAATACCAGATCTAAAATTTGTAGCTTACTTTGTGAGTGTCATAGAACGGCCAGTCAGCCGTGAACCAAAATAGGTATGATCTAACTATTCTAACGTTCATTAATTTCTAACTTTAATTCGAACCGCAGCATGCACGGTCGGAAATAGCGACGATCTCCAAAATGTCCGCTTCTACCCTACTGCCTGAATTATTTACTATGGTCTCGTTCTGTGCTGTTTGCCGGGCACAATGGCTCGGACATCCTGCCGAGACAATGCGCCCGCGCACCATTGTTACGGCCCTCCATTTGTAAACAACACCATTTTGATAGATACATCACTCATCATTCAATTGATTTGTCTATGCAAATATCAACAAAAAATCTTACATAATAACAGACATATGATTAATCTCTTGATGTTGCAATAAGGAAATCTAAGTTCATAGTTTGTGCAAGGCGTCCTTTCAATAAAAGTAAATAACTAAAGATTCCGTGAACGTTATCTTGACATTAAATTAATTATGCTACGTTGTAGCAGACGCCAGAAACAATACTTTTAGGTTTTCAAAAATTGATCAGCAATTAGTATGTGCACCGCAGTACGTTTATTGATTACTAATATAAGACATTATAGATACCTACCAGGAGATACCTCTGTGAAACATAGGTATAATAAAAGGTGGTCGCTTTCACGTGGTGCAACGGTCGGCCACCAGCCACCGAGTGAAAGCTGCAGTGACGTCACCTGCACCGACCGACTGACGAATGCACATAAAATTATTGGCACACTATGAATTGTCATTGAATGCATAACGTAATACGCAAATTGTTGCCTGCCACACGTTGCACAATTCCTTAATACTATTGAAACCAAATCGATATAAACTAAATCGATTATCCTCATTAGTTTATTGGTCTATGGCGCAACTGAATGATTGATACAATATCATAGAACTGATGACGGTCCCATTGCACAAACGCGTGATATCCTAAGTATTAGGGACACAAGCCCGGCAAGAGCACAAATTCCTTCCCAAGGGATATTTGTGCTTCTGGTTCTGGGTGTAATTTGTGTGTGATGTGAATGTTTCCGGCACCCACGATACAGGTCTTTGAACTTAGTTTGGGGCTGTGAGTGTGAATGCGATTGTTTGTTTGTTTGTTTATAAGTTTAGTTTTTATGAGTTATTGATAAAAGGATTTTCTATCGCTTTGGAAAAATCTAACGCGGTAAGTGCCTACTGTTTTTTAATGCCTTTAGGCATTATATAATCGACCAATTTGTTCAATTCAGGTAGGAATCGCCTAAACTTACATAATTAATCCCCCACCGAATTTCACGTCACCAAACTGTTGAGGTTTTATACATAAATATTTGGTAAAGTGGCGTTCAGTTAAGGTTTAACAAATCTCTTCCTATATACAAACTTAAATGATGTGTTGCCTAATTAGGGGTCGTTGGTGCGATTGGGTATTAGCTTAATTACTACACAGAAAACTACTCCTATCTGTGGTATATTCATACACATAGGTACTATTTATTTAACAGAATCACAGTAAGGGTGTATCCTACATATGATACAGTCTAAGCTGAGACTGACTCAAAGCGTTCTCTAGATTCAATAGTGCATTGTTAAAGAGAAGTGGAGAGAGTGTATCTCCATTCAGTTGTGCTAAGCACGTAATTGTCGTTACTAATCCATTTGAGTGATTACGAAACAGGCTAGGCCGAATAAAAATGATAACTACGAATTGACTACGGTCAAATTAAGGCATCGATTAACCTTCGACCCTTGTTGTTTTATAACTTGTGCATTCCCTGTGCGGAAGTTATCGAATTGGACAAAAACCATGATTTTATATTTTTTAAATAATTTATAACGATTCCTTGCGTAGCCCAGTACTTACATCCCTCTAGGTACTAGTACTAATAATCTTTATATCAAATTATTAAAGTACGACTTTCACTCATGTCATTTCATAGAAATTGTCGACCTAGGTTTCGAGCATGTTTGATACTCTTCTTCGGGATGAATTCACGACGCAAGTCTACAATTTCGGTCAAATGATCTAAGTGGAAGCCGTATTATAATCCTACGAATCCTACTTATATTATAAATCCGAAAGTTTTTGTGTAAGTGTGTAAGTATGTTTGTTCCCTCTTCTCGCTTTAACGGCTGAACGGATTTGGATGAAATTTGAAAATATATAGACTATACATAGGCTACTTTTGAATTTGATAATAGCGGGCGAAGCCGCGGGGCACGGCTAGTAATAACATAATGTGTGGTTCTCACGAAAACTTTATTAGTAAAATATATATATATCCGAAAGTTTGTTTATGTGGGAGTATTGAGATTATGTTTGAAACGAAATATCTTTGATAAAGGCGGCTGTACGGATAGCGATGAATGATGGAATTTGGTATTAAATAAACATAAAAGTACCATATGTCCCATTCCAGAGGAAATAGGACACAGGCTACTTTTAACGCGGGGTACAGCTAGAATACATATAATTACCTGAGTGCCTGGACCTATTAATCACATGACGTCATGAATTCACATTAATATTATAACATATCCGAAAGTATAGTACGTATGTTGTTACAATACATTGCACCGCATTAAAATAATTTCATAAATCTAATTAAAATATAACGATCAAATATAATAAATTTAAGAATTATAATAAAACAACAAAATTAACTAAAAACTAATATTTAAACAATTAATACAACCGTCAATCATTGCAATGTAATATTGAACACTGTATCAATGATTGTAGCATGCGCATGCGTTCATTCTATACACAGATAAAATAAGCCTACGCCTTCTATGGTAGATTCGTTCTGAACGGCCATCTTATTACTGAGTCACGCTGAGAGGAGATTCAAGGCTATCTCTAGCGTTCGAATTACTAGATTAAATCCTTACAATATATATTTACGCCTATTTGACCAGACATATAAAGCTAGTAACTACCTGTGTAGAAACCCCGTAATTGGGTAAGTTGTGCATCTATTATAAACTGTGCTTCGATCATTTACGGTGCTTCTATAATTTACTGTGCATCTTTCATTTTGTTTAATCTAATTCACGTCCTTCCGCTTTGCTACAAGCCGTGACTGCATCATCTTAGATCGCTGCTTTCTACATTTCATTGCACAAGCTCCACTCCTATCTCATGAAAAGAATGTTGCGGTCAAGGCAAAATTATGACATTGTGCTGATTGCCCACCGTATGCGTATTTCAGGGTTTTCTACGCACACTATTAGTTGCGTGTTTAACACGCCGGAACAACGGCGGGAGCTGCCCTGCCGACGCGACGTTTCCCACGAAGTCGATTCCCACCAAGTCGATTCCCTTCAAACCTCCTGGACAACGGTCGCGCTAAACAGAGGGGAGTAGAGCGCTATTGCCAGAGGTATAATCAAAGAAGTACTTGATAAAGAACCCTACTTTTACATATTGTTATTATTTGTATTAGATATTTAATTAAACACTTTTTGTAATAATTGTATATTATTTTTGTTAACGCCTACAACGTAACAATGGCGCCCAACGTGGGGCATTGGAGCACTGGCGCTGCTATCTAGAAAATGGTAAAACCTTTGCAGTTTATACCGACCATGCAGCATTAAAGTGGTTTCTTACTTTAACCAATCCAACAGGCCGTCTTGCTCGTTGGGGTGTTAGGCTTTCTTCGTTTCATTTTGAAGTAAAACATCGTCGAGGAAAAGACAACGTCATCCCTGATGCCTTGTCGAGAGCCATTCCGATCGCACAAATAAATGTCTTACCTGGTTCGCCTCCAAACACAACTGATTCGTGGTATTTAAACATATTTCACGGATGCCTCGATTCCCAAACTAGTTTTCCTAACTATAGAGTTGAAGGGAATGTACTTTACAGATTTATGAAGTTTAAAAATCCGCTCACCTCGGAATTTTGTTGGAAGGAGGTAGTGCCGCTAGAGTTTCGCAACGATATAATTGACAAAAATCATTCTGACCCTACAGCTGCCCATTTCGGTACGTTCAAGACATACAAACGTCTTTTATTAAAGTATTACTGGCCTAAAATGTATTCTGATGTAGTGAATTTTATAGGAAAATGTGAGTCTTGTCTTGCTTATAAGAATCCCTCTCATGCAACCTTAGGGAAGATGGGTAGGCCTAAAGACTGTTCACGTCCATTTCAAACACTGTCGATCGACCTTATAGGCCCCTTACCGATGAGCAGGAAGCAAAACAATTATATTCTCTCCGTTAACTGTTGCTTTTCTAAGTATTGTTTAATTTTCCCTTTGCGAAAGGCTACTGCTTCTAATGTATGTAAGTTACTCGAAGATAATGTTTTTCTCATACATGGAGTTCCTCAGGTTATGATAATGGACAATGGCAGCCAGTTTTCTGGTCGAGAGATGGAGACACTATTGAAAAAATACAAGGTGCCACATATTCACTTCACTCCTAAATACACTCCTCAAGTCAATAGCGTTGAGAGATATAATCGTACAATAGTCACGGCTATCTCTACGTTTGTAGAAAACGATCATAGAAATTGGGACGTTAACATACCGAAGATACAGTTCGCAATTAACAACTCCGTTAATGAGGTTACAAACTACACGCCTGCATTCTTAGTCCACGGGCGAGAGTTAGTCACTTGCGGATCACATTACCTTCATAATGAGGATGTTGATGAAATTGTATTTTTGCCTCGTGATATCTACGCCGAAAATTTGGGGTACCTAGCTAAAGTTTTTAATAATGTTCAGACTGCATTATGGCACAGTCATCAAAAAGCTTCTCAACGTTACAATTTACGACGTAAACATATCGAATTTAATATTGGAGATATAATATGGAAGCGCTGTTTTTTCCAAAGTGACAAAAGCGCTCACTTTAGCAAAAAACTTGCGCCTAAATTTGAGAAATGCAAAGTGAAAGGTAAAAAATCACCATTAGTTTATATCTTGGAAGACATGACAGGCCGCGATCTAGGAGCTTGGCATATCAAAGATATAAAACTAAAGCTAGGTACATCTTGATTGTTTCTAGTATATTTTTGCGGATTATTCCTTAGAGAAAATCCTAGATTACGAGGGGGTGTACTGTTACAATACATTGCACCGCATTAAAATAATTTCATAAATCTAATTAAAATATAACGATCAAATATAATAAATTTAAGAATTATAATAAAACAACAAAATTAACTAAAAACTAATATTTAAACAATTAATACAACCGTCAATCATTGCAATGTAATATTGAACACTGTATCAATGATTGTAGCATGCGCATGCGTTCATTCTATACACAGATAAAATAAGCCTACGCCTTCTATGGTAGATTCGTTCTGAACGGCCATCTTATTACTGAGTCACGCTGAGAGGAGATTCAAGGCTATCTCTAGCGTTCGAATTACTAGATTAAATCCTTACAATATATATTTACGCCTATTTGACCAGACATATAAAGCTAGTAACTACCTGTGTAGAAACCCCGTAATTGGGTAAGTTGTGCATCTATTATAAACTGTGCTTCGATCATTTACGGTGCTTCTATAATTTACTGTGCATCTTTCATTTTGTTTAATCTAATTCACGTCCTTCCGCTTTGCTACAAGCCGTGACTGCATCATCTTAGATCGCTGCTTTCTACATTTCATTGCACAAGCTCCACTCCTATCTCATGAAAAGAATGTTGCGGTCAAGGCAAAATTATGACATTGTGCTGATTGCCCACCGTATGCGTATTTCAGGGTTTTCTACGCACACTATTAGTTGCGTGTTTAACACGCCGGAACAACGGCGGGAGCTGCCCTGCCGACGCGACGTTTCCCACGAAGTCGATTCCCACCAAGTCGATTCCCTTCAAACCTCCTGGACAACGGTCGCGCTAAACAGAGGGGAGTAGAGCGCTATTGCCAGAGGTATAATCAAAGAAGTACTTGATAAAGAACCCTACTTTTACATATTGTTATTATTTGTATTAGATATTTAATTAAACACTTTTTGTAATAATTGTATATTATTTTTGTTAACGCCTACAACGTAACAATGTTTATCATCTTAATGGCTGGACAAACTCGATCAAATTTGGCACACAGATATTTAAAATTATAAAGAAGAACACGCATCTTATTAACCTGATATTCCAGTCTAAGCGCTAGCGGTATATTTAGTTTATGAGGAGGAGTCGTGACAACTAAATGATTATTTACCAGACTTTCGCCTTAAACTGAGCCGTTTCCACTAGGTCGCGGTCGTGATGGCACTTTTATCTTAGCGCGTCATCGTGCCCCGTAAAAGACAAAGGGTATGGGATCTTGGACAACACCACTTTAGGGTTGCGGTACTTGTTCAACATATATACATATATATATATATATATATATATGATTACTTATTTCTGCTGGAGCCAAAAACCTCATTTCCAGAATGCTTTACAGATAACGGTTTATGAACATGAAGTTACCTGCAGTTTCTCTTCATCGATCTTGGATTCGGCGTGGTTGAGCGCGTCGTCCTTCACCTGGTCGATGGGCTGCGGCGCTGGCGGCGGCGGCGCCTCCGTCGACGACGGCGCAAGCGGCGGGGCCGCGTGCAGCGCGTGAGCATTGCCGATCGGCAGGGGTTCGTCCTGGAAACAACGAAGGAACGGGCTTGTTGAACTACTTGAAAATGTTTAACCAATTAAAGTAGTAATAACGGACGTAGCTAACGCGCCTCCTGATCGTATGCTGACGGTTTCAAATCCTACGACGGGCGTGATGATGGATGTCAAAACTTTTAATTATATTTAAGATTATTTTTAAACTTTTATATAGCCAAGGGCTGCACTGATAATATAGTAAAAGCGCTTTGAATGAGTCCATGCGTTTTAGTGCTACAAGGTCTACATAGATTACTCGGACCGAAAATCACCGCAGCAAGCTTTTTGCTGTCATAGATTCACCCATATTTTCTCGAGACAATCAGTACTTATACAGTACACTAAATATATAGTTAATTTATTTAGGTAATTAGGTAACACTATCTAAGCAACATTGCGTTGGTCGTTTGTCCTGGAACGGTGGTTGACTCTTTCCGGTCATAGTGTATTTTCAGATTGAGTTTACACGATTTTATTGCGAAATTATAATCGAACTATATGTATGTTGACTTTATATAAAGAGCGCTTTCAATCTAATTTAGTTTGATGGCTCTTGTTGAAACTGAACCCATCAACGCATCCTGAATTACTTTAATCTCAAACTGCAAGTAATTTACAGCGTAATCAGTTTTTGTAGCTTGATTACTCATTTAAAATGCATTGAGAAACCTTTACAAAATAGTTATTTCTACGACAAATTACAAAGTAAAAACATTGCGCCTGCCGCCGCTCACTTTGGCGCAAAAACCATCAAAGTGTTCATCACAAAATGGCGGACGCCTTTTGCATGTAGCCATTCTCTTACGTAACCTGTGTAGGTACTTGACTATATCCAAACACTTATGTAGGTGCAACGCAACCTTCCTACACGACTATCGAGGATCGTCATTGTTCTTGTGAATTGTCATGTTTTCATTGGATAATCACTGGAGTTGCGCGTTTGTACGCTCATTCAAGCTTAAAAAACATTCATAGGAAAAGTGCAAGGCTACGGCCTGCGTCACTGATTGACTCCATTGTTGATGCATTCCTCTAAAATAAATGACAAACACCATATCACACAACTGTTAAACTGCCGGCTCACGAACGTGACCGTATAAAGACCAAAACATTCACGTACTGCTCTGTAATCTTTATGTTAACATAATTCATATATCATCATCAAATGTCGTCACACTTTCTTTGTCTGAAAAGCATAACTGAACCATTGTTAATAAGGGGTTATGAAAACTAAAGAGCCCTTCTTCCTGTTCTCTATCAATATAGATATATAACGTTAGATCGAGATATGCTCTACAAGAGACTAGTAGCTAGATAGCATGTTGTTAAACGTACTAGATATTGTTAAATAGGCAGCGAGCAGCCGAGCGCGAAATGTTCGCGACCGCAACTGATAGAAAACGACGATTACGTCGCAAACTATTGTCGCATTGTACTACGCCCACCACACTTTTACTGGATTTACGAAACGTTTTAAACATTTTATCGTCATTGTTGCCTTTAGCGTCGAACGTTGCGTGATAACGAGTGAATTACCGTAGGAGACGTAGAGTAATTTACGGGATGATTGCGTTTCAAAAAGCAGGTGGATAGGTTAACGCGATCCTTTACGTAACCACTTACCTACTCGTATTCTGTCTGCTCTTAAAACAATGAGCGTGATTATACCTACACACTCAAAATGAATTCAGTGAAGCAAGTTTTCTAGTTTACCCATAGTTATCTTAATTCTAATATTATTATCGTAATGGTACAATTTAATGTTGCAATTAAACTGTCATGTTCCTATAAATACCAAAACTATGATAGTACTTGTGATAGGCCACCTCCCAGATGATGGACACCTTACATGTCCGAAACTAGTCGGAAAATCCGACAAAATCCGTCGCGAATCCCGAACGGTTCGTAAACAAGTGAGCATGCTTCATCTTCGGCCGCATCATCACTTTCCATCAGGTGAGATAGCGGCCTAATGCTTAACTATCTGGCATAAAAAAAATTAAAAAAAAAAGAATAATATGAATAACACTCGCGATAGTTTTCAAACTCAAACTATGATAGTAATTAATTAGTCGCCAAAAACACTAAACATTTTATAACAGCTATCTTCAAGTGCCAGTCATTCTAGGCCTAGTGATTTTACCACCCTCGACCACATTAGCACTTCCCCTTAGATGAGACGGTAGTCAAACGCTAACCTATCAATGAGCCAATGTTATCCCCTAGCAGCGAATCGTAACGGCACATAATGGCGAGCCGCTGGCACACATCATTTTGTTTGATTTTGTAGACGTTTTTTATTGCCTCGTATGTGTGATGGAAAAGTATGTTCTCCTTGGGCGTAATCATCTATTACACTCTCTATTATAATATACCATCTATTATACACTCCAATTATAAGAGCATAAACAGCCGGTTTTTTTGGCATTATTTTCCTTGCTTTATCGGTGAAAGAATGTTGGCGATGGTGCATTTAAAGGAAAACATAAATAAAAATAATAAATTCTTACCACTAGTAAAGTTTTGTAAGATGTTTCAAAATGTGTTCACGTTGCAATAATATACAAATCTCGACGCTACAAATATTTACTATCTCATGGTTTTATTTCAAGGACTTTTGCTTCATTATTACTATGGAAATGTAGTTACTTATACTTATTCAGTGGAAACGTTTAAAGGAGCATCATCATTTTCTTAGTTTGCAATTGTTTTTTAATTTTCATCCTGTTTATATAAAAGTGCTGTTTATCTTAATCTGATGATGGAAATGGAGTATGCATAACACAAAACTGTTTATATAATCATAATTTAAAAAACAAAAACAGATTTATCTGTCAATATCCGTAGACTCCTACATCCGATTTAAATAAGAGAAAGAAGAAACCAGCTAAACTTTATATAGGTTAATTTAAAGCGGTTTAGGTACGTCATAAATTTATATTAGTATACGCTAGTGTGTCAAGTATACCGTATAGATACGCCGCAGATATAAGGAAATATCATCCGAAATTTGCCCGTTCGCGTAGACGGTTTTGTGTTTGTCTTCTATGTTCGCCTGGTTTGATTCCTGCACTATAGTGTATAGAGGCATTGAAGTTAACGACCCTATTTTCCAATTACATTTTCTTCTTTAGGGAACTTCTTGTTGTATGTTTTGGTTGTGAATGTGTGTGTAATGTGAATATTTCCGAAATCCGAAACTCAAGTCTTCGTTGTTGAAAAAATCATTAAGAGTTATTAATTGGAACTAAGAACTTCCTCTTTCTTGGAAATTATGATAAAAAATATTAGATTCAAACTGAACGAAATAGGTCTATACAAGCAAATATTTTCTTTAATATTTATATAAAATGCATTACCAGAAATTATAAGGTAGCGTCTGGTTACGTTGCATCCATTTTAGGAACTCGTGTTTCCACAGTCACACGATTTCCATCTACATTGTCATATTACACCGTGTTCATGTCTTCCGCAAGACTAATTTGCAATTCAATTTGATAGGTATCATTTTGTTGTTATTTGTCGTATGGAGAAGGCAGTCCTGGGCGTCAATGCTTCTAAAATTATTATCTTCACACCAAAATTATGAAAGATTTAATAAAAATTTTGCTAGCTAATGGCTTTATATTATTATGTATCTTTATATTCAATTATGTAATAATTATTGGAGTGAAACTTCTTATCGGAGGGTTTTGAAATTCTGAACCGCAACCTTTTTTGTGACGAAAATTATGGGGGTAAACACTAATGAAAATTTTTTATGTTTTACCTGTATTACAAAATTTTCACTTCTATCGTGTGTCTTTACAACACATCCTGTTTTTTTTATATAAGGTAAGACATAATAAACGTTGATTTAATTTCATCAAGACTATCGTATTCGACTGAAAGTCGGGAAAGCTCGGTGAAACATAGCTGAAAAATCCCAACTATGTATAAAAAAAAATATAACTTTTGGTTTCTCTATGACATGACATGAGAAAAAAATCGATTTTTTGCCTGTGGTTCAGGTTGTCCAACTAGCAGAGTGACCACGGGCAATTTCTTCGGCCTTTCTTAGTCAAGTTCGCGTGAAGACGGTTCTTCCACCAGATTCGGAGATAATATGCGGGGAAATACGTAGAGACATACATACAGACGTCGCGTCGTTCCGGATGTGTCCTATGTACGAAACTTCAAAATGAATCGCATGACAGGCTTGTCAGGACTGTGAGGCAAGGATTTTTGCATTTAAAGTAAATAAAAACTGTAGGTTTGTTTTCTATTTCAATGCTGTTAGGCTTGTGACCAGCCATTAAACTTAGTTTTAAATTGGCTTGATGACTCATAGCTTAATTACAAGTAATGGGTAGCTCTATTACTCGTACTATATACTAGTTTATGAAAAACATAATACATAACCACGAATTTCTGTTCCGAAAGCATTTGTCAAGTTAACATTAATAACGTAAGTGTAAACCGTTCTGTTACAAATATGAGTGATACTTACTCTTATTTATACATAATGAATACGTAGTGACAAGCAAATAAATAGCGTTTAACTAAACAACTAAGTTTATACTCTATTTTGGTAAAATATTAGCAGACATGTTCTAATTGAATATATTGAGTTATTATAATAATTTGATTTCAGCGTTTGACCTTACACCACCCAAATCGAGCGAGATTGAGTGGTTTTATATGACATGCTGTAGGTATAAAGCAGGCTAAGTGTAGATTGTAAATAATGAACAAAACTGCGTCCGTAAAGCGTTACCTTAAAAGATCTACGCTTGTCTAAAAATACAGACTACGTACATGTTTAAATAACATCCGTCGTGTGTTATAAAATTATAATCCAATTTGAAGTTATCTTAGCGTGAAGATGTAACAAGACTATTAGAGCTCTTCTCTTAAGAAAGAGCTCTACACGACACGATATGCGTATATAGAACATAAGCTTAGCTTTCACACTCACAGCCCTACACTAAGTTCGATGACCTGTTTCGTGGGTACCGGAAATATTCACATCACACTCAGAACCAGAAACAAAAAGTTCCCTTGAGTAGAAAACTACTCTTCCCAACGGGAATCGCGTCCGATACCCGCTGCTTATAGAAGTAGTGCGCGACTATACTCGACTACATTCAAAGAAATATTGCGCTTGATTTTTCTTTAATTTCAATAATCATCTCCATAACCTTTCATTTGCCTAGACAAAAGACGAATGAAACTAAATAGACACTTGACCCCTTCAAGCAAAAAAAGATAGAAATGTTGTTAAAATGTTCGAAGGTAATAATAACATTTTTGGGCTATCAGGAATTGGGCGATTCTGTTTTTTCATTGTCGCAAAATGACAAACTGATGAAAAAAGAAAAAAACACAAAACAAAAACCCAGTCGTAACAAATTGAAAATCTTCTTCTTTCAAGTCGGTTAAAACCGTTGTGAAAGACAAATAACTTTGCATAGAATGCGAAGCGCGGGTTGTAATGGATGTGGTAAGGCGGTTATTAAAATTGCATTTCTCTTTAAATAATAGCAGCTGTAATTCATTAACCATATAGTCCGGAGACTCGACACTGTCCTAATTGTGTTATGAAAGCAGAAAGTTTGTACGCAAACTTATAATTAGGTTATTTCACGTCTTCCGTCGTCTTCAAAATGATCTACTTTGTGATCAAGGGGAAATTTCTGATTGCAAAATCGTATTCTTGCTATAAAATAATTTTTTTTTTCACTCACGTAAGATTTTAAAAGTGATTTAAAAAAAACCCAGAGCTTTTTGAGGACGCATGTTTTGAAAATATTCCGACTTTATCTCTAATATATCCGTAACCCTTCATTATATCTTAATTACTTTTAATGTCGTCAACTACACCCTAAAAGTTTCTAAACAAATTCAAGTATCTGATTCAGCTTACATATTTCGGAGGCAAAAAAAGGATATTCAGTCCACCTGAGAAACTCCTCCAATTGAAAGTAGGTGAATAAACAATCCTACCAATATTTTAAATCCGAAAGTTTGTGTGTAAGTGTGTAAGTATGTTTATTCCCTCTTCACGCTTTAACGGCTGAACGGATTTGAATGCAATTTGGAACGTACATAGATTATACCTAGGATTAACACATAGGCTACTTTTTAGCTTGATAATAGCGGGCGAAGCCGCGGGGCACGGCTAGTGATAACATAATATGATGAATGATGTACATCATTTTGAAACATCCAAACCTACTTCCGTTGTGCGTTTCGCTTAAGTTAATTAGTATAAAAGCCGAATTATCTAGCAGTTTAGTTTTAGGTAAACTTGATGAGATAATAACAAGCCTTGTTTTCCAGTTATACTTACTTTGCATGTGGTGGGTAGGACGGACATCAAACACGTGGCAGAGATGCGCGTGTGCGGAAAATAATCCATTTCCGCTGTTCACCCAGATAGCATTTAACTCTGATCACGAGCACGTGAGGGATCAAAATTATACAGAAATTATAGTAAATCGTTACCTCTTTCAGTTTTATGGAAGAATATGAAGTGAATTTATTTTATGTGAATTTTAATAAGATGTAATAAAAACGCGAGTTATATGCAAAAACAAAGGTTCTTCTCGAGATGGCTGATAAATTGCAAATCTGTCAATTACAGTTTTTTTTTCAATTTTGGATCGCAAGTTTTAATATATATATTTATATATATATATATATATATATATAATTCTACTGTACGTGTGTACGTCACTGAACTCCTCCTAAACGGCTGGACCGATTTGAATGAATATTTTTGTATGCGTTTGGGTGGCGCCCTGGATGGTTTAGTTCACAAATAAGCCCGGCAGATGGCACTGCAGGGGTTGCACACGGGCGAAGCCGGGGCGAATTACTAGTATATAATAAAATTATAAATCCTAATATAGCTACGAATATGTTTGTTTGTAACATACTCACGCCAAACTACAGCCAGTTATTTAAGGTGATGCAGCCTTCAAATTAGCTACGTTTGTCATTATAGCTTTATCTTTTGTATAAAATACAGCGGTAACGTTATTTAGGGTTACACGACACCCTCTTCGATTATTGATTTCCGGCGGGAACACTAGTTTTGACCCCAACGAAAATTTGTGTATCTGGTTCTAGTTGTGATTATGTGTGTGATGTATATATTTCCGGCACCCACGACACAAGTCATCGAAGCTGTGAAAGCGTTTATGTTTAGCGTTTTTTAAGATATTAATATATTTACGCTATTTTAGATTACTTTCAGGTAATGTTTTCCATAAAAACTATAGAATTCCTCTATTAACTCTATAGGGGGAAGTATAGCATGTCTTAAGAGCAATATCTCAAAAAAAAAACTTTATTAAGCAATTTTTGTATGTAGGTACTTAGCAGCAAACGAATTTTTTTAATGTAGATAAAATTACAATGGTACCAGTGGTATGTTTAGAACTTTGTATTATCTGTGTGGAAGCGTTTAGACTCAGAATCAGTCGAAAACGCTTATTTTGGTGTATACACTGTCCTTAATAAAACCAGTAACAGTTGCGCTGTAGAGAAAAACCCTTAACGACAAGCTTGTCCTAACAAAGGCCTTACGGAATCAACGGCACAGCCTTCGAATGAAACGTGCTTGAGAAATAGGTATCTTTTGTATCTTATTTATGTTACTTATACACCTGTAAACCGCATTAAACGTAGGTAAAGAACTTATGTGACTTGAATGATTTATATTTATGAGTTCGTTATATCTTTAAGTAGTCTAGATTGCATATAAAATTACCTAGATATTCATTGCTTATTATTAAAAGTTATTTAATTATACCTATAAGTATAATTAAGACGCAAATTTGACGCAAAAAGTTAGTCGTTTTCTATAACAACAAAAGATGAAGCTTTCATATTTGGACAATATATACTTGGGGATCTAAATAAATGGAACCCAGAATACTTATTGCCATGATAATGATTTTCTCGACCCAGAATTTACTACATTGTTGTTTAGATTATTGAAATACCTAAATAAATATAAAACATTTTTATTTCATGTTATAGTTCTCAAGCATGAGATATGGCTCTGATCTATATGATTATCTCTATTTAATTAAAGGTGAGTAAATAGCTCTTTCAACTTTTTACACTTCCAAAATAAACGTGTGTATCATCCTAAAGAGATACGATTTATTTAACCGTTCAGTAACAAACCTTTTAGGGAATTTCAAAACAAAAGCTCATCACGCCTTATTGGTTTTGCTTCCTAACGGAAAAGTTGCTAACAGTTTTGGGATGTGTAAGGTAGTAAATGTTTCTCAACTTTCAACTATCTACATAGTTTTAGCATTGGAAATGTTTTAGAGGTTATATTGGGTGTATTTTTATAACATTCGATTGATATTCTACAAAGCATTTTACACTAGAACTATTGGATATTTTAAATTAAAATAGATTAGTTAGATGAAAGTTAATTGAATTTCCTTCGTAAGTTTTTTTTAATTTTGGGTCCGAATACAACGTGCATTTAGCCAGTGTCAAGTTATAAATATTTTCAAGTTAGTTATTTATTTTTTTAAAAACCAGTTAAATTCAACAGTCGCAGCTAAAGTCATATAAGGGAGTCATGGTCTAGTCACAGTCACTTCACCCCCTAGTAAATTGGAAAGCATTTTTTAGATCTCTTATTAGATATTTAGAATAAAAACGAAAATCACATTTATGTCAACTCTTTTTAATTTGAACTATTGACACTTAAAAAACCTCGTCATAAGAATTCACTTCGCAGATCATAACTAAATACTATGCAGTACATTATATAAGTGACACCTAGATAGACCCTAGACTAAGTATTAGCCTCCTAAGTTACATCATCTCTCTTTTGGGTCTGAGCGCCTTCCTCGCGCGCCCTCTCCACCCGGTGACACATATAGGCCGTTTAAAAAGGAAAACTAGCGTTAGTTGTTTGGCCAGCATTTTTTTAAATTTTGGCTTCGCCATCTTGTGCATTTAGCCAGTGTCAAGTAGTAATATATTTCAAGTTTATTTCGTAATAAAATTCCCAGTCACAAGTCACAGTCAAAGTCAAGTAAAAGAGTCAAGATCCAGTCATAGTCAAGTCATGCTCTAGTAAAGTGGAAGAAACTTAACGAGAACTCTATTTGGAGTGAAGGCGAAAATCACGTTTTTCAACTTTGTATGATTTGCCTACATTTATGCACGTTTACTAAGTATTAACGGTTTACCATTATTACACATTAACGCTCGAAGAATCACAGGTTTGGAAAATTATACGAAATCAACAACGTAATTTTTTCACAAAAAAACGGCGAAAAAAAATTGCTAAAACCTCGTGGCAAAAAAACTCATGACTAGCATTATGCTGAATTGGAACCATTTTGCTACAATAACTTTTAAGATTTAATTTTCTTTGTTTTTCCCTGTATATATATGTATACATTTGTTTCGTTATTAATGCAACTTCTTAAAAAAATTGACCATGAGAGAAAATTATAGCAGACTGCTTCCTTTCTGCAATCCTAAACAATTAGCGAGCTTCATAAGAGAGCGTTATAGATCTGAATGAATAAATGTTATTGTAACTCACCGGCCTAGAACGAACGGCCAAGTACATGTTAATTTACAATACTTCAGTCACGGAGAACGACTCAAGGACTTCGCGCCTTTTAAATGTTTACGTTCCGACTCAGCGGAGTGTTGCCAAAAGAGGTTCGACTTCACTTGTTATGGCTACTTTAGCTGTTACCAAATATTAACGCTCAAAATGCAGACCGTGCGTCAAAACACTCGCATTTAATTCAATCTAGGAAGCTAAATCATGAATATTTTAACTTACATCCAAGACCCCACTCATGTATATTTAGAACCTATATAATGTTTTAATAAATTAGAACACCTCATGCGATATTTTTGACACAAAAAACACATTTGGCAATTATAATAAATCCATCATAGACGATCTTAACGATCTTTCGGTACTGAAGCACTTTATTTAAGCAAGTAACTTACTCATGTATCGTGATATAGCCACTCATAGCTAGTGGCCGGAGGCGATGCTAAAATTTACCATTCGCTATAATAGATAGAGATAGACCCAGGTAATTTACGAGGTCAATGCTCTCAATATTGCAACTAGAAAATGAAAAATAACGTTTCGAGAGGAATAGCTATAAATTAAAGTGCCAATCAATTTGAAGTTCAACTCTAAAAACTTTTAAAATAAGGCAAATGTCTTATATAAGATACATAAACGTTATATACTTATATCTGATATTTTTTACAAAATAGACTTATAATGTATTAAAGCCACCACAGTATAGAGTCACTCTAAATACTTAACCAAACATTTTAAAATAAACACTGATAATTTCTAAAAATAGATTTGTGTTTTGTAACTAAATCCGCTCATATGCAATGGTAGAATTTAAAAGACAATGTAAGGGAAAAAACTACTAAACTACTGTCTTCAAAAACGGTAAAAATACTGGATAGTTTAACAAGTTGTAAAAGTAATAAACCCTGTTCAATAAAGCGGCCAAGTGCGGGTCTGACCCGACCGCGCACAGACCGTACAATCTTGTACCTATGTAACGTTTTTTATGACATATAGGTAAGCATTTGGCCGCTATCTCATCTGATGGAAAATGACGATGCGGCCGAAGATATTGTTAAATTTCTTTCCGTATATTTTTAGTTTCCATCTTAACTACATATTACCAATATTTTAATATTTTCTTATACTTGTTGTTTAAGACCTTAATTCTCGCCAAATTTTTACAATTCTGAGTCAATGAATAAAAAATTCACGTGTTTACGTTGACTTAGAAAGTAGATTTATTTACAGGTCCAAGGGATGGGAATCTACGTATTTGATATGATGTTCAACTTGATACATACTGAGCCTTACTGAGAAAAAGGCATCTTAAATTTTAATTTAATTCTTGAATCTTCCTTTTAACACACGGAACACTTTAAATTAACAAAGATATGCCTATTTATCTTCCAATATTATTTATATTTTCTTTATTTATTATTTTTTCTTAAGCTAAGGTTTTTTTTTCATAATATTTTTATAAAAGTAATAAACAATAGAATATTACAAAATAAAGAAAACATTATGACAATTGACGACCCAGTTGGCGCAGTGGACAGGTGTCCGCCCTCTGTGCCGTGGGTCCTGGGTTCGATTCCCGGCAGGAGCACACATTCCTTCCCAAGGGATATTTGTGCTTCTGGTTCTGGGTGTAATGTGTGTGTGATGTGAATGTTTCCGGCACCCACGATACAAGTCTTTGAACTTAGTGTGGGGCTGTGAGTGTGAATGCGTTTGCGTTTATTATTTATATCATTATTTTTTTATTTATATCATTATTAGCAAATTCTTATAACATGAGTATCGCGACATCGCTATACTGGAAACACACCTATAAATTTAATATTCTTTGGTTTGTATTTCTCAATCGGCAGTTTCCAAATATGGCCGGGTCTGGCATTCATGGTCAATTGCTCCAAGACACACCACTAATGAGCGGAAATTTAAATGAATAGGCAGGCAAAAAGAAAATTAAATGTGTGGAACAGACAGTCAAGTTTAGAGTAAATAGATATCTTCTATGCAAGCATGTTACATCTTCGGCCGTATCTTCACTTTCCATCAGGTGAGATAGTTGGTCAAATGATTGCTTATCAGCACAAAAAAAAGTAATTTTATGACGTTATTGTGTTTTACTTGGTTTTAATTTGAATAATAGTCATAATTCTACTCATATGTATTGTATAATACTATAATGAAATATTTATGTATAACATATTAAAATTATAGGTATATCTGAAACTTAAACGTTTAGGCAGGAATTTAAGTATATATTTAAATAATATTTCTAATGTATGTTAAGTTGGTAAGTATATTAGCAACGTAACGTCTCACAGGTCGTTACGTCGACTAACGACTTAGTGCCGCATTTGAAACGCTACGAAATCCGCAGCCAGCAAGAGATGCATCTCACTACACAGTTCAATGACCGCGGGCCACTTTCGCTACAGATACATAATCACTGCCTATGCTTCCTATTATACTCCGCTATATAAATATTCACAACTGTCCCAGATGAGTGCCGCGTCGCTGACCCCCGAGCTACCTGACTAGCATTGCAATTCACACAATTTATGACTGGATCTTGCACAACTCATGGCAGAGCTGTAGAAGCGCTTATTCACCTTTGTATTTTTTTTACAACAGACAAAATTTTGACCATAAATGGAAAATCATCTAATGGAAATGGACGGTGCAATCAAAAGTTACACTCCCTAAGAAAATACCTACAATTTTTATTCAAACATGTTCAAATTGAACTCTCTTTGAAAAACACTAGTTTAAAAATCCGACTTCACCGCTTTGTCTTCGGAACTTTAATCAGATTAGATATACTAAACGCGCATTATTGACCATATTTCAAGAACTACTTACTGGTCAGATCTTGATCAAATTTTAATGGGACCAATTGGAAAGCAACATCATTCAAACAAAAAAAATATATGTTTAAAATCGGTTCACGTGGAAAGAAGTTAAGAGGTTACAAACATATAAAAAAAAATACAGTCGACTTGAGTACCTCCTCCTTTTTTGTGAAGTCGGTAGAAAAGATGGCAGAACGTTCCATACTTTTACTACTCTATAAATTAACGTTGACATAAAACGTTTTGTGCGAATGAATGGTATTAACCAAAAAGGTGACGCGACGCCCGCTCCACATAGTTTTATCGTTTTAACATTGGTGAAGATACATATACAAGTAAAGTATAAATATTAATATTATGTACCTTTAACATAAATATCATTATTCAGCTTAGTGAAACATAAGGATAATCATCTCATTTAAAAAGTGATTCTCCTCCGATTTAAAGACCGTCATTCATTAATGCCAAACACGACGCAACAAAACATGCACAAGTGAATAAAAAAGGCTTATAAAAACTATCGTCACATCAAGAACAAAGGATACCTACCTATATATAGACATGCCTACTTACTGAAATCAGGGTCGTCGGAAAGGCGTGGGAAACCCAGCCTGATTGCGGATGGCCAACAGTTTGAATACCCTAGATTTAGTTACAGGCATCTCGTACAAGATACGGTGTAGGAGAGACGAAAACTAACAGACATTGAAATCAAACAAATACCACTAAACCGCCATTAGAAACCAATAAAAACAAATTAAGAAACTATTGTTTATTGTTTGTAAAGTGAATAAAAAAATTCAAACAAAAGAGTTCAACGAGTTTACGAGTTTCACTCCGATCCGCAATAGGTCAAATTAGGGTTTCGATTACGTTAGCTTCTAGATTTATAGTGAGATGTGTACCAATAACGGATTTATCTGTACGTTCTTTCTGATTTTAGTAAAAAGACATGGTCCTCGGTAAAACTATATCTATGAATTGTTCTTGTTCCATTAGCTGTCAACATGATTGGATATAAAGCTATCTGTGTCTACACGCGCAGTGAATGCTAAGCCGGTCGGGTCCGACCGGCAAATGTGGCCGGCGCGGGGGTAAATAACGTTAGATTAGAATCACAAGTATCACAACACACTGTTTTGTGCTGAGATTCAAGGTGAGCCGGTCCGACGGCGACGTGGCGCGTCCTCATTGCGACGCGACTCACCGCAACTAAAAACGTAAATACAACGTTTGGATGCAGAACTTTTTGTTTTATTAACACATATAATTTGGACTTGATTATTACTTTAACAATGTTAACTTTATTCTCTTATAGACTAGGGCTTAGATTACGTTCATTACTTGTCACTTCTAGAATCTTTCCTTCTCCCCCAACGGCCGGTACCAGATATCTATGATCTGAGATATCTACCCATAGTTTTACCGATTTTTACTCAAAAACTCTACATCTTCTAGGTAGGGTTCAAGGGGGACTTCCTTTCTTTCTTCTCCCATCCAACCTCCCTACGCCAATACCGGATATCAATAATTTCAACTGTTTGAACACTATCTGACCGATGGTAAATGATGATGTGATCGAAGGTGGTAAATACGCTATTTGATTGGCTCTCAAGAATTGTTGCCTGAGTTGCTTCATTTCGATGAAGCATGTCAAGCCTTAACAGAACATAAACATAAGGACGAGCTAAGTCGTAATACAACAGTGAACTTAAGAGAAAGGGAAAAGTTAACTTCAAATATATTCTGATTCACGTCAGTGTAACCTGATGTTGTAAACGACGATGGATAAGCGACATGTCACGATGGCCCTTTTAAAGTCATGATTGCTAAACATTGATGCAAAAGTGGGCATGTCATACATACGGGTTTTGACTCTACATAAGCTATGTAGGTATTAAGCATAAGTGTGCACACGGAACAACAACACACACCAAGATTACATAATTACACAGACAAACATTGTGTCTTTATACAATAGGTGAGACATGACGGATAATACAAATTAGACGTCTCTTAACGGCGGTCAATTTTCCTTCTAGAAAAAATACCCATTATGTCATGCATTTAAATTTTAAACGACTACTCTCAAGGTTCTGGATGTAAATGAACATTGTAAACAATAATTACCTACGTGTTTCAAAGAGTGAACACAACATTCAATGGTCGATGCTGACCCCCGAGTCACTGCTCACATACATACATTAAAATTGCAGCTTATCCTACGCAAACACAGGCCACTGCACAAGTAGGTTAATACTCAAATTACACTACTCGAATATATTCAACTTACTAATTTGTAAACTTTAAATTGTTTTTAAGTATTCCATGGAAATTCAGTTCGTAATTGCATCACGCTCTTCATATTGAATCGTAAAAATTAAGATTTAGATCAGCAATTGTTTTAATCACTTTACTGAACAGTGAATCTATAAAATTTCTCTTCAGCCTATAAATCTTATCTGCGTCTTCATTACAGCTATATTATACAATTACATAAAAGAGTTTCACTGATATAACAGTAATTTGTACGGTTTTAAAACGTCGAAAGAATTATGGTAGACCAACCAGTATTAAAACACAAACAACATTAAAATTTTCTACAAAAATAAATTATCCTGAGCGGATGTAGCATATTAGTTAGTGTACAAAAATGTATACTCACAGCTAATAAGGCATCGTTTCCATATGATCTACCCTCCAGTGCCAGCTCCCTGTCTAACATGGATTCAAATTGTTCAAGCTGGTGGCAGGAGGCTCGCGCTGTCACCCAGCTCGAAGCCAGGATGAACGCGCCCACGATGAAGGAGGCAGCCACCACCGTTAGCGCGACGATCCGCGCAATTTGTACCGAAGATGACACCCGCTGCCGGTACGCCTGGATGTAAAGATACCACTCAAAATGGAGATAAAAGCTACATAAAAAATAATCTTCTTTTATTACATACGTAATCTACACTGAATGGGAATAAGATAATCAATGTAACTGATTTTACGCGATTTTATAATGTGCAAATATAGATAAAATGCTTGCCTAAAAGAACAGAATAATACTTTTTGTGAAGTTAATATTTGAAAGTTACAATAGACAATTGATTTGCACATAAAAAGGAAATTGTATTGTTTCCATGATTAATTTAAAGCTAAATATCTATATTACATTTGAAAAAAACTCGACGGCGATTTCAAATCACAGCCCAGCACTATGTGAAAAAATTGGTATCGCGGAGGCCGTGAAAATTCATATTAAACATATACAATACCACCCAGAACCAGAGGCAAAATTTCCCTTAGTGAGGAAAATTGTACAGATAGGTACTACCTATATTAGTACTGCACTGAACGTTTATTTTACATAGTAAACGGGCATAAAGTTAGATTTCCGGTGGGAACTCGAATTTTCCCGCAAGGGAAATTTGTATTTTTATGGGTGTGATTTATTTTTAGGTATACTGAATTTAAAAATACCTGCTTATTACAAATGTAAAAAGAACGTAGTATTCTTTCTAAAGTAAATAGCTAATACACCTTTTAAAATTCTTCATACTTGTGGTCGCATACAACGTACATTTGTGCACAATGCCCATACGTACCTAATTACCTGCAAATTGTAAGGTACAGTATGTTCCCACAAAGTTATTGCACACCAAAATGCGGTTGCAACATGCCTGCAATAACCTATAACAGAGCGTTTGATCCTTAGCGTAGTAGAGTTAATGAAGTGGTGGTTACTAACAGCTGAGGTACCTCACAAAATTACATAATGCTCAAACGGCACGCCGCGGTCGGTAACCCAGAGAAAGTGCTGCGACGATTGCAATCGAGAAATCCATCATCTTTAGCCAGTGTTACCGAGGTGCGAGGTAATGCCGATTTCAATTTACCGATTTGTTTGGTACATCTCCATGAATCCGTATCCAACTTTGCAATTTAAGTAGCCCATTGGACACAGAACTTCCGCTTAACTTTCGACTTTTTCAAGAGTTTTGAGTTATATGTATTTTTATTTTTTATAGTAGCAATAAATATATTGAACTGCCCGTTGGCTTAGTCGAGTGGCGTTCGTCTTCTAAGCAGGAGTATCGGGTTCGATTCCCGGCGGGAACACAAGTTGTCTCCCCAAGGAAAATTTGCCTGTATTTTATAAATCTAAATTCAAACTATTTCAATCATTGATGATATATACATATGCGTTCAATGGATTAATTAATTAATAAAATGTCCGTCGCTATGTAAGGTTTATATCGTCCTCTTGTTTCAAAATAGATTTAGAACTGTGAAATCCAGTTTGTATCAGAGTTCTTGTTACATTAATTATGATAATAAAGTCTCGATTTCCCTACTCATAAATCTTTATGAGATGTGAAACACTGATTTTTGTTATGGATTGAGATATATGTCTCAACTCACGGCATATTATTTGCGAGTTTTTTCGTAGTAACACTTATTGTTGTTTTCTAGGTATACTTATAGACATATCTAGACCGATTTAAGACGCTATGCAAATTTTAGAGTCTTTAAGAACTAGTTGTATTCTGTATTGACAAAAGACAATGTTTTCATATTTAGGCATTATATATTTGAGAATATAATCTAAATAAATGGAAAGCAGAAACATTATTTTGAACATTATAATTACTCAAAGTTCATTTGAAATGCTAATATAGCAAAACACAGGCTCTAAATCGATAAAAAATATTTTTTTTACATTCTTTTGATAATTGTAATATCTCACTAGAAACTAGTTTAATTAAAAATAGTTCTCACACAAAACAATATTTTACAATTTATCGCATAACTGACATAATTAATGGTTCTGATCAATATTTATATCTCTTTTTAATGAAAGGCGAGTAAATAGCTCGTCTGATTTTTATACCCCCAGCTAAAACAAATTTGTGTATCGTTTTAACTCAGTAAAACACGGTTTGATGAGTTAGCATAGGCTACGCTCTAATGCGACAGGCTCACTACAAAACCAGTGGTTCGTTTGACTCACGGATACTGATATTTTATGCCGTGTTTGTCGCAGCAAATGTAAAACCTTCATTTATTATTCTATCGACACAACCTGGAGCAGTAAAGGCAACCTACCTTATTGACGTCATAAACATTAAATCCATTTGTATAACATATGAGAATTTTCTATCACCGGCTCTTCACAGTGGGAAAATACTAATAACTACTGCAAACTGTGTAAACATATAACAACAGCAGCATTTCTGTCAGTCATTATACTAAGTATATTTTTATACAGAACGTGTGTGTGTATGTATGCAAATCATCTCTCGGTTCCAGTTACATGTCGGTACGGGTGGTCGGCTATGTCATTAAGTAATAATTAGACCCCGCGTAGTTATAGCGTACCGTAAAAATCTGAAATATCATGATTTGATAGCTGTATACGTTATGGTGTTGGTGACATTAATTACAATTCAATTAACCTGTACTTGAGTACGCATTCTTTAGGTTTAGTTCAATAAACCCACAGAGATATATGTGATCTGTGATTCAACCCTATTCAGGAACTAAAAGCGCGGTCCTAACAACATATATGATTTACTAGCCGTGCCCCGCGGCTTCACCCGCTATTATTAAGTAAAAACTTTATTAAGTTAACACTTACGCACAAACTTTCAGATTTAAATATTAGTATGGTACTCTATTAGCATAGCGCTATATAGTCCTAAACTAGGTATGGCAGGTTCGATTCATGGTAGAAACACATTATTTGCAAAGGAGTGGATCTCATCGCCTTCGTCTTTGTTCTCCGAACGGTATATTCTGGGAGTCTTCCAGTTAAGAGTGAATAGGTACCTTCTAGGCAACCATGCTACATCTTTGGCACCATCATCACTTTCCATCACGTGAGATTGTGGTCAAATGCAAGCCTATCTGGCATAAAAAAAATTAAATGTTTGCGAATATACGCGTATTTTAGTCTAATTGTAATATGAATGTTTCGCCGCAACACAAGCCTAACTTAGCGTGGAATTGTGAATGTAAAAGAGATAACTACTCTAGCTAGAGGTAAGTATAAAAATCTATACTTAGCCGTATAAATACAATAAAAGTTTTAATAGTTGCCTAGATAAAATAAGGAAGTAGATATTTCCTAGTCCATTGCTAAGTCTACAGTTCTAGCCAGGAAGAATACGAAGTCTACAACAGCAGACGTGTTAAAACCTACTTTCTTTTTTGTTTTGAATGTCTACCCATCTTCTCTTTGCACGTAGGATATTTACACAGCCAGAGTTAGCTAAGCGCGGAAAACTGTCCCATGCAAACAATTACGTTTTTATGTAGTCAGTGTTCAATTTCGAGCAAACATCTAGTTTGCGTGCGGCTGACCGAGTCGCTAGGATATGACGCAAACCTATTGTCCGGCGGCCACTTGGTCTCCACAACGATTTCACTCACTTTGAGACGGTTATTGTTTATGTCATTGGAACCTTTTGTTGTTTGAAAATTCAAACATTTTCATCCTATTCTTCTCACATATCTGAACTGATAATAACAGTGGAAACAGAGCTATGAATACTTATTGTATGCTTCTTCCTTTCACTTATAAAACTACAATCTAGAAAAGTACCTACTAAATAAAAACACAGGGGGTGTCGTAAAGACACACGATAGATTTGAAACTTTTGTATTACATATCACATAGACAAATGTCCCTTGGAATGGAAAAGTTGTGTCGGGAATCAAAACCTGGACCCAGGGCGTAGAGGGCAGAGACCAGCCCACCGCGCTAACTGGGTCGTCAAACCTACATACTACTGCCTACATATTATATTACCTATCCAACTTTTTCATTTCGATACAAGCTATTTGAAACTTGAGTTAAGTGGTTCTCAATGTCTCTATTTCCGCGTCCCTCAATGAAACAATCAGTGCTATATTTTAACTTTGTAACTTATATTGTACTTGTTATACCTAATACAAATTTTCAGATTGAGCACTTACTTACTACTGATATCACTAATAAAACCGAGTGTTTATTTTAAATACCAAAGAAATGTATTATATCGTTCCTAAAAAGCCAACACACTTATATTATAAATCCGGAAGTTTGTGTAAGTGTGTTTATTTTCTCTTCACGTTGAAACAGCTGAATGGATTTGGATGAAATTTAGAATGTACATTGCTTTTACCTAGGATTAACACATAGGCTACTTTTAAACTTGATAAACTCGGGTGAAGTCCTTATTACATAGTGGCTTCACAATTTAATCTTTACAAAATAACTGTATGCTCTACACAAATTCACCTCTGAAACCACACTAATCTGATATGAAAGTTTATGTGTAAATGTGTAAGTATGTTTGTTTTGCTTTCACTCTATATCGGCTGAACGGATTTGGATGAATTTCGAATATACATAGTTTATAACTATGATTAATACATAGGCCACTTTTTAAATTGATAAACATGGGCAAAGCGGCGGGGAATAGTAACGTGTAATATACTTATTAATTACCTACTTAATTTACTTAGTAGGTACTAATGAGCCGATGCTTTTTATATTATCTAAGTCATAAATTTGCGTAAGAAGAAGTTTTGGTTTCTATTGTCGTTGATTGTCCAAGTCTATGGCAGTTTGTGTGCCTCTGCGTTGTGATTTCAGTTGTCCGTACCTATTAGGTTAGTTACTTAGATGATATCGCGTGATTAATTGTGATAAGTAGTAATGGCTTCTATAAAAGAAGACCTCAAACAATAGAACAATGATTTTCCCACCTGTATACATATCACAGTTCTAGGAAAATATTACTAAACGACACATCCTTAAAGCATAATTTGTTTGCATCTGATTAGTAGAGGTCAAATCTTTACATGTTGCCCATGTTATCGTACATTATAATGCTATAAATATGTATTATTATATATGTTTACGTTAAACAAAAATTCATTTACAGGTGTACTTAAAATATAACGTAACTTTACATGCAAATATGAGCGATATATTCAGTTTACATAAGCATTTCCATACGACTCTTTATGCTCTGCTTAAATGAAGACACTTGTTAAAATAAACCACGATAATTATTCTATGAGTCATATTATTTAAGTGCTTCCTATTGAAGAATGTATAAAGTGCATTTATTTTACTGGCAGAAATAAACATCTCATAATTGAAACGCAAGCAAAGCTTAAAAACCGACTTCATCGCTTATTTTTCGGTTTCGGCTTGACCGATTTCGATAAAATTAAATGGGACCACCTCTGAAGTATACTTTATCAAACAAAAAAATCATAAAAATCGATTCATAATTGGCGGAGATATCGCGTAATATAAATACAAAAAAAAACATACAGTCGAATTGAGGACCTCCTTTTTTGAAGTCGGTTGCAAAGCAAAACTTAGCACGCCATAATGTTGCCTAATCTGTATTAACTGTAGAACCTATAATTATAAGAAATTATTAGCATAGAATAACTATCTACGAAACCCTCTGTGTACGATTCGGACTCTGTATTATTGCTTTATTTAAACAAAAACCGATTGCAAAAATAGGAGATAAGTATAATAAAGAGTGAATAGGTATCTTCTAGGCAATCATGCAACATCTTCGACCGCATCATCACTTTTCATCAGGTGAGATTGCGGTCAAATGCTTGTCTATCGGGCATTAAAAAAAAGATTAAATACAATCTCGTAGTCTTAAAATCACGAGTAACTAGGCATCTTCTAGGTAGATTTCATCTCAATTATCGACAGCATCATCGTTGAAATAGTATTAAAATATTTGGCTATCTTGAACTAAATAAATAGTATGTAAGTTTAAATAAATATAATAACAAATGTAATTCAGGTACCAAACAGTTGAGTCTTGAATCAATAATTAAAGATGACAAAGAAAACATTCGATGAAACGCATTTAATATATAAATTCTGAGATCATCTTCGATTGCGGCTTACTTTCTATTGACAAAGCTGATGTTACCCAGAATGGTCATGTCGCTAAATAACATTTTAAAGTAAAAGTAGACGCTTTGATGCGCTGAAAACTGTCAATGACTCGCGAATTTTTTTTAGAAAGCTGAATATTTAAAAAAGTGTTATTTACCACTATGAAACAAAACTGTAGCTAATAAGAAGACGTGGCAAAATCAAAATATTATAAATATCCCCGACGCTCTATCTGGGAACAGGATGTACAGATTTTCATCAAACAGAGCCAAGAACACTCTCGAACAAGTCTCCTTTCAAACAAAAACTAAATCAAAATTGTTTCAGCAGTTTAGGAGCTGTGATGCCACTGTTTCAGCCGTTTAGGAGCTACGATGCCACCGACAAACAAACAAATACACAATTACAGACTACAAACTTATAACACCCCTCTAATTCGTCGAGAAATCAACTCACAAAAAAAAACTCGAAATTTAAAATGGTTGTTTACAAGTATTTGATCATCAATCCCCACACTTAGTTCAATGACTTGTGTCGTAAATACCGGAAACATTCACACACAATCACACCCAGAACCATAAACACAAATCCCTTGGGGAAAAACGTGTGTTCCCGAATAAATCGAACCCGATACCCTCACTTAGAAGGTGGCCACCTAACTAAGTCAACGGGCAGTTCATCATGTCATGGTTCGGACACTGTTACTTGTAGCAAAATTATATTTTGGGCATATTATGCCCTTTGTGTGTGCAAACACAGTAAAAATACATCTAACTAAATGAACAAGTATAGTCCTACTGAATCCGAAGTAATTAAATTACATTCAAATTGATATTTTGTTCAAAGCACGGTAGGTACAAACTTGAAATTCTTTAACTGTCCTTATCTAAAATAAATATAGTCACTATTGCTTGTAGGTATAAATATCGGGTATGATCGCCCCTAAGATTTTCGATAAATCCACAAGTTTATGTATGAACGAGTATGTGTGTGTGAGTATTACGTAAGTATGTTATGTTACGTATTAGTGCGATATAATTAATATAATGTCCCAACAAAAAGAATTAAAAACAATTATATTAAAAAAATAATAGTATTATGTTCCAACAAAAGTATAATATTAAAAACAATATTATTGAGAATAAATAAATAAAAAATAGATCATACCTTTTTGTACGTCACGTTCACGCGTGTTACAATTGTATATTAATTATTGTATTGTTAATTATGTTTTAATTATAGCGTTGTAATTACAAATTATTTATAATTGAACTACCCGTTGGCTTAGTTGTATGGGCGTTCGTCTTATAAGCAGGGGTATCGGGTTCGATTCCCGGCGGGAACACAAGTTTTCTCCCTAAGAAACATTTGTTTTTCTGGTTCTTGTTGTGATTGTGTTTGTGATGTTAATGTTTCCGGCACCCAAGACGTCATCGAACTTAGTGTGGGGCTGTGAGTGTGAAAGCGTTTATGTTTATTTTATTATACATTATCTTGACGACCGAAAATTTTAACTTTTTACCCGACTCCAGCGAAGTATAAAGGAATGTTATGATTTAAGCACCGTATGAATGCCCGTATGTAAAGATGTACGTATGAATGATCGATAGATGTTGGTTTGTTTGTTTCCTCGCATTTCCTCGTACCTGCTAATCTACTTATCACAATTTGACAAATTAGGCAGCGTTGGAAGCGTCTCGATCGTCTGCTGGTTATAAGCTATGTCACATTGAGTTGATTATGGCGCCCTCTAGAGGACACAAAGTCGTGACCAAAAACATATTTTTTATTGATGCCTGGTTTGCTATCAAATGACAGAGCTTGATTTTCATATTTTAAAATATACGTATTATCAACTGTTACTTGCAGCTTTGCTTGTGTGCATCCGCTTTTTTATATTGGGTGCTATGATACAGTTTTTGGGAAGTAGTGTTCGAGAGTGTTCTTACCTATGTTTGATGAAAATTCGTTCATCCGTTTTCCAATAAGAATCGTCGGGAGTATTTAAAAAATATATATTTTGCCAATTGTGTCTTAATATTTTGTACATTGACTACTCAAGATATATATTGCATGGTTACAAGCGCTGTACAAACAAACAATCATTCTGTAGAGTTCTATTATGTAAAATATCCTTCATAATTTAGATTGCTGAGGTATAAGCCGTATTAGAGTCCGTTAAACTGAGTGACTAATTACGAAGTCGAGGTTTGACAGCCGGCATAAGGCTGTATTTACAAACAGCGGGCCACGCGTGAGCGGCTAGCGGTCGCCCGGGCCGCGCCGGTGGACCTCTCGGTGTGACACAGCCCTCTCAAGAGAAAGGCGCTTTCGCGTACCTAGACTCACTTGGTGCAATAAGCACTCTCGTTTGCTACGCTTTATGTTCGTAATAACTGACATAAGATAGGGATTTCTCTCGTAGTACTATGAAAATAGTAAGTGTTATTTGCCCAGACCTTTCTCATATACCGAGAAGATATATGAGAATAGCCTGGGCACCTTCACTTCTCAGGGCTAGTTCACAAGCGTAAATAAAAGGTATATTTAGTACTTTTCTTTTTAGTTTCTGTAACACATATTGCTTGGTAAAACATGAACGATACGCAAAAAAAAAGATTATTTGATCGTTAAATCTCAGGTTTATTATACCTACCAAATGTGCTAGCTTTGATATGAATAAATCTCTAAGTAGGGCGGAACTAAAATGTTTAAAAAATATATATAACGTAGCTAAACTTCGCAATAACAATTACAGATTAACTTTATAAATCCTTGTGTTGACTTACTTTACTTCATATCAAAACCAAGTTATTCTGTTTTATTCTAAAAGTTTCTATACCAAATCAAATAACCATAAGCAGTTATGGATGAGCTTTGTAGAAACACTGACATACGTGCTTAACATTATTAATAACGGATGTTCATACCGGCGGGGGTTCCGAGGCGCTGTACACTTCGGACGGCGGGTACTCCGGCTTCATGGTGATGGTCGCCATCGAGTCTGGTTGGTGCTTCTCCTCCATCACTGATTAATAATCTTCACGAAAAATAAATGTATTGATAGTGATGTAGCGCGCGGTTTGTTGGACGTTCGAGGTAGGAGTGCGCGCGAGTGAGTGGAAGCGGCCGGCGTAGGCGCCGCAGCGTGGTGGGGCGGAGTCGCCGCCCGCGCCGCCACCGCCGTCGCCGCCGCGCTCTCTTCGCGAAGGTGATTGTGTAGACGACACTCGAGATGCGCTTGTGAAACCACCGCAACATTAAACCATTTACAACGTCAATTTAGCAAAACACAAATAGATAGATAAATAACACATTATGATACACCAAATCACATTATAAACATAAGAAAGAGAACTTAAACTATGTGAACAAAGGGCGGTCTTATCGCTCAGAGCGATCTCTTCCAAACAACCATTCACAACAAATCACCACTTGCAAAGTATATCTGAAAACTGAGAAACATAACAAACTGTTGTTTAGCGGTCTAAATTTTACATATTATTATAGTATTAAGACTAAATAAAACTAACGTACCTACTCCTTCGTGTCTTCCATTAAGTTAAATAAGATCCCCTAGATACGTAGGCTACCTACTCAAAAAGTTTTGCAAAACTAAAATAAAAGATTTGTTATGTAAAACTGTTTTTATTCAATCTTTACAAAGAAGTCTCTAAGCATCTTTCGAGTCGGCGCAGTCTAGTTTCTGCCCGGTTATATTATCTTTGTTCTGCCCTCTGCGCCGGGTTTGATTCCCGGCAGAAACACAATTTCCCTTCCCTGGGTACATTTGTGATTGTGAATGTGTCACTTTTCTTACCTCACTCACACTCTTCTTACTTCACTCTTGAAGTTTTAACTTAGTATGGGGCTGTGCATGTGAATGCATTTGTTTTTTTTACCGACTTCACAAAAAAGGAGGAGGTACTCAAGTCCAATGTATTTTTTTATGTTTTTTACCTCATAACTTCTTTGAACGTGAACCGATGTCGAAAATTTTTGTTAGTTTGGAAGATGTTGCTTTTCAATTGGTACCATTTAAATTTAATCAAGATCTGATCAGTAGTTCTTGAAATATCGTCAATAATGCGTATTCTGTGGACTACATTGACGATGTTCCCGATTGACTTCAAAAGTTACCTCATACCTTCTTTCATTGTGAGCCGATTTTGATGATTATTTTGCTTAACATGTGGTTCCATTGATATTTGATCAAGATCTGATTTCTAGTTTTTAAGTTATAGTCAATAATGCGTGTATACATTAAATCTGATCAAAATTCCGAAGATAAAGCGGTGGAGTCGGTTTTTTAAGCTTTGCTTGCGTTTATTTATACTATACAAAGTTACATGCATCTAAACCAATCTCTAAATTATTTTTTTCCTTGCCTGAGACACCTCATTCACTCCCTGCTTTTGAGCATCGCACCGGTAAGAAGGTGCGGCACCTAACGCGATGGTGCTCGTGTCAGAAAGGGCTATTATCCTACTAATATTTATAAATCTGAAAGTTATGTGTAAGTGTGCAAGTGTGTAAGTATGTTTGCTCACTCTTCACGCTTTAACGGCTGACCAGATTTGGATGAAATTGGAATGTACATAGCTTATACCTCGGATTAACAAATAGGCTACATTTTAACTTGATAATGATGGGCGAAGCCGCGGGGCACGGCTAGTAATGATATAAATAAAAATATTGATGCGGCACACGAGTGGCAAAAATTTTTTTTTCTGCGCGTGTGATTAGGTACCATTAATAATTAAACGCAAGCTAAGCTTCAAAAAACCGACTTAACCGCTTTATCATCGGAACCTTGATCCACTAGCTTTCAAATAAAAAAGAATCATCAAAATCGGCTCACAACTTCTTTCGTTGTGAGGTAACTTTTAAAGTCGGGTAAACCAGAACATCGTCAAAGTACGCATTATTCGTCAAAAAATAGACATTTATTGACGATATTTCAAGAATTACTGATTAGATCTTGATCAAATTTAAACGGGACCAATTAGAAAGCAACATCTTTCAAACTAAAAAAAATTTTCGAAATCGGCTCACGCGGAGAGAAGTTATGAGGTAACATATAAAAAAAAAAAAAAAAAAAACAGTCGACTTGAGTACCTCCTCCTTTTTTGGGAAGTCGATAAAAAGAGCAATCGTTTAAAAAAAATATCTTGGTTAATAACAATTTGGTCGGAATTCACTATGTTTATACCTAGGTATATCTCAAAAACGACACATTTACCGAAAACTTACCTACGTAGGTATAATACCGTTTTTTCCTCTACTTGAACAACAACTACAAAAAATCTCTAACTTTTTTATCTAATAGTAAAATATTGTGAGGTCACAGTTCGGGGTGAACTACTCTATTAACTAGTCTATTTTTCCTTGTTCATAAGTTGGAGATCAGGAGAATATCCACCGGAATTTAAATTGTTCGCATTCGCGAGAAATATTTCTTAGGTTGAATATATTCAGGATCGGATTATTATTACGAGTATGTATAGATAGACAATACTTTTTTGATCCACTTCATATGATGAGATAAAACAAAGGTTTTACGTAAAGAATACAGGCGGCCTTATCACTAATAATCTCTACCAGTCACTTGCTCATGCTCTCCGAAGCACAGTAATTCTTAGTTGAAAATTCATAAGGATCGCACTAAATGTCATCAATTTTGTATAATAAATAATAATTGAAACGCAAGCAAAGCTTAAAAAAACCGACTTCACTGCTTATATTTCGGTTTTGGCTAGACAGATTTCGATAACATTTACATGAGACCACCTCTAAAGTATACTCTACCAAACAAAAAAAGATTCATCAAAATCGATTCACAATTGGCGGAGATATCGCGTAACATACATACAAAAAAAAACATACAGTCGAATTGTGATCCTCATTTTTGAAGTTGGTGGAAAATAGAAAGCCAGAATAAGGTCTAAGCATATAATATTAGTTATCGATGTCTAGATCGACAATAATGTTTCGACTTCATTCGAAAGCCTTCTTCAGAATGAGTACGGAGCGCTCGCCTTCGCGTCCCACATCGCGCTGACATCTCGTAAGTACTAATTCCCCTTATAATCAAAATGTGACAATTACTTTTAGATATAATAACATTATTATAGTAAGTGTGACTATTACAATGTCTACTAGAGGCTCATGTTTCAAAGGACATATCTTAATTCAAATTCTCTTATTTATTTAAACATGTACACTGTGTAGTGTGAACACATATAAGTAATGCTTGTCCAAGTTTCTTAAAAACGAAAGGTACGTAATAAGTGTTGAGGTACACCACTGTTTTTTATATCCCTGTTTTTAGTATATTTATATTCTCCCTTTGGTTGTCTGGAAGAAATCGCTTTAAGCGATAAGACCGCCCTTTGTGCTCCTATTTTAAAATTAAGATTTCTTTGTTGTGCTTTTTTTTGGAGTGCAAACAAAGAATTTACCTATCTATCTGTCTAATACTCACGTTTCTAAATACAAAGAGTCCAGATAATAAAAAATAGCACATTATCAAATAACTTATATCAACAAAGTTTTTTTCCTCTACTAGCCCATTCATTATAGAATTCGGAAACTGAGATACATAATGGGCTACTGTTCTTGAAAGTCTTGTTTTAAATAACAAATAGCACAGAAAACGAGGACGAAAGTAGTAACATTTACCTTTATGAAATTACTCTACAGGCTTATTGCTATTTAGTACATACGAAAATATATGAACTTTCAGGACCTGCAAATGCCTGTTATCTGGACTGAAAATATCTACCTACTATGAGAACATGAGCATTGAAACTTTTTTTTTAATACTTGATAGACAAGCATTTGACGACTATCTCACCTGATAGAAAGTGATGATATGGCCTATGATATGGCCGAAGATGTAGCATGCTTGCCTAGAAGATACCTTTCTACCTACTCTTAACTTTAACTACCAGATTATACCGTTCGGGAAACAAAGAAAAATAACCAAAAGAAACGTTATAACATTATATTCGTTTATTTAGAATTTAGCCATGTCATGTCAGGTCAAAAAGAAAGCTCAGAAGATTAGATTCAAACTGCCGGGGGGGTTTGCCGCGAAAGTGAAAAATGGCGTTGTTGATTTAGTATAATTTTCCAAAACCTGTGATTATTTGTGTGTTAATTTGCAATAATGATGGATTATTAACCGTTAATACTTAGCAAACGTGCATAAGTGTAGGCAAATGACACAAAGTTGTAAAACGTAATTTTCGCATTCGCTCCAAAATTCCAATAGAAGTTCTAGTAAACTTTCTATTCTACCACTTTACTAGGGCATGATTTGATTGAGACTGGACCATACATAAATAAGTTATATACATAAGAGACTGGACCATGACTCTTATACTAGACTTTGACTGTGATTTATGACTACTACTATGAAATACACTTGAAACATTATTTGATATATTGATATATAAATATTATTTGATACATGTATACTTGACATATTATTATTATACACTGACTCTAGCTAAATGCACACGATTGCGAAGTCAAAATTAAAAGATAAATACGATTTTATTTGCTGTCAGGTCATTGCCAGATTTCTGTCACTGCCAAATTTAATCGAAACCGTATGTCAAAAAATATTCAAAATACTATTCTTGTTCGTGCTTTACGCTGTTATCAAAGAATTCTACTTTATTAACAAAACTGAATAAAAATCTAATTGAAACTTAATAATGGCAGCATCTGGAAAAGGAACATTTCAACCGGTATTCAATCTTATTACCGTGTGGCTATTTGTTTTAGGTTATGTTAACACAATTATCAGCTACAATATTTTATGAAAAATACAATTATCAGAATCTAATTGCTACTAAAATATTCTCACTTAATATAACCGGCTCTCGTTACACTATAATTGTTTTAGAATAAATGTCTACCCTAGTTCTTTACACCAATATATTCACCAGGTGTTTTTTTATCTTCAGTTAAAAGCAAAGTGTTTGAACACGAATGCTATAATGTGTCCGAAAGTCACGATTAAAATCTAAAGTTTAATGTACGCGATAAAATCCGTTAATAGTTTTTAACAAATGTTCTGCTATTTCAGGACTCTGATGTTCACATCTCTTATGAAGATCAACAAAAGATAAACAAATTTGCTCGTCTCAATGCCAAAGTCGATGACTTCAAAGACGAGCTAAAGTCAAAACAGAATGATGTCAAAAACTTGGAGGATGCTGTAGAAGAGTTAAGCTTAGCTGATGATGCCGACAAAATACCCTATCTAGTTGGAGAAGTTTTCATTTGTCAGAACTTGGAAGACACACTGGTGAGGATTTGGGGATTTTTTTAGTTATACAGTAGGTTCTAGGTTATCCAACTCTTAACAACAACAACTTTTTACAATCCACTGAGTTCCCTGCAACTATTCGTAAATTTATATTGTTGTGGTCCTTTGCCTTCTGTACAAGTAAAATATTTTTGATAACTTTCATGTCCACACATGCAAAATAAAATCTATGCTGTTGACACAAACCCACAAAATATATTTTATTATCTAGCATAGGTTGTGTGACTGCATAGGTATGCATGGATGAACCGTAAGAGACAATTTGCAACACCAATTGAAGCCATGAACAGGGAATGTGTTAAGCAAAGATTAGTCTTATTCCTTTGCAGTTTGGTCAATTTTGAATTAAAACTGATCACAACAAATAGGTAAAAAGGGAGTCTGAGCATTTACCTAGCTGTTTCTGTTTGTTTTATCAATATTGGAGATGGTCAGGCTACACTTTATCATCTCATCATCATCTAGGAGGATATTACGGGAACCCCATTTCTAACCACTTCTAATACACTTGATTTTGCAGAAATCACTTGAAGAAGCAAAGACTAAGAAACAGTCTGAAATGAGTGATCTCGAATCACAAATTGAAGAGATCAAAGCACAGATGAGCGAGTTGAAAGCACATTTATATGGTAAATTCGGCAGTCACATCAACTTAGAAAATGAAGAGGAATAAAACAACATGATCTTGTTTTAGCGAAATAAATGTATTATGCTAAAAGTGTATATTAATATACATAGCTGATAAATATAACTAATTGCTTTAATTATAACACTATTGGCAAAGTGCTTAGTTGTACCAAGCTTTCAATTAAAACTAATTTAATTAACAACTGATATTTAATAATATTAGGACTCAAATTATGACTATAATGGGAACAAAGCATAGGTCTATCTTCTGTCACTTCTCATATATATCCAACAATTTAGCTTCCATTATAAACTTATTACCTTCTACCAGAGATATTCGTACTTTACAATAATTATTTGAACTGTGGACATTTACTCAACCATTGGCAAAAAAACCTAATTGTTTTGTTCTATATACTCTAGTATCACTCGCAAACTTGTTCTGATTTTATTCAAGAAGTTTCAAGAACTAGGCCTCTTGTAGTTTACCCTAAAGTGTAATATTAAATTTCCCTGTTATTGTAATGTACTTTGTTGCACTTACTATACAATGGCTTGTGTTCTATTTTATTATGTCTGAATAAAATATATAAGACTAAAATAAGTACTTATTTATCCTTACACAAAGAATAATACCATAAAAAATAAGCATAATTCTGTGTTTATTAATATGATGTCTTACACAGTAAATGATGATTCATATAAATTACAAAAGCTTTGACAAATAAGATGATTTAAGTTAAGCAACTTAATTAAAATGTGTGAACTATATCACAAATCACATTACATGTGCGTTTACACAACCAACAAATACATAAAGAAATTATCATTTTTTTTTAAATGTACATCTTTGGTGTGTTACTAATCAGTTTGTTTTACACTAGTCTCTTACTATCATCATCAACAAGCATGTGAACCAACTGGAAATTAGACAAAATACATATTTGTACAACTGCTGCTAGATCAAACATTCACTTGATGGTAAACAACACAATAGAACAGAAAACAAGTATATAAACATTTGAAGTACCACCTAAAGTAATAAATTCCAAGTTGCACAATTAGTTAATGCATTCTCAATTTAATGTTATAATTAGGTACAAACTTCGTGTTTGATAAAACTAATAGGTTGCAAAAAGAAAGGAATTAAGAAATTATTGGCTATTAATGAAATCTATGCCTTTCTTATAGCAAACTAGCTGCGCCCCGCGGTTTCACCCGCGTTGATAATGATGAAAAGTGATGATGATGAAAAATTGATGTTGGCCGATTCTCATAGATACCAGATAAGCACAAAAAATTTCATCAAAATCGGTCAAGCCGTTTCGGAGGAGTATGGCAACGAAAACTGTGACACGAGAATTTTATATATTAGATAATTTCATCTTGACACACTAAAAAAACGAAATGTGTGTTCAAGCATAAGTGATCATAGGACTCTTCACAGACAACCATATAAAAGACTGAAGAACAAATCTTCATCAAAAAGCAACAATCATTAACAAAAGCAAACATTTGCTAAAGTCAAAAGTAATAATAAATGTGGATAATTCGGGCCTGCATATTACATAACATATAATTGTACAAACTTGATTGAGAAGCTATGGAATGTATGCATTTTTCGTAGCGATAACAAATAAATTGTTAAGTACCGTCACTTATTTATCTCAACCGACTATTTGTAATGCATTTTCTACTAGATTTGTACATATTTACATATGACTACTGTAAATAAATATAGTGATGGTTTGGCCGACAATTTACCTTCCACAAAATCATTATATTTAGTTAATCATCGCACTTAAAAAAACCTACTATCACAATCATTGACTAAATAAATTAACCTCATTGCACACCGTCACATTTAAAATAGAAAATTAATACTTTATTATAGCCTGGATGTTCTTTTATGAACATGTAATCATCAATGTAAGTACAGATAGCTCCTGCCCAATAATTGCAGGAAAAATAAACTGTCGGGGCTCAAAGCCTCTAAAATTATATAAATAGTATACAAATGTTCTAAACATTATAACATAATATAGGAAATACTGAAAATCGATCTTAAGTTGTGATCAAATAAATAATATAAATTTTACTAAACCTTACCTATAAACAAATAAAGATTTATTATAACATCCAATATAAGTAGATACATTTAATTTTTAACGCATAGGCTTGCAGCCAACGTGACATTATGGGGCTATGAGACCCATATTGAGGCAGACGCAAAAAAAGATTGTAACAGCCTCTATAGACGGATTGCTGAGAGGTATTTTATACTCTGCACTTTGAAGAACGGTAAATTTTACTAAATCTTATATTACTCTTTGTAGGCTACTGTGCGAGTTCGAAAGCGAGCCATTTTGTAAGCTTTCTTCGTCATCAGTTTCCCTGTCGTTAGTTATCCTGATCGCCTGGTACCACTGGTTCGTTAGATCAGTCATTTGGCTCTTGCAATCCTTCAGCTCCTGAAATTCAAACAAACAGTTAATTTCAAAGTATTCAAATAAACAGCAATAAAAATTAAGTCGAAAGTAGTTTTATGTCTCTTTTTTTACTAAAATGTGTGTGTCGCCTTCTCCGGGACATTCAAAAGTGAAATTAATCTCGCTTGCAAGGCGTCTAACTTTGTCGCACCCTGTTTTTATACACTGGGCTAAAGCGTCTGACCTTTGTCACACGCTGTTTTGTTACCCAGTGAGCCACCGTTATGTGTTATCTTGTGATATTCAATCGAAATTTATATAAAATTAAAGTTGGCAGACAAACTAAAATTTTATACTAGTACCAGTATGTAACACATGGATAACGAGCTGTGCTCCGCGGCTTCGACCGCAATCATTACAAAGGGTCGACGAGTACGAGTTGTGATCGTAAGCAAAACTAGATTTCGTTATCAAAAGTAGAATCTGTCAAATCTCGACTAAACCGATCTAAACTAACAACTAGACCCCCAGAGATTGCAAAATTTTACATTTCACAAATCGATACAACAACTAGAAATAGCTGAAATTGTAAGTTATCTTATATTTTCTTGCAAAGTTGAAGATAAAATAAAAAAAACCTTGTATTGTTAGTTAACTTTTTCGGTAGAGTATGCAGTCTTTAATTGCAGTATATCTATAATTATTATATTACGTTGTTTCTTTTTTGTATTAATGATCCACGGCAGAAGCGTGAACAATTGTCGTTCTAGGACATTTGTGCTTCTGGTCCAGGATGTGATTGTAAACGCTTTCGACACTCACTATACAAGTCTTTGAACTTAGATTTGGGCTTTATGTATCTGTTTAAAAAATATATGAGTAGCAGTTAATATTATAGTGACCTGGTGGGTAAATCTTCTGGTGAAGAACGGGATCAGGTATTTCATATCAAGTCGCACAAAACCTTTGAGCCGCGTAGCATGCGAGTAATTCACCTGAAAAATAACATTAACGGTTATATTTTGATCTCGACAGTACAATAGCAGAAAAAGAGCATATACATTTATTTTTAGCTCCGACTCAAAGATATTAGTTATATGTTTGAAGGTTTTATTTTAGATGTGCGTCGTAGCACCCGAAACGATGTAACTAATTCAATTCGGTCTTCAGATTGTTTTATCGGGATGGTTCTTAAAAATATTTGGTGAAAATTGATACATATATTCAAATTTATCATTGCATTAACAATGATAAATTTGAATATATGTATATACATCTTTTTTACTATCCTTTTTTATTATCTTAATGCATTTATTATTAGCATATTTAGAGATAACTATAAAACAAAGAGAAATGTCTTATTCCATTGTATCGATAATATCGAGAATATTTCTTTTTCCATCGTAATTGTTCAGCATTTAACCCTGTGCCACAGCCAACAGCTTTAATAATACGTACCGGCAGCTATTCATAGGAGCCAGTAACATTCTAGCACTAGCAAGTTTATCACCCTCGACCATCACGTACAACATCAAGTGGAAAAATGCTTTTTTTGTCTCTGATAATCTAGCGTTTGACCACTTTCTCATCTGACGGTAAGTGATGGTGTTGCCGAGTGTGGTAGGCTTAGAATGACTGGCTGTCAAGCATTTTTAGTGACATTGACAACGAATTTTTTTATTTATACGGTGGTGTTTTACAACGTCTATAATTCAGTACAGGGTAGCAAGCCAGGCGAGGACAAAACAATGCCCTACCACCATTGACTTCCTCACGATGTTGGCTTCACCGACAGCTCAACCCCGTCGTAAGATTCCAAACCGAGACCAACAATTAGAAGGCTAACTACGACGGCGCTATCGTGGCTTCAATGTAATTCAGTACAAACCAATAAACTAATATAAAATATGACGTAATTAATTAATGAACGCCCACGAAATAAATGACACGTTGCCCTATATACGTGTCGATGTTATTATAAAACATGTGATACAGCGGCCTCGAGAAACGCTACAAAGAATGTATGCCTTCACTTCGCAATGACATCACACGACCTTCATAGGTAATTCCATTACAAAATGTGCAAATACTCTAAATTTGTATCAAATAGTAACCTATATATATTTTTTTTTATTATGCTCGTTAGACAAGCATTTGACCACTATATCACTTGCCCCCTAATTCAGAACGTTTCGGTAACTTAGTTACCGTACGATTCGGTTAGTTACGAGTACGTTTATCGTACGATAACTAACCCAACTTACTGAAACGTTTTGAATCAGAGGGCTGATATCACTATTTTTATAGACTACAAGAAAGGAGAGGCGCTCGATTGGATATTGCTTTTTAACTTCCGAGGCTATAAATTTAAAGGGTATATGTGCACCTGTCTGTGGTATCAACTCCCAAACGGCTGGGCCTTTTATTTGTCTTAATCGAGAGTGTTCTTAGCTGTTTGGTGAAAATTTGTGCAGACGTTTACCAGATAGAGCGTCAACTGATATCTCCATATAATATACACTTATTAAAATCGGAATTATATTTATTTTTTAAACAACTTCGTCATCTGATACTTTAGGTACAGTAGCCCTAGCACGAACAACTTGCGAGAAAGTTTTCGTATCGTAAACGTCAACAATTTATATGAAATTTTATCAGCGCCTCTACAGTGCGTAAATTCAACTAAATTCGGCAGCACGAACGCTTTTGACAACTCTCCTATCGCCTTCGTATCGTCACGTTAACGTTATTTGAGACATTTTGTATGAAAATTGCGAGCACGAACCTTATTTTGACATTAGCTCGAAGGCTGGCTATCGTAAAGCTATCGAGAACGTACGAAACATTATTCACTTAGAATTTTTCGGTGAGAAAACATTCGTCAGGTGCTAGAAACGATTTAGAATGGTTTTTCTTCAAGTAAATAAAATACTACGGAGCTTTTTGCATTATTATTCAGCAGAAAGACTCATCGAAGATGCGAGAAATGAGCAAATAGATACAAGATTAATAATGATGTTAATTGATTTGAGGATATTACATTTTTTACCTACTTGGTTTTCATTAAGTTATTAAATTAATTGTTGTTAAAATTGGTTTTTAGAGAGAAATTGGGGGCCTGCAAACAATATAAGGAATATAATGCGTTGAATCTTTCAAACAACAACTTTCAAAACTACTTCCGGCTGACCAAAGAGGCATTCAACTTCCTTAGAGACCGTCCTTAGCGACGATTTCAGTCAAAAAACATTAAAATGACAATTCAGATTGACAATTGATAGGTGTCAAATTCAAATTTTTACCATTATGCATAAACATTTTCACTTTTTTTTTGTAACATTTCGGTCTTTTTTCGTGGTTTTCATTCAATTAAGCCCACCCCTTTTTACGCAGAATGACGTCACTTACGTAATACTTTCGAATTCTCGATAGTAGATGACAAGTGCTTTGTGCTACCGACTATCGTAATGCTCCGTTTTCGTACGGTAAGCTCGATACGTTAACGTTACGAGATAACGAAATGTTCGTGCTAGGGCTACAGGCTATTTTTTATTCCGCCAACGATGAGTTTTAGTAATAAATCGCGATATCTGTCATTCAAAATATGAATAACAGGCATCTGACTGCTTTATTAAAGTTCCTAATAACTTATCTTATTTTAAACAATGTTTCTATTATTTTAAATTTTATTTCATTCATTTTATTACACCACCATCCCTATATTGTCTTTTCGTTTATATTTCCATCCAAAGGTTGTCTGGAAGAGATCGGTCTTAGCGATAAGACCATTGTGCCTATCATTATAAGTTTATCTGTAAGTTGTATTTATCTTTTGGTGTCAGTAAAGAGTTATTGTATTGTATTCTTAAAGATTTGTCCACCTGCGCGAATTCTGCGTCTGGGTCAATTACTTATCAAAAAGAGCTGCTTTTCATTTAGAAGATTATGACACATTAAAAATGTTTATTTTTGTCGCTGTATAAATATTTAGCCTTTAATTACATTAACGACAAATATAAAAACCAACCGGTGCAAAATGCACTGTAGTATAGTATCTGCATTATTTATACCGATTTAAGCATTTTAATTTTCATAGTAAATCCTATCTGATAAAGAGTAAAGTAAATATTCAAGTGGGTTAATTATATGGACTATGATAATAATATAAGTCATGTCTAAAAGTAGTAAAAACATTCACCTCCAATTCTTCCTCGGTGATTTCGGACAGATGTTCTGAGTCGATCGCTTGACCCCATTCCTTCGTTTTGGATAAGCTGACTTCTTTCTGCTTTCGCAGCGAACGCGACCTCTTCGTCTTCTTATTAGCCTGGAGAAATCAAAAGAGGTCGTTGAGTCTTGGCCCGCTTTATTTACACACTTTCATTGTATAATTCCGTATAGTTGTGGCGTGATTGATTCGCATTCGCATTCGCACATATAACATACCCGTAGGAACTTCAATAAGGGCATCGTCGATCCGCCGAAGAATAGGGTTGTGAACAACACGATGATGAGCGTGGTGGTGATGATCACATGTCTGGTTTCATCGGAGAACCCGAGGTGAAGCGACAGTGCGTACGATATAGCGCCTCGCAACCCTGAAACCGTGAACATCCGAGATTACTCATACTGTTCCGATTCGCTCGAAGCGTTTCGCTTTTACGTGTAACATCTGTTCAGTTATTGCCTGCGTATTTGTTTCCCGAACGGTACAATCTGGGAGTCTTCAAGTCTATGAGTGAATAGGTATCTTCTAGCCAAGCATGTTACTTTTTCGGCTGCATCTTCACTTTCCATTAGGTGCTTAACGTTATCTCAATAGTGGTCAAAGGTTTGCCTATCTAGCATAAATAAAAAAATCAAAATTTGTTTATATAGAAGTGAAAAAAATATATAATATATTTCTCGATTTATTATTTTAGTTATACCTAGCATAGCTATTTTTATAATGTTTACTAAGTTTAGTTTAATAAAAATATAGTAATCTTGATAGTAGTTATATATTTGTGCCTTTTGGGGTTGAGACGTTGGGACCGTGGGGACCGGGAGCACATACAGTCTACAATGAATTATCGAAATAAATGCACAATTTTTTTTCAAAATAAACCTGTTTCATAATACAGTTTTATTTTTAAACAACCTGTATTATATAAACACCAAACTTTGGTAATACAATATGCAATTTGATATAATAAATGCAATTTGATAATTGATCGATCGAAGCGAGATCTCTAAGTTGACTTGGGTCCTTCAGCACTTTATCCATCCGTCCGTCTGTCAGAGGCATCTATGGTCTAAACCATATAAGCGAATGACTTCAAATTCTTACAGAATATGTAAAACTACGCCCCAAAGCCAGAAATTACATTTAAAATTATATAAATGAAAATATTAAGGGGCTCCCAAACATGTAAGTGGGGGGCAAAATTTTTTTTTTTTTATCTACCATTGTGGGGTGTCGTTAAAAAGGGCATGACAAGTATAGTACGAAATCGGTTTAAAAAAATATATATTTTCGAAAACAACGATTTGGTAGGACACCAAAGTTACTGTTTTTAGACATATTTTGACTCGGGGTCTATCTCAAAAACGGCTTCACACTGAATGCTGAAACTAACGTATAATATCCGTTATATCCTGAACTTGAACAACAAATACAGAAATCAAACGATTATTGAGAAAAAAGTTATAATCAATTAACCTCAAAAGTTATTCTCTATGGGGCAAAATGGCGCGGCAATCGAGATCTCAGTTCGGAGTGAACACTAGTAATAACTAATTTAAAATTATCTTAATACATTTAGTATACAGTGTTATACTAACATGTCATATGTTTGTATAATAGTGTAATACCAAATGTATTAAGAGTGTTATAGCTAGTGCATTCCAAATGTATTCTATTGACATTAAAGTGGAAAAATAAAAAAAAAATAATTCATTAAAAATTATTTACATTACAAGAACACTTGAAAACATGCATCTGTTACTAATTGACATTGTGTTTGGCTATGCGTGTGTGATATCAGAACATTTGTTCTGCCTGGCATGGCTAAACGCTTTATAACATGTGTGCGATGGAACTGCATGATTTGATTCCTCCAGCTCCCTTCCATCATGGGACAACAAGGCGTACAAAAACAAGACATCCTTTTATGGTGGATATTCCTCAGATTCCAAGCGTTTTGCCTCTACTTTTATAATGCGAACTGCAAAGGAGTGGAATACTCTGCCTTCGTTCTTGTTTCCCGATAAGTATAACTTAGGCCTCTTCAAGTCAAGAGTGAATAGGTACTTTCTAGGCAAGCATGTCCCACCGTCGACCGCATCGTCGCTTTCCATCAGGTGAGATAGCGGTCAAATGCTGGCCTATTTTCCATAAAAAAAAAAAAAACAACAACAATCACAAAATGTGGTCAAAAATTAAATTTTAAAAAATAATCTAATATAGATAATTTTGAGGTGTAGGTGTGGATGATGTCGACTCTGTTACGTTGGAATGTTCATGTATCCCAATTTTGGCTCGTATTTCTTTTGTGGCCTCACAGTGCAACATCTAGTGTTCCACAGTTTCATTGTCCCGCAGGAATATGAAATACTTTTTCTCCTATTATATTACAGTGCGAAGAACCTATGATTCAGTTTATGTAAAATTGCTTTATTGCTATTTTGCGCAGATACCTTTATCAAACGTCTCTTATCAGATCATTCCAACAAGTTAAACATTACACTAATAAAAGTTACGATTCTTATCAATAGTTAATTAGATTTTCCATTTAAATGGTACTATGATATTATTATCAATGCTTTATATTCCGATACCACTAATTATGTATAATATTTCCATATAAATTTTACTAGTTAAAATTATAGTTAAATTAAACCTGAAATGTATATTTCTTTGTTAAATTACCTGGGTTACACATTGCAAAAACATATAAACATGTTTACATATAACTAAGATGTTAGGTAACACGATGAGAATACGGCCAAAGAAGAACCATGCTTGCCTAAAAGATATCTATTTATTCACTCTATATTATGTCTTGAGAATTTGCTTATTATAAAGAGCATTCGTCTAAGTCGTCAGTAATGGGATTTTTTTATTCTGCTTTTGAGATCTTAACTAAAACTGAACCGAATTTTATAAATATGTGACGCTCAATAATTTTTGCCAATTGACATCTTATTCGGTGGAGGGTGTTCTATTTTTAACCGACTTCGAAAAAGGAGGAAGTTCTATTTTCAACTGTATGTAGTTTTTTTTATGTAGGGGAGAGGCGTACAAAATGACATAGGCGGGTAAAATGATACACTTGTTTTTCTCCAAAACCACTGACATATTAGTATTCGCAATAGCCTGCAGAGGGCCGCTTATTAACAAATCGCAACCTGTGTTGACGCCAGTAGCTTTCGTCTAACCGTGTGATGAGTATTCGTGTATGTTTGATTTTTGCAGTCACGAGTTTTACTCAGATGGATTTTGTTTCTTTGTAAAAGTAAGTATTTTTTTAAGTTATTTTGTTTTTATTGACTCAAGTTTAAAATTATTTTACTAAATAACTCGGAGAATGTGTTGAAACCTACAACTTGAAACTATATTTTTAGTTATTGTTTTCTAATGTTTGAGGTTATAAAGTGGACAAAATGACATACCACTTGTTCGGGTAAAGTGGCACAGTATGTCGTTTGACCCACCTATCTTTTTCTTCTTCAAAATAATTGTTTATTTGTTTGAGCCTGCTGAAATAACAATCATTCTCATGCTACAAGATCGGGTATAGCTCGAAGAAGATATAACGGCAGCAAAAAACCTAATCATATCCTCAACAGGTCCATCTCAGGCGGAAGAAAGCAGTTCAACATCACTGATGGTTGAGAGTATATCAGCCGCAGACAATACAGGTGCAGTCTCAACGGCCCGATCTGTTGACACAGCTGCTGAAATACCTGCGACTCCCACATCACCTGGGTTGATACTCCAAGGCATTTATAACAATTTTCCAGACATCGTGCTATCTCCAGTGCCGAAAGAAATATATTCAATTCACCTGTTTCCTAGAAATATGCTAAAAATGTTTCAAAAGCTTTGGAAATTAATTCCAACAGTGAAAATGATTTTTCTTCCTCACAAGCTTTCACTGAAGCTTTTAATGTGAACTCTGCAAGTATTGGACTGATTTTCAGTACACATTTGGTATGCCATTTTGTCCACACCACGTGTGTCATTTTACCCGCCTAGGGCGGACAAAACGGTTGTTATTAAAGATTTAATAAATGTTTAATAATTTTTATGTTTATGTTTAAATTGAATGGTCTCTGTGATAATTCGGTAGGTAATATATCAAAGAATATGTAGCTACATAGAGAGTTCAAAATTTCTAATAAATTAAGATTTTATAACCGATTTTATAACTAGTATGTCATTATGTACGCCTCTCCCCTATGTTCACCGATTTCTCCCCCATTTGTGGACCGATTTTCAATATTCTTTTTTTTTTGGAAGATTATACTTCAGAGGTGGTCCCATATAAATTTTATAGAAATCGATCAAGCCAAAACCAAAATATAAGCGGTAAAGCCGGCTTCTTTAAGCTTTGCTTACATATAAATTTTAAACAAGACGATCTCAACAAAAATAAGTCGATACACACACACTAACTTTCACATTGTCGCTTTTAAGCAGCGGATATCGGGTTACAGATTATCTCCCCAATAGGAAGTTTGAATATTTAGCACCACTAATTATTTACTACTTTAATGAAACTCATTGTCCTCGTCTTTGTTTCCTGAACGGTATAATCTGGGAGTTTCAAGTCTAAAGTGAATAGATATCTTCTAGGCAAGCATGTTACATCTTCGTCTACATCTTCACTATCCCTCAAGTGAGAAAGTGCTAAAATGCTTGTCTATCTAGCATAAAAAAAGACAGTGGTGAAAGTTATGTGCACCAAAATGTTTGACATCAGATCTTAATCAGATAGACGGTATCAATTATTATGCAATATACATGTAAGTAATAAAAAGAAAAGAATATTTACCGCTGAACCACATAATAAACATCATCTTCTTTGTGATCTTGTGTTCCCTGAACTTATTGCAGAGCAGCGCCAGGGGGAAAATGTTCGCGGCGCGTCCGAGAAGGCACATCACTATGCTCCACACAACCAAGGCCGGCTCTACACGGTGCTTGAAACTAGGGAGAAAATCAGAAACAGAAGTAGATACGTCATTTTTAACCGACTTCAAAAATAGTACTGTAGTAAAGACTGTATTTTTTTCATTGATGATGTTCTCGTTTTACCGAACCGATTTTGATGATTACTATTTTACTTGAAAGCTAGTGCTTTCCATGTGGTCTCATTTAAATTTGATCAAGATCTGATCACGAGTTATCGTCAATAATGCGTGTTTAATACATTAAATCTATTATTTTTTTATGGGCCTTTTTAAGATCTACATTCTGAAGATAAAGCGGTGAAGTCTGTTTTTTTAAGCTTTGCTTGCATTTAACTATGTCTTTGATAAGTCTACAATAACCTGTCTATTTTAATTTTACAGTTTATTTTAAGTTAAAAATAATAGTTCAAAAATAATATGCTAAACTTAAAATCGATACTGAAAGACATCAGAAGCACGAAACAAAAATAAGGCACTATTTTAGCACACACTGGTGCCGATTCTGTTGTCCAGAATTAGACTAAACTAGGCTAAAATTAGTTTTAGTCCTGCTTTAGCCCAAAACCTATTCAGAAAATGCAAGATTAGACTAAAATTAAGTTTGACAGGACTAAGTTAGTTTAGTTACTCTATTTAGTGAAATTGACCAAATTCTTATTCTGATGTACATGTTTTATGTCAAATTAAGACTAAAAATAGAAATTTTAAACTCAAATTAGTCTGTATGAAAAAGGTCTGGATTATTTTTAATGTGAGCTCATACTTGAAGGAATAACACGTGCAATTAATGAAGCAAATACTGACCTACAAAGTCTATAATGGAGGAATATGTGATTGCGGCTCTTGTGAATACAATTCAATTTGGTTGCTGTCAAAATCAATTTTAGTTCTGTCATTTCAACTTTTAAATTAAGTTCAACGTAAAATCAGAATAGCGTTTAGGTATTCTTTGACTAAAATTAGTTTAGTTTAGTTTGGTGCTCAACAGAATTAGCACCACTGCCACACTTATTGAGCTGTTATAGATGTTAGGTATTTAATAATTATATGTAACAAAATATCACACTATACTATCATAAATAAATAAATTATGTATGTATTATAAAAGTATATTTGACTTATTTGTTTGACTTTAAGCCGCAACAGGTGAATTAATTTGAATTGTCGTAATTCAACAGGTGTTAGTTAAGTCATGTCAGATGCTTGCAGGTGGTCATAAAAGTCCAGACACTAGGATTGCCTAATAGTCTGTAGAACAAGCAATTTTCTCATACTACATTCATTTTGATTGAATCGCCACTGTTGTTTCACAACTCAGCAAAGCGAACTGTTGGTAGACCAAATAATGATAACATGAGAATGCTTAAGATAAAGTATATTTACCTAAATATAGCCAGTCCAAGATATGCGAAGACACAGGTTTCAGCAATGAAAGCCAAGGTCCTCATAGTCTGTTGCATTGTCACTTGTGTCACCGTAGACAAGTTGAAGTGAGTGTAGTGAGACATCACAATACCACAGAATAATATTGCCATGATTCCTGGAATAGAAATCATTACAAATCATTTTTATTTCTTTTTTTATTCAAAATGTCTTAATAGGCAAATACAATAATTTAATTGACACAATAAACCATTTACGTATACGATAACAAAATAAGAGTTTCTCTATCTATACTCTTAATCATGAAACTGAAGTAACTTATTTTAAAAATATATAACATCTTGATACAGTTCTATTGTTTTATTTTGTTATTTAGTATTTTATATCTGATACCATTTGGTCACAAACTTACATTATGGTAAGTGATGATTTGGTTGAGGATGGTAAATATGCAACGCGTAGAATTATGGGCTCAAAAAATAGTAAATAAATATATCAGATTTATTTTCTTATTACTGATATATATAATTCATAGAAGAGTCATGAGATTCACAATACACACAATTACTGAATCACCTATTTTATTGTAAAGGAATTGTGTTTCTTTATTTTTTTAGTAGCTAGTTAGGTGTCAAGAAGATGATAAGTGACATATACCATATACACAATAATATTTATACCCAAACTTTGAAGTCTCCCTTAAACTTAAGGGAGTCAAATACCAATGGTTGAATCCCCATGTTTGAGCAATGAATAAGCACCATCAACATTCTGTTTTTTGTTTATGATTTAGTATTAGAAAGAAGAACCGAGTAATTGCTCCATTGAATTACCTGATAAATGAATTCCTTCAGCAAGTACATATGGAGCATAAGTAAACACCAGCATCATTCCAAATTCAAGTGATGGATTCTTTCGCAGGTCAACATGTTTTAAAAGTAGAGCACTCACAAGAGCAAATAGCACTCCAATACCAGCAGAAGCAAAGAACATCAACCAGAAACGGTTGATAGCTGACAAAATAGCTTCACCTGTAGACATATCTGGGCCATTTGAATCTAGTACAGCTGTAGTCAGCACTATAGCAACGGCATCATTTAATATACTCTCACCAAATACCAACATGTTTAACACTGGATCGACATCCAGAGCATGAAATATAGCAACAGTAGCTACTGGATCTACAGCCGATATCAAGGAGCCAAATGCAAATGACTCCACAAAGCTTAACTTGTAAACAACTTGAGCCAAACCCAACAAATAAATCCCAGCTCCAATAACAAACGCTGATATTGCTGTCCCTACTATGGCAAATAGAAGTATTGAAACAATATTTTGAAAGAAGTTTCCTTTGTGCAGATTGTAGCCAGATTCAAATATAATAGGTGGCAGAAGTACTAAGAAAAATGCAGTTGGAGAGAAAGCTTCTTCTTTTCTCCAGTTAGCAATATTCTTTATTGACATCAGATTGATGATCATTCCAATAAGAGCACCGAGGAATACAATAACAACACTTTCAGGAAGGTAGGAGAATCCAGTTTGGAGCATCAGATGAATGAGTAGTATTCCTAAAGCAAGTATGCATAAGACGAAAAATATTGCCATTGAACTATTGTGCTCATCTTCTGCTGAACTTTTCTCGGGTAAAGGCGCGGCGTCTGAAGGGCTGACTTCGGACGCATTTTGCGGAGCATTGACGGAGTTGTTAATGGTGACTACGGCAAAAATCGACTCCACCGACGATCCTACTTCATAAACAACTTTCGCACTTTCCGTTGACAACACAGTAGACTGAGTTGAAACACTTGTTTCACTTGAACTAGAAATGTTCCCGTCGCTGGATCTTTTTGGCCTTGACAAATAATGTTGCTCATTTTCCTCGTTGATTCTTTTGATATCTCTTTCATCACTAATATCTGTTCTATCTTCATAATGGCTTTGAGAATTGGGTGGTGGATCATCATTTGAAAAAGCGGCTTTGAAATGTAATCCATAGGCCAAACTGATTACACATATCACAACAGTCCAAAATAATAAACTCTTATCGCAAATCATCTTCACGGTTATTCAAGAATGAATAATGATATAGTTTAGGTATAGCAAAAATTGTATTTTCACAATACGTCTAGAATGCGGTAATAAAACAATTTAATAAGAATTTCCAGAAAAGGGCGAATTCGAGTGGTGCGTGTTGGATGTCTTATTTATCTAACAGTGACTGATGTCTGATACTTGAGTGACACATACCTGACAGACGTTCATTCGGCCACAGATGTATGATACTCAGAGCAGCATCGGTTTTTTTCATCAGACGACCGCACGCCCGCGCTTCGCTTAGCCGCGCCGCGCAGCTACGTTCGTGGCCCTCTGGCTGCAGTGCAGTCGTGCTGTAACTATTATAAGTTAATGCTCAGACAAGATATAACTAGACTTTGCATACGCACAGATTCCACTCTCACAAGATAAAAGCCAAAGTGGTTTAAATCGATTCGTGAGCTTTATAAATATTTTCTTGATATTCATGTCGCGAAGCAGAGCTCCTTTAAATTCAAATTCAAATTTATTCAATTAAATTACACAACATTACAAATACATCCAAAGCATCGTGTAAAAATATTATTATAAGAATAAATATTATTAAGTAATAACAGAAAACTTAACCTAGTGAGATCTTTATACAACGTTTATCAATTTTAAAATACTTAAAATATAAAATAATCAATAAATGTAAAACAAATAATATACAATTTTAACAACAAAAAGAATATCTCATTCGTCAATGTGTGCAGTCAGTTAGAGTCTAGCCTTTTCACAGTAGTCTAGGCATACACGTTCTAACATTTGCCATTTATCCGCAAATATATCAAACTGAGGATAGACAGAGACAAGCTGATTAAGATGCCGTTATGCGCGGTACACTGGGGACTGCTGGCGAGCAGCGGTGCGCGCCGTACTCGGTGCAAACAGAGGCACACAACCACTACGGAACCGCGCGCGGTGTTCAGTCACGCATAGGCGGCTCATCTCGCTCAGGAGATCGGAGTTGAACAGGCGGCCATATAATATTCGCATCACCATTAGCATTTGGTCACACAGTCTACGCGTTTCGAGAGAGTTAAATCCGAACGATCCCAGCAAGAACTTAGTTGGATACATGAAAGGATAAGCCCCAAATCTTTTCTGATATAGGAAACGCAAGAAACGTTTAAATGATCAGTTACTTAGATTACTCGTGAATTTCGATCAAAAATGATACTAAGGAGTAATATTTTTAACAAATGCAGTTATAATTTAAACCGAACATACATTTTCATATTTAAAGTTTCACTGAGTGAACTGGGGCGTCTTGCGATACACATTTTATGAATTTGATAAGGTGACAATAAACAAATAGATGGTCTAGGACTAGCAGAAAATATCAATCAATGTTAGGTACTAAAATAGTTGACTGGAAGAGATCGCTTTTAGCGATAAGTCCGCCCATTGTACTTAGATAAAAATAATATGATTGTTTTTTATGTAATTTTATTTGGTGTAATAAAGTGTTTTGTATTGTATTGTATTGGATAGTTCCTACTGTATATCCATTATATTATGTAATGTAAGAACCTACATTATTATTTTGCACTTTAACAGAATACAATCCTAAAAACAAAGACGTTTATAAGTTACCCAGTTAATAATGTCCTGATTAATTGTAACAACAAACATGTTCTTTATTGTATACTATTACCACGAATTTATACTAATTTTACACTAATTATTAAGAGGTATAGGTTCGTTTGGTTGGTAAAAGGTAATCTCTGTAACTATTGATCCGATTCTGAATATTCTTTCACTAATATAATCTATAATAATATAAAACTAAATTATCCTTGTGTGACATGCTATGTTTAATTGCTATAACGGTTAGTTTCTAGTATCAAATAACAATATTACTCATACTCATACGTTTATTTGTAAAATAAGTCGCAGAAAAAAATAAACTAATTAGCTGCTACAATGGCGTAAGCTGACTAAACATACAAAGTTTGAAGTAAGTGAATACAATTGTATGGAAAAAATAGAGACCTAACATAATAATATAACATTTATATTTCGACCAGAATAATTAATATTCTTAGTTAAAAATCTGTCAAAAGTTCCGAAAGCATCTAAATATGTGTGGTCGCCTTTACAACGCCATTCCTAATGATATTAAATCAATACGTTAATAAGGAAACTAAAAACATTATTACTAGAAAAGTGTTACTATTTGATAATGGAATTCATGAAATCTAAATAATATTAATGTAACTGATTGACATAGGCAAAATTTAGGCGCGAGATCTCAGTTTGGCGCGAACGACTACTTATATAGAAAAAAAAAATAAGCAATTAATCTCAACTTTTTTTTTCTATGGGGCAAAATGTAGTTTCGTAACGGTAATGGTAAACGATTTAGTACTCTACTTGTCAAGCCCTTTTCAGATCTTGCACCTACATTTTGCCTCAAATAGAATAAACAACTTTTGAGGTTACTTGCTTATAACTTTTTTTCTATATAATAATTGTTTAATTTCCGTATTTGTCGTTCAAGTACAGGATACAACGAATATTATACATAAGTTTTAGCGGTCAGTGTAAAGCCGTTTTTGAGATAGACACTGGGACAAAAGAGGTCTAAAAACAGTGACTTTGGTGGCCTACCAAATCGCTATTTTCCAACATAGATTTTTTTATTTACCGGTTTCGTACTTTAATTATCAAGTTCTTTTCAACGATACCCCACAAGGGTATATAAAAAGATAAAAAATATATTGCTTCCCACTTACGTGTATGGAAGCCCCCTTCATATTTTTTTATTTATATAATTTTAAATGTCATTTCTGGCTTTGGGCTGTAGTTTTACATATTCTATGAGAATTGGAAATCATTCGTTTTTATGGTTTATACGCTAGTTGCCTCTGACAGACGGATGGACGTGCTGAACGACCTAAGAAGTTGACTTAAGGTCTCGCTTCACTCGATCAAAAATTAAAAAAACGGGAATTTTAAAACTTCTAAGGTTTTATATGTACATTAATCTTATTCTATCTCTAGTCTAATTATAGACCGAAATCACTGGCTACTGTCATAGCGAAGGAGCTGGACAATTTACTTGATAAGCGGTTGAAAAAGCATCTCCAGCTTTATGACGCTCAGTTTGGCTTTAGACGGAGCGGTGGGACTCACTGATGCTAAGGAGGTAGATGCAGCTGCACGCCAGCGGTCCCTCATACATTTAATTTAAATATTATATATTATTTTATTTTATTTGATATTTAGATTTAGCATGATTTTAATATTTCATCAATTATTATTATAAATTTAATTAATTATTATGAATAATGGATGAATTTGGACAGCTTCCATGATCTCCATCTCTTCACTTCTTAAATCTGACCCCTTATTACCTATCTATGTTTCGAACGCTAATAAAAACTGCTCGCAACAGAGACAGGTAATAGGGATGATGGATGATGAAGCATAGATTCTACGAAAGATATTGGTGCCGATTCTGTTGTCCAGAATTAGACTAAACTAGCCTAAAATTAGTTTTAGTCCTGCTTTAGTCCAAAACCTATTCAGAAAATGCAAGATTAGACTAAAATTAAGTTTGACAGGACTAAGTTAGTTTAGTTACTCTACTTAGTGAAAATGACCAAATTCTTATTCTGATGTACATGTTTTACGTCAAATTAAGACTAAAAATAAAAAAAATTAACTCAAATTAGTCTGCATGAAAAGGATCTGGATTATTTTTAATGTGATCTTATACTAGAAAGAATAGCGTTTAGGTATTCTTTGACTAAAATTAGTTCATTTTTAGTTTAGTTTAGGTTAGTTCGGTGCTTAAAATTAGTTTAGTTTAGGTTAGTTCGGTTTATTTTTAGTTTAGTTTAGGTTAGTTCGGTGCTCAACAGAATTAGCACCATAGTAATGTAATCTCTCCGTTTAGATTCTTCTTTCAAAAGATCACTATTAAGTCTGTGGCAGTTTGTGACGTTAGGTTGCCTACTCTGATGTCAAATGTCAAACAGCCTTCATTCGTTCATTTCAAATTCATTCATTCGCTTGTTTTTTTCCTTGATTGATCAGTGAATTCTCTCTAATTTTAGTCAATTTTATTACAATGGATTCGACTTTACGTGAACAAGTTATGATAAATCAATTCGTATTAGCAGCAGGTTGTGCTCAAGAACAAGCTAGACAATTATTGCAAGCTGCTCACTGGCAATTTGAGGTAAATTTCATAATATATGTAAACAAACAGTAGGTAATCATGAAATGGCTGCTACAATTTGTTTTACAATAGCCTTCAAACTTTGTCATTCAATAAGTCCGGTAGCTGATGTCTCATTCTACATCATCAAGTTTATAAGGAACCCGTTAGCCAAAGCAAAACCGCCTATCATGCATGTTTTGTATGACTATTTTTATTTACCTCGTGCTGATTACATCCTACTCTATATACCTACATATACATAGGCTATGTATGTACCAACCAGTGTTGATGTTGACGAAATACGCAATACGCGTTGCGGACATTGCTTGAGTGAGCCTAATGATAACAAATAGAAATGATAAACAATTTAATTCAACCTTCATAATACTACAATGAGACAGGAGGAAACTAAAACGATTTATATTAGGTATCATAAACATTCAATATTACAAATAAAATTAAAGGTCACGATTTTGATTAGTGACCATGTTTACATAAGCTTCAAGCAGCATGATAACTATCCTTCAATATTAATGTTTGTATCAATAATGGGATATTTACCATGTAGGTATTTTGTTTGTTTTTCGAGTTTCCGATATTTCCGCATTATACAAACATTTATAGTGATTGTGACCATGGTAGCTTATATAAAAACATATATCCTTCAATAGACAAACATAATATTATCTATATAACAAAATGAAGTTTAAAACCTAATACCAAATATTTTTATATAAAGATTTTTTTTTTGTTAATGAATGACACACAAAAGTATTATGTCAATAATTTACAAAATAGGTAGGTCATAAAGCTAAAAAAAATCTGTAATAAAAATAGTTCAAATTAGATTTTCATTTCCACACTAAGTTTGATGACTTGTGTCATTGGTCCTGGAAACATGCACACTCTCATATAGTGATCCTCTAAGAAACAATCTAAAATACATAGTAATGTCTTGCTAGTGTTTATAATCATATTTCGTGTGTATAGTATTACAAAATACTATTTCAAACTACTATTTTGGTGTAAGTTCTAATTACAGGACTATCTTGAACTAATTTTGTTATTTATTACAGACAGCACTATCAGTATTCTTCCAAGAAGTAGCTATACCCGGTGTTACCAATGGCATTGCAGGGCCACATTATCGTCAGGTAATAAAAGTTGCATGAAGTAAAGATTGACTACTCTAAAAATTATTAAGCCTCCACCAAATTTTGCACATTTAACAAAGGTGGAGGATATCCATTTTTAGACTAGTCAATATATACATACATTTATTTCTTACTTCTATTTATTTGCTATTTAATTATATAATAAAAGTCACAAAAGTATGTATATATGAATACACACACAGTTGTAAAATATTAAACAATAATCTCCTTATTCATTAAAAGATAGAACATTCTATAAATCTTCAGTAGTAAACATTTTTATTATCTTATTTTGACACTAGAAATTTCATGAGTCAGACAAAATAAGACAAAACATAACATAACCATGAAAGGTTTGTTGAAAGATTCTTTCTTTTAATTAATAAGGTGTATCCTACTAATCTACATATATATAAATATTATAAATGCGAAAGTTTATGTGTTTGTGAATGTTTGTTACCACATATCTCCGTAACTACTTAACCAATTTTAATTAAAATTTAAATGTGAGTAGCTTATACTCTGGATTAGGTCATAGGCTACTTTAATTATCATCATCATCAGCAGGCGAAGCCGTAGTGCTCAACTAGTGTTTATATAATGAATTAATTATCTTGTTTATTTTAGAGCTCTCAGAAGTGCTTTATGTAACCTAAGCTTGTTGGGCAGTGGGCATTGAATAAAATTTAGAGATAGTTAGCTTTTCAGAGAATGTTTATAAACTTTGTGTTCTGTAGTTGTGCTTAGTGGCCTTAGTGGTCTACTAACTCAGAAAGAGGCAATCTGCCCCATTATTGAGATATTATAGTTAACTAGCCGTGCCCCGCGGCTTCGCCCGCTATTATCAAGTTAAAAAGTAGCCTATGTGTTAATCCTAGGTATAATCTATGTACATTCCAAATTTCATCCAAATCTGTTCAGCTGCTAAAGCGTGAAGAGAGAACAAACATACTTACACACTTACACACAAACTTTCGGATTTATAATATTAGTAGGATTCAAGCATGTATTTCCGACACTTGTACAGTATAATTGTTATACCTAAGCCCAGCTTCATACAACCATTCAGGTCAAGGGTACCAACATAATGCCCGAGTGGACATTAGTTCTACATGAACCCAACCATTTATCAAGCTGATAGTTTGTGTAGAATATTATCTACCTGATGTGCCTCTATGGTCTAAATGTCCAAAATAGACATATTTGGACATTTGGACTAGACAGCCATAAAAAGATACTTTATTTCAAACTTACAATCACTAATATTATGACTATAAACAAACTTTAGGGAAGATATTTATAGCCTGTGAAATAATCCGAAAACCTAAATTCATAGAAAACCTCTTTTCTGGACTAAAGTAGCTTATGTCGTATTCCAGGGTCTAAACTATCTTGGTACATACTATACTTCATCCAAATCCATCTAGCAACGTAGGATATTTAATTTCAAACATAACATTCACATATATTTTTAAAAATTAAAAATCTCTCCTCATATACAAGCATTTGACCACAATCTCACCTGATGGAAAATGATGATGTGGCTGAAGATGTAACATGCTTGCCTAGAAGGTACCTGTTCACTCTTGACTTGAAGGCTCCCAGTAAAATTATATAAATAATTACTATCAATTTAATATTAATAGTAGGGATATGTCTGAATTTATTGAGTCTTCAGGCTATAGATTAGGTGATAAAATGACTATGGCGGAGCTATTTTAGGTTCTAGTTACAAGTGAGAGTTTTCATCGTTTTAGAGCACTTGATTTCGTTTTGTTTCATACATATACTGTCAGCAGTGTAAAAAAGAAATTACGTTTTTGTAAACAATCATCACTCCTACCTACCCTTCTACCATTTAACAAACACAAACAAAAAACAAACGCATTCACAGTCAAAGCCCCACACTAAGTTCAAAAACTAGTGCCGGAAACATTTACATCACACACGCAAATACACGTAGAACCAGACACACAAATATCCCTTGGAAAGGAATGTTTGATCCTGCCGGGAATCAAACCCAGGACCCACAGCACAGAAGGCGGAGACCTGTCCACTGCGCCAACTAGGTCATCTTTAAGACCATTACATTGACTTCTATCAAATATTGTTCTATTTAAAACCATCCATTCAAAATGTTGAATTTCATTACCTACTGCATGTTTTTCTCCCTTTTGCACAATATCAGTTTAAATATAAAATTGTACAAGACTTAGTAAATATGGGTTAGGAGCTTTAGTAAATATCTTATGACAACTACATTGTAAACGAACATAATAATGTGTGATAATGATAAGGGTCCGCGCGAACCTCTCAGGGAATTCTTTAAAGAATCAGGCATACTTACCATGCCTTCGCTTTACATCTTTGAAATATTATGCATGTTTGCAAAAAAATTTATAAATATAAATTAAGAAGCGACGCACACAATCTTAATACTAGATATAAGCATAAAAATGTAGTGCGCGCATTTAGATTAAGCAAAACAAAGATGTTAAACTTTTCTTGCATTTAAATTATTATTACGTAAAACCAACTTGCTATAAACTTCTTTTAAATTTTCATTCACAAATATTGACTGTTCTAACTGAGCCGTGTCCCTGTGTGCGGTTCCAGCAACTAATGACGCCGTGCAACACACCGGCGACGCCGCCGAACTTCCCGGACGCTCTGGCGGCGTTCTCGCGGCTGTCGACGACGGGCAGCCCGGGCGCGGGCGCGGGCGCCGCCTCCGGCTCGAGCTGCGCGCCGCCGCCCGTGTCCCCGCTCGCTACGCACCCGCCGCCGCCGCAACACTCACACCAACACTTGTTCCAGGGCTCGCCGAACACGCAAACTAATTATACTCAACTCTCCTGCTCAACTGCGGTAAGCTTAGCGGCCGACTGACGTTTTCTATACATACTAATGTTATCCTATTTTATATTAGTTATGCTGCTTAATTTTTTGGGTTGTACATCAAAAGGAACCCTTTATGATCACAACATTGTCCATGTGTCCAAACCCTTTGGAAAAACGAAGTTGAAATTTATATCAAATACTTCCCTTGGAGTTGTAAAAAAATTAAGCTATCAAGTCCACGCGCAAAAAATTCGCAGTTAAGTCAAAATCCATGGGTACTTTCCGTAAACCTAGAAGCATGGGATTCGGCAATAAGCAATAACTTACAAGACACGTAATGGAAAAAACTTAAAACGGTTTTTTTAATTGTTGTTAAAAATGGAAAAAACTATTATAAAGCATCTCCATTTAGTCTTACCATTGTAATTATAGTAATTATAATTATTATAATAATAATATAATAAATATATATTACATACAATTTTATAATAATAAAATAATATACTAATTATAGTAATTTGTGACAGACATGTTCGCTGAATGGAGTGGATCTTCATTAAAAAAAAGTCTATCTGTGCTAATATAAATCAGATCATTCTAGACCTAAAGCCAATTTGTACGCGTAATTGATGAGCGAGTTCACTTCCGAAATGTCATACAAAACTTTAACAATAGGTTGACGTCATGTCTTTGACATAATTATGTTTGGTCAGCATGTAAATCTTTTTTGTGTTCATTAAAATACCTGGCGTCATTAATAATAATCAAATTTGTAACATACATAATCAAACTTTCCTTATTCTACTATAAGCTTCAGCCCGCGACTTCGTCCGCGTACAGAATGACTAACTTATCTATTCTGTAGGTCTATTCTGGTCGTCCAAATACGATTGTTCGAATTGATGCGACGTCGATACGACAGTCGACTGGTTGAAATTTCAGTTGATTCGATGTTCATAACAAAAGAAAATCGTTCGATTTCGACGTCGATGTGACGCCCGGAATAGACCCTCTGTTCATGGAAGTACGATGTTAGTTTCTTCAAAATCTGTTAATTTAACATCAAGTTCAAATTTCATTCAGTTAACTAAGTTCATACAAAAAAAGTTAGTTTCAAAATGCGCTACTAAACAGATATCTTGTTGACTTATCAATTATCTAAAAATTACGATAACTTTTAGTTCCAACATCTAATTATAATAAAATAAATTTTATTTTGGCGAAGTTTCATCGATTTAAAAACCATATTATGTAAATCTGTTTAGTATTTTCGGAGATCCGTAGTAGTTTCTACAGAATGTGAGATCCGGGGAATGTTAAATTTAAAACAGTGGGAATAAGATAATATTATCCTGTAGTAAAATGGAACCTATATTTTAAGTTAGATACAATTCCAAGCAGTAGTTTTTGAGTAATGCGAGTACAAATATACAGACCGATGAAAAATCAAAAAAATTATGTTTTGGCTTCTGTTTCTCTAATAAAGACCCCAGTGTAATTACCTTGGATGAATGATTTGAGGCTATTCTATTTTTGGCAAGGTGCATTGTATTTTTTTCCTTTTTTCTATTTCTTACAAGCTAGCGTTTGACCACTCTTTCTGAAGGTAAGCAGTTATGTGGTTGTAAGTTTTCACGCTCCTAGATTGACATCATGTTTTAAATTGTGTGGGCAAGCTTCTTTGCCCTTTCGGGAGCGGTTATTGGCCTACTTTCTGAGCATGTGTAAACGGTGATAAAAAATCATAACATTGACCACCCAAGCCATGCTAGTGTATAGAACTGTCAATTTAACATCTGTTTTTGGTGTTACAGGTGTGCAGCGAACACATGCCGAGATAAATCAAATGTATTAGTTTAGGAGCATCAATAATTTATTTTTCTAATGGTGCGCAATGTGAGCTGTGGAATTGTGTATGAAATTGTATAATTACTTTAGGTAACACCCCACTATGTTTGGGGTAGCTGTATGTAGTCAAATCATGTTAATAAAACATTTAAAAATGTCGTATCTATATATCTATCTATACAGTGATTTCAATGCACACTGAATATTTTAAGACAAATTAAATAGTTAAAACTTTTGGTGGTCAAAATTTATATAGAGATTGTCAAGTTTTCCGATATTACAAAATGTAACATTCAATGATGAACATGAGTATTGTATTATATCTTACCGAGTGAATGGAGACGCGAGGGCAACTACCCTTTCTGAAAATATTAGATAAAATTGTTATTGTAAGAAGTTGTCATGTTACTAATCAAATTTTGTAATATTGTATAGTGCATGGTAGGACTTGGATGTTTACTTACACGATTGAATTTAATTGTAATTTTAAATTTCAATAATTCAGCTACACGAGGAGTAGTTGCCTTCTGTAGTAGCTGTAGTAAAAGTTGTACATCCATCTTTAAATCAATGTTGATATTAAATATTTTTATTTTAGTGTTATTTCATTCTGTCTTACTTTTATAAGACGTAAAAATTGCTTTTATTGGCATATTATAAGGATAATAAATAAAAAATCTGTATAATATCACGCATTTTAACTTTTCCATATTCCATTTTATTTGAGTAGATTTAGAAAGGAACCTTATTATCAACGTCTTACGGGGACGTGTGATAACGTTTCCTTTCAAAATTTACTTGTATAGTTCTGCCTAGCATTGCTAATGCTATATAAACAAAAATCAATTAAATTTTATTGCTCTATTTATAGGTGGATATAGGATTCTAACGTTGGAGCGTCGCAATGCAATCCGCAAAAAAGTCGCGTGAATTAGTAAGTTGATCAGTGATTCAATATGTATTCGTTGATGAGCCGCGTTGTCGTCGTGTTAAGAATAACAAGACTCTACAAAAAAATTTTCGTTCTTTGTCCTAAAGTTTATACTATTATTTTCCAGTTAGTTATGCACAAAAACGAAAAAAAAATACCTTTTTTCGGTATAAAGTTTGCTTTTGTGATAGTTATAATAATAATACTCATTTTTCAATTTTTTCATAAATTTTAATTGATTTTAATATTTTTAAAAAGACCGCGCGGTGAGAGTGGGGTATTAACGTTTACACTGTGCCGCTAGATGGCACCCGAGTGATAAACAACCATCAGGTGTTATTTACAAGCCCAGAATAACTTAAAATGTTGTCACGAAAGTGCAAATACGATGCTGATGCATTTTGTTTTATATGTGGTCAATTTATTAAAGTTCGAGACTTGAAATATGAACTAAAGACATCTCACGTTCTCTGTGAAGCCTATGAAGCATATTTTGACTGTCCTGTACGGAATCAAGATAAGCCATGGGCTTAAGAGTTTTAAAGCAGTAGTTTCTGGATTTTTAGGAAATAATAAAGCTGAAAACTACGAAAAGTTGGTTGAGGATATGCTTACAAATTTTAAGGCCATGGGCTGCAGGATGTCATTAAAAGTACATATGCTGCATGCTCATTTGGATAAATTTAAAAACAATATGGGAGCCTATTCCGAAGAGCAAGGAGAACGTTTCCATCAGGACATCATGAATTTTGAACAACGCTATCAAGGCCAATACAATGAAAACATGATGGGCGACTATATTTGGGGTTTATTGAGAGAAAGTAGCTATGAACATAAAAGAAAAAGTAAAAGTGTGCACTTTTAAGTTATTTTCCACTTTTCTGTAAGCTAATTTGATAGTAAAACTTAATAAAAATAATAAACATTTTTATTTCAATAGTTTTATTTTCAATCAAAAATTAAAATCCGAGATTTTTAAAAATTTCGTTCAATCAGTCTTCTAAGCACAAAAGCAAAGTTTTTCATGCCATATATTTTTTTCCGTCTTATTACGACCTAAACTACCAAAATTTAATGCTTTGCAATCAAAGTCAAATTTCATGTTGACCCGTGAATTTGTGGCAACCCTACAATAGAAGAAAATGCTACAAAAATACTTAATATCCATGTCAGTTAATACCGGTAACTGATATTAACATAATTATTGTAAGTGAATACCAAATATACGTAATTCACTGACACACAGTATCTATCAGTAAAACGCTAGCAAAATCATTCATAACCTGGGGGTGTTGCTCCCCATAGATCAACACTCGGGTAGAGTATATTATTTCTTATCGATCAGCCGGTCTTCCCGTACAATTACAGGTTATGGCAGGCTAGTTATGCATATATGTTCTATATGTGCATACTAATATATAGTACACTAGTAACTAATATCTCAAATATTAGTTCCTAATAGACATAATAATATCTTAGGAAGTAATATTTCAGATATTATGAGCCTTGGTTACGTCAATTGCCGTTCCAAGTGGGCCGAACATTTAACACCTCGGATCCTCTCCTTAAAAACCGGAGTAGCTGGATAGAGGTGCCAACATACTACCTTATTAAATTAGCGGTTAGGTTAGGTACCTGCCGAAGAATATGTGGCAGCAGGAAACAATTAATAGTTTTAAATATTTTATTGGTAACAAATAATCACAAATTATTTATAATTTCTGTTTATAATTATATTTTAATACTCAGTGTCATGTTTAGAAAACTGACTTGATTTCTTGTCCAAGAAATTTGTTATATCATCTCCACTTTGCACGCAACCCTCGCCGAGACGTTCGTCGCTAGCAACCGGACTCAAGATATTGGAATGTTTTCGATTAAATATAACCTGTAACAACGTAGTTTTGTAAAAGTATTTGGACTTAAAAACTGCCTTTTTTTTGAGGAGGGAAATGCCTATGCCTTCCTTCCTAGGGTGAAGGAAAGGGGTATGTGGGGCTCGAACCCACTAAAACTACCAAACTGAATACCCAACTTCAAGTGTCAAGCGAAGCGAGAAATAGCGTTCGACTAGACGACTTTCATTACCTAATTGAAACATAAAACGCTTTTTTAAAACAAACGCTTTCACACTCACAGACCCACGCTAAGTTCGATGACTTGTGTCGTGGGTGCCGGAAACATTCACATCACACACAATCACAACCATAACCAGAAACACAAAATGTTCTTAGGGAAGAAAACTTGTGTTCCCGCCGGGAATCGTACCCCTGCTAAGAAGGCGAAAGCTCCCCAGCTAAGATTAGGTCGGGAACTGCCTGTTGGCAATTCTCGACTGAATCGTCCGAAAACACTGACCGAACTTCAGAACGCTCAACCTTTTCAGAGCTAGGATTCTGAGAACTGAATGAAATTCAACGGCGATTTTTCCAAGGTAATTTATTTCACCTGTTAAATCAAGTTTTGCACTGTAGGAGGCGCTGTAAATCACTAGGTGAAAATTACACGAGTTCTTCCACGAAACAAAGAGGTGCTGTCAGGTGTAAATCTCCTCTTATGGAACGCTATCTTAATGGGTAACGCAACGGTTACGTGCTAGAGCCCGGTAGAATTAATAGATAACCAACCTAAATATAAGGTGTGTAAACTTAATTAATAAGTAGGTATTCTAATTAACTAACTTTATAAATTTGAGGTTTATCATTAATCCATGCCATAAAAACACAAGTGATTATCAGTGTTATTGCTATAAGCAAATAAGTACTACTATATCTATACGCCTCCACGAATACACCAGACCAACAATTTACTTCTATACTGTGCATTTTTGTTCTTAATAAATTTATATTGAACCATATATACTGGTGTATTTACTACATTTTTATACACATCGTAATTTTCCGGTGTAAAAAGTTCCTCTATGATCAAAGATAATGATTGTAATCACTCCGTTTATATGATCGTCATGTTTTACGGATTGAGGACCTCGGGTATAGTTTACTTATTCTTTTCTACGGTGAAGACTGAGGAGCTCGGATAGAGTATATTATTTTCTATGGGACTGAAGAATACTGGGAGCCTGGAAAAGAACATACGTTGTACCCGAGACTAGGAGCATATAAGAACTTTTTATACCGAATACTGAGTTTTCCGCAAAAAGTATGGACACCTAAAATAGTATTCCGAGAGAGGGCACAAAGAGTGTCAAAGAGAATACAATGCACCTTATGTACTTATTCTAGAGAAGGAAACGAGAAGAGTAGAGGGAGAGTCTACATCCTATTCTAAAAAAATTAAGAGAATAACAGACCGCATAGAATAGATCTTAGATTTTCTTTGAAGAGATAACTTGAGTTCCCGCCGGGAATCAAACCCAATAACCCTCGCTGCTTAGAAGGCGAACATGCACACAACTAAGCCAACAATGTTTAATATGTTGAGTCGGTGATTTATTAGTTAATTATATTTGGTCGGTGAATATATAGTTTGTAGGTACCTACTTGAGTGTTAAATTATGATTAGGAACAAGAAAAAAAGTCTAAGTCTCGAGTGAATAGGTATCTTCTAGGCAAGCGTGTCACATCTTCGGCCGCATCATCACTTTCCATCGGTGAGATAGTGGTCAAATGCTTGCCTATTATGCATAATAATAAAAAATATCGACTTCACCGCTTTATCTTCGTCACCCACACAGATTATATGAATTAAATACGCATTATTGAGGATAACACAAAAACTACTGGTCAGATCGTGATCAATTTTAAATGGGACCACATGGAGAGCACCAAATTTTCTCTATTTTTTCGACAGTTGGGAGATGCCGGGCGGGTCAGCTAGTAAAAATGAAACAGTCGAATTGACAACCTCCTCCTTTTTTGAGGTCAGTTAAACATTTTGATATTTTGCAATGATATCCTGATGATGAGTTGATCACGTCTTGTCCTATCAATAATAACTTCAGTGATCGAGCGAAGCAAGATCTCTAAATCGACTTGGGTGGTTCAGCACTTGTCACTCCGTTCTTCAGATCTCTGATTTTAGACATTTTTTTATTCAGTATTGACAAACTTTTGACCACTATCTCATCTGATGGCAAGCTATGATGTCATGTGCTCGACGATGGAGCACGCTTGCCTAGAAGATACTCGTACCTATTCACTCGCGGAACTTGAAGACTCTTATAATGTATCTATCCCTACTAGGAAACCCTATTCTGTCTCGAGGTCTGTCTCAAAAACGGCATCATATTTAAAGCAGAAACTTGCATATAATATCATTTATGTCCTCAAGCCAGCTGACCCGCCCGGCGTCGCTCAAGAAAAAAAGATAACACATAAATGCTTTCCCCTTGTTGAATTGCTTGTGTCATGGCGCCATAAACACACAAACAACTTTAACATCACATCACAACCAGAAACACAAACTTCCCGTTGCGTTGGGGAAAAAAAATGTGCTCCCACCGGAAATCAAATCCACTGCTTTGAAGGCGAACGCGTACCCACTACGCTAGCGGGTAGTTTTTACTGTTCAAAGATAAGTTATTATACATACATTGATAATTTAGTAGGATTTTTTATATTATATATTACTAGCCATGCCCCGCGGCTTCTCCCGCTATTATAAAGTTAAAAAGTATGTAAGTAACCTATGTGTTAATCCTAGGTATAAGGTATGTACATTCCAAATTTCACCCAAATCAGTTTCGTTAAAGCGTGAGGAGGGAATAAATATACTTACAGATTTACACACAGCCTTCGGATTTATAATATATATAAGTAGGATATTATAAGAGAGGTGAGTTTTTACCTAATACGTGGTAAGTCGCGTGCAGAAACTAGTTTAGCGTAATAAACCAAAAATTACTAAAAATTTTAACCCGTGTGCCAGTACTCTTTGTTTGTGAAAAAAAAAGAATTCACAAGTAAATTGCGCATATATCTGGAATAACATAAACAAAAAATCTAAAACAAATTATTTTATTCAAGGTATTTACAAACATCGTAGGTACATACTTGCACAAGTCTGAAAGGTACATTTTTATTATAATAATTATATTTCAAATCAATATTGTTCCAAATATAAAAAATGCCCAAGAATTATTAATTTGTAAAATAGCTTAGACTATTATTACTACATTTCTACACAATTTTAAGGAATGCTATATAGAAATGGTGTAAAAAAATTGCATCCTAGAAATACCTGCCTACATAGAAATTACGAAAAAGACAAACGGTCGTAAATATGTATTATTTTATGGTACTAGAATGATTACGACACTTAGCTGCGACTTGCAAGAATTATGATATCAAAACCAATCCAAATGTATAAAACAATAAAATGAGTCGAAATATGAGCACTCCAATATGGAGTTTCTAAGGACCACTCAACAGTGTCGCTTCTGCCTACCAGCAGTTATTAACTTCTTTTTGTTACTTTCTGTGGTAGCTAAAAGCCATACTTTCATACACTAATACACATAAGTCTGTAAAATACAATAATTTGGTCATATTTCTAAATAACAATTAGGTGAATGAAGAGTACACGGTAAAGAAATAAAAACACACAACCTAATCCTAGTACCAATGGATCAAAATAATTGGTATATGCATTATAGTAGTCAAGAAAAGTATTTATATTAAGTCACTTAGATCGCCCATACTGGCAGTAAAGTATTCTAGACTTAGGGATTATTTATTCTGTGCTTCCAGTATGATAGGAACATTCAAAGATAGGTAAGGGAGTTATGCCGCGAAAGTAAAAAAATACGTTATCGACTTTGTATTATTTTCCAAAACTTTTCCTGCTTAAAATCCTTGGCATTAAATTGTAGTTCATTGGCAGATTTGCATAACTTGTAAACAATTTTCTGTGATGGAAGTATTCACAGATAAATGACGCAAGCAATTTTCACTATCGACTATATAGGTGATCGAAGAGACTATTAATTCCAGGACTACCTTGACAGACTATACATTAGGATTGAAATCTAAAAGAATATTATGATTTTAACCAATGGTTTTCACTATAAAGTTTTATAACAATATATTATTATGTAATCTTAGAAATTCGGAGAGGCATTTTTGTGATTTATTAGCCTGGTAGATTCCTACATATATATAATAACTGTATTTGACATGCTCAATTACTTGAAAAAGATTTTTATTTTAATACGAATATTTTATGTAATATTGTATTTTTACAACCAATAAATCTGACACAGGTTTAATCTGTCTATAATTTGCAAATTATATTGAAAGCCATGGTTATGAACATTGGCATGGGTGGAGCAATGCCACCTCTAACACCATTTGGTGGTCTCACTATCTTCCAGATTCTCGCTCCATCATCATACAGATTTAAATATATAATGCTAGATTTTAAGAGTACAGTCGTTAACAAATGTAGCTGTTTTTGAAACTAGTACCCAATCGTAAAAAAAAAATAACTGCTTTGTTTTTAATAATAGAAGTTTTAATAAGATCTTTCTTCTAGCCCAGCCAATTTTTTTTAAATATATTGGTGTTTTTTATAAAATTAGGCTAAATTTAACTTGTTTTATGGATATGTAAATTTTTATTTGCCTGTTTTAAAAATATGTATTCAGCTACTTTTGTTGTTTACTGTACATATGAACATGTATTTACTACCTGGTCGAGATAACATAGCACCTGTATACATCCTCATAGCCAAATGCAAGTTATCTTGATCAGACTTTAATATTTTTTTTGAGTAGTTACACTTCTAACACTGATACGGATAATATTAAAAAGTTCATTTATTAATAATAGACTTAGTTTGAGGCACAATAAAATGCCAATGTAGGTAACTCAACTAATTATAAATAAAGATGGCTCACAAGCATCATTTTGTCAAATTAACTCTGAAAACATGTTGGTGAATGAATTTCAATAGTTTATTATTAACTTTTATAATGTTGGAGTCTAAATAGATCATTAATAAATTTTAAAATTTTCTGAACCAGCATAGGCTAACTAAAACCTACTTTTCGGAATTAAGCCATAATAATTCAATGATTTATATTTTTCCTTAGCTGGGCAGTATTTTTTCATAAGTGTGGCAGTAAAAATTAACAACTATTGCATTTCTATATATTTAGATTGTTTAAAAAGTTTAATTGGCTAAGTAATAGAAAAAGTTTCGCCCGTTTTCTAATACCCATATAATTATGTTTCACAAAATAGTTTCTTTAGACCATCAATAACGTTGACCATAACAGAAAATTTTCCTAATAAATTAAGTCTCATATTTGAAATCTTTTTCCTAAATATACATCATTTCAGCCATTGAAGACATTTTCTTAGGTATGTGAACTAATGTTTCAAAATAGCTTGCTAGTTCATCAATTGTGACATCGCATGGTGGATTCAGAGCTTGCTGTGAGCAAGATCCCACTTGGTTGTTATGTCTTGGTTCTCTGCCATCTCCGGAGCATGAGGCTTCATTTTTCCACCATTTTGTTTTATCATTTGTGTCTATAGTTTCAATTTGTTCATTCGAATCACTCGATATTTTTAACTGATTGCAATTTTTGACCAGTGTACATAAATTTAGTGACTCTATACTTATTGTTTGAGATGTATTACTGCAAGCCTCTTGTTGGCAATCATCTCTTTCTATTGCATTCTGAGCAACACAGGTTTTGAGAATTTGCAACACTGGTTCTTTAATCATTTTATTTTGTTTCTTTTTGTAGATGCCATGGTTATTTTTCTTGTGAGGAGTGCAAGAGCACGAGCCACTCTGGACAGAGGATTTCTTAGTAAAACCCCTTTTACTATGTAATAAAAACGGATTTTCGTCGCTTCTACTTCGTATTAGTTTTATAGGTTCTATTTCCAATCTCCCCATTTCCTCTCGCAGCAGTATATCTTCTTTGGCCATTTTAAGTTATACTGAAAAGTAAATAGTACCACATTTTTTATTACAAAATGAACTGCCTTGTTTCAAATGATTGTGATGTATTTATTTTATATCAGAAGCAAGTAATATTGGAGACCTTTGTCTTCTATTACCTACATAATATATACCAGTTCTGTTTGGCAGTAATGTAAACATTATGGAGCAAGGATGTAGGTAGCTGAAATAAACGCAAGAATGACGCAAAGCATATGCAAAGGAACAAGATATAATATAGAATGGTCACAATAGAGAAAATAATGTAAACTTCTGACGAATAATATTGGTAATGAAATCGACAAGATCAATTAGTATAAAGCATAATATATATAACAATGTTACGTACCATTCGATCCACACGTATTAAAATGCTCGATTAAGAGATATCTCGTGGTATTTTACAAATAAGGGTTTTTACGACACGATTCCACAACAAAATATTTTGTTTGCGTCATTGTAGTTGTAAAAGTCATTCATTCGATTTTACGTCATGTCATTCAAACAAAATATCCACAGATGTAGAAATAACACCGCCAACTGATGTCTTCTCTGCGAAGCAGTGGGATTTCTTCAATCTATATGTATATTTCACTCAAAAAGTATTATAACTCGTGCTTTAACCGTTGGGTGCGATTTGGTCTTACACTCTCTAATTCTAAATCAAAATAATTTGCAGAATCTTGAGTTCTGCTTTAAAATTCAATTTAAAAATTCGTTTCACGGTATTTTTTTGCGGTTTTTGCTCCACGTTTCAGAATTCGTGAGCGATTGCAATACTCACGGAGTATTGGGCGTGATCGCCGCGGTCGTCCATCTCGGCCGCGAAAATAATATACTTCAAAAACAATGTTTTTGAAGTGAAACTTCTTATAGGGCTTTGAAATTATCTGCAACCATATTGCGTGACGAAATAGGGTTAAACACTGTAATAAATAATTAAAAATGATTATCTGTATTATAAAAGTCTCACTTCTATCGTGTCTTTACGGCTTACACTGTTTTCCTCAAGATCAAACGTCATCCATCAGCATTCAACACTCACGCCTTTAACAGAGTAATCTTAGGGCAGGTGCCAGATATTCAACCGCCAAGCGTAGTGTGCAAACATTACTGAATTTCGGATTGAAGGGTAATGTTTCCAGTTAAATTACAGGGCTTAAAGAGATCTAATATCTAATAATCCAGGGTGACGAGTGCAGGGATTTGCCGCCGGCAAATCCTTGCAAATCGGCAAATCGCTTGTCACAGTGACAGACAGACTTTTGACAACGCAAGTGTCAGACAATTGTCAAGCTGTCATTTGCAATTGCTAATTGAAACTTATTTGACTTTACAAATTTCTATTGCTATTGACTATTGACCAGTCAACGAGCCGAACGAACGGTGTTTGTTGGATATTGATTTTCTGCTTGAGAATGGAGCCTAATCCTGTGATAATTGCTGCTACAGCAAGACAAACAGCATCTGTAAGTTTTGATTTCACCTGCCAAATCCAGTTATAAATGTACCTACTGCCTATAATCTTGCTAAATCAGTTGTTGTTTTTATTTTAGCTAATATTTCTTCACGGTCTCGGAGATACGGGGTGAGTTAGTATTATCTACCGTTCAAACTTTGAAACCTTGTGTTTTAATGCACATTTGGAATGCTAATATAACTAAAATGTGTTTTAGCCATGGCTGGGCAAGCACGATCGCTGCGATCAGGGGTCCTCACGTTAAGGTGATATGCCCGACTGCGTCTACGATGCCAGTGACTCTGAACGCTGGGTTCCGAATGCCGTCTTGGTTTGATCTGCGAACTTTAGACGCTACAGCACCAGAGGATGAAGAGGGCATAGTGAATGCAACCAGCCTTGTACATGGACTCATATCTGATGAAATTAAAGTAAGTATCCTACCAGCCTATTTCAGTATTAGTATAGTGGTAACATGACATATTTTACAAAATCTTTCAATGCTTGTTTTATATTTGTGTTATTTTTTCTCATCATGTCTCTAGGTCATATATAGAACTTTCATTTACCATATATACTAACCTCCTACTTTCAGTACACCAATTTGTCTCTTACACCTTCTATGTTCGAAAATGGAAAACAAGACTTGCATAAAAAAATATTCCTGAAGTTTTTTAGTTCATGTTAAAATGCCAACAACTGTAGACTAAATTACAATTACAGTGACAATATCATAATTTTACTTTCCCCAGGCGGGCATTCCTGCAAACAGAATATTATTGGGTGGGTTCTCGCAAGGAGGAGCTCTGGCACTGCATTCTGCTCTGACCTACACCGAGCCACTAGCAGGAGTGATGTCCCTGTCCTGTTGGCTACCAAGACATTCCCATTTCCCTGATGCAGTTAAAGCTCCTTTGGATTTACCTGTGAGTACATAAGAGTCTAATTATCACTCAGTAAATTGAACTGATGTGAACCAATTATTCATTGAAGTTGTAACCGTTGCCTCTTACCACTTTCACTTGGAAGGTATGAGGACTCATTTTTATCAGATGTTATAATGCTAGTAGGAAGTCGGACCTGATTGAAGTTGAAGCCAATATTCCATAGTACACATGAGGCGAATATACCTGATTATAGCTTTTAGGATAAAACAAAATAAAACGGCTAGTATAATTTAAACATATGCAAAGCTTAAAAATACCGACTTCATCCCTTATATTTTGGTTTTGGCTTGATCGATTTCTATAAAATTTATATGGGACCACCTCTGAAATACAATCTACCAAACAAAAAAATAATTTTGACGATCTGTCCACAAATGGGGGAGAAATCGGTGAAAAAACATAAAAAATATATACAGTCGAACATAGAACCTCCTCCTTTTATGAAGTTGGTTAAAAAGAACATTGCGGTTGCACCCAATCCTGCTACATCTATATATACCTATATAAAACTCAATGCCACATTTAGTCGTAATTTTATAACTCAAGAACGGGCTCACCTATCCAAACCAAATGTTTAGGCTTTGTTTGGACTATTTAGTAGATGGTTTATGTGAAGTTTACACAAAATCGGTCAAGCGGTTCTTCATTTATCACACCGGGCAAAGCGGGGGCGGATCGCTCGTATTAATATAATTAAAAGAACACTTTTCAATGCGTAACGGTTGAAAAGTTCCCAAAGTAAATCAGGTGAGATATATTTATTTAAAGCATCATGAGCCAAATTTATATTAATAAAGTACCGCTTATTATACTAGGTCTTGTTTATTATAATCGAGAAATTCGCCAGTGTTGGAGCCATATTTAACATATCTACGGGCCAATTGCATATATTTCTTAAAACTAAACTAAAACTATATATATCAAAGAACTACATTGAGAGCCTGCATATTCCAGGTCTAGTGTGTTTACCAGCTTCGATCACATCGTCACTTAGCATCAGGTGAGATAGTGGTCAAACACTAGCCTGTCACAAATAAAAAAAAAAAAAGAAACCTGAATTCTTTGTGGTCTTTGTGAATAAATAGTATTTATTTGGATTTGGTCAGTTATTGTATAGAATATTTTTTTATTGTCTGACTACATGCTGCTGTATGTAGCCTCTGCAGCGTCACCGGGAGGGAGGGCAAGCGCTCCGCCGCAAAAGAGATGGTGTAAGCAACTAGCACAAGGACCACCTAGGAGTTGCGAGCCTCGGCTTGTACCATTGCCAGGACAGGGGAAGGGGAGAGAAATGCCCCGTTACATGAGAGTACCGTTGATAATGGGCCCTATGAATACGAAAAGTTCGATTAGATCGATTTTGACAAAAATTTGGAGAGACATGATGAGAGAATCTACATCCTCGCTGGCGAGGACTGTTTAGTCTGATTGTGGTCTGTGTACCCGACGAGTTGTGGTCTGTGTACCGGACGACAATATTGTATAGAAATGTAATGTTAGATATCAGGTTATTTACTATGAATTTTTAATCACGTGTCAGGGTTGTGTGTGGCTTTAATTGTGGATTTCCAATTTTCTACCAAAAAAAACGTGTGGCACTCGGGGACTGCCGCGGTAAAGCTATTGCATAGCATTTTTTATCAACTTATGCAATTATAATTATTTATTAATTTTATTTATGCAGTATTTTTTTTCCTGCCACCTAGAGGCGAGTTGCAGAACTAAAGAGACAAGCGTGATATTTCAAAAAAGTCATTAAAAGTTCTGCTATTCATCGATAGATGGCAAAACTAAAAAGTATCACCCCTGTGCCGGTCGGAGTGGGGGGTGTTAGGTTATTTTCGTTACGCAATTTCTGGATTCGATCTCCACGCTCAAGGCCCGCGATAGAAGCTATGCAATAGCTTAAAAAATGTCATATCTTATCACATGAATATGATCTCACTTTTTATTTTATTGCAGTAGCGATCCAAGTGCTTGAAACTGCAAATCCTTAGAGAGATCCAAAGATTTATTTCTAGTTGTATTTCCATTGACTTATTTATTTTTAACACTTGTCATATCAATCTGAAGTTTGGAACTTGTTGGAACATTGAACAGAAACCTATATTACTGAAGCCTAATAGTTGCTAATCCGCATTATTTTTAGCCCCAACAAAAAGAGGGTGGTTTTAAGTAGCACCCAAACAGATGGTTCTGTTTATTTTTTGTTTTTTTTTTCGATTTTATGAAAAAGTGCTTTGTCGCTGAGCGACCACATCGCCCAAATCAGAAATAAAAACATAAACATAACAACAAAATAAAAACTTCAGTTATCAAATTGACAACAATCAGCTCTTATCTAAACACTTACTTGCTAAACTATATAATATTAATTGCAATATTGACTTTACTCACTAGGAGTGGGTTTGAGCACTTGAGTTACCCATAAAATCGGTACCTTGTAAGTAACTTAGATGTATGCTGTATACACAAGTTTTGTTTCTGGTTCTGTCTGTGATTGTGTGTGATGTGAATGTTACCAGCATCCACGACACAAGGTCACGAACTTAGTGTGAGCTGGGAGTGTGGAAGCGTTTATTTTATTACCATCTTGGCTTCCTCGAATAATCGGTAAATCAAGATGCTATTAATTAGGCACCACAATACTGTTATTCAAACCCTCGATTTCCCAACCCTCCCTAATTAAAGATAAAACTTTCTGAAGTAAAAAATCCAATGTTTATATATTTTATGAATAAGTAAGTGTTTAATTTAGTTTCATGATTTGAGAATATATTTGATCGAGCGAAGCGAGAGTTGTTCAGCACTTTGTCCGTCCGTCTGTCAGAGGCACCTAGCGTCTAAACCATGTAAGCAAATGACTTCAAATTCTCATATATATAAAACTATGGCCCAAAGCCAGAAATGACATTAAAATTATATAAATGAAAATATTAAGGGGGCTCCCATACATGTAAGTGGGGGCAAAATATATTTTTTTTATCTACCCTTGTGGGGTATCGTTGAAAAGGGCTTGACAAGTAGAGTGCCGGGACCGGTTTAAAAACAAATCTATGTTGGGAAATATCGATTTCATTCACTGTTTTATACCTATTTTGTCCCGGGGTCTATCTCAAAAACAGCTTAACTTTGAACGCATAAACTTACGTATAATATCCTTATAACCTGTACTTGAACAATAAATACAGAAATCAAACAATTATTGTATAAAAAAATAGTTATAAGAAAGTAGCCTCAAAAGTGTTTCTCTATGAGGCAAAATGTAGGCGCGAGATCTCAGTTCGGCGCGAACGACTAGTTAAATTCATAGGTAAACTACAAACGCGCTAAAAATGTGTTTTCCAGTAGTTAAAAGGTACATATGATCTTTTGTCGAAGTGAAGGTGACTGCCATTTACTATTGTAAGGTTAATGAAATATTTTATATGTATTATATGTAAAGATTTACATTCCAATCTTCCATTTGCATATCAGTCTTGGTGTCATTTCATGCATGAAATATAAACCTTTTGCGTCATTGAATAAATTCAGTGGCTGTCCGAGTGAATTCCTGAAAATTTTATGCAAACTGGCTTTATAAATTTCCAATATAAATTGGCTTTGGGAATCGTCACTATTGCCCTTACCTGTTCTATTAAGTGACGTACAATATGTATAAAGAGTGGATTCTTTACAAACCCCATGTTATAAATATCATAAACGCTTCCACACTCACAGCCCCGCACTAAGTTCGATTACTTGTGACGTGGGTGCCGGAAAACATTCTCATCACTCGCACAATTACACCCAGTTCGAAAAACTATTCTTTTTTGAACTTGTGTTCTCATTGGGATTCGAACCCGATACTCTCTGCTCAGAAGGCGTATGTACATCTAACTACGCTAGTGGACTTCTAGAGCCGGGTTACACGTGTGAATGAGGTCGGCTTGGGCGGCTGGCTAGGTTTTACCGATTTTTATAAACAGGAAACATTTTTTTTTTGTCTCTGGAAGACTAGAGGCCTAGAATGACAGGCTCTCAAGGATAGTTGCCGGAATATATATTATTTTTAGAGTTATCACCTATTATATTGATTTTACTACTATATTGGACTGCCGAGTTCTATTCACGGGCTTTTTTTTTTCCCCAAGGGATATTGCGTTTCTAGTTCTGAGTGTATAGTGAATGTTACTGCGATACAATTCTTCGAACTCAGTGGAGGGCTGTGAGTGTGAATATATATATTTTAGATATGTACAAAATTGGTTTTGTTCGATATGTGCCCGAAATATCAATTCGACCTAGCTTTCGACTTCCTCATGTAAATGAGTATTTTAAGTAAGGTTCATTGAGGTTACGCGATTACCTAATTACCTAAAATAAACGTTTATTTAAATAATCTAATACCTTTAAACGAGCAATTGTTGTATATATATATATATATATATATATATTATGTATATATGTGTAATCAGGATCTCGAAAACAGCTTCAACGATTTTCATGAAATTTAGTAAGCAGGGGATTCGGGGGCGATAAATCGATCTAGCTAGGTTTCATTCTTAGAAAACATCATTAACCATTAAAAAAATCGAGCAAATCTCGGTCGTCCGGGTACTTTATAACAATATAACGTACCAAAAAATTAAATAGAATTAAAAAAGTTTCCATCAAACTTTTTTAATTCTATTTAATTTTTTGGTAGCAATTTAGCGATATATAATATAATAAATTAATAACTAATTTTGGCCCTATAGTAGCTTTTTACCATATTTTACTTTTCACACAGACGATTTAAATTTGAAATAATCACAAATGCTGTCACATTCACAACCCTACACTAAGTTCGATGACTAGTGTCGTGGGTGCCGGAAACATTCATATCACACACACAATCACAACCAGAATCAGAAACACAAATTTCCCTTGGGGAGAAACCTGTGTTAAGGAATCGAACCTGATACCCCTGCTTAGAAGGCGAACACGCACCGAACTAAGCCAGCGGACAGTTCTAAGAAACCAACATCGGGACAGTAACTATGATTACTTGATGATTACAAATGTAATTATAAGTATATACATGATACATGTAGTTAATGAACGATATCACGTGTTCAGTGTACCTTATCACTATGACGTTTTATTGAATTAATCTTGTATAGCCTAGTATATTCGACCTTCATCAAGGTTACATTATATAACATTATTTGTGTTATATAAGATGTAGTAAGTATAATTACTTACTACCTCTTCCCCTACTACGTCAACGTTTGGTTCCCTGTGCGATTTTTTAATATTTTTTCTTAGTGCTCCCCTATACTACTAAATGAAAGATATACTGATTACAACATACCTCTTGAATGATTTCGTAACTGCATACATAAATATTCAAAATGCGAATTTATAAAGTAAAACTAAGCAGTTTTACTTTATAAATTCGGATTTTGAATGTTTATGTAATAATGAGTAGTGAATACTGAATAGTGATCTAGTTGACCCTCGCGCCCTCCAAAATATACTATTTAATCCTGACTATAAATCTTCTTTATTTTGGAAGTCGTTTAACTTTTTAAAATATTCCTTACCCATCCTATAGAGTAAGGACTGTTAGACTTATTCTTATATCTGCTGCTGGCTTGCCGCCCAAGTTAAAAAAGTTACCCAGAAACGTAGACAGTATTTATAACTACTACAAAATAATAAAATTAAACGCTTTCACACTCATAGCCACTACGTTTGGTGAATTTTTGGCCGGAAACATTCGTATCACACACACGCACACACAATTACTCTTAGATCCATAAACACAAATTTCCCTTGAGAAGAAAACTTCAGTTTCCTCCAAGAACCAAGCCTATACCCACTGCTTCAGAGGCAAACTTTCTAACGTAATCATGGTATCCATTTCAGATCTTCCAGGCTCATGGCGACTGCGACCCAGTGGTCCCGTTCAAGTGGGGTCAAATGACCGCTTCTTTCCTTAAGACCTTCATGAAAAACATCGAGTTCAACACCTACCGCGGCCTCACGCACAGCTCCTCGGAAACCGAGCTGAAGGACATGAGACTCTTCATTGAGAAGACTATACCTGCCACCAAATGAGTATTCCAGAGGAAACCACCTTATAGTACATTACTTCATCATAATATATTTTTAACAGAGCTGATTTATTAATGTTGCGAGAAACATAACTCCATTGTAAGTGATAAGTAGTTAAGGAGACTTGTGATTTGTTTAATGACGAAACTGCAGCGATATTATAATGTAGCTAAAGATGAACGCAATTATAGAGCGTATGATACGTTATGTTCTATAGTAGCACTAGTATTAGCTTGGTAGGCCTGGTCGATTGTAACTGATTGACAGGTAACGTTTAATACGGGAAACACATTCCTAGTACTTGAATGTGTGTAGGGGTCGTAATGGGTAGTATAGCCTTCAAACAATCAATGTTGGTAACTATAGTCGACTTCCCGCCTATACGGTAAACAAGAATTCTGCGAACTACCTAAAAACAAATAAGGCGATTCCGCCAGGTCACATAATTCGCACTTCGAGTTGTTTTTTTAAATCATGTAAAAAGCTACGTAGCAGTGTTCTGTTAGATAAATATACCTATAACATATTTTTGCCCTCGATAACTATGAAAATATCTCGTGTCTTATACTTATATATCAAGTTAAAACTGAAACGATTTATTTTAGATTAAAAATAAAAAGTTTTATTTAAAATAGTTTTGTTATTTCTCTGGAATTGTATATTAACTTGTTTGGAAGCCTTGAGACTCCCAATTCGGACAACATTATAATTTGGATACTACCTATGTTACCCAGATTGCTAGAAAAACCCTGACACCAGACCTCATTACGTATTCTCTGTTGCGGTCGATTACTGTTCGAAATTGAAAAAACTTTTAAGAAATAAGGTACGTTTTTACTTAATTCAACTAGAAACCCCTGTCAACATATATACGTACCACATCATTGTGTTATACTAGGTGTGATTGTAATTGTAATACATCAGCAGAAAGATTCAAATTTATAATGAAATTCATATAAATACGAAGAAGCCATTATCCACCATGTAAGTATTATGGCATTTATATTTTGTTGTAAAGATTAACTGTTACGTGGATGTCTAAATGTCGTGATTAAATGAAACATGAGCTCCCATTTTAGATAACCTAGGAATTAATTTATGTTTGTACTTATATAGAATTTGTTTTTATAAAAATATCACTCCCAAGTTACTACATGTATTTAGGGCCTCAGGTTATTTTCGTTGATCATAATATAGAGTTCAGAATATTGCGATAATTGTACCTTGACTAAACCCTTAAAATCTTTATAGCAATAATTCCACTTAAAGCTATAAATACAGTCCATTGCAATCTATATGTTTTTTATTAACCAAAACCCGCAACCAACGAGCATGTATGAAAAGATTCATGAATGTAGGAGAAGCGAAAGATGTGTGTCTGGACTCTGGATCATAGCAGGTGGAGAGATGTGGTCTTGTGGTCTCCTCCTGCCTACCCAATGCGAAAGAGACGACTATCATTATGTATGTATGTTATTTTCGGTCACGATGATTTGCTTAATTATACATTAATTTAATAATGTTAAACTGTTTGTTTGTAAAAGGTAATCTCTGGAACTATAATACTGAAATTATTCCAAAATTCATAGGCTATATATACAAAGGAAGTCAACATTTTCTACGTGTTTCAAGCCGTATACAACATAAATAATTCATAGGCTATGTTTTATATCGGTAAAATTTAGTTTTCAGTACCTATGTACGAATTTAATTTTTTTGTAAAAGAAGTCGGAGATAAATATCTATTTGGCCGATTTATCGATGTACGCTGCACGCTGACTCCTTGGGTATATATCTTATTTATCTCTGCGCTGACTGAGCAGTTTTACATCGTAACTTAGTAACGATGAATAGCAAAAATGTTGGCCTCTTAGCTATTTAAAGAAGCTCCCAACAGGCTATGAACTTACGGCAACGCCATATATCTAACATTTACATTGTTAGCCTAGAATAATACATTTGCTATGTTAAAATCTGAAAATATAGCGGCCCTTGTTTAGTTTACTTTTTGATGTATTCAATATTAATCCTTATCAGAATAAATTATTTTATCGTCTTACGTATTTCATGTAGATAGGTAGGTACCTAAATATATTGAACACGCTGGGACGTGCATTGTTGTAACTCATGACTAGGAGTTACTATTCATTTGGTAAATTAGGTAGCGATTTTACAAACTACGGTATGTCTACAAAATCCTTGCTTTAGCTACAACATCCTTGTGAGCATCAGTATTTTTTGGCTTCGCAATCTTATGCATTTATACTGTGTCAAGTAATAAAATATTTCAAGTTCTTTATATAGTCCTAGTCACAAGTCAAAAGTCACAGTCAAAGTCAGTTGTAAAAGAGTCAAGGTGAAGCCATAGTCAAGTCATGGCCTAATAAAGTGGTAGAAACTTGATTATTTTGGAGCGAAAGCAAAAATCGCGTTTTCAACTTTGTATGATTTGCCTACACTCATGGACGTTCACTAAGTATTGACGGTAATAAACCACCATTATTACACATTAAAACTCGAAGAATCAGTAGTTTTGGAAAATAATTCGAAATCAACATCGCCATTTTTCTACTTTTGCCATAATACTCCGAGCATTAGTATTGTATACTCTATGGGATGCATCTTGGGAGTTGGGCGAGTGATCAATGGGGCGACCACAGAATATTCCGGATTAAACGGAGTGATACATTATCTTTGATTCCGAACGAACCGAAATCTATCGAAAACGAAACACTTCTTGAACGAAACAGAATGAATTTTTGTGAAATGGCGATTTTTGTGATTCTTGTGGATGAATCTATTTTACATTTTTTCTAAATAATGTGTTGTTCTGTGTTGTCTAATAAGAAATATAACGCAGCGTTCTACGTCATTATAATGTATCTGGAGTTCTGACTCGCTCTACGTTCATGAAACAATCAGTTTATTGCGTTTTCTAGTGCTGGATTTCCCTGCCGATATTTTTATTACTGTTAAGTAATTTCTATAGAGGTATGTAAACTTTCTTTCGGTATTACTTGTGGCTTTGATACTCAAGTGTTTTTGTTTGTTGTCCCATAAAATACCCATTAGATATATACTATATCTCCTCTGTCTCATACCAATTTGATAACTATTCTTGATATGATAAATGTAGGTCATCAAAATACCAGTAAGACTATATTTTGATAAAATTACTCTTCTATGCGTTAGATTATTTTGGCTACGTATAGAAATCCGTGGACATACATAAAATTATGAATAATAAATAAGATCAGAGTTAGTCAATTCAACTCCATACTTACTGTGGAATCCCCTCAAAAACATGACACAATGTTTGCCATAGATTAATTGTATATAATTGCATGGTATGCATGGTATTCATTTAATTTTATTATTACAGGAAAACCATCATGAATAACAACTGTGTGAATGTAGGTGCAGCCGGGGTGGGCCCATATGATGCCAAAATTGCAGGACTCTATGATTTACTAGACACACTTGGATCGGGACACTTTGCTGTGGTGAAATTAGCAAGACATGTATTCACTGGTGAAAAAGTTGCAGTCAAAGTCATAGACAAAAGCAAATTAGATGAAGTCTCCAAATCACATTTATTTCAAGAGGTAATTAGTAATAGGTACTATTTTTGCAGCCTGTGTCTGTTCACCTCAAATTTTGTCCACCAATGTACTTGTAAATGTACTGATAAAGTGGGGAGAGTGCGGGGCTTCTTTTAGTAGGAAAAAGGGAATATATTTTATTCATTTATTCAATTCTTTAATACTTTGCTGGAAAAAAAACATTGGTCCAAACATTACATTTTATATCAAAATAAAATATTAAAATGCATTCAGGTTTCGGTAAAAATTTAACGCTGCCATTTGAAATTCTTTCTGTGACATCCACTAGCTACTGTAAAGGAAAGTTAATCAATAAAAATGACATAAAAAATTTGTTAAGGCAGCGTGTGTTTTGCTCATATGCATTTTTAGCGCATTTTCTTCATTGAAATAACGAAATAATGTTGAAAGTATATATGTAAATCTTATTATTATTATTATCTCTTTATTTATTATTTTTCTTAAGTTAAAGTTTTTTTTTACAATATTTTTATAAAAGTAATAAACAATACAATATTACTAAATAAAGAAAAATTTTTAAAAAAAACCTAAACCTAGTATGCCACCAGCAACGGGGCAGGGCCCAAGCTACCAGTAGGTCAGTGCTGCAGAGTGAGGAACCTCCTGACAATACGTGCCGTGTCCAAGAGTACTGCCTTCTGAATCTGACCCTTGATCCAACCATTTAGCGAAAGCCTCTTGAGGTGTTGATCGAGACTTTTCGCTATTATTATTATTATTGTTGATACACTGAGCAGCTTATTAAGCTGATACGTGTATATCACTTTTGTGCACTTTTTTTTTTAAATGTTTGTCCAATCTATTTTTGAAAGAGTTTATTGAGGGAGCACTTATCACGTTCTCTGGTAGCATCTCATGCATATTCCCTATTAGAATGTTTGTAAATCTATAAATAAAATAACTAATCTTATTGATGACTCTTGTGATGAGAGGGAAAGTCAGTGTTTTTCTTTGTTTTAAATATAATATTATGCTGCTTTGAAGGGGTAATGCATAGATTGTCTTCAGCTCTTGTTTATTTACTTGACTGGCACCTTCGGCATGGTTTATTTTTATCAGCATCAGAAAGTAGGCTGCCATGCATCTTACTTAAAATAATATCATATATAATAACTCCATTGTAATAAGTTAAATGCAATATTTTCTTTTATTCTTGCACTTCAGGTGCGCTGCATGAAATTGGTACAACATCCTAATGTGGTGCGGTTGTATGAAGTGATAGATACACAAACAAAATTGTACCTTATACTGGAATTAGGGGATGGAGGGGATCTATATGACTACATCATGAGACACGAGTCGGGCTTGTCAGAATCTCTTGCCAGAGATTATTTTCGACAGATTGTTCGTGCTATCTCTTATTGTCATAGGTAAGCAAAGTAATACATCTTATATGGATTTATCCTGAAACTGTATGATGAGTTAGCATTTCATAATTTTTTTGTGTCATTAAGAGCAAGTCGCTTGCCTGATGGTGCATTGGTGGTTGCAAGCATCGTGCTTGCCCATTACAGATCAGTGAGCTTATATAATTTGATCTATTGTGCAGCAAAGCACTGCGCTTGTCACTCTCACAATATATTCTACAATATCAGTAGTTGAATTACAATTTACCTAACACTGGAATCACTCAGATGGAGTTAACTTGGATTATCTACATTATTATATCTAAATAGTCTTGACCCATTATTGCGTAGAAGTGCTATTGATACCAAGCTCAAGATTTACTGTGTATGTGGATTAATTTAATCATTTGCTTATTAACTGCTTATAAACTGGTGTCAACAATTTTGTTTGAAATTGTTGAATAGTATAGTTGTTGGCAAATCGTTAAAATATGTTTGCACTATACAGTAATATATTATAACAGCAACCTGTCAAACAAATAAAACTGCATTAAAATCAATTTTTTAAGTTTTCAGGTTCAGGTATGAATGAAAGGTTAACAATATTATTTCAACAATCAATCAATGTAATGTTTCCTTACATACTATACACAATTACCTACTATATACTATACATGACATACTCCATACAATACATCCCAAGTGTGACATTAATGCAGGCGTAGCAGTACCCATCCAAATTAAAAGAATAAAACTCTGGATGCAATTGTATCTAATAAATACTAGGGATACACTTGATGCAGTAGTTGTTAAATAAGCTTATGTTATTAACATCTCTTAAAACATTTTTTTTTTTCAGATTACATGTAGTCCACCGAGATCTAAAACCAGAGAATGTAGTATTTTTCGAAAAGTTAGGTGTAGTCAAATTAACAGATTTTGGATTTAGCAATAAATTTTGTCCGGGTCAGAAATTAGAAACTTCATGTGGCTCTCTGGCTTATTCGGCACCAGAGATATTGCTCGGGGACTCGTATGATGCTCCAGCAGTAGATGTGTGGTCCCTCGGAGTCATATTATACATGCTTGTTTGTGGACAAGCTCCTTTCCAAGAGGCAAATGATAGCGAAACTTTGACTATGATTATGGATTGCAAATATACCATCCCAGCCAATATATCAAATGCGTGTAAAAGGTAAGACTGCATAATTACATAAATCTAAATTATAAGAGACTGTCTATTCTAAATATTAGTTCCTTACGTTAATACATTTGCAACCAAAAAATAATTTATAAAAAAATTACATTTCATATCAAAATTAATGTTTGAAATGCTGACGAAGGTTCGGCAATTTTATTCGCGGCCACTTTGACGTTTTTTTCTGTGACTAAAGTCACTGTGACAAAAACTGGCGTAAAGGAAAGTTGTTACATATAATGAAATATTACTTTTACCAGTTGTAATTCCAAAGCTGTAAAAAAATAGTTTAATATTGATTTAAATTATAAAGGTTTATTATATTTATAAATAGCCCAACATTACATTTCCGTGAAACTGTCCTACTCAACAAATAACAATTGTACATATATGCATTACTAATATTTTTATATAAACATTTTTTAGACTTATAGGCAGAATGTTAGTAAGAGAGCCAGAGAAAAGAGCAACATTATCAGAAATAGCAACTGATCCGTGGGTGACCGCCGGAGAAGGAGTCACAGTAGAAGATTTCGACACTCCACTGGTAGCCAAAGAACAACTCTCAGAGGAAGACAAAGCAGCCATAGTTCAAAGAATGGTCAATGGTCAAATAGCCTCTAAAGAGCTTATATTAGAATCTCTGGACAAAAATGAATATAATCACATCACTGCCACATACTTTCTATTGGCTGAAAGGAAATTAAAGTCTAAAAGGTGAGTGAGGACTTATTAACGGTTAATAATAACCCACCATTATTGTACATTAATACTCGAAGTATCATATGTTTTGGAAAATAATAAAAAATCGACCATGTAATTTTTCACTATAGAGGCAAATATTCCATCGCGTGCTTGCTCTGCGCTGCGCTTCACCAGGGCTGCGTTCGGTGCCTATGTTCTAGTTGCAATCTTTTTTTGCAATATTTTTTCGCTTTAACCCGTTCTTGTTTAGAGCATTCGTTTAGTGACAAACAATCGCCTTGAGAGATGGTTGTAAAATACTCTGACATGGCTCTGGGAGCTAAAAACCTCGCATATTTTTCGAAATATGTTTTTTTTACTTTTTCAACTCCCATATCTCAGTCGCAATTTCGATAAATTTCTAAAATGATAATCAACAAAAAAGTTCTACATAATTATATAACTTACTTACAAAATTTCGAGAGAATCGGTTGAGAAGGGCGACCTGGAGCAACCGGAAATCCGGACGTACGAAAGCAATTATTATCCTACTAATATTATAAACCCGAAAGTTTGTGTGTAAGCGTGTAAGTGCGTAAGTATGTTTGTTGCCTCTTCACGCTTTAACGGCTGAACGGAAATTTGGCATGTAAATAGCTTATAGTAACCTAGGAGTAACACATAGGCTACTTTTTAACTTGATAATAGCGGGCGAAGCCGCGGGGCACGGCTAGTATTCAATAAATGACCTTCGCGCTCGCTCGGACGATAGAGGAGCCGAGGGGTCTTCTATATTTTCTCGTCCGGGTGTGACACGATAGGACGATGTTTGTTTTGTGTGTGTGACGAGCTGGTTGTTGCAGGATGGAGCTGGTCCGCAAGCAGGAGGCGCACCGCACGGCGCGGCGGCCCGAGGCGCTGAGCGTGGCGCGCGTGGCCAGCGCCGGCGCCGCGCCCCCCGCGCGCGCCTCGCTCGCGCCGCCGCCGCTCGCCGCCGCGCCGCGCACGCCGCAGGACGTGCCGCCGGTAACCTACCAATATCATTACTAACATTTTTAAACGCTCGCGAATCTACATATTCCTCCTGTTATTATACTTGAAACACACCGTAGTAGCACACACGGACCCGGTACCGGTGGGTTGTAGCAGAACGACACTGCTTAAATCGTTGTAGATCCTAAACGGTCATTCGAAATGAAAAATTGTAAAGAAACCTAAATATGATTTTCAAATATCAACGATACTCCACTTGACACGGTAGTTTCATTTTTTATTTTTATCATAATGGCGTCTGGCGGTAACCATAACTGATTTTTGATGACTGTTATATAACAGTGCCACAATGATGACAAATCGATTGACTTAAAAATAACTAAAATCGACCCTCGCGTTTGTTCTCCCGAGTGCCACAAAGGTACAAACGTTCATACATTATGTCATTGAAATATTTCACTCTACACTTATCCACACCGACACCGAGTGAAGCTTTTTACTCGTGTCTTTGTGTCCCGAAAGGTACAATCTAGGTATCACTCTATATAGGCAAGTATGCTACGTTTTCGGCCGTATCATCGTTTCAAATGAGATGAGATAGGGGTTAAATGTTTGTCTAAAGCTTATTAGAAAACTTTGCCTCGGGTCGTTCACAATCAGAGATCAGGTCGCGCTCGGTGATCGTCACCCGTACCCCGGCAGCGTATGAATGATTATCGTATCGCGTCCGCAGAGATCTCGCAAGTGCAGCATCGTGCGCGAGGAGGAGGACGACGAGGAGGGCGGCGTGGCGGCGTGCGGCGCGCGGCCCGCCGACCCGCGCCGCGGCTCGCGCTCCGAGGGCCGCCTGCACCTCGCCGCGCGCGCGCCGCCCGCCGCGCCGCCGCACCGACCCGACCTCGCCAGGGTGAGTGCCTCGCGCCCCGCCCCGCCCGCCTCTCGCGCTCCCTCACGCCCATTGCGGGGACTCGTCCGAGCTACGATCCTTTGAAAAAACTATATTTCGTTTCGTCGTTTTATAGTTCGTTAAATATAGCGGCGCCCGGAGTTTCAGCACTTCCAAGGTGAATTTCCGCTCTATCGTTCGACCGCGGTCGTAGAACCGTTTCGGTTTTCTCGATGAAATATAATTCCGAGCGAAACGCCCGGTTTCGAGTTCGCGGACGGACGGGTCATTCGAAATCACACCGCCCTCGACGAAGGATTCGGGGTCATATTTTACAACCTATTTTTAGTAAATTTATGTAACGGAACGAGATTCCATTTTCGCAAACCATCAAACCTCCGAGGGGAGCTCCGGTTCGTCCCCGATAACGTGGCGTGTCGTCGCAGGTCAACCTCGAGGAGGAGGGCGCGGGGTGCACCGCGGCGCGCGGGCCGCCGCCGGCGCCGCCGCCCGCGCGCCGCGCGCGCCTCGAGTGCCGGCGGCGACGCCCGCGCGCCGGCTCGTGCTCCTCCTCCGACCTCTCCGACGACGACTCCGAGAAGAAGAAGCGCGCCGCCGAGCGCAGCGACGCGCCGCCCGACCGCGCGCGCCGCGACTCGCACGACGACTCCAGCGACAGCCAGGAGCGCGGCGCCGGCGCGGGCGCGGGCGCGGCGGGCGCGCGCGGCGCCGAGCGGCCGGCGGGCGGCGCGCCGGCGCCGCGGCAGGAGGGCGCGGGGGCGGGCGGGGACGCGCGCGCGCCGGCCGCGGGCGCGGCGGGCGGGCGGCGGCGGCGCGCGGCGCGCAAGGAGAGCCGGCTGCGCGAGTCGCGCTCGCTGAACCGCATCGCGGAGGTGGAGGAGGCGGCGGGCGCGCGCTGGGCGGGCGGCGGGCTGGTGGCGCTGTGCGGCCGGCCGCTGCTGCGGCTGCTGGCGGCCGCGCGCCCGTCGCCGCCGGCGCGCCGCCTGCACGGCATCTGCTAGCGCGCCCGCAGCCCCCCGCCCCCGCCCCCGCCCTCCTCGATCCCCCATCTGTACATTTTCCATTCCTTCCCTCCCTAGTACGATAAATTACATGTATGATGTCATCGTTATCGGTACCTGAAAAATGAATTTAATGATATTTACGTGGCCCGATTTGATTGTATTCGCGTTGTTCGTCTCCTCGTTCGTCCGATTTGTGCGAGCGATAGCCGTAGAGTAATGATCGTTATGAATATGCTAGACGTGCAATAAATTAAGAGAAGAAATAGTAATTTTATTTATTTATATGTGCACTTTCGTCTCTTCTCTTTGATCGATAGGCGATAATGATTATACTTGTATCTCTTAACGTAATGAATGTCCGGGGTTTGAGTGACTATGTAATTTTTGGGTTTATAAAATGTATTTCTGTTAATGATCATTGAGGAAAATGCTGCCAAATAAGTAATAATGAATGTTGTATAGTGATAGGTTCGTTCCGAGGCCCTACGGCCTCGCCTCATTGCTATGTGCTCCGCGGCGCCCACACCGGAAGACAGACTAACCGTCCCGCGGCGGCCGCACTCACAATAGGTAAACAGGGTTTCTACTCCGGTTCTGTTTTTGCGCGAGAGATCACTCGAAGCTCGTGGTGTTCGTAATTTGACGACAGTCTTACGTAAAGTTAAGATAAATAAATCACAATTAATGACTGACTCATCATCGCCGCAATTCCTAAACACTTTCGCTTTGCCCTACGAGGTCTGACAGGGTTCTTAAGTTTTCTATTATTTCATTTTTTTAAGAACAAATAAGTATTTTATTTACATATGTATCTAAAATAATCTAAAGCCGTAGTTTATACGCGTAATTATATAATCGTAGATTTTACTATTATGGTAGAATTGTTTGTAGTTATCAGCTAACTGTACTGGATGATCTGACCTTATATGCGACAAGAGAACACAAGTATGTAGATAAGAACAATGATTGACCTACAGGGCATTTACCTATATTTTCTAAAACTATACTTAAATTACATTTATACAGTAAATTATTATTATCACTATAGAAGCTAACAAGCTTGCTAGTTATTCAAGTGCTCAAGCCCACTACCGGTTAGCCATCGAGCATTATTTCTAAATCACAATGCTAATATTATATTGATCTAAAGGTACTAGTATTTTATAGAGGCGTTACGTGGCGTTGTCGCCTCTGTCTCAGCAAATGGCACAAAGATGTGTCTTATATCTCTGAAAGACTAGCGTTAGACCATGTAATAATATTGGTTACCACAATAAAGGGCGTCTCGTCTTTCTTGAAATTGAGATCATTCCGTCTGGTCTTCCACCACCCTCACCCGTCAAACTATCTGACCATTCTATGTGAAATAAACTGCCACGGTAGCGCCTAGCAGATGATATTGTTGAAGGTGGCGTGGTCGGCACTTTTGGAAAATAAGAGACCGCGGCGACCGAGCTGATCAACAGCAGTAATACACTGACAGCGATAGGAAACAGCACCTTCTACTATTATATTTTTCTATTTATCTGACAATCATATAAGCATATCTAATGTAACTAATCCTACTCTACCACCACAAAACTAGATTAGATTTATATGAACGTATATTTAATTTCATATTGTAGTTAATTTTCTTATTTCCGCTTTCAAAAATGATCTTGCAAGTAGATACTTGGCGTTTGATCAAATAATAGAACAAAATAAAACGATAAAGTATGTTAGTTTTTCGTGTAAATGCGGGATGTTCATTTCTTTTTGGATTGTTATCATTTTTATCCGCGTATAGAATAATTTTCCTCGATGAAGAGCGGTTGATTGTCTGAATTTATTGTATTGTATTTAATTTTTATTATTAATCGTATGGGTATGACTATTTTGATACATAAATAAGCATAAGAATTTATCCATGGCAATAATAATATATTTCGTTATTGTACACAATGTAGGTCAATGGTCCGGTTGGAAATTGTGGAGAAGATAATTCAAAATGAAAGAAGATTGTGCAAATTAATTTATATATTTATTCTGGCACCGTCCTGTTATTGAACAACTAAATAGCGATGCTTGCTCTTAAGTAGTTATATACCTATTGTAATAACTTCAGAGCGTTGTTTTACAAGTTTCAGTGTTCTTCCTCGCACATTTGACGTTTTAGCGTAACACAAGCATTTGGGCCGCGTCCATGTACGCCGTCATAGCCGGAAGAAGAAAGGTTTGTACCTTTCTTCTAAGTTGTAGGTCAATAAGCAGATAGTAATAACTATTTAACGCAAATTCTATATCAGAGAAGAATTTGATAATTCGATAACTATTTTTTAAATTTAACTATCATATCTTTATTTATCTAAAACATCTTGTAAAGTTCATAATTAGTTCACCGTCATTGCCGGCAGATCCAAAAGCGTGCGCCAAGACTTTTTAGTTTGTCAAGGTGTTTTCAAATATGCGAGGAAGAATGCAGACCGCTTTCTCTCTCGAACTTTACAAACTGTATAATATTACATACAAGTAGTAACCGTTACTACAATGCTCGTAATAAGTGAGGTCGAATTAGATTCGCTTTCTTGAATAGGAAAAATTCCAATTATAAACATTTTCAAAGCATTTCATAAATGTTAGAATATTAGATTGTGGAAATTGCCTTTATGTATGATTTGTAGAATGTCTGCGTATTATGGTTAATTTGTAAGTAACTTAATGTTGTGTATTAAAAATCTATGTACATATTCAAATTGTTGTAAATAAATAGTTTATCCCTCAAACATTATGTATAATTAAGTATTTTTTTGATTTTTAGCCAATGTATGTAATCGAACATCGTATAGGTACATTAAATTAATAGTAGGTGATAGCATTGACAATTAACTGACCTGTCTGCAAGTTAGAAATTAATTGCGTCGAGGGCGCATATTTCGCAATAATAATTCAGACCAAAGATTCTATGAAATACAAATGATTGTGTGTGCACGTTCTCATCTGTGCAGTTTGGTGCCAACGTAAAAAATGTATGACTGCAGCATGACTGTGTATAGGTACTCAAGTTTTAGACATTTTTACGGTGCTTGTTATTTTAACGATCTTTGAGATTATTTGTTTGAAAAATCATAATGGTGAAATATTTAATTTACAACCTAATTGTTAAAATTTTAAATAACGGCCATCTAAGACTATTGTTATGACGTGTGTTCCAAATCTGATTGATGTGTATGGTATCCCAACAAAAATGTTTTTCACTAATATTTGGCTTTATTTCGAATTTTGTTTGTATTATTTTTCTCCCTTCTACACAACCCTGTACCTACTTGGTAAGACATATATAGGTATTGTTTTAGTTACAATTAGCTAGATAGATATATTGGATAAGAAATCTGTACGTCTTGAATAACAAACATTTGTTAATTGAACCTACCTATCTAAGAATGAAGTTCCTATATGAAACCTTTAGTAGAGATCTTTCCAACTATAAACAACATGCCTTCATTATGTGTATGCAATGTAATTCAAGACGTAGGTATGAAAAGAAACAAACTTCAACTACAACACGTATTGGCGATTAGAGTCACCAATATCTGCGTTGAACTATGCCTTACTATATCGTAATTGGTGGTTGACATGCAGCTTAGTAAATGATCAATAAAATTAAAGCTATACTCATCTAATCAGAATGGTATGTGAGTGGGTGCAAAATATAGTAATATTCGTTCGCGCCGAAATAAGATCTCGCGCCTACATTTTACATCAACTTTTTTCCATGTAGGTATTAATTGTTTGATTTCTGTATTTGTTGTTAAGGTACAGGATATACGGATATTATACGTAACTTTCAACCTCCAGTGTAAAAAATAAGAGATAAGACTCCGGGACAAATTAGGTTTAAAACTAACTTTGGTGACCTACCAAATCGTTATTTTCTAACATGGATTTTTTAAAACCAGTTTCGTACTCTTAAGTACTTGTCGAGCCCTTTCCCCATTTACATGTACTTATGCCCCTTAAATATTTTTCATTTATAAAATGTTTAATGTCATTTCTGGCTTTGGGTCGTAGTTTTACATGTAATAATATGTGAATCTGAACTCATTCGCTTATATGGTTTAGATGCTAGATGTCTCTGACAGACGAACGGACGGACAAAGAGCTGAACGACCCAAGTCAACTTGGAGATCGCTCGATCAATAAAACAATAATCTTGCCGTCCCAAAATCCCGTAGAAATCAGTTTTCATAGGTTAAGGATAGTTCATAACATTTAAAAGAGAGAATCCTACATCTTCGGCAAACAAGAAACATCCCTTTACATGAGGTGAAATATGGTAATGCTTGCCTATCGAACATAAAAAAAATGTAAGTATTTACGTCTGTAGACTCTTACCGAATTCTGCGTAGCCCATAGTCCATACATCGTTGAAAACTGGTATAGTTATAACGCTTTCACACTCACAGCTAAGTTCAGACTTGTGTCGTGGGTGCCGGAAACATTCACATCATACACACAATCACTACCAGAACTAGAAACACAAATTTTCCTTGTAGAGGAAACTTGTTCCTGCCGGGAATCGAACCCATGGTAATGATTCTCCATCGCATTAAGTATGCGCTTCGCTCGTGGAAGAGGTGTCATACGACCAATTCAATACTGCACCACAGAAACTGCAAACAATTTGTGCCATCTAACCCTGAAGTAGTTATCACGAACCAGCAGTTTTCGTTCTAATACAGGATTGCACTTTGCCCAACCAGTTATAGTTATAGGTGTTAGGTCGCTATATCAAGCTTAAAGTCGGATCATGTGTAGACTTCACCACCTCTGGCGGATCTGCTAAGTACCAGTTAGAAGCTCTTGAATATATTGACCCCCGAGCCAAAAGACTCATTGGCGATGGTATTTAAGCTACCTAGTCTTGGTCACCGACATAAGGTTTAAGCAGGAATTCATTCTTCAATGCCTTCGTACCATCTAAGAACGAGACAAACTATCAAACGTAATCCTTTTATGGTTGACATTATTTTATGCTTTTCGCTTCTACCTTCAACATTCGTACTGCGAAGCAATGGAACTCATTGCCTGCGTGTTTGTTCCTCTAAACGGTATAATCTGGGAGTCTTACTGAGTAGTGAATAGGTATCTTCTAGGCAAGCATTTGCAACATGTACGTGATAAAATGCCTTCCTTCTGGCATAAGAGGCTATATATAGTATACCCAAAACTGGGGGTCTATTCCGGGCGTCACATCGACGTCGAAATCGAACGATTTTCTTTTGTTATGAACATCGAATAAACTGAAATTTCAACCAATCGACTGTCGTAACGAACGACGTCGCATCAATTCGAACAATCGTATTTTGACGACTAGAATAGACCTACTGACTTGACTTTCCATTTTTCGGTACCGGAAGCCGAGAATAAGTTTCCGATTTTTCTGAATTATTCGAGAGAATTTGTAATTTCTAAGTCAACGTTAGTACTTATTTTCTTGATGGTGGAAACGTTTTACAATATTTGTCATTCATTCTAGACCTAGCACGTGTGTACATCTTCGGCCACATCAGCACTTACCATAAGGCGAGAGAAACGCTAGCCTATCACTATCCCCCGAGCTAAGGGCTGGACCATGGATGCAGATATCCACAAATCCATTCCAACACATATACGCAATTTACGAATTTATAAAAATAATATTTTCTAAACAAAAAAACAAAAAAACGCCTTTATCACAATCACAGTACACGCTTCTTTGGGTAGAAAACTTGTGTTTCAATCGGGAATTGAACCCGATACTTCTTAAAATGCAGAAGCGCAACTAAACCAAACAACTGGCAGTTCGTATGTGAAATGTTTTAATAACGAGGTAGATAAAGATCTTCTAATCCAAACCAGTGCCGCTTGATTTTTGGCAAACCATTAAGTGTCATTTGGTGGTGGGCGTTCAATTTAAGCTTGGAAAATTACAGTCTCTGTAAAGGTAAAAGCTAAGTTATTTTTAGGAATGTGCCAGAATTTCAGTGGGACCGCGGCCGAAGTAATTGGTATACAAAGTGAAACCTATATGGCGATTGGTATGTCTAATCGGCAGGCAATCGTTGAAATAATAACCCAAATTACGACAGTGTTATTTGATTTATTTACCTTTGCTAGTTATACATTGGTAAAATATTATATAATGCTATGTAACAATTTGACTTAGCATTTGGTTTTGTAACAATAAGTTTACGCATATGAGTTGCATAGAAGAGCAAAGTGTGTGTGTGTCTATGAAGTAAACCTTAGTGAAAGTTACACAGCTGAATATAGATTGTACACAGATGTTGCATTATATGCATGATCCAAGTAAAATAATATCATTATCTGTTGCAAAGCATCAAAAAGGACCCAGATTACTTTATCTTATGTTCCTAAGAAATATAAATTTCCTACATTATGTTACACTTGATCAAGTTAAACAAACTATTACATAAAAAAATCAAGCAATTTTCTTTTACATCATATCAGTATATCTATAATAAATTTCGTAGAAATAAGAATTGAAACATTCAGATAGTTATGAGAAAATATAGATAGTACAAATGTGTGGCTCATACTTTTAAACAAATGGTTTCCGATCTTGTCATAAAACATGATTGCCTTTCAAATTGAAATAAACCGCCAGTTGTTCAAAAGAATAAGCAATAAAACCACTTACCTACAATCAAAAACGGTAAAACTAGCCCTTATGAATACCAAAAGCAAGTTTAACTTTTAAAGGCCACAATAATTTATGTAATATGATAAATAAATGGGTGTTACCCCCTAAGTGGGTAATGTAGAGCCATTTAAAAAGGAATCTTACTTGCCCAATCTACAATAGTATTAAGACTGCATTTGCAGGACATTCATAGTCGGTGTAATAAATGCATTATTCAAATCTACGATACACACTAGCAAAGCATTAATTAGAGATAAAATAAAGTATAATTGAGTCACTTTAATCCATCCGGATTTGATTTACTCTTCCTCCTTTGCAGATAGTATTTGTATCAATTATGACTAAATTTATATTGAGAAAAAAACTGCATAGAAAACAATTTAAATTCCTTGAATGATGTATTACTATCTACAAGTTAAGATCTTAGGCTCATGCTAACAAACAATTCGAAAAGATTGTAAGAGCTGTAAAATGCTCACAACTATGCAATCAACTTGAGACCCTTCCACAACAAAAAGAGAATAATAGAATTCGACAGCACCCATCAGATTACACTACTCTGATGCCGGCCATCAGCATGTGTTAAGAACATAACATCATAACACTTTAAAGTATGTTTCGGAATGTACTGTGCGTAGCAACCAAATGTAATTTACAGTAAGTATATTTATGCAGGTATGGATTCAAGTGACTCAACTATTGATGAAATAAAGAACTGTCTTTTACCACATATAAAACTTAGGTAAAATGGAAAGGTCGAGTAGATTGGGTGTAATGAGAGTAACCGGGGCATAGGAGCTAGAAAGTGCTTCCTTCTGGTGGCTGAGATAGCTTCATGTTTTCCTTAAGTGTCATGAGACGTCTCAACTCCTGCAAGACTGTCTTGATAGTGTAATCTCTCTGCCATCTGGCGAGAATCGGGACTTGTCTATTGTCCACCTGTAAATGTTAAAGAAAATATATGGCTTTTGCAATAAAGTTTAAAATGGTCTTTCATTTTAGCCCTAGTGGGTTTTCTCACTTACTGACAGGTGTAACTGTGCTCAAACATTTGCCAATCAGAGATAAAAAAATACTATGCCATGTTCATTTAGCTAGTCAATATTACAAGCCTTATGCATGACCTTGCATAACCTATAAATTGTTACATTGGAAGATACAAACCTATTATGTGTTACAGTATTGATAGAAGTTCTCGCTTTAGTACTTACGTATATTCAATAAGATGTTGTGAAATACTACCACTACAGTCTGGTCAGTAAAGAATTATCTAATATGCATATCCTGTCTATTTTGGTTATGCCATATTTGTAATTCAAGAAGTTCCTGAATCATTAGCATTGATAACCCAATCTAGTTGATTCTAGTAAAATTACTAATGATAATTAATTAAACGCAAGGAAAGCTTAAAAAAAACTGACTATAGGTACCTTTTATATTTAGGTTTTGGCTTGATCAAATAAAATTTATATTGAGACCACCTCTGAAGTGTAATTTACCAAACAAAAAAAAATCATCAAAAACCATTTATAATTGGCGTGGGAGATAATGCATTACAAATTACAGAAAAAAACACAGTTTAATTGAGAAATTCCTTTTTTGAAGTCGGTTGAAAATAAATAATAGCATAAAGTTCTTCTCTCAGCAATGATGGCTCTAGTATCCTCACAGACAATTCATGAATAAGAAGTCTTTGTAGACATTATAGTTAGACCTAACAACAGCACAATGAATCCACAGAATGCTAACTATATGAGCGCTTAGAAAACAAAATGAAGACAAAGATGAAGCATGTTTGCATAGAAGTTACCTATTTACTCTAAACTTGAAAACTACCTAGATGCAAACATTAAGGGATGTGGGCATTGAGTTCCCCTTACGCACATGTAAATGTAACCATTATATATTATTTGACCATTTACCATCTCTGTGAGATATAATTTTGGAAACGCATCACGATGTTAAATCTCTTTAAGCCCTGTGATTACACTGGAACCATTGGCCTTCAATTTGAAATACAGTAATATTTACACATTACTGCATGATGGTTCTATGTCTGGCAATGGTCAGGCTCCAGGCTGACTCTGCAAAAGAGCCACTACAAAATAACACTATTATGATTGATTATAATTAGAAAAATAAATCTGTTTTCTTATGTAGAAAGATATCCTTGGCAAAATGGAGAATTTGGGTTCCACTATAATGCAATACTTACAAGTCCTGTCTGGCTGTTAACACAGTTCATGTTGATCCTAGAAATGAATCGAGCAGTAGGAGGTTCATCAGGATACCGCGTGCCACACTCAATTTTAAGTGAGTACATTCTATTTTCATAAGGAGTCTGAAAAATAAAAATAAAAAACACTAATGTCGTAAATACAAAAAATTGTGTTTAAATGAAGTGAATTATCGAAATATATTAATTTAATTTTAATTTATTTATTTATGAATTATTAATATATATAATTCAATAACTAACTTATTGAAGGAAATATGAGCACAAACTACAATGTGCAAGGCGAGTCTTTAAAATGAGTGCTGTTATTCTCACATGGCCACCATTCTGTGCCATAGTATCAAGAAATGCCAACATATGTTGTCCCAAGTGCTGCCGACGCCAGGCTGATTAAAAATAAGAGGAAGAGCTATTCCACTTGATAGTTTGAGATGTTAATATTTTTCTACCATGACATTCATCACCCTCTAAAACGGTAAGACCAACGGCTAACAGTCAGCGCCACCAGCAAGCATCAACTATTTAGCAAAGATGGTCAATTGTATGATAAAAGAACTGACTTGAATGTGAAATTATGATTTGGAGCTAAAATTTGTTAGTTTCGGTCTTGGCAAATATCAATGACATAGTCTCTGCTAAAAATTAATGTCCCTCATTATTAATATTTAGTTGAGTAGCATAAATTTTTTACTTCGAAGATCTCTGCATGAATGTAATTTTGTAAGATTTTCATAGCACCTATTATTTTGATTCATAATTTAGTACTTTTTAATTCCTAGTTCTAAATGTAGGCCTAGCATGAAAAGCACATCTACACTTATCAACAGTAGTAGTAGCTTAACTATAGCCCTTCTATAAATAGTTAAAGGTGAAATAAACTTCCATATGCATATTTTACGAATAAGAGGTGCTTGATAAGAAGTGCTTGATAATAGGTGCATGACCTTTACATGAACTCAATATTGTAGATACCATATGTACCAATTATAATTTGTTAAGAATAATTACCCTAGGGGGGCCAATGATCATGCCAGTCCAGTGAGTGAGTGTCATGTCATCGTCGCTCTCGAGTCCCCAAGAGATGGTACCATCGCCCACTCCTTTTTGGCCTTGTTCAAGTTCTTCTAGAAGACGAAAGTTTCGAGGTACCACTGTCAAAAAAAATATATAAAGCACATTGACAAATATATTACTGTAACACATATAAGAACGTAAAAAATGCTTTTAAACGACCATATTTGTAATTTTGATGTAAAATTATCTTACCAACACCTGATGACGGATTCGCCATGATCAGTTTCACCGGCGCGCACTACCTACAGTAGAATCACTCAGTCTAGAGTCTAAACTAAGCGAGCATTTACTATACAAAATCTAGCAGATTATCGCCACGAACTATAAAAAATCATTTATTTGCTACAAATGCAAAAAATACTCGATAAATCAAGACAATTTTTCACTCAAAGAGAAAGAAGAAAGGTTATCAATTTTTGTTGACTTTGACAAATGTCAAATGGTCTAGTCTAGTCTATGGTATTAACAAAGATCAAGAATCGGGGCTTTCTCCATGACAAGTGTAGGGTAACGGACGCAATGGGGGTTTATATCCACAGTCCACTTTTTCACTTCATTAAACTTTTTTATGATTCTGATTTTGTAACTAAAGTATTAGGATAATAACTGACAATGATGAAATGTTAAAAATGTACCCTGTATCCCTCTCGCATAGAGCGACTAGTTATAAAAAAGTTTCCGATTGGTAGAAATTATGGTCTGTTTCATCATACACTATTATATGCTGTAATTATTTGTTTTATCGAAACCTTACAGAATATTGTTTTTAAATGCCTTACCTATGTGTGACTAAAAAATAAATCGCAAAGTTTTTCATAATTCCTTTTTCAGACGTCAATGCTAGTGAATATTTACAAGGATTTATAATTGGACGTGGTGGGAAATGAGAATATTAACGTTTATGGTCACGTTCATATAAACCCCTTGTATAAAAAACGGGGCAAAATTTCGCAATCTTCAAGTGTTTTTTATATTAAGATTCCTAGTCACAAGCCACAAGTAAAAGAGTCAAGGTCCAGTCATAGTCAAGTCATGCCCTAGTAAAGTGGTAGAAACTTTACTATATCATAAAATTGGAGTTTTGGAGCTGAGGCTAAAATCACGTATTTCAAATTTGAATGATTTCCCTACACTTATACACACTAAGTATTAACAGTTAATAATCCACCATTATTACACATTAACACTGGAAGAATCACAATTCACAGGTTTTGGAAAATTATACAAAATCAACTACGCCATTTTTTAACTTTCGCGGCAAAACCCCCTAATATTTATTTAATGGTCAAAACATAGATGGCGTATTGTGCCATAAACGTAAGAAGTGGTTCAATGCAATTTCTATTAAGTTGGCATTCGTACATAGAGTATCTATTATTATTTTATGATTAGAACTTCAACAAGTTGATTCTATAATTTATCAAAATATATTTTCTAAGGTCCACCCATTGTAAAACCTCTTTTGAAATAATATTTTATTTTTCTCAAGAAAAAGAAGCCAGACAACAGCTGTCAAATCAATCAATCAGCCAGGCTGTCGCTGTCAAAAATTAACCTCAAAATATTTTATGCATTTTCCAGTTGTCGATGTCGGTTCTTTTCAAGGAAAGTTATTACTTTCACTATTCAAAGACGCGTCGGTCATTTGTTTCCCATGACGCAGCAACTTCTACGTGCTATACGTAATTCATTTGCTAATCATTCACTACAAAACCATTCGCATTCATTTCGCTATTATAATTTGTTACGTAGCGAATACCGTTATTCGGAGTGGGGAACGAGACGCGCGAGGGGGGTCCGTATCAGCAGCGCCGTTGGAGCGCGAGTTCAGTCTGTCACTCGGTCATTACGGTACTTCTCTGTAGTGCGTACCAGATTTACGATCGAAAAAGTGATAATGTCCGAAAAGAAACCGTTTCAGCGCCTTCCCAAGTATGTCGTGCCTAAACATTACAACTTAAAACTAGAGCCCGATTTAGATAAACTAACATTCAAGGGAAAAACAGCAGTGAAAGTATCGGTAAGAAAATATTTCATCATCGTCATTGTGAATATTCCGCTTCCATGTGCCGCGTTTTACCACACGACGTGTTGTGTTTCAGATTTTGGATCCGACACACGAGATAACATTGAACTCGTTGGATTTAGAGCTCAGCAATGTGCAGCTGGAATATGAAGACGGGAGGCTCGAGCCTTCGGAGGTGCGCCTCAAAACTGCCGAGGAAATCGCCGTGATCTCTTTTGCGGAGCCGCTGAAGCCCGGTGAAGCAACGCTGCACTGTGAGTTCACGGGCGAGATCAACGACAAGATGAAGGGCCTGTACCGCAGCAAGTACCTGACTCCCGCTGGTGAAGAGCGCTACGCCGCCGTCACGCAATTTGAAGCGACGGACGCGCGCCGCTGCTTTCCCTGCTGGGATGAGCCGGCTATTAAAGCCACCTTTGATATCACACTGGAAGTTCCCTCTGACAGAGTGGCCCTCTCCAACATGCCTGTTACAGAGGAAAAGGTTGTCGGAGACAAGAAGATCTTACAATTCGCCACCACTCCAGTGATGTCCACCTATTTAGTGGCAGTAGTTGTAGGCGAATATGATTATGTGGAGAAGAAGTCTCGTGATGGTGTTCTTGTTCGAGTGTACACTCCTGTAGGCAAGACCAAGCAGGGAATGTTTGCACTGGAAGTGGCTGCACGAGTGCTGCCTTATTACAAAGAGTACTTCAACATAGCATACCCATTGCCTAAGATCGACTTGATTGCTATAGCAGATTTCTCAGCTGGAGCTATGGAGAACTGGGGCTTGGTAACATACAGGGAAACTTGCCTTTTAGTAGATGAGGAGCACACCTCAGCTGTGCGTAGACAGTGGATCGCCTTAGTTGTAGGTCATGAGCTGGCACATCAGTGGTTTGGTAACCTCGTGACCATGGAGTGGTGGACTCATCTCTGGTTAAATGAGGGATATGCATCCTTTGTAGAGTTTCTTTGTGTCAACCATTTGTTCCCTGAGTATGACATTTGGACACAGTTTGTTACAGAAAATTATATTAGGTGAGTGACTTGCATTTTTCTTGGTTAGGTGCATATTGCACTGCATTCTTGTTATTTTGGCTGATTGCCAGCAAATTAGTCACTCAAACACAATGGACATTAGCATTTTTCTTTTTGCTGCATATTTATAATGTTAATTATACTTTTTAGAGCATTGGAGCTGGACTGTTTGAAGAACTCTCATCCAATTGAAGTGCCGGTGGGCCATCCTTCTGAAATTGATGAGATATTTGATGATATTTCTTACAACAAAGGTGCTTCTGTAATCCGTATGTTGCACAGATATATTGGAGATCATGACTTCCGGAAAGGCATGAATGTTTACCTCACAAGGCATCAGGTAAAGTTGTTTTCCAATACTGATGAGTAATAAATTTGTTGCTGTCTATCATTGTGCAGGCTATCATTGTCACACTGATAACGGTATGAGTGTTTTATGTTAACTGTTCTCTTATCATATTTGTAAAATAATAAAAATAGCCACAAAACAAAATTCATTTCATGCGAGATAAGCTAGAGTTTTGGTGCTGCTTTACCTAAAGGACATTCACAATGATACCAAGAATAGCATGCTTGCTTAGAGGAAACTTAATTTCCTCTATACTTGGAAGTCTTTATACTGATTCATTGACTGCTATTTTTGTGTAAGATTTTTTTATAAAATTACTTAAGTCATTGTATTTCATAACTTACAAGATATCAATTTTCAATAAATAACATTTGAGACACATATTATTATGGAGATATCCTCAGTATGTCAGTCTGCTGGCTGGTATTTTGATCATACTTATAACTAACATTTAGATTGGAAGACAAATAAATTTTGTACTCTTGTTTTGGTTCTCTTTAAACTCTTTTCACATTGTTTGTTTTCCTTTCAGTACAAGAATACATTTACAGAAGATCTATGGGCTGCCTTAGAAGAGGCATCGAACAAGCCAGTTGGTGCTGTTATGTCAACATGGACTAAACAAATGGGATTCCCTGTTGTTGAAGTATGTTCCCATTTGTTGTTATACTAATAGTACTATATCTCTGGTAGGAGATTAGGGTCTTAATATGAATGTTGTTGTGTAAACATTTGTATACCTAATGCAAGGCTTAATTTTGATAAAATCTCCATTACAGAAGCTGGATATAGTAAAGCAATCCAGGTAGAGTAGGGTTACTATTAAACAATTAACAGTCACCACGGTAAACTATATCACTACATAGTATAAAACAAAGTCTCTTTCCGCTGTCCGTCTGTTCCTATGTATGCTTAGATCTTTAAAACTACACGGATTTTGATGCGGTTCTTTTCAATTGATAGAGTGATTCAAGAGGAAGGTTTATATGTATAATACATGCATAATATAGTAGAGAAACACTGATTGGAGGTTTCTAATGTGATGTCGTAAATAAACACTTTTTTTTGCGCTCACATTGCAAAACGCTGGGTGAACCCTACGTGTAGATCAAAATAATGTACAACAGTATTGTACACTTTAAAAAGGTCTACATAAATGTCCGCGATAATATATGTCTATCTGTTAGGGATAACCCACAATAACCATTTTTTATCCTTTACTTTTTACGAGAAATGATGGCTTATTTACGAAGCAATTTTAAGCAATACAGCATTAATCCTTATCCAATCATAATAATAATATAGCCTTTATTTTCCGAAATGATTACAATATTTAAAAAAAAATTAAATGCTTCTTAGAATAGTTCAAAATTATAAAGTTATGCTTAAATTTATAATATATCCCTAATTTCGGTATATAATCCTTATCCAATTAATTACATAAAATGCAGGGACATAACAGTTGACTATACTGCTAACACGCACTGTTTCATCACACATGTAAGTATTGGACAGACTTTTTTATATAAAAAAGTTCAATGAGATTATAATTATCCAATTTTCTTCGTTGTATATAGAACTTTGAACTCATCTTTTTTTATTAACTCACGCGGGCAAAGCCGCGGGTAATACAGCTAGCGCATTCTAAACTTAAAAATCCATTCAGCCAAATGTGTCTCTGAATCTGTGTGTGAAATCTCTTCACAATGCTGTGAAGAGGGCACGGACACATTTGGATTGATATATGAATGTGATTCCAGTTCATATACAGTATTTATTTAAGATAAAACTTGTTAGTGCTGCTGGTATTGGTTCAAAGAAATGGGTGGTGTTGTGATAGCTTATCTATATGAGTATTACTCATAGACATCATTCAATAACTTGTGGTTTGTGGTTATTGCATATTTGCATTATGTATTCATTGTTGCTCATAGCCCTACTCATGTTAACTTATGCAATAACAAAGCATACATTTAGAAATTATCTAGACAAGTGAACCTATACTGACTTGATACTTAGGCACACATGATATGCAAGCTATTTTATCCAACTAGGCCACGTGTCAGTATTTGTGTGGTTTTGATAGATATTAGATGCAAAACTCATTACGTAAACCACAGAACCAGCTTAATACTGAATTAATTACAATTAATAACACTATATTTCGAAAGCAGTCTGCTTGTTACATTTTCATAGCTAACATCTATACAGAATTTGATGAAATTTTGTTAAATCGGGCAAAGTTGCGGAACACAGTTCTTGTATAAAGCCATGATTATAGTCGTAACGAGAATGGCTCCCTATCGGTCGTGCTGTTTCCAATCCTACGACGTGCTTGAGCCTCTAGTGAAGGCAACATCATTTTGAAATCCATTATGGTAGGGCATTTTCTCATGCTCGCTTTGGCTTGCTACCCTGTAGCGAAATGCAGTGCGACTGTATTTCGCTTATTTACGGCAGCTGTTCTTGAAAATCATATATCACTAGACATAAAATAATTAAACGCAAGCAAGCTTAAAAAAACCGACTTTACCGCTTTATCTTTGGAACCTTGATCAGATTTAATGTATTAAACACGCATTTTTGACTATAACTCAAAAACTAGAAATCAGATCTTAATCAAATTTCAATGGAACTACATGAAAAGCACCTGCTTTCAAATAAAAAAATAATCATCAAAATCGGCTCACAACGAAAGAAGTTATGAGGTAACTTTTGAAGTCGGTTAAACGAGAACATCGTCAAAGTAGCCCACAAAATGGACATTATTGACGATATTTTAAGAACTACTGATCAGATCTTGATCAAATTTTAATGGGACCAATTAGAAAGCAACATCTTCCAAACAAAAAACAAATTTTCGAAATCGTCTCACGTGGAGAGAAGTTATTAGGTAACAAAAAAGAAGGTACACAGTCGACTTGAGTACCTCCTTTTTTGGGAAGTCGGTAAAAAGCTTTAGCAACCCTAGGAAAAAAGAAAGTTGAATTTTATTTTAGAAACGAAATATGATCGCGTTTGTCAGGTTCAAACTTGAGCTTCAATATCAACTTTAGCTCAAGGTTATTTCTAGGTGACCTCAGAACAGAAAGGCTCGGATCGTGTCCTTTCGCTGACACAGAGAAAGTTCTGCGCCGACGGATGCCAGAGCGACGACACTTTGTGGATGATCCCCATTTCAATCTCTACTCAAGATCAACCTGAAAAGGTAAGTGGGAAGATATTACAACGATAAAATATGCCACGATTACAGGATCAAAAAAAATGCAGCACAAAAGAACATACTTGTACAAGCTAACCTTATGGAGACACTATCTCAGCATTTGTGGTTTTCATTCTAGCATGTTACGTAAAACAAATATACAAAGGAGAGTAGAGTTGTTATGCAGTCATCACAGGATGATGGTGAATGGTTTAATTTTTATCTGCTATGAGTTATTGTAAACTGTAACTGTTTTCTGGTGCTTGGAACTCTAATTACTACATTGATTTGCTTGGAGTTGTATTGGATATAACTATGTATATTAAATTATTATTATGTCATAAGTCGAAGCAAAATAATTATTTCTAACACTTTATTTTTGTTGATACTGAACTTCATACTGATTCACCAGATACTCTTATGCGATGTTTTTTTAAAAGGGCTTATTTTTCAGTGCAGTATCATATCAGTATAGCTGTTTGTGTAAATTGAAGGTGTTCCTTAAAGGTTATCTTAATTAAACCTGGCAATGCTGATAAATCATTATCAATCATCCTTGAAATGTAGTAATGTCATTAATTAATTTAAGTTACGTTTGTCCTAATTTCCAATTTAATTTCTCTATATATAAATACGATTAAGGGAGGTTTCTTATCATATTTATAAAAGTGATAACCATGTCTTTTTATAGAAGTAACAATACAAAATTATTACAGATGATATTCTTGATCTAGATAGCAGTAACAATTCATGTAAATGATTAGTTATTATTATCAGCCACATGATTGCCTATCATATAAATCTTATCTGATCGTGATATCAATCATAAATAATCAAAACAAAGTAATCTTACGTTTATTTTAACAACTATCACTTTTTTTTTTACATTAATAAAGTTGTGTCATGTTCTTTTTATATGTGAGCTACTATAATTTGATGCAGTTGCATGGGGAGCTCACAAATGAAATAAGTACATGATACAAATCCCGTGTATAATAACTTTATTAATCTCGCACTCGATACATCGTGTCTACAGGTCAATTGCATATGATTTCTGAATCTTATCTAAAATTATATACAGCAAAAGATTAATCTAAATATATATAACTCAAAGGTCAGCCCAAACCACTGGACGGATCGGGCTGAAATTTGGCATGCAGGTAGATGTTATGACGTAGGCATCCGCTAAGAAAGGATTTTGATTAATTCTACCCCCAAGGGGATAAAATAGGGGATGAAAGTTTGTATGAAACTTTGTCAATTTTAAAATAATACTTCTTAACGCGAGCGAAGCCGCGAGAAAAAGCTAGTTATATATATATTATATATAAAAATGTATAGCTTGAGCTTCCATGATAAATGTATCCAATGGGATTCTATCATTAATCACCACCTTAATAATTATAATTCTCGTAAAAGTTGTCGTGGAGAAGATCTTAATCTTCTAATAACTTTTTCTAAATACAAAACAACCTACTCGCTCTTATAAATTGTATCCTACTTAAAGAGTTTGTTAGAAGAAAACTCTGTGAAGAGTTAAGCTCGTTTTTATACATATTTTGCTATGGCCATTTTGTAAAAATGTTATGTTAATGTGAGTACAATAAATAATATAAAAAGATCTTGCATGTGTTCAAAGTTATAACATCGTATAATATAATAGTAATTAATAATTACTGTTTGCATTGCGCGGATGAACGATATAATATTCGTAGCTGAGTATGTTTCTACATAACATAGATAACACCACTTTATTGCGAGCATTAGTCACGAGTGAAACCTATTTATTTATATATTATTTCTTAGCAGAATGCAATTGCAAAATGCTTCGAATGTAATTGTGATATCCAGTTATCAATCGAGCTGAAATCCAGAGGCTGCAAATATGGAGGAGGCCACAACGTAACAGCTCAGTTTGAAAACAATCTTTCTTTTTATTAATGAATATTTAATAATATATAGCTTCTCTACGTAAGACATTTATTTACTTATATATTTATTTATTTCTTAGCGGAATGACACTGCCACCACCTCCAACGACTGTTATGAACTCAACATCGCAATCAAGATGAATTCAAACGTCCCTAATAGCGGAAAACATGACAATGTAAAGCCCATGAAGAATCATGCATTCGATATATTATATTATTTGTACAAAACTTATGTGTTTGTTGACTGGTATTCTGTTAAATGTAACGTAAATAAAGTTATTTATTTAGATAGAAAATCATTATCATTGGACACCGCTAAAATTATTTGTCATAATCATCATCATTAACCAGCTAGCAATTCCTTTGCTAGACAAGTCATTCCCATTTTTAAGAGGGCCGAAAAAAGCTTTTTCTTTTAGACCATAATCGCAGAATTTTTAATAATACAAGATACATGCTGTTTAAAATAAGTCACATGATACATTTGCTAGAAAAGAATCTTATCCGTGTACATGAAGTATAAAAGTTTTATTTCTATTTTGCAGATAGCCTTGTCGACTGTACTGGAAAACAGAACACATGAAATTGTATTGAAAAATCTCGACGAGTCGTCCTGGGTAAAGCTCAACCCTGGAACCGTAAGTAATGAACCGCCTTGATATTAAATATAATTATGTTAGTGCAATAAATAATACTTAACAACATTATCATACAAACTTTCAAGATACAATCTCAACTAAAACTATTATAAAAGAATGAATCAAGTGTTATCAATTGAGAAGTATGTTCACGTTTTAGTTTTATAGATGTGTATAGCTGTTCATATAAGGAAACTAGTTTTCCTTATAACGACAGTACCGAGTAAGGTGGTTATTTGCAATTATTTATGCAACTATAATTATTGATAAGGCATTATATGGCTATGTAACGAAAATAATCACAATATAGGTCAGAAAGATTGTGTTACTGATTTAGAAGGAATATACATAGTCTAGAATAGGCTACTTTTATCAGTTTTATACCTGGGATAAAATAATAATAGTCTTGTGGTAAAAGAATAAAAATAGAATTCATAATGTTTCGAATAGAGTAATTAGAATAGATTAATTTATACCTATTTAGAGAAGCCTATGTCAGCAGTAGACAAATATAGGCTGATGATGATGCCTACATATGTCATGTGCCTAGAATAGTATGATTATGCCAAGTTCATTGTTACACATTCCATGTCGTATTCATGTTTTTATATGGAATTGAAGACAATAGCGCCCCCATCGTAAACTGAATTAATATAATAATATTGCCCGAGTTGTATTGTCCTCGCGATAAATTGAAAGCATGTAAAGAATAAACTTATTCCATATACTATGGTAAAGGTAATAGGTTTGTAAAAGAATGCAGAAGGTTTCATTTTAACCTTGAGAGCCCTTATTTAATACGCAATGCTGGTGTTGGTATTGGCATTGATTTAAATATAGGTTTATCTAATACCTTTAAACGAGTTTTATATATATATAATCTGAATCTCGGAAACGACTCCAACGATTTTCATTAAATTTAGTATGCAGAGGGTTTCGGGGGCGATAAATCGATCTAGCTAGGTTTCATTTTTAGAAAATAAAACAAACACGCATTCATACTCACATCCTCACACTATGTTCTAAGAAAATATTGTGCTCCTGCTGAGAATTGAACCCAGAACCCGCAGGCGCAGAGAGCAGAAACTTGCCCACCGCGGCAACTGGGTCATAATACGGGAATCGAACTCGATACCCCTGGCGAAGGCGAACGTTCACCCAATTAAGCTAGCGGGCAGTTCGAGTTATATTTTTGGAGCACAAACATTGATGTTGGATGTATCTCGGCAGGTGGGTTACTACCGCACGCGTTACCCCGCGCCGATGCTGTCGCAGCTGGTGCCCGCGATCCGCGACTGCTCGCTGCCGCCGCTCGACCGGCTCGGGCTGCTCGATGACTGCTTCGCGATGGTCCAAGCCGGACACACGCAGACTGCCGAGGTAACTATTGATAAAAAGTACAGCTTTCCTGCTTAACCGGCATTTCCTGTTTATCGAGCGAGCGGGAAGCGTAGCTTAGGCAAAAATGCTTTCGTATGTCCGTCGGTTGTCCAGCTGTTCTCCTATACAGGTCGCATTTCTCAACCGATTCGCGTTAAATTTTGCAGCAGGTCCATTTAGTATTTGGTTTTTTTTTCGATTAAATTTTTGAACTAAAAAAATTCGACCCCTTGGTCGACGTCATCAATGATAATATCAAAATAAATAGTAAATTTTGATTCGTTAAATCATTTTTTTTGCGTTGTAGACCAAAATCTGTTTATGAAGTTGGAATGTGGTTGATGGAACTTCTTAGTGGTAGTTAGTAGATTTATCAAATTTTGGCTTATGTGTTTTATTAATTTATTATAATAGATTAATCTAACTCATGACTTCGTGACCACAACTTCAACATCCATATTTGGTTTTTAAGGATATATATTGTTATTATATTTTTCCAGTGCCTAAAACTAATGGAAGCATTCGGGCAAGAGACAAACTTCACCGTTTGGTCCTCGATATCCAACTGCATGGGTAAACTTAGCGCTCTCTTCTCTCATACTCCTCTCGACAAGCTGCTCAAGAACTTCGGCCGCAAACTCTTCTCCAACGTTACCCAGAGATTGGGATGGGAGGCGGAAGAAAAGGAAAGCCATCTGGATACTTTGCTCAGGAGTTTGGTGCTCAATAAAATGATAAGCTTTGATGACCCAAGTACTATCAAGGAAGCTAAAACTCGGTGAGTGTACCATCTTTTTTAAGTTTATAAAAGTAGGCAAAATGCGATGGCATCTAGTTTGTGCCACACTAATAGACCCGAAAGTTTGTGGTGATGTTATCTTTTTTATTATTTATAGGTTAGCTTGTGACCACTATTTCACCTAACAGTAAGAGATCTGATTGTCATCACTTTACAGTCACACCATTACTGCTAAAAGATTTTGGTAAAAATGTTCGTAGCTTATATGCAGGATTATCAAAAATTTGGCTACATTTTTTTTCTTATTTAGGTATAGTATAAGTGGTTTATGTAATAAATTTTCGGAAAAAGGGCAAAACATTGTTGCTGATATGCCCTGCCAGGCCCTACTAGAAATAACAGTATTGCGGTTCTTCACGAGTGCCTCATTGAGGTCCATTTTGTTTAAACAATTTTAAAATATGGTCTTTATTTCCTTATTACTATTATTACATTAATTTATTATATACTAGCCGTGCCCCGCGGCTTCGCCCGCTATTATCAAGCTAAAAAGTAGCCTATGTGTTAATCCTAGGTATAATCTATGTACGTTCCAAATTTCATCCAAATCCGTTCAGCCGTTAAAGCGTGAAAAGGGAACAAACATACTTACACACTTACACACAAACTTTCGGATTTATAATATTAGTAGGATTAGCTTAAATGGCGATTATGATTTTCTGTTAAATTTTTATGCGTTTACAGTTTCGAAAAGCACATATCTGGGCAGAAGCCTTTACCGGCGGACTTACGCTCGGCATGCTACCGCGCAGTGTTGGCGGGAGCTGACGAGCGCGTATTCACGCGTTTCTTGGAGCTCTACCGCGCGGCAGATTTACACGAGGAAAAGGACCGCATCAGCCGCGCACTCGGCGCCGTCAGAGATCCCGTGCTGTTGAAGCGAATTTTGGAGTTCGGTATCTCTGTAAGTTGGGTGCTTCTCTTAGTTTATGTTTGCCTAGTACAAGATACATATACCGCGCCGCGGGCACGCTTCTTATATGGTTTTCGGTGCAAATTTTATGTTATGTAAAATAATTTACATAACTAAATAACATGACATGGCATAACAAAATAATTGTATTATTATATATATATATATATATATATATATATATATATATATATATATATATATATATATATATATATATATAAATAATAATACTATTATTTTGTTATGCCATCATACAGGATTTCCTAGTGTATCAGTCGCGTTTTTCAACTTGTATGATTTGCCTCATGCACGTTCACTAAGTATTAACGGTTATTAATACACCATTATTACATATTAAAACTCAAAAATTTTGGAATATAATACAAAATCAACAACGCAATTTTTTTCACTTTCGCGGCAAAACTCTTAGTTATTGGTGCTAATTCTGTTGAGCACCGAACTAACCTAAACTAAACTAAAAATAAACTAATTTTAGTCAAAGAATACCTAAACGCTATTCTGATTTTACGTTGAACTTAATTTAAATCACATATTCCTCCATTATAGACTTTGTAGGTCAGTATTTGCTTCATTGATTGCACGTGTTATTCTTTCAAATATAAGATCACATTTAAAATAATCCAGACCTTTTTCATACAGACTAATAAGAGTTTAAAATTTCTATTTTTAGTCTTAATTTGACGTAAAACATGTACATCTGAATAAGAATTTGGTCATTTTCACTAAATAGAGTAACTAAACTAACTTAGTCCTGTCAAACTTAATTTTAGTCTAATCTTGCATTTTCTGAATAGGTTTTGGACTAAAGCAGGACTAAAACTAATTTTAGGCTAGTTTAGTCTAATTCTGGACAACAGAATCGGCACCATTATTTGTTTCATTTTACATAATGTTTTCATCATGATTTTCCATTACCGAGAGCTCAAGCCCTATAGTATTCGAAACCGCGACCCCTGATCAGCAAGCGGGATTGCTACAAAATCACTATGTCAACATAATATTATTATGTCGTGTAATTCCAATGCACTCTGTTTGCTGCATATTGTATATAAATATGCGTATAGAATTTCGGTTATTTGTCTGTAATATATTGTTGAATTTTGTGTGGCAGGATGAGGTTCGCGCACAAGACACGGTGTTCGTGATAGTGTCGGTGGCTGTAAGTCGCTACGGGCGCGACCTCGCCTGGCGGTTCTTCAAGGACAACTGGCAGGTGTTCATGGATAGGTATCAGGTGAGTGATCTATATATAGTGATAAATTTAGAAAGGAAAAATTATCGCTTGAGGCGGGATTTGAACCCGCGGCCATAGGGTCTCATGCCCTGTTGCTCTAACCGCTGAGCTACTCAAGCCCCGCCTGAAGCGACGAAATTAACCTTTCCTTATTATTAACGTCTTGCGATAATTTTTCCTTTCTAAATTTATCACTATAGTTCTGCCTAGCATGGCTAACGCTATATAAATAAAATCTATTGATTTGGGTAGACGTTATCAACACAACGTTGAGCTAACTGCAATGTTAGACTCGTTGGCCGTTAGTAGTTTCTATAAACTGTTTCGGTAGATGACGTCACACGTCCCCGTAAGACGTTAATAATAAGGAAAGGTTAATTTCGTCGCTTCAGGCGGGGCTTGAGTAGCTCAGCGGTTAGAGCAACAGGGCATGAGACCCTATGGCCGCGGGTTCAAATCCCGCCTCAAGCGATAATTTTTCCTTTCTAAATTTATCACTATAGTTCTGCCTAGCATGGCTAACGCTATATAAATAAAATCTATTGATCTATATATCTCTTCTTATACTTCACATCTTTCTAACTCGTACATTTTAATAGTATTAATCATATAAAACGTGCAGTAGTAGTTCCTAAATTATTATTCCAAACTTTTAAAACTTCTAGTATGCAATTCGAAGGCTGAAAACATCGCCCAATAAAAAAGCTATTTTGATTTTTTAGTTCATCCTTAGATTCTCTATAACTTTTTAACAACATAAAACAAATAAACTTTATGCGAAGCATGTTTTTTTATGTTGAAAAATTGTCCAAAGAAATTCAACTATAGTGAGACTATTTATTTCGATGATTTTTATTGTTATATACACAAATGATTAGCAAAACACTTACATCCGACATTGTGTTCAGATTCTTTTGAATACTTTTGAGTCCAAACTGAAACTTTCACGTTCACGCCGAAAACTCCCGTTTCAACGTTGTGAATTTGCGATGTTTGACTAAACTGAAAAACTGACCCGTCCTTCAATTTGGTCAAACTTCGCAATATCATTATAACCGGTTGTTTCCAGGGCGGGTTCCTGCTGGCGCGTCTCGTGAAGTCGACGACGGAGAACTTCGCGTCGGAGGCGGCCGCGCTGGAGATCGAGGAGTTCTTCCGCACGCACCACTCGCCCGGCACCGAGCGTTCCGTGCAACAGGCCCTGGAGACCGTGCGCCTCAACGCCGCCTGGCTGCGCCGCGACCTCGCCTCCACCACCGCCTACCTGCAGCCCTACCACTGATCCGTGAGTCGCTACCACCCCACACCTGCAGCCCTACCACTGATCCGTGAGTCGCTACCACCCCACACCTGCAGCCCTACCACTGATCCGTGAGTCGCTACCACCACCCACCTGCAGCTCTACCACTGATCCGTGAGTCGCTACCACCGCCCACCTGCAGCCCTACCACTGATCCGTGAGTCGCTACCACCACCCACCTGCAGCTCTACCACTGATCCGTGAGTCGCTACCACCGCCCACCTGCAGCCCTACCACTGATCCGTGAGTCGCTACCACCGCCCACCTGCAGCCCTACCACTGATCCGTGAGTTCCTACCACCGCCCACCTGCGAGTGATGCGACTAATACCCGTTTTTAAATCCATACAGTTCGCCAATAAAAGTATTTGCGCAGGCATTGTGGAGCATCGACGCAAACTCGTTTAGTTTCCAAGATTGATAGGGGAGGGTTGATTTGGAAGTGATTTTCTAATGTTTTAAATTACGTCGTAAAATAAAAATTACAAAATTTTTAATAAAAAGAAATTAATAGGTTTTCCTGACGACCAGTCGAAAAGTCTTAGATAGAGCAGTAAAATATCGTTATGCGATTAAAAAATCCTCTGCTTGCTTATTGAACTTGACACTTTTATTTTGTTACAGGACCAAATGAATCAAGACTGAAACTACAACGATTTCTGCAGTTATGTTTCAATCGAAGAATGATCTATTTGGATCTAATTTTGATCTAACATAGTTTTATTTATTTGAAATGACATTCAAATGAGTTTATATAATTTACCACACTACCTACTAACTGGGACAAAATTCGCCAATGGATTCTATATATTTGTAACTTTTTAAAAATATTACTAGGGCTTACAAGCCGATTGTTTTTGCCGAATATTTAAGTACATATTTTTTTATTTTTAAAAGAAATTCCATTTGAGATGCATTTATCTCTATGCACTAAACGATAACGGTGTATTTAATTTTGAGTAAAGAATTGACGAGAACAGTATTGCCTAAGTATTCCATATTGAATATCACCAAATGCTGTCTGGCATTTGGTGATATGACATCTCTGGCATGATGATGCGTTGCGTTAAAACTTGGAACCTATCTCCGCAGACCTGCAGTCACGCACGCTACATTCAGGGTGTCTAGTACGACTTGTGATCGTATACAAAAATTAAATTTCGTTGGGCTGTCAAACATTGCTATAAGTAAATTTTTACTATTAAATTTTTAAATATGGAACGAAACTAAATTCTGTATTCGCAAACGATCAAACCTCGTACTCCCCCAGTTTTGCGTCCGTTTTTATAATTATCTAATATCCACAAAACGGGCATTAAATAACAGCTGCTGCTTAACCCGGAAAGCGTGAACACGGACGCCTATATCTTGAGATTTGGTTCGCTTCTATCGCTAAAATTCGTCACGTCACCACAATCTTGTTATAACAATATTTCAACCTTTCCAATGTACCATCTTATTGGTACAGATTGAAATTATTAGTCCCTGATTTATAATAACTAATAAGTAAATAGAAACTTCAAAAGGCCTGTAGCATAAAACAATAAGACGCCATACGCTATTCGCAGGCCTAACTTTACATGTTTTGTAAATGTGTATATATTTTATTTTAATTTATGTTAAAATGTTGGTGGTTTATTTCTGGTGCTGAGTATTTTTGTTTTGTTTCAAGCAGCGAGAAATTTCCCTGGAACATTCTTACAGACACTATGTAACAGTAAACACTTTCGGTTTTGTACAAATTTTAAGTGTAACGGAACTAAAATCTTTTGTTTTCTATTTATGTTGATATCACTTGCGAGATAAGTCAAAATTTTGTGATGAGCTATGAATATTTTTGAAGTTACCATTAGTGTCTCATATTATGTTTTCATCAAACATATTGTTTTGTAAGACTGTGTTATCGGTTATTGCAATAAATCGTACAAAAGTATGTAACCTGTTTTATTTGTAATTATTTAAGACTTCATTAATTTTACTATATTGACGAGTAAGTACAAAAAATATGTTCCGACAGCTATCTTTGAGAGCCAGTACTTTTAGGTGAAGCGTGTTTACTATCGCTTTAATCACATCATTACTTCCATTCAAGTAGAGTATCTCTCCAAATCTCTATCAGAGGGGGCTCTGCAATTCTTCTCTGATGTATTTTATGTCAAGTAATTACACTAGCAACTCCCGTCCTGCCAAAACCAGCCCTGCTTGCACAGTGCTGCCAATCGGACTCGAGTCCAAACATCTTGTTTGGTGACAGGAGTTTCCATCTCCATATTGTTGAGAATTATTGAAGGCCTTGAATGATTATTATATGTAGTGGAAATAAAAGACGTTTTTAAAACAGTACATCTATATTGCACTATAACATCTCACTTAGTATTGTACAAATAGTGTCATTTAATTGGGCTATGCTAAATTACAAACATACACGGTGACGCCAATCAAAAATATACTCTAGCGGGTGCATTGTCACGACAACGGAATTATTTACATACATAATTAATTACACTGAGAAGAACACAGGATCTGATAAATTCTTAAATTGACAATTACGACATTCGTAACGCTATGGACTTGCGCAGTTGGTGTTCCGTGACCGAAATGGAAAAAAATCTTTCATAAAAATGAAAAATAGTAACAAAAAAAAGCTTCATAAAAGTGTAAAAAGGTATGTATAATAAATGTTAAAGTTGTTGCATATTTAGAACACAAGCAGTGAAAAATTATGCACCACGCATCTTGATGGTCGCTGTTATGTTGTGTCGGTGTGGTATGTCTCTAATCTCTGTGGTTTAGATGAAAGATTACTTAAATTATTATGGAAGGCTTAGTTCAAAGGCTTATTTGTTTTAAAGGCACACGGAACACCAATTTATAACACTTATATACAATCCTAATACAGCTAAACTCTTGACAACCCATATACGTGTAGAAATAAAATGTTTTTTCAGTGCTTCAACCAATCGGGATGTAAAAGTTATATCATGATATTATCGCTTCACTTTTTAACACTTAACCCAAAAAAAGGTGTGACGTGAAGGGCTTGCTGTAAACTGTGCTCATTACTGCACATAAACGTTGAACCAATCACAACGCTACCTATATTTTTAAATTAAAAGCTGATGGTAACTAGAAGGTGTAACATGTGTGGTGAAGCCATTTTCTAGATATCAAATGTTGGGAGCGGCAAGAACTGAGCTGGTGTCCCGCTCAGGGTGTTTTATGCATCGACATCAGGGGTTTGTCTATTGTAATTTTGCACTGGCTATATGGGTTGTCAAACCACAACAAACTATAAATACGACGACGATCGAACCACGAGATTATCAGAGTCTTATGACTATTGCTTTTACATTCAGTACAACCACTTCATTATTTTTTAGAAGTTATAGGTATATATTTAACCTGGGGGTTTAATATTAAGCTATTCCTAATAATATATTTTTGTGTCGATAGAAATATAATAAAACGGTAAGTAATTGTTGTTACGCTAATAAACACATATAGAGTATTATTAGCAGACAGAAAAATATTAGAGGATGTACGAACATACACAAGAACTCTTACTAAAAAAATCAACAGTTATTCTCTTTCACGGATACACCAGAATCTAATGTATTTTATTACGATTAATCAAAGGCGATTTCAACATATTATGACGATAGAAATATACAGGGTGGAAAAAAATACTTACTGTAAATTATATAAAAAATTGCTTGCCTCAGCCAGTAATAAAACCTGCTGCGAAAATTCCAAATGCTTCACCTATTTAGCATGAACTATTTGTTGATGAATGAAATACGCCTGTAATTTAATAGTTGTTCTATGATTTTCATCATATACGCAGTGAAATGAGGTCATACGATTACAGATTGATGATTGTCATTTTTATCAGTTCAGTCCCCTGGAGACCGGACCTCCATGGGCCGGCATTTTCCACCCTGTATAATTAACTATAATAATATGTAAATGTTTTATTCATTTCCTTATAAACATAGTATTTGACATATTGTTGCAATTATATCTATTTAAATATTTGTATATATTCACCCCAGACCATACCTATTCCAAAATATAACACGTATAAAAAAGAATATTTTAATATTTGCAGAGCAGTTTTTAAGTAGAATAATTTCTATTTCAACATATAGTCTATCGTACTCATCAGAATATAAGATGAAAATGTTATATTGAACAAGCATTTCTCCTTTAGCAATTTTTCCTTCATTATATTATAACTTTAGAGACGTATTAGGAGTTTTGAATAAATGTATAAAGTTATAAGCTCCCCCTGTGGTTTTATTAGCTATGTATACTTTTAGTTCTCGGCTCAAACGCATATATTTAGCATATATAGTGCAGGTTTATTTCCCTCGAACCTTATAATAAGTAAATATACTATTGCTATGAAGAGATTCAGCATAATTGCACCAAGAATGTACACCGTAATTTATTTAGAATATTATTATGACAAATGTCTTCCAAATCATTAGTTTTTAACAAAGGCAGCCATTTATTTTTACAAGGCTTAACTCCATATTAAAATACAATCTTTTTATTATATAATCGCGCACATTATCGGACGGTATGATAATAAATAGAAAGCTCACAAATTGCTTGAGAAATATCAAAAGTGAGGCAAAAATATTTAGAAACTGGCCTACCGTATCGTAGGTTAAAGATATATTTTAAATAATACAGATAAAAAAGTTCAACAACAATGACTAGAACAATCAAGTTGATTCTTATTGTTAGGTGTATAAAATATAAAGTAAATGCTTAATAAGCAGCAGTCTGTACAGCGACTAGTGATGGAAATAATTATGCGAGATAATGATTCTGTAAATTAACTAACTAAATTATACAAATCTAAACTCATCAATAAAATGAGCCATTCCAATTTATAGATACTTTCCTAAACATACGGTTGTATGTTTCTTTATATTCAGCAAATGTTTACTTATGCACTATGTTTCATAATATCAGACATGTCGTGTCGTAGATAAATACTTTCTTATCAATATTTAAGGGCTCTAATAACAACTTCATTAGGCTTAATAATCGACATTTTCTAGTCAAGCAAATAATACATTGAGATTTCAAAATGTTTGTTTCGAATAATTAGTTTTCTTTGACGACCGACGTGCCTAATGTTACCTTTAAATTGTTTTGGTTTAGAATTACAATAACTACATAATATTTTTATTAATTTATCTAAAAATGTATACCAGCTACATAATTATATTTTAAAATAATTCATCCAAAAAATACGTTAAGAGATCTTCTCAGCTAGACGCTCAAATGTTTTTTTTTACCTGATAAGCTTGACAGTGTGGTAAGAACTATCAGCCTAGAATGCAGTGTTATTATTACATTTCTACTTTCAAATTTCATATTATTTATGTAGCTGGCTTGAATAGGAGGCGCCAAATCTAATGTCTAATAACGGAACAGACGAATTATATAAATGGGAATACTATATAATGGCTAAACAGTTATGAATTACAATATTTGTGTGGTTTAGGCGATATACGAACTCTAGAACTGTGAAAATGTGTTTACATATAGATAAATCTACATTGTTTTTTCATATAATTTCGCGGTTCTAACAACACGTAGATGTATCTTCAACCTTACTCTGTTCCCGACACAATAAGGACTTATTTGAGCAATTCACGGAAAAAATATTATATTATTTACTTCAAATATACACACCGAGGACTCACAAAAACCATCTACTTTGTAGAAAGAAAACGCTTTACAACAAATATACATAAATTAGTGATCACAAATTCGACACAATCATTCAGAGGCATTATTAGGGAACAATAAATATTTAAAAATATCAACACACGAGTTAAAAGTAGGTGGGAATCAAGAAATATCTACTAACTACTGAATGTTTCAAATGTCTCTATAAGCTAGAATAAAGGCAAAATATAATTTCATATATTTTCAATTAGCGATAGTTAAAGTCAAAATAGTTTGTTGGTCGTGTGAGACATTCGTCTCAAATACAAGTTGATGTTAAGACTTTTATCCGTCGTGTACTCAAAATGTACACGTACAATAAATTAGTAACAGTCATGAAGAGATCTGATATTTATTGCAAGTGCCGAAATAAAACAAGCGAATGTAATTAACACTAAAATATCGATCATATTACTAACTTCAATTATCTGTATAAGTATTCTTAACCGGAGTGGTAACTCAAGCTTTTTAGAACGAGCAATATATTATGAAAAGATATAACTGACCCACTATTACCTGTAGTCGCCATATATTTCAATTTGAAACCAGCTTAACTCCGACGAAATAAGGAAAATGTTTTCCTGACTAACAGAACTTGTTGGTTGTGGGCTACAAAAATGTTTGGTAATAGGGCGATTGAAATTAGTTCATCTTCACACTATAGTTTTCAATGGCGATCAATTTAACATTTCATGATCTTGATAAATACACAGCAGGCAGAATGTCGCAGCGCGTGGGCAGATGGTAAACTAGAGCACCCACTAAGAACTGCACCTAGATCTGGCCGATATAGTTTGGATGGCTACTGTAAGTAATTACTTCAACAGCAATTGGGGTGGCTAATGTAGTGACTGTACCAGCAGCCATAACAACGCAGCACAGGGTACAGTTTGTAAACCCGAGCTCGCATTACTGTCGGCCAGATCTGGGAGCGGTTCGTAACAACCGGTAGAGTTTGGATGGTTACTAATAGTAGTTACATTAGCAGTAAATGGGATAGCTACTGTGAAGTTGTTAACTGTACCAGCTGGTGTATTGACGCAGAGCTGGAGGATAGTTCGTAAACTAGAGCTCGCGCTGAGAACCGTCCTCAAGTGTGACCGGTACAGTTTGGATAACTGTGAGTGGTTACTTTACCAACAGGCACAATGGGGGCCAGTTGGTAAGCTCAAGCACGCGCTGGAAATCGCGTTTAGATCTGACAGGAGTTTTAATGACTACTGAAAATAGTTACACTATCAGTATAGCTATTGCCCAGCGCTGGAGACTGTCAGTAAGCTCTCGCACTAAGCTAAGTTCAGAGACTGTCGATTTCAGACTCATACAGCCTCACGTCAAAAACTACTGTTACGACGTTTGCAAAGTTTGAGTGTAGACTGTTAAATGGTCTCTGTATATCAATCAGACTAAGAACCGCCTTCAGATCTGATCGGAACATCTATTATGGCTACTGTAAGTAATTACTTCACAGTATAAAGACCCAGTGCGGTGGACACTTGGTAAACTCGAGACAGGTCGCGCACAGAACTGCGCAGATTAAAAACCTCCCTATTGGAGCAGAGATCTCTGATTTATATGAGAGAGGTCTGCTCCAACAGGGCGCAAAGTTTAGATAGCTATCGAAGTACAGTTTACCGGTACATGGTTATTCTATAATGACGCAGCGCGGTAGATGCTCGTGCAAATAATCGAAGAGCTCGGGGGAGGCGCCGGGACAGTTGGTGAGCTCGAGTTCGCGGAGCTGCCGCAGTTGGATGAGGCTCGATAGCCCGCCGGATGTCAGCAGTGGACAACCTGGGGAACGGTAAACATTATAATACACACAGTCTAATTGTATAATAGGCACAAGTCGGCATAAACGAGTCAAAATGAAAATCACATTTTTAAACATTGTATGATTTGATAAATACAATCTATCAACGCTTAATAATCCACCATTATTTTATTATCACTCAAAGAATGCCATTTTTATCGTGCCAAAGCAACTCACATTTATAAAACATAATATTGTTTATAGGTATGTTTTCTCTTCACGCTGGAATGACTAAACGAATTTGGATAAAATTTGGTATGTGCATAGCTAATACCCTGGATTAACACATAGGAAAAGCTGGTATCACATATAAACTGCTTAGAGGGCGGACGCCCACCTAACTAAGCCAACGGGCAGTTCTACATATGAGCACATAATATGTGTCGGATATAAGTAAAAGGTATATCATAGGTACCAGCTAAAGACAGCAGTTGCAGCGAGCGCATGCCGCACAAGTGTTGCACGCCGAAGTCGCGCAGCTGAGAGCACCAGCGCAGGAACAGCGCCACCAGCGACTGCATCGTGCTGATGTAGCCCACGCCTATATCCGTTATGTGCACGCATCTGTGCGGAGACAACAACACAATACATCTATAGCATTTGCCGCATTGACTATAATCCTACTAATATTATAAATTCGAAAGTTTGTCTGTATGTGTGTGAGAATATTCGTTACCACGTATCTCCGTAACGAATAAACCGATTTTAATAAAATTAAGAATGTAAATAAGTTTAGGTTCCGGAATAATACATAACTACATAGGCAGATTTTTACTTAATTAACGCGTGCGAAGCGGCGGGGTAAGGCTAGTGATGTATAAACACTTTCACACTCACAGCCCCACACTAAGTCCGATGACTTGTGATTTGAATGTTTCCGGCACACACTACACAAGTCTTCGAACTTAGTGTGGGCTGTGAGTGTAGAAGCGTTTGTTAATAATTGAAATTTTATTTTCAGCAATGCATCACCGTAAACAATCGACTAGACTAAAGCATTAAAAAATCATGGTGTTGATTACTGTGATTGGTCAAAGGGCGTGATCACATAAAATTATTCCTATAGTTTACAAGCTTCGCATGCAATACTCCTTTTTAATATGTCTTACCGATCCAATGTCAACTCTTCTAGATGGTTCAGATCGCACGCGATATATTCCAGAGCGTTATCTGTAACACGCGGACACCAGCTGAGATCCAAGCTCCGGAGCCGCGGGAGGTTCTCTGCCAGGAGTTCCACACCCTCGTCTGTCACCTTACTGCAGCCGCTGAGCGATAGAACCGTCAGGTTTGGTAGCGAGTGCACTAAAAAAAAAATATTTAATCTATATTAAAACAATACGTATATTAAATGCGGTGAATTTAAGAGTCCAGTGTAATGGGCAGGTATACATCTTATATTTCATATACCGGTTATACCGATGTATAGTTACAGTAAATTGTTCCTGTAGACTCATTAACTCAGAGACAGACATCGGCAGAGCTTAGGACATCGGCGCAAGGTAACTTGCCTCTCGGTTTTTTATCGGATACATTTCAGAGAGTGTGCAAAGGAACTACACAATTTTATTTAGTTCCCGCATTCCCGTATCATCGGACAAACAAACAAACTGATAGCCGTCACCGCTATCTGGTAGACATTCCACAAATGCGGACACCTTCATTGTGTGAACCGCAAAGGAATGGAACTCTTTGCTTGAGTCGGTGTTTCCTGATGAGTACAATATTGGAGTCTTTGTCACGAGTGAAAGTTATCTTCAAGGCAAGCTTGCTCTATCGTCGACCGCATCGTCGCTTACCGTCACGAGAGATAGTGCTCAAAAGTTTGCCTATCTTGAATAAAAAAAGGATGTTTTGACATATATCCACAGATTTTGAAAAAATATGTTGTATTAAAGTTTTCGTGAATTTAACACATTATACTATAATATATAGTATAAAATATTTAGTTATAAAATAAAACGGTAATTAAATAATTTCATATTTGTAACGCATAACAGGACCGTTAGGCGTTACAAATTTATGACTAAAAATAATTTATGACTACAAAAGACTATTTAAACGACTGAAATTGGAGTACCAAAGACACCTCAGAAATTGCTAAATCTTTTTTTCTATATTCTTTTATTTTATTCTATATATAGTTTTATTCATTTTAACAAGGTAGTATTTTTCAGTTAAAAGAGGTTTGAAAATAATAAGTCGAAGTCAGTTAAAAAAGTACCAAAACGTTTGTTAAACAAACTTTCTTTTATAATTTCGTCGTCGAATTTTTGTTCCACTATTTTAATAATTTGTTTATCTATTTATTTAATATAGCACTGCCACGTCATACAAATTTAACTTAAAATTAAAAGTACAACAGGGGAATTTTCTGACATGCATGACAATTTCGGCGTGCCTATCATTTGCCAATGTACTCAAAAAGCAAGAAAAAATTAAATAATGAAAATAAAGGAATACTTAAAATAATCACAATAACTTAGCTAAGTTTCAAGTGTACTTTGTGCTTGCGGCATAAATCTCAAAATTTGAGAGATGCAGAAAATATCAAGGTCACTGATTCGATTGTTGAAACTATTATATTCTTTTGCGATACGTGAAGTGGGATTTCGATATTAGTACGGTAAGCTGGGGGTATGGAAATATTCTGTATCGGTTGTCGAGGGTATAAGTAGAGACCCGAAAGAGGCAACTTTTCTAGAAACTGGCTGCACTGTGTTTTAGAATTAATAATTTTGTATAAAAATGTTATATATATTAGTTTTCTACGCTCGCGTCTCTTACAGCAGCAAGATCCCATCGCGATGGCGGGGGAACGCAGTTTGGCAATAATTATGCTCCGAGGTCTGTCGATGTGTCGGTCTTGTTTAGCAATTCTCGTCACATGCTGTATATCGTCCATGCTAGGAGGATTTCCGACGGCTTTCGAGAGCTGGACGATGGTATCGAATAAAATTTTCAGATCGCTGCTCTGGCAGCCCGTTGATCTCCAAGTTGCTCTCTCTCATATGAAGTTCCATGGAGTTCATTTTGCCAGTCACGTCCTTGATGGAGTTTTTCAGTTGTTCATTTTCAGTTTGGAGCTGATCAATAAGAGTATTTCTTTCTTCAAGACAAATTTTCATTTCTTCGAATTGATGACTCGTACAATAGCATAGCGGAAGCATACAATTTCTTGATTAATACTTTTGAGCTCCTCGGCTACTTGAGCTTTGTTGGCCTTGAGGGCAGCGATCAACTCCTGCTTCAAAATTTCGCGGAATCTGCTCTCAGTGACATTATCGTTTTGTTCATGGGTATCTTCCGAAATAAGCATCGATTTTTGTTTAAGGGTAACATTGATTACTTCGGAAAATGACCCATTATTACCTCAAGCTACTTCATCACGCGGCGGGCTGGCTACGTACTTACTGTAACATGCGGGGCATTTCCAGGAGCACTTCTCTTCATGGTCCATTGAAGCAAATAGCAAATGGGATAAGCTAACACATTCGAGATTATACTTTTGTTTGCATTGGGAGCTTGACGAAAAATCCTTTTTCGGAAGGGCCTTTAGACAAGCTGCACAAACATTTTTCGAAGCCATCTTCTATGAAATAAGTTATGTCACATATATTTGAATGATTTTACGCGTGTAATTACAAAAATCCTGAACCTAATAATCACATTTCGTACCTACACGTTTCTACAGTGTAGCAGGAGTAGCTTTCGAAAGAAGCAATTCTCGGCAAGTTTTATTAATCACGAACAATGAATGAGACCTTACAAGAACAGAAATTAAAGGTTTTCCCCAAAAATATTAACGGGAAAGATTTTGGTGATAATTGCGAACGGAAATTGACGTGTTATTTTTGGTTTCAGCCCACACTCCTCGCCCGGGGTTGTGAAATGTGAAATCAATATTTTTGCTGTTAACTGTACAATTGGTTGACCTTATAAATCCCGACGAAATATATGCTAGGTATTTGCTTATAGCTACAGTTGAATCGGTTGACCCCATAAATCCAGACCAATGATACGTAGGTACTAGGTTCTGCCACCTGTTGGGAAAGACAATTGAACAAAGCAGGTAACCTGTTTGAACAAGTGGAAAAATGTTGTTCATATACGGCAAACATTCCGTATATCTATATATATAAAAATCAATGCCACTTTTCGTTGTAATTTTATAACTTAAGAACGGCCTCACTTATCCAAACCAAATGTTTAGGCTTTGTTCGGACTATTTAGTAGATGGTTTATGTGAAGTTTGCACAAAATCGGTCGAGCGGTTCTTCATTTATCACATTTTTCAATTTAAAAAAAAACAATTGTTCTGCATTAGTCTCATAAAAAAAATCAAAAAATCGGCTCCACTGATTTGGCCGATTCTTTTTATGTTGTGTGCGTCATAATAATTGTCAGGCCAAGGTTTATATGTATTTTTTTTAACCCACCGGAAATTGCATCCGGGCGAAGCCGGGGTGGATCGCTAGTATATATATATATTATTATATTCTTCGTTGTTTAGAATAGTTTTTATGTATAGTACAATGTGTTCCCCTTGGTTTTGGCCGCGTTCATAATTATGATTATTTTCAGGATGATTCAAGTAGGCTATGTAATAGTAGACTACTTATGCTAGAAATGAACCAAAATCAAGATTATATTTTGGTTGGTTATATTATAAATGTAGTATTATCTGACCGGCGTTTCCACAACAATCTCTATCAATCCAAAGATTGTTTAGTACAAATCACTAAAAGTGATAAAACTGCCCATTGTACTGTCTTATAATATTATTCTTTTAAATTGTAAAAAAATGTATCTTTTTTGGTGTACAATAAAGAATGTTTTGTAAATGTAACGTCACATTTATAATATGTATTAGTGGCAACATGATGACCTTCGACTACATCATCACTTACCAACACATGAAATAGTGGTCAGACAATAAAAATGTACTCTATGCAGATGTGTACTTAAATTTTCAAGAGCAAAACAAATATATCGGAATCTCATTTGAGTATTTTTGGTTATACGAAAAAATATATTTTTACTTTTCATTCTTGCACCACTCGCGACTACATACTCATGATGATGATACTCGTGTCTAAGCTACGTGCAAAATTTCATCAAAATTGGTACAGACGTTTCGACTTGAAAAAGGTACAAATAAACAGATATAACTATTTAATATAGTAGTTCCAGGTTAACTGGAAGAAAATGATTTGTAGCATTAAGTTCGCATATGTACCTACAATACTGTTTTTGCAATAAATAATTTTCCATCTATCTATCTATAGTAGTAAGAGTTCGACTGTGGTGTACACGAGTGTACCGACAACTTCCACATGAGTAAATATTCCTGCTTCAATGAGCTAAGCTTGGTAATATCTTTTGACCCGAATACTCCCAAACCCCCGAGCGGCAAAGGAATGTTTCAGATAATAGGCTCCAAAAAAAATTAAAATAATACTGAAAAGAAAAGCCTGTAGATCAAACTTCAATATAACTTTTCTTGTATGCCGAAGGAGTAATACGCATTAGCGCAATGTGTTTAAAATCAATACAACAGGCAGAGGTGCTCGTTAGATAATGATTAACTTTATGCATCATGAATGTGAGCCATCGGAATATGATCTCTAGAGACTGGTGACGTCATTATATAGCTCCGTGCGTCATGTAGTACTAATTGTCGCATTTGCGCCGTATCAGCCAATTAAACAATTATTATTATTTTATTCTTGATCTGAAGGGCGTTTAGCCAAATAATTGAAAGCAACATTTAACGAAGGGGTAAGCGCTAGGCTTACCCTATATATCTAACGGCGACTTTCGTTAAACGTACTTATATCTGAATTTCTCTTGGGGAGAAAACTCGTGTTCCCGCCGAGATTCGAACCCGATACCCCTGCTTGAAGGCGAACGGGCACCCAACTAACCAGGGCAGTTAGGACTCTACCTATGTACATATTAAACATTCAAAACCAAAATCGTTTATTCACATGAGTCCCAAAGAGGCACTCATGAAAGTTAATGATTCTATTGCCAGATTCGCAAAATTACAGCCATCTCGAGAAGAACCTGGCAAGAAACTCGGCGGCCCTTTTTTTTCATTCATTTTTTTTAAAAACATTCTTAATCTCTAATACATAATTTTATTAACCTAGGTGTTATTATGGTACTCACTAGAAAGAGCTTGTGCAGTTTGCCTCCATGCATCCTTGTCATTAATATAGTCGATCGTTTTATAATTTACTAAGGTAACTGGTTATTTTTTCTGTGGATGTTAAAGGGATTCCTTGACCGTCTCCTTAAAGAAAATCTGACAGGAATCGAGTTGGCAACTATCACTTGCCACACTTAAATAGGTAAAATAATAGAAACTTACCAATATTAACGACGCCGTGGTTTGTGAGTTCCCAGCAACTGTGCAGCCGCAGAACGCTCAGCGACGCGCTCTGTTTGGGCGAGAAGTAGCCGAGCGCAGCGTCCGTCACGTGATACGCTTGGAGAGAGAACTCGTATAGGGAAGGCAGAAGTTGCGCTACTGCGCCCACCTGTATCGTCAATGGCATTTTATTATACTACCTGGTTGATATGGGAATGTAACACAAGGAATAGTTTCGATAGTTTTTGGTTTAATTTAAGATGAGTAAGGTATTCATGGACAAAAGACTCTTATATTTGGATAAATTATAGGTACATGCACACTGATGTCAGATTTGCCATAATAAATGAATAATGGTACTTACGGCTTCATCAGCGATATTAATGCAGTCAGTAAGCGTGAGTGAAACGATACGCGGAGTTAGACATGCCCACAGACCTGCCTCAGTTATTTCATTGCATCCAGTTAGTTCTAGCTCAAAGAGGACCTAGAAACGAGAAGTCAGTTTAAAAGCAGTTTATAATGGATTCAAACTATTCAATGTAACGTTTCCGAGATGTACCTGTAAATGATCTAATATAGCTTCGAGCCCTCGATCGGTGACGGTGCATCCTTTTAGTGCGATAGCGTGGACGTGATGAGCCGATAGCGGAAACTGTCTAATAAATTCATTGACGTCATCGTCCGTGGCGGATATGAGAGCCACCCCGCGGATGCCCCTCCGGACCAGCGAGTTGTAGAAGCGCTGCGTGCAGCATCCGGTGGCGGCGCGCAACTCGCGGCAGTCGAGCACCGCCACCAGCCCCGTCCACCACCGCGGCGTCGAGTACAGGATGTCGCGCCACGCCGTGCACACCTGCGCGAGGTTTTTCCTCTCGTTCGCGTTGAAGTAGAGGAAGAACTTTTCGAGGAACCTCTCTTCGAGGATGAACTGGTTCCAGACGAGCGGGCGCGGAGAGGGGCGGCGCCGGCGGGGCACGCGCGGCGCCGCGGCGGCGGGGGCGGCGGGCCCGCACAGCGCGTTGGCGACGCGCTCCACGACGCCGGGCGAGCGCTTGCGGCCGCGCAGCCCGAGGCCGGTGATGCGGCGCGACAGCTCGGCCGAGGCGCGCTCCACCACGCCCTGCGCGGACACGGAGGACATCTTCACCTTGACGCGGCGGATGGTGTCCGCCGGCCGCCCGCCGCCCGAGCCCGCGCCGCCCGCGCCCTGCTCGCACCCCGCCACCGCGATCTGTGCACCGCAATACTTTATGTTCATCACCCAAACCAGTATTCATTAATGTTGATCACATGCACATAACATCCCAAGCAGAATGTCAGTGCAGGCCTTCCTACTTTTAAAAACAAAAAAATAGTTACACAAATTGAATAGGAATAATGTTGTTCACTGTCATTTCTAAGTTCTTAAAATTACCATCTTGAAAATAATTTGGTAAGAAAATTGGCGACATTGTTTATTCTTTTTTCTTCAAGTAATACAATATTACTTATAAGCTATGTATCATTATATTTATATTCGCTTTAAAGAACTTATGCAGTTTGCCCCCATGCATCCTTGTGACAGTTGGCTGCACATTAGAAAATGTTGGGAAGAAAATCATGTGTAACATAAGGGAATGGGGAAGGGGGTAGTTTAAAAACTATTGCGAGTGTTATTCTTTATTATGGTTTACTAACAGGCTGGGACTCGCGGCAGGTTTGGAAGGGGATGATTCACCAAACATAGCTATTAAGTAAGAAGACACCTGATGGGGACACCTTTAATACAAAAAAAAACTCAAGACAAAATCAGTTGAGCTATCAAACAAGATACCCGTCTTCAAGTTTAGAGTGAATAGGTACGTAATAGGCAAGCATGTTCCATCTTCGGCCGCATTGTCACTTTCCAATAGGTGAGATAGTGGTCAAATGCTTCCCCTAGATAGGCAGGTATAAAAAAATTATCTAGAATCTATAATGCCACAGACTCACAAATTAAACATAAAACACTCCTCTGTTTCATATACATATAGCACATAGCAATAAATAGTTATGTCCAAAATGGTAGGTATCCAAATTATTATTTATAGCTAACTAGTAGTGCTCCGCTGCTTCGCCCGCATTAATAAATTTAAAAGTAGTATGTGTTATTCCGGAACCTAAACTATCTACATTCTAAATTTAATCTAAATCGGTTGATTTTATCTAATCGGTTACATAGATATGTGGTAACAAACATTCACACACACAAACTTTCGCATTTATAATATTAGTAGGATTTATAATAATAAAAAAAGAAATAATTCAACAAGAATTGGGATAATAAGTATAACAATATCAAACAAATAAACAAGATTAGGCAGAATTATCACTGTAACATTCAATTAAAAATACTGTTAATGGTACAAAGATATTCACACTATAGATCGGTAGCTTTTCTACGTTAGTACTTTATATCTATACTTCTATACTAATATTATAAAGAGGTAAAGTTTGTTTGTTTGTTTGTTTGTATGTAAAAGGTAATCTCTGAAACTACTGATCCGATTCTAAAAATTCTTTCACTAATAGATAGCTACACTATCACTGAGTGTCATAGGCTATGTTTTGTTGAGATAGAAGTTAGTTATCAGTTCGAAATAATAATATTCGTAAGACAAGTCGGAGAAAAATTTGCTAACTTTCCGCTTTATCGGCATACGCTGACTAAACAGTTAGACATAGGTGAATACAATGTATGGCAAAAATGTTGGCCTTCATGAGTTTTACAAAAAAGTCCGCGACAGCATATATCTAACATGTATGTATAGCTCAGAAAAAATACTTTTCTTTGTTAAAAATCTGAAAAAAAAGCGGCCTATGTTTAGTTGGCTTTTTGAGACATTCAGTATTAATCCTTATCAAAATAAACTATTTCAACGTCTTACGTAGTTCACGTAGATACAATTTGCTTTTTACTGCATATGATTTGGATAAATAGTCTATGAGAAATCGTGAAATTAGTTTAACGCGAGCCCTCCCGTGAACGGGACGGGTCAGAAATTTATCGACACGTACTAGAAATTCCTGCACATAAAAAAATAGCGGCTTCTATTTCGTTGGCTTTGTTTAAGTATTTAATATTAATCCTTATCAAAAAAAACTATTCATCGGCTTACGTAGTTCACGTAGATGCAATTTGCTCTCTACTGCATATAATTTGGACCTATAGTCTAGGAGAAATCGTTAAGTTTATTAGAGGGTGAAAATGGTGGATCACAGAATGTAACAGTTACTGCGTAATCCGGCATACTTCTATGTTTTGAACCGACTTACATAAGAAGGAGGATATAAATTCGATTGTTTTTTTTTGTTTATTCGGTTATAACTTATCATTGAACTTTGAACTGCCCGCTGGCGTAGTTAGGTGGGCATTTGCCTTTAAAGCACCGGGTTTTATTCCCGGTGGGAACACAGGTATTTTCCCACGGGAATTCGTGTTTCTGGTTTTGAGTACGTTGTGAATGTTGTGTTCACACAAATCTTGGATGTTCACAGCCACACGATACAAGTAATTGAATTTAGTGTGGGGATGTGAATGTGAAAGCGTTTATGGGTATGTATTTTAATATTTACTACCGGCCGACGCCGGGCGGGTCGTTCCTGAACTTTGAACTGCTCGCTGGCGAAGATGGGTGCGCGTTCGCCTTCAAAGCAGCGGGTTCGATTCCCAGTGGTAATTTACCTAGAAGATTTCTCTCCATGGGAAATTTGTGTTCCTGGTTTTGAATATGTTGTGAATGCTTTGTGAATCTTGGATGTTTACGGCCCCCCGATACAAGTCATTGAACTTAGTGTGGGGCTGTGAATGTGGAAGTGTTTATTTGTATATTTTTTAACTGCACTATGCCGGGCGGGTCATCTTTTGAACTTTGAACTATCTACTCGCGTAAATGAGTGCGCATTTGCCTTTAAAGCAGCGGTATCGATTCATAGTGGTAACAGAAGTTTTCTCCCTACGGGAAATTTGTGTTCCTGGTTTTTAATATGTTGTGAATCTTGGATGTTTACGGCCCCACGCTACAAGTCACTGAACTTAGTGTGGGGCTGTGAATGTGGAAGTGTTTATGTGTAGATTTTTTAACCGGGCGACGCAGGGTGGGGAATCTTTAAACTTTGAACTACCCACTGGCGTAGATGAGTGCGCGTTAGTCTTCAAAGGAGCTGGTTGGAATCTCGGTGGGAACACAATAACAAAAGTTTTTTCCCCACGGGAAGTTTATTTTTCTGGTTCTGGGTATGACGTGAATGTTGTGTGTGTGGTGTTAATTGTTTACGACCCCACGACACAACTTATAGTACTTTTAGAGTGGGGCTGTGAGTGCGAAAGCGTTTATGTGTAAGCTTTTTTTTACCCGGGCGACGCCGGGCGGGTCGGCTAGTTACACATATATAGGCATTGGAGGTTTATAAATACAAGAAAAGTTAGCAATATTCAAATGAATTCTCCTTTTTGGAAGTCATACCAAACTGAACTTGATACTGAATTGGATTCAATGCAAGAACTTGATTTGGTTAGTTAGATTTTTAAATAATATTTGTGTAAGATTACCTATTCACATGAAGCCTAATTCATATGTACATGATAGCACTGTCGAGAATATATATTAGACAAATAAATAAGTTATTTTTGTATGCTAAATACTAAATTTATACTATATAATAAGAGAATTTACTAGCTAATCGCAGTATCTTGAAAATATCTATCTAGTAGAATAATGAAAGCAAACAAAATGACAAATAACAGTCTAGAATGTCAGCAATTCACATTAATATAGCACATTTACATTTCAGCTCACTTTCATAATGCTCAACTCACTAGGGATAACATTATCTAGTACTTTTGACTTAAATTTACACTTGCGATAGGTATTTTGGTTGTTAATAAGAATTAAATGTAGACTGCTTATGGATTACATAGCTTACAAAAAGTTATTTTGTTACATAACAAGATTATTTTAATCTTGCTATTTGAAAAGCTTTATCTATGTTTTGTGTGCTTGTATTAACACACCATTTAAACTTAAATAGTGATAATAAAACTATAATAATATATTATAAACATAACAAATTATGCTACATGAACACGCTTGTGAATATTTGAATACAGCGAAACAATATCATTGTGTACACGATAATGATCGCATAAATATTATAGTTAAATTAGAAACTAAAAAAATATACAAAGCAGTTCACTTGGCTTTTGAATTTACAAAAAGGAACCAAAGACGACGAAGAAACGAAATATTATTTTCTACAATTAACACAAATTATTTACATCTCTAAATGAAATAAGCTACTAATAATATTAGTTTCTGATATAACACACGTTTCCATGAAAAAAGTCTGTACATTTTCTCAAGAAAATAAACATAAAATCGATGCGTCTTCAAGCATACCTTTTAGTTATTTTTTCCAACACAATAACTCCACATTATATGCAACATATGATTTTTTATATCACTGTAAGAATCTTGTAGTACATGTACGATGGAAAATTTAATATATTTACAACATAAATTGGTTCAAACTAAAAATTACGAAAAATAGCTCGAACACTCGCACAACTCCATGTAGCAAGCAACAGACTAAAAAAGAAGTGAACGAACATTATTAACGTCGAACTTGAGGGAGACAATAATGTACGACCCGATATTTCACGGCCCGATATTGTACAGCCAATAATGCACACCCTGATAATTCATGTACATGTGTTCGAAATATCAGGCCGTGCATTCCCGGGTCGCCAATTATTGATTGTACAAAATCGGTCCGTATTGATATTGTACGGCCAATAATGTACAGCCAATAATTCATGTACATGGCTTCCAAATATCAGGGTGTGCAATACTGTGCGTGCAATACTGGCTGCGTAATATCACTCCGTGTCGATATTGTACGGCCAGTATTGCACAGCCAATAATTGGAAGCCAACCATAGACAAACATATGCTCTCTGTGCGATGCCTCGTTTGTTTAGGCGAGTTGCTAGGAAGAGTTGGCACAGACTATTAAAAAGTTCTAGCCCCAAAATATTAAATACATTTGCTTTTCAGTTGTCTTTATAAATTCGCTGCATTTGAATACGATATTTATCTGGGAACAAACTAACTAATTCTTTCAACAATACTGCGGCTGGAGACCGCGCAGGTTCTTTCGTACAACAGCTGAAAAGTTTACATATGTATGTATTTCCTTTTAAAAGTACATTTTGATGATCCACGCTTGGAAAAAATCCTATGACCCAACGCCACATCGCTCTGTAAATAATTTTCATGTATTTGTTAACATGTTCTGTTTTGCTGATTATATTGCAATATTTTGAGTTTTTTGGCTGTTGCTGTGAGAAGTACGTGTCACCACTAGATAAATTCGGTTATAATCGAAGACCCCGTGATCTTTTTATTAGCATTTGTGCTGATTTGTGGGAATGACAGTTAATATTTATTTATTTTTAACCCATTATTTTCGGTTATTTTACTGTCTTCTAGTGTTCATTGTTCAAATAGTATTATTTATTAGTACAGTGTAGTTAGTATTATATATATTGTCTTTCTTTATTTCACTGCGTCAACCTGCTTAAATCGTTTACACACCATTTCGTTTCGTCTATCTCGTTACTTAATAATTCACATTGTATATGAATCCTAGTTCACGTTAGAGCGCTAACGTGAACTAGGCGGAGCCGTTGCTGCGGAGGCGGAGCAACGTCGCACAAGAATGTAAAAAACTACTCTTTCTTTGCTAATGGTAAAGTGACCAACGAACGGTGCAAAAGCAGATCGCGTTTTACGCCTTGGTTGACACTAATGTCACTTGTAGTCTGGTGTTGCCATGTGTTTGTATAGTTATAATAAATTGTAGTTGGAAAAAGAAAAAATGGCTCAAATATTATTATATTGCTTTACGTTTTCAAACCCTACATCTTCGCCATTTTTTAAATTTCCAAAAACTTAATCGATAAAAAAAATTATGTAACTATCGAACATGCTCACTAAATTTCACGAGAATCGGTTGATAAATACGACCCATAGAGGAGAACAATCGGAAATCCACCGGACATATTAAAGCAATTTTACCCAAGCTGAAACGGAGACAAAGCGTCTCCGTTTCAGCTCATGCTACGCACTCGCTCATTCAAAAAACGTCTTTGCAGCAGATCCGCGTTTGACGCTCCGCTTAGCATGTAAAGTAGTCGTATAAACCTAAAATTTACGCAGGCTTTTCCTAACGAGTGGTGAAACTTTATTTGCGCAAGGGTTCTACTGATGCATCTCTTTTAGACTCTTTAGACGAACTATCTAACCTAGGGATCTGGAATGCCTTTAATTTTGCTAACCAACAGTTCTGCCAGTTTTACGGGGGGAAGGGAAAGACACAGTTTTGTCCCGGGGTCTACCTCAAAAATGTCTGTTAAAGATATCAATTAAATCTGAAACTTGCGTATAGTATCTGTTATATCCTGCACTTCAACAACATATACATTACCTAATCGAACAGTTATTATAAAGAAAAAAGCTATAAGCACTTAACCTCAAAAGTATTACTCTATTAGGAAAAATGAAGGCGCGAGATTTCAGTTCGGCGCAAACGACTAATAAAAATTTCAAGTTTATAATTTCACAGCCACCATTCAAACTCAAGTAAAAGCCATTATGATGTGTTATACTATCTTCACTGTTTTTAAATGATTCACATGCTATATTGCTATTACATTTTAATGTAGCTGATGATAATGCAGGTAGAAAGCACTTATTACAGCAGCTGATAATAAAAGGATATATATAATAATAAAATTATAGTTAGGATGTTTATTTGAGTATCATAACGCCTTCTTTTAAGCAAAGAAATTTTAGTCAACTAGTTAACAATAAAGTTAACAGAAAAGTAATAACAACAAAACAGTAACAACAAATTTAACAAAATATGTTAAATTTGTAGTAAATAATAGTAATTTGTGTAAATAGTAGATTTTCAAATAAGAAATAATTTTATGGTTGTTACTTGAGTGTAAAGAAACGTCTTTCAGAAAAAAACGTTTCTTTACACTCAAATAACAACCATAAAATTAATTATTATTTGAAAATCTACTATTCGTTTTCTATGACTTTACCGTATTCGTAAATGCATTAAAGAATTTATGTTCTTGATACATTTTATTATGTTTTTTTGAATTCATTTATAACATTGCAATAATACTTCAAATAAAAAATGCTGCGAATATAGGAACGAATTTTAGCATAACGCTGCCATCTCTAATAAAAATGTTAAGTTTAATTTTTTTCACCAAAATATAATTGGCATTACTTTACATAGAAATGGGGGGTCGAACTCACAAAAATCTAACTAGCTTTCCCGCCCTTGCTCTATGGTGTGATGCCACGGAGTGATTATATTCTTTTTGATGCAATGATATTGTATTCTCTTTGAAGTTTGTAAAAGTAAACATAACCTCTACTAAATAAAATGATAAATTACACTAACATTATCTCCCGGTAGGGAGTAATAGTATTCTGTAAACATTATTAATTTCTGTTTTAAAATGGTGAGTAACAGATATTACATATTTCGAGTATGTGGTAAACGTTCAAGGATTCTTTATCATACAAAATTTTATGATCTTCTCAAGAGGTGTTTGCAACTTTGCATTTTTCTAGAACGAGACTCAACGTACTACCGTCCAATGCAGCCAGTTCGGCTACAGCAATAATCAAATTGAACCTGTGCATCGCCACCGGTCAATAGACGGCGATTGAAGCAAGAATGAGCAACAACTTGAACGAGATGGCCAATTTTTTTAATAGTCTTGAGTCGCCTGGCCTCTGGACTGGCCTGGTACCAAGTCATGACACCAAAAAAGTTCCAAGAGTAAATTTTCTTAAATTCTTCGTAAGTTCTAAAAAACGACAAAAAAATATATGTACTTAGAATCAAATTGTTGCGTTATGACGAAATAATATATATTATTTACATCTCATATGATCGACGTAAGGTAGCAAGCCTATTGGTTTCATTTTGGAGAGTGTGCTCAGGAAATTACATGATATCATTACTCCATGCTCTTTTTAACTTTTTATCAAACAACTAGACAAGCTGTCAAATCTTATCCATTTATGGTTGACATTCTTCCACCTCACTCAAAGTGTTTTGCTTTTATGTTTATCATCCGCACAGCGAAGGAGTGGAACTCATTGCCTTCATCTTTGTTCCCTGAATGGTATAATCTGGGTGTCTTCTATCTTTTATAAGTAGAAATGTTCTAGGCAAGCATGTTCCATCTTCCGCTGCATCGTCACTTTCCATCATGTGAGATAGCGGTCAAATGCTTGCCTAACGAGCATAAAAAAACTGATTAATGGTGAAATCCCCTTCATCAAACGTCCAAAAGTATGAGAGTTAAATGTAAAATTCGATTATGTGCAGATCCCTATTTTTAATTTGATAAGAAATGTTAGTATGTATAATGTTAGTATAATATTATATTGTATCTTTACAGCCATGACAAGACTGAAAATCTAATACTAAAAGAAAAGCAGCCACTATTGAAATCTACAAATGCTGTGACTGCTGAGTTGGTTCTGTTAGCAAGTGTTGGACTCATATCCATAAACAAATAGGCTCAAATGGTTTCATTTAGAAAAATACAATGTTTATAATGTATCATACATTAGATACAAAGAGTACCTAATTCAAATTTGAGTGTGTAGCAAACTGTATGTATAAAACAAAAAGACATGAAGCGCTAATTATATTGTTTCCACAAATGTTTGGATATGGTTTCATTTAGAAAAATACAATGTTTATAATGTATAATAAAGAGTGCCTAATTCAAATTTGAGTATGTAGCAAACTGTATGTATAAAACAAAAAGACATGAAGCGCTAATTATATTGTTTCCACAAATGTTTGGATATGGTTTCATTTAGAAAAATACAATGTTTATAATGTATAATAAAGAGTGCCTAATTCAAATTTGAGTATGTAGCAAACTGTATGTATAAAACAAAAAGACATTAAGCGCTAATTATATTGTTTCCACAAATGTTTGGATATGGTTTCATTTAGAAAAATACAATGTTTATAATGTATAATAAAGAGTGCCTAATTCAAATTAGAGTATGTAGCAAACTGTATGTATAAAACAAAAAGACATGAAGCGCTAGTTATATATATTTCCACAAATATTTGGATATGGTTTCTAAGATTTATAATTATGTATATATATATATAAACGTTCGGATTTATAACATTATTAGTGTGACTATTTTGTGATATTAAAACCTTTAAAAGCTCGTGCGATCTGCTGAACTGACTTTCTCAATAAATATATTTGTTGGTTAACAACCATTTGTAAGTTTTTTATTATTACTTTACTAGCTATGCCCTGCAACTTCGCCTGTATATTAATCCATATAGAAAAACACATATGCTGAGTCCCACAGTCCTGTGTTTGCCCCTCTTCTATATATTTGAATAAACTATGTAACATAAACGCTTTCACACTCACAGCCACACACTAAGTCGATGACTTGTGTCGTAGTTGGCGGAAACATTCACATCACACATGCACAATCACAACCAGAACCAGAAACACAAATTTTCCTGCTGCGAACATGCTCTCAACTAAGCCAATGGGCAGTTCAGACTATGTTCCACAAATGCGAACGAAGCGTTTTGCCTCCACATTAATTATGCGAACTGCAAAGGAATGGAATTCCTTACCTGAGTCTGTGTTCCATGATAAATACAATATGGGAGTCTTCAAGTCGCGAGTGAATAGGCATCTTCTAGGCAAACGTGATCATCGTCGTAATTTAATTGAGGTTAAAGAGAGAACAGAGAAAAAGCTATTAAATCTCACAAAACACTCGAATATCGAATGCCTTGTTATTTTACCGAATAAAGATTATCGAACGTTTAGAAACTTTGTTCCGATAACGCATTCTGAGTAGTTTTTCATGTGGATAAGTTGGGGATATTTTTAAGTACTTTAACGGATATTATAACTTTCTTTTGATTATAAAAATAGAGCCACAAATAAGTTAATGTGCCTAATAAAAAAAAACACAAACGTAACAAAAAAAATTGCATTTTCAAAATAAATTTCTTTACCGACAAATAAATCATTAAATGCTTAATATGTTTAACAAAATAAATAATAACTTTAGACATATAATATAAAAGTTCAATCTAAGACAAAGAGCACAATAAAAGTTATGACAGTGCCTTATGATTTCTTACATTGCCCTTCAGTCATTGCCCTCAAATTCCATAAGGCGCTTTTCATCTTCTAATAATTACTTAATCATTAACTATCCAAGAAGCACCGAAAACCTATACAAACAGATGAATAACAGAATTTACGCAACAGATGTTATTAAGCTATTGCATAGCTTCTATCGCGGGCCTTGAGCGTGGAGATCGAATTACGTTTACGTTTAAAGTAAACGTTAAGACCTATACGCTTATTTCGAAGACTGAAGACTCAGTAGCCGATTGGTATTGGATACTGACTCGAGTGCATTGGTACGGAGTTCACATCTCAACGTGACCGAAAACTTTTTGTGGAGAAAAATGTAACTGCATCGCGTTTTGCGCGAGGGCGCCATCTATGCTTAGAAACCGGACAGAACTAAAATTTGAACTAAAAATAAAAAATGCTATGCAATAGCTTTACCGCGGCAGTCCCCGAGTGCCACACGTCTTTTTTTTTAAATTTATTTATAACCAATGAGAATACCTACACGTATACATTCGTCTACCAATATTAATTATAACAGGCAACCTGCGTAGGGTTAGTGCTTAGAGTAATCAGCAAAAAAGGCATGCTTAACAAAATATATATGCCTTACTCATTCTACACATGCATTTTAAAACCATTGCAGGACAAGCACAATAGTTTACTACTTATTGCTTGAATACTCTGTAGCATTGGTGACATAACAGGGAAATGTTCCTATACTTTCATCTTCATATCAACCTGCAGCCTAATTCTGTAAGTCAGCTTCATGGATGAGCGTCACGCCCATAGACAAATCTCAGCTGTTTTAGCTCACAGACTAAATAGCAATAAAACAACCGAAGAAAGGCAAGACCCCTTGTTACCTATCTCTGTTGCAAACGGTTTCAGTACGAAGTTGTTGAAACAGTTTCAAGACAAAACTCCTAAGAAATAAGGTTCATTTTTACTTAATTTAAATTGAAACCGCGTGCAACAAAGTTACGTAGAAGGGGGGCAGCTGTTTTAGTACACAGACAAAATAGCAATAAAAACCACCAAAGAAATACGATTTATTTCACCATTTTTGTGGAATCGAGTTCCTAAAAGTAATTGTTGAACTCTTTGGAAATAAATAGCTTTAAATAAATAAGAACCGACAACATTTATTCAAAATAACCAATCATTAAAAAACCGTTAAATTTTAGCTTACCTCTCTTCAGCGATACGAAAATAATAAACTTAAAACAACTTTAATGTCATCATGACTAATATCTATTGTTTATAAAAATTAAACACTCAAGAGAAAAGAGTGATTATATGATATTATCTTTAAAAAGCATAAATTAAAAAAAACTAATGATTAAATTATTATAAACTGAATATAAGGCCTACATTAATATGACATCGTATATCGTAGAACTGAATATATGCTCTGTATTTCTGTTGTCACAGAGCATGGGATTGGAAACTCGCTCGCGTTCCTACTAGACCTAGCGCCTTAGCTGTATTTGTTATAACTATTGTTCATCAAATCAATTGGTAAATTTCCCAATACGCGAGCACTACCACGAAAATATTTATGGTTGAACTCGGGGAACAATGACGCAGGCAATGAATTCCACTCCTTCGCTGTTCGGATGATGAACGTAGAAGCAAAACGCTTCGAGCGAACTGGAGGTATGTCAACCATAAATGGATGACGTTTGACAGTTTGTCTGGTTGTTAGATGGTAAAATGGGCATGGTAGAATTAACTCATGTAATTCCTGCGCACACTCTCCAAAATGCAAACGATAGAATACCGATAGACTTGCGACCATACGTCTGTGACCGAGGCTCTGCAATCTGGACTCAACTAGCTTATTATGTGTTTTGGACGCATTAAATCGTACCAAGTTGGCATCGCCCCAATCGGACACCGCCAGCAAGTTCGAATTCAAGCGCCCAATCATTGCCTCTCTTAGAGACTTGACTTGTACCTCATCGGCACGTGCATTGGATATATATCTCTCGACAACGGTGCTATCGTCTGCGTACCCAAAGATACCGGGTCTAAGCAGATCGTTAATGTGTACCAAAAACAGCGTTGCCGAAAGAACCGACCCTTGAGGTACCCCGGCATTAATTGCCATTAGATCGGACGAGCAGCCGTCAACGACAACTCGAATCGATCGTTCCCTCAAGAAATCCGAGATCCAAGCACATAAACCGGGAGGTAAACCATAAGCTGGAAGCTTGCCTATAAGGCTGTCGTGCCATACCCTGTCAAAGGCCTTGGAAACATCAAGCGATACCGCAATCGCTTCGCCGTGTTTTTCCAAGGCCTCACTCCATATGTGAGTGGCATATGCAAGAAGGTCTCCTGTTGACCGGTTCTGGCGAAACCCATATTGCCGGTCACTCAGAAGGTCATTTGCTTCTAGATAGCCTAGGAGTTTCTTGTTTAGTACACGTTCCATAGTCTTACAGAGAATGGACGTGACTGAGATTGGCCTGTAGTTGGCAGGGTCAGCGCGACTTCCTTTTTTGGGCACAGGCTGCACGTTGGCGGACTTCCATGCTTTCGGCACTTGACCAGTCTCCATAGAGAGGCGAAAGAGGCGTGTCAGTATCGGAGACAATTCAGGCGCACATGTCCTCAGAACTATGGCTGGTATGCCATCAGGGCCACCGGCCTTGTTCACATCCAGATTGCGTAGCGCTTTACGTACGTCGACCTGTCGAATGCGGATTTCCGTCATGGACGATTCGCAGACAGGTAAAATCGGAGGTACAGCGCTACCAGCATCTAGACGTGAAGACTCCGCAAAGAGTGAAGCAAACAAATTTGCTTTCTCCTCGGCGGTATGAGCCAATGAACCATCAGGCTTCAGCATTGGAGGCAGTGAGGGACGGCAGAAGTTCGCTTCAACCGACTTAGCCAGGGACCAAAAGGCTTTACTCCCTGAGGGACAGGAAGCAAGTTTGGCCCCAATCCGGCCAATATGGTCAAAGCGTGCCTTCTTAAGAACCTTCTTGCAGGACTTGGCAGCTTTGTTAAAGGCTCTCTTCTTTTCACGTATATCCCTAGCCTTACGAACTCGAGCTTCAGCCCAAGCGGTGTAGGCTTCATGTTTTAACGCTTCCGCGCGTCCACATTCAGCCCCGAACCAGGGGCGAGCTTTACTGGATAGAGGGGCGTCAGAAAATGGAATAAAATACTCCATGCCTAAACGCATCACATCTACCACAGCATTCGCGCAAGCAGAGGGATCGCTCGAAGAGAAGCAAACTTGCCGCCATGGAAAAGATGCATAGAAGGAACGCATCTCATCCCAATCTGCTGACTTGTATCTCCAAACCCGCCGAGTGCCTTTTGGGCTGAGATCAGGCGGGGAATGGGTTGACACAGATTTCACCAGACAGTGGTCGGAGCTACCAAGAGGTGATGAAACCGACACAGAGTAGCGGTCTGGCTCTGTTGTCAGCAGAAGGTCCAAGCAATTGGCTGTGTGGCCATCAACATCCGGTATCCGCGTTGCCTCTTGGACCATTTGGGCGAGGTTGTGCGTCAAGGCTAGCTTGCGCATCTCTCTCCCAGCATGGTCAGTGTTCTGGTATGGGAATAGCCACTCCTGATGGTGAGCATTGAAATCCCCCAGAACCACTAATTCAGCAGAAGGATACCTCTGATGTGCCACGTCGGCCGCCTCACTGAGGTGTGTCATGAGCCTGTTTGTCTCCAAGTCTCCTGAGTGCGCACGGTAGACACAGGCATACAGGATTTTCTCCATGCCTGTATCCACCAAAACCCAGATAGTTGAGAGGCTGGGGTCTTCAAGATTACGGAGACGCCGATAACAAATGTCATCACGAGCGTACATGCAAACTCCCGAGCGCTGCTTGAACTTATGTTCAAGGTTATAGCCCGGGTAAGCAAGATACGCCGCGTCAGCTGGACATCTGATCTGCGTCTCCGTAAGGAACAGTAGATGAGGTTTTGTGGTTTCGAGATGGTAGTGGACCGGGTTGATATTGCTGTGCAAACCTCTAATGTTGCAAAGGTGCACATGGAGAGCGAGGACGTGCTTCCGTTGTTCAACCTTACTGTTCTTTCGTTTCAATTTCATATGGTGGGAGTGAAGGGAAGGTAAGAAGACGGAAGTGGGACAAAGCGCTAACTACTGACTCAGTGACATACAGCAATAAACGACTCATCTGTGGGAAAACAAGACCGGAGACCGCGGGGACGCCCGAGCCCCCCCGGGAATGTCCATCGGGTCCTCGCATCCGGTCGCCAACCGGCACGATGGCGCACTCCTGGGATTTTTCGCAAGATGGCGGGGCAGCCTTTCATGAGTGGCTAGCTCACTACTTGGGCCCCCAACTATCAGCAGTCGGCCAGCGGAAAACCGTGCCTCGGATCCCGCTGCTCTCTGATCTTGGCTACCCGATGCGGCGTTACAACAGTGTCACTCATCCTATCAACTTCATTAGCGCATCTGCACCCGACCCGTCCTCCTTATTCCATCGTCGACCACATCGTCGCTTACCAGCAGGTAAGATGGTGGTCAAAAGTTTGCCTATCTAAAATAAAATATAAACTGGCTATTGACCACTATCTCACCTGATAATAAGTCAATGATTACATATCTTCTGGCTTAGAACTTCACTTTATTTTAAACATCCACGCTTTGGTCCTGTCTTCCATACTCGATAATGACATTTTAGTTTCTTTGCATTGCATGTTGGCTTGGTTGGGTGTGCTCCGTCTTCTAAGCAGCAGGTATTGAGTATCAATGGAACAAAAGTTTTCTCTCCGACGAAAATTTGTGTTTCTGGTTCTAAGTAATAACAATTTTGTGTGTGTGTGTGATGTGAATGTTTCCAGCACTCACGACACAAGTGATCGAATTTAGTGTGAGGCTGTGAGTGTGAAAGCTTTTATGTTAAAATCATTTGTTGGAGTGTGTTTTTGGGGTGCTGACATATCTTATCCAGAAGTGAAGCTTTCACATTACATAGCTGTGAATCTTTAGGTTTTGTGGATGTTGCTTAGGCATTTCAGTGGTGGCTTTAATTACTTCAGTGACAGCGCAATGAGCTATTGTTTTACAGTTTTGTTTTCCTCCAAACATCCCATACACAGGGATATCTGTGACACTTATCTTGTGTAGTAGTTGAGGTTACTGTGACCTGTTATAAGGCAATCGTCATTTAATGGAAGAATGACGATTGCCATTGTACCTTTTACAAATAATTTCTAAGTTTTCCTGTTAAGAGAAAGAAAGCCGGCTTTTGTATATTCGCAGTCCATCTTTATGTCCATTGTAGTAGCTCTCTTATGTTCATTGCAGATGGTTGGCAAAGCCCCACTACGCTGTCAGCTACCAGCTGTCTTGCTCCTTCTTCAGCTAGTATATATGCCTTAGTGTTCTTTGAATATCCACTGTGGCTTTTGATCCATTTTACCACTACATTAAACTCGTCTGAAAGTATTCGTAGTATCTTATGACATCCCACTACTACTTTTGTTTTATTAAGTGGGTCTTCTGAGCACATGTATTATAGCTGGACTACCGGTGATGAACTGGCAGTTGTGCTTTCTCGTCTACTTTCAGAAATTTGAAATATTTTGTTAGCAGTGAGTAGTAGGTCTGTTGCTTCTTCAGGAACGATTGTAGTGGTCTTGATACAGCTGTTGATTTCACTAGTCCAAGTTACAGCAAATAATATCTCTGCAATCTGAAATGAAATAAGGATATTTCTCATAAATAGAGTATATGTATTGGTGTTAGACCTTTCTTTTTTACTATGTAGTGGCATGTAACAATGCATGCATAAGATTAGAAGTCAATACATAAAGTAGATTAAATATATAACCTACACCATGTTTGTCTTAGGCTCCATCTGGGTAAATATTTCCAGAGGATTTTTAGAGAACTAACTTTATAAAGTTCATGTTATTTTAGAGTATTTAAAGTTATTGTTTATCTTGGAATAGCTAAACCTAAAGAATGCCTCATAAATTCAACAAACCAGAAGCTGCTATATTTTCAGATTTTTAACAAATAAAAGTATTTTTTATTAAACTGCCCATTGGCTTAGTTGGGTGAGTGTTTGCCTTCGAAGCAGGGGTATTGGGTTCGATTCCCAGCGGGGACAGAAGGGACAGAAGAAATTTACTCCCCAAGGAAAACTTGTTTCTGGTTCTGGTTGTGATTGTATGACACAAGTCACTGAACATAGTGTGTGCTGTGAGTGTAAAAAAATCTCTGGGATAAATACACTTTCTAGATATATGCTGTCACAGACTTTTTTGTTAAATTAATGAACTATAAATTAATGAAGGTAAACATTTTTGTTATACATTATATTCACTTATCTGAAACTGCCGATCTGATTCTGATAGTTCACAAATAAATAGCTAGACTATGTTATATTGGGATTATAGTTAGTTTTCATTCAAAATATTTGTAAGACAAGTTGGTAAAAAATTAACTACTTGGCCGCTTTTCCAACGAACACTAACTGTTACTAAATAGTATGATATATTACCTTATACAAACAAACACACCTCTTTATAATGTTATTGTACAGAATAATTTCTTCTGAGTATTTCTTCCCATATGAATTTCCTCCCTTACACAACTACAATAAATATTCTGTATCAATTTTATTTATTGCTAGGTATGAGCATGTTGATGGGTACTGCAACTTTCTTGACGATTTTGCATGTGGAAAACAAATTCTGAAAAAGAATAAAAAACCAATGAGGCAATAAGTAACAAGGTCACTCAGTGAATATTTATAAAGTAGAATTCTTTTATTATGCCAGATTGGTAAGAATTTGGCCAACAAAATTAAATGCTTAATCAAAAGTTGACACGCATTAGCTTAAAACTGATATCATGCTTATTCAATTTGTATAGCAGCAGGGTGGTCTCAGTATCAAACCCCATTATGGGCTTGAATTTCTTGAGATGGTTGGTGTGATAATGTGATTAAATCCACCACGATCTTAAGTCGTCCGTCGGCTACCATGTAATGAAATAGTCATATAGTGTTTTTCAGTAACGGTACATCATGAAAAAAACAGTCGGATCTTGATTTATCTCGTAATAACATAAATCGCTTCGATGTGAATCATTTTTGTGAAATATCACAAAAAATGATTTATATCGAAGCGATGGGCATTCAATTAGGGTTACCTCTACTACTAACCTACCTTTTTCATGAATTTATCAGACATACATCATGGTCCGTCCATTTTACTGTATGAGTACGTTACTATAGGTTCCAGTTTCCGGTTTTCACACACCACAACTAGGCATTTGATTTAGATTTAAAACTCGCAGGCTAATCCCCTTGTTTAAACAATATACGTATCTATTGATTAACCCGTTTTTATTAAAAATAGAAACCTTCTCGCCCATTTTCTTCATGTTTGAGTGATTATTATTATTTTTCATTTTGCCACAAACTACATATTTATACTAAACCCTCTAAGTATGTTAAGAATTTCTATCATTTTAATAATCTATGGAAATTACTGGATCATCCAAACGAGGCTTTGACTTTTTCATTTGTTTGTACATGAATTATCGGCCGTGCATTATTGGGTGTACATTATCAGCCCATGCTAATATTTTCCGACCTGTATTGTACGGCCAGTATTGCACGGCCTGATATTTCGTGTACATTGAAATTGGTTGCGCTTTACTGGCTGCGTATTATTGGCTGTACAAAATCGGTCCGTGTTAATATTTCACATCCAATAATGTACGGCCCGTATTGCACAACCTGATAATTGGAAGCCATACCATGGAATACTGACATGAAACACGAATTATTGGCCGTACATTATCAGGCCGTGCATTATTGGTCGTACAATATAGGGACTCGAACTTGATTGACAGCGTACAGACTAAAAATAAATAATAATAATAATTTTGTTTCCTATATCGATGCGTTACTGCAATCGGCCCTATCTTTATAACCTATCTCTGTTGCTAACGGTTTCAATTCAAAAATAACAAAAGTACTAAGAATAGTTTTGCTTAAATTAAATATAAACTTATCGCAACAAAGATACGTAATGGGGGTAGGATTAAATTTGACCAATAACCCAAAAAATACAGTTAATTTCCAAATTCAAACTAGAAATATGTTAGAAGGTCTAAGTTATGCAAACGTGATGCAAGTTTTTCGACAGGTATCTGACAATTATCTGTGGTTTTAGTTAAACGGAGTAATTACATTATCTTTGGTTTTAGTAATCATCTGTGATTTGCGCAAGTGTGACAGAATAACATAACCTTACAACAAAGCGAAACAAGACCAACCGCTAACCGCCAACGATTTGCAATTTATTTTCAATTTGTTTGTATGTTAAACTGTTAAATATTTCGTCTTAATTTGTTTGAATTCGTTCGTTGTGTGATTGTGTATCCTTGTCTTACTGCCATGGAATTCCTAGATGCAATGCCAGTTACCTTTAAAGAAATTGCACCAAATCATAACATTCCAGAGAAGTGGAAAGAAATTGTTCTAAATACAGGTAAATATTATTAAAATACTGCCTCATTGACTAGGTGACTTTAAAATCCAAAAGTATACTCTATTCAAATATACCCTATATTTATAATTACAGGAGGAACACACAGTACCTTGCAGGATATCAAATTGCCACAAAAGGCTGGTGGATATTGGTATAAAGACGTCAAAAAGATATTTACACGTAACAGATTTATTTATTGGTGAGTAGTACATTAAAAAAAAATATATAAACCTAAATTTTCTGAGAATAAATCAACAGAGTAAGCGCAGAGTCTAATCCCCTGCCTGATGGTAAGTATCACATTTGCCTTTAACAGTTGTACTTGAACTGTGAATGGAGCTGCCCAAAGCAGACTCACAATCGTCACCTCTTATGACTGAGTTCTGTCTCCCACTGTGGTTCATTATCTATCATGGGCCAGGAAAAACTCAATTTTAGGTAGATATCAATTGTGTGTGTCATTATAAGATAGTTTCAAAAGCTAAGTATTGTGATTGATGCAATCAAACTCTTTGTTCAAATTGCTGAAAACCCCAACTGTATCTTTAGATTCCAACAGTATCAAGGATAGAAAAACTTTTTGAGAGGCCATCATGTTTTTGTAAAGCAAATGGTGACTGCTATACTGCTGTTTAGCAAAGAGGTAGCATGTAAATAAAGCAAGTCATTTGTATAATCTAAAAAACCTATTTGTTTACAGGCAAACAACATCGGATGCAATTGAACTGTCAGAGGCATCACTAGATGTGAACCTCTCTGCTGCCAATTTGAGGTGCAAAGTAGCCCCGGGAACACCTCCTCTGAACAATATCACTATTTATGAGAGATCTGTATCACAACATGTTGTTATTCTAGCTGCCACAGTTTCTTCGGTGCATAGACTAATATTTCCACATCCTGTTGTATTGGACAAAAAGGTAGTAAAAAAACATTTCTAAGTACTTCTTGCAGTTAACTACACTATATGTGTTCTAAATTATACTTATGTTTATATGTTTATTTGCAAATATATTCAAAGATCATAACAAGTTTTAACTCATACTAGTTCTCATTTAAACTACAGTTTTGTTAATAATATTTGTTCTTTCTTTTCAGTCTACATTTGGGTCACTGAGTAGCACTTCACCATCAATCTTTCAAGATGCAAGTTCTATTAACAATCCAAGCAATTATTATATTCTTAATCAGTATTCAAATGCAAGTAAGTGAAACTACTCTGTATAGAAAAACATTACTTTGGTAAAGATTTATTGGGTCAATTATAAAAGACATATTTCAGGCCCAGGAAGGGTTTACTTGATAAATTAAGTGTAATGCCAATAGTTGATACTGTATGATATAGTTACATACCAGCGAATGCTGATCCAAATAAATAAGATTTTCATTATGCTTTATATTATGTAGTTAACACATTACTAGAAGTAATGTCAGTCATTGGCTTCTTTTTATTAATCTTGTAAAATATTATTTTGAAGCTAGTTTATATTATAACTAAGATCTAAGAAGAGGGCATTCCATAGCATCAATTAGAATTCTTGTAAAAATTTCCACAGCAACAGGTGTTGCACACACATGTGCTTCCCTACTCCGAGACAGCGGCGAAGCAGTGTTTGCCCTCGCGTTTGGACATGGTGGTGAAGGTGGCATTCTATTAGTGAAGTTGCCAGTGGCTGGATCAGCTGTCACCACATTGCTGAAACGGGAATCTACTGTGCCAAGGTTCCTGTCTGGTATCACTGGAGCACTAAGGTAATAAAGTTTATTAAGATACGTAAAAACACTGCTTAGGCCCACATGCCTTATCATCCTCTTGATTACGGAAACTCTGTGAAGGGTTATGCTCGCCTTTGTACATCTTTTATGGCCTTATTGTAAAATTGTTTATCAATGTGTGTACAGTAAAGAATATAAGCTTCACTGCAATAATTATTTTAATCAAAATCTTCACTTAATATTTATTGCTTGCTGTAGGGTATATGCATGACATCCTGGCATCCTTGTCTCATCTCTACAAGATCCATAATGGATATGGCAAGGATGTGGTGAGAATGATTCATCAACCCACTGGTGTACATAGGCCTTGTCCAAAACGTGCTACGGGGAGGTTTATTTAATAGATTTTTAGCCATTGAAGTCTTGACCAAACATATGATCTTGAGCTCAATTCTTGACTGACTGCTTCTAGGGGCAAAAGTGATGGTATAGAGACGTATGGCGTGGTCCTCACGACCGGCGCGGCGGTGGCTGTGTGCGGCGACGCGTGCCTGCGCGCCTGGGGGCTGGACGAGGGCGGAGCGCCTGTGGCGGTCTCTACACCGCTCTCGCAGACTACAGTGAGACCGAAACCTCCTCGTGAGTACTTGTACAAAACTAGCATAAAGACATGTGGATTGGAAGACTAAGGAAGTCTCACGACCAGAGCGTAGATTTGAAAAAACACTTACATTTGGAAAAGAGGCAGAAATAGGATTCAAGTTTTGCTGTAATAATTTAAATGTAAGCAATGCTTAAAAAAATTGTTGCCTGTAAGGTCGGTCGTCGTTTAGGGACGATAATTTAATGTGATAACTTCATAAGACTAACACTTAGGCCGATCGTGCCTCTATCGCTTTTTCCGTGCTCTCGCTCGCACGCTCGGCTCAGGCGGATGGTGACAATGAGTCATGCAATTTCGTGCATGCAGCCGGCTTTCATCGATTTATAAGACGTTAACGTCAAAAACCGACTTCACCGCTTATAATTTGGTTTAGGCTTGATCGATTTCGATAAAATTTATATGGGACCACCTCTGAAGTATAATCTCAAACAAAAAAAATATTTTGAGAATCCGTCCGCAAATGAGGGACTGATTGGTGAACGTACATAGAAAAAAATACTAATTCTTAAGTAATCTTACTAAAGAGTCTTAAACAAGGATCATGGTCCAAGCCTAGCCAAGTCCAGTAAATTGGTGGAAAATTGACTTAAAATTTCTCTGGACTTTTGAGGTGAAAACTAAAATTATGTATGTACGAGTATGTATTTCAAAATTTTATATAATTTGCATACACCCTTTACAAATCATAATTAATAACGAACAAATAACTATAGGATAAATAAAATTTGTCACTTGATTTTGTATTCGCTGGGTGTATTCTATAACTAGTAATTCTTTTTTAATTACTGTGATTGTTAGATATCTAACAACAAACAAGCCAAAAATGTATTAGTCAATTAATTACTTTTATTACAGCCCATGGCCACATGCTGCAAAAGACTGTTGGGTCTGACGGAAGCATCGTATTAGTGGCTTATCTCTCATTCCCTGAAGAATGCGAATTTGTTGTGATGAAAATGCACGATGGCGGCGCCGGCCTTGTGAAGTTCTCGCATATCAGCCGCATATTTGGACCACAGGTAAAACCACGTTCCGAAATACGACCGCAATAATCACAACACTCATGAAATGGTTTTTCGAGGCGTGTTCATCAAGTCAGTGAAGGCAAAATGACGTCACATACAAATGACGCTACGACCAGCGACCATCATTACAGGCACAAATAAATGCAAATAAATCTCTTAGAGTGTAACATAATATACTATTAATTAAATTAAGCATAAACAGAAATGTTATATGGAGAAATGAGACAAAAAGGTTTCTAATACAGTTATGATTGTATGTGAATTAGGTGTTTATTTATTAGTAGTGAAGTCTATTAATTGCAAACTCAAAAACTTAACCATAATTGGTATCTAATTTATTAATGTTATAAATATATAATAAAATAATTATTGTTTTTAACACATATTATTATATATATACATAACACACACTGAAGTTATACCAATAGTAATAGGAGCAACCAGAGTCATAGCTAAAAGCCTGCACAGATACATAGAAAAACTGGACTCAAATATCAACACACACATCATGCACACACAGTAACTATCATCACGAAGGTCTTATATGATACATTTTTTGTTAGCGGGAGAACTGAGCCACCCTTTCCCTGAGAGTCTTGGGGCGGGAGCTCAGTAAACCGAGGAAACTCGAGTATAAGAAATCTTGAAAAAATACATATACATAATATCATTAATATTTTTAGCTTGATCTCTTGGATTACACAATTGGCTGTGGAGATGGCGGCAATGTGATCTGGGCGTTATGGAGCCAACCGGACGGCGATACTATCATAACAAGTAAGTATAATGGATATGCACGCGCATTATTTAAAATTTGATTTATTTTGCAGTGATGCAACAACTGCTCTGTTTTTTTTATTAAACCAAATGCCATCAGTTTGAATGGAACAGCTAACAAAGTACAATAGGCGTCGTCAATTTGACCGTAACCTTTGATACTGCGGGTCGTAATTATATTAACTGTGAGGCTTTTCTGGAATTCTGGAATTTCACCATATAAAATTACAATAATAAATAATACTGTCCTACCCACAGAGGTCCTTGAAGTTTTCCTCTCAAGCGGATGTAACTTTTTTCAAAGTCATGTCTTAATAAGTATTTTTTAAAATTATATTTACAAAAATTATACATATAGTTTATATTATTATTATTTATTTTTTTATTTGACCAATTGACTCGATAAGAAGAAGAAAAAAATTATATTTACAAGAATATAACTGAATCCCTTTGCTAGCGACGTAAATTTAAATCCATGCAGAAATAAATATGTTTTGTCCCGACTATAGGCAGCGTGGTGGGGTGTGAAGCAAAATGGCGGGCAGTGGCAGGACGTGAGGGCGCTCCTCCTCTGCCACAGCTTAGCAACCATCAACAGTACCGCGACCGGCTAATGGCACCCGGACTATTCCCGCCCGCACTCATCAGGAAGGCTCTCGCTGTAAGTACCTTGCTTCAGACTGTGTTAGGCAAGATGACTTATTTCGGTTTATCGTCTTTGAAAAGGAGAACTTTAATAAAGCCGATCAGATAAATGTAGTGGCTCTATGAGCTGAAGATCACGCGCGCATTTTTCGTATTGGCTGTAATTTGTTTCTTTTTATGTTTTCAACACCCATTCCCAATTGTGGGCACATCTCCGCCGTTTAAAAATATTCCAAAAACTAAATCGACAGCAAAAATCTACGTAATGATATATTTATATCGATAATTATCGAACCTTTTAATAATGTTCACGTGTATTGGTTGAGAAATGTGACCTGTAGAGGAAAATTATCAGAAGTCCGACCCACTTCGAGATATACACGAGGTCTTCAGCTCACAGAGCTACTAGTTAATAATAAATCGGAGTTTTGCCGCGAAAGTGAAAAAATGGCGGTGTTGATTTTGTATAATTTTCCAAAACCTTTGATTCTTCTAGTGATAATGTGTAATAATGGTGGATTATTCACCGTTAATACTTAGTAAACATGCATAAGTGTAGGCAAATCATTCAAAAGTTGAAAAACGTGATTTTCGCCTTCACTCCAAAAGAAGTTCTACCACTTTACTATGGCATGACTATAACTGGACCTTGACTCTTTTACTTGACTTTGACTGTGACTTGTGACCAGGGCTTTTAATTTAAAATACACTTAAAATATATTATTACTTGATACTGGCTAAATGCACAAGATATCGAAGCCAAATAAAAAAAAAGAAAACATCCGTATTAATAATAATGGTTTCCTGTGGTACAGATATACAACCGCACCTGGGGTAGTCACGAGACGAGCGCGGACGGCGAGGTGGGGGAATGCGCGGTGGCCAGCGTCGCTGCGCGCATGCGCACGCAGGCTGCCCGCGGACACACTGACCACTCACACCTCATGCACAAGTACCTACCATCGCATCTTTATCTTTATCCTACTAATATTATAAATCCGAAAGTTTGTGTGTAAGTATGTTTGTTCCCTCTTCACGCTTTAACGGCTAACGGATTTGGATGTAATTTGGAATTACATAGATTATACCTAGGATTAACACATAGGCTACTTTTTAACTTGATAATAGCGGGTGAAGCCGCGGGGCACGTCTTGTTAGTACATAAAAGTAAAAGAAAGATTAATGGGTCCGCTAGTTTATATAATAAATCCTTATTAAAATTCTATGCATATAGAATTAAAACAAAATTTTCCAACCAAATCGCCAAAAAATAAATGTATATGGCAAATAAATAAAAAATTTAGGTACCCTATTTAAGCCTTATTAGTATACAATAAAGAGTAGGTTAGCTACACATCAATTATCCACATCTATCTGCTTATATTTATTCCCTGTAGCGCGCATCTTCACTTATCATCTTCACGATTGTCCGTTGATGTCTGGGGTTTATATATCAATCAACACGGTTATATCGTCCAAAACATTGTAATATTTTAGCTTAATGCTCTTCTTATTTTATCAGATGCTGGTCAGATTTGTACAGCTGGTGCATGCAGTATATGGAAGGGCTACAGAAACCTCTCGGTCTTATGGTGTCCAAAGAGGTAATTATTTACACAATATTTCTTTACAAATTGTAACTCCTAAGATGTTTGGTTATTTGAATACACTACTACAGACTGGACGCATTTGTTTCTACCGTCCAGTCTGCAGCAGCTATATACATTTTGTAGCGTTTTAACTGTTTGCTCTCGATGACATTGACCCTTGGCTCGCGATTATGATGGTAATTATTAGGCCCGATGGTGCCGATGTTCACTGTTCGATTTATTTCCTTCGTAGAACTCAGAGAACGAAGGTGGATGGTGGTGCGCAGTAGTTCGCCGAGCCGGAATTTCTCTCATTTGCGAATTGGAGCCGCTGGAACGAATGATGCTGTCCCCTGATATGTCGTTGTTGGACTCCACTGCAGGTATTTATTATAAGTAGAAAATATACGTTAAATGTTGTAAAGATGACACCATTTTATGATGATATAGAAAACATACCTGGCAGGGTCGCCATGTGATATAGGATGAGCCCAAGGGACGTCATCCTATATTTGGGTGCAATGTTAGGTGGTATTGCTGGGAGGCATAACAAAGAGATATATTATTGATGAGTCGTTTAGGTGTTGGGCGCCTTACTAGCTAAATCAGGTGTTTACACACTCAGTATTCAAAATATGTCCAGGCGGAGAGAGTGGCGAGCTGTCGCCGGATGCCGTGCGAGTGGTGGTATGTGGCGCGCGGTGGGAGCGAGCGGCGACCGCGGGCGGCGCCGCCGAGCTCGAGCGGAGACTGTTCGCGTGCGCCGCGCCGCAGCACCGCCTGCTGCCGCGCCTGCTGCACCTGCTGCTGCACCAAGCCGACCACTGTACTCCGGTACGTAGCAGTGTGTCGAGCGGAGACTGTTCGCGTGCGCCGCGCCGCAGCACCGCCTGCTGCCGCGCCTGCTGCACCTGCTGCTGCACCAAGCCGACCACTGTACTCCGGTACGTAGCAGTGTGTCGAGCGGAGACTGTTCGCGTGCGCCGCGCCGCAGCACCGCCTGCTGCCGCGCCTGCTGCACCTGCTGCTGCACCAAGCCGACCACTGTACTCCGGTACGTAGCAGTGTGTCGAGCGGAGACTGTTCGCGTGCTGCTGCACCAAGCCGACCACTGTACTCCGGTACGTAGCAGTGTGTCGAGCGGTGACTGTTCACGTGCTGCTGCACCTCTACCAAACTTAAACAGTTTGGTTTGATGGTGACTAAGGCTAAAGACGGAGCGGACGGTGAAGATGAAGAAATAGCACTTTCTGCCCTTTGTAGGGAGCCTCCTTTAACCTATACCTGATCTTGTTATTGTTGCAACAAGATGGAGCATCCACACGGTAAATTCAGGGATTACTGTTTATGAAGTTTGTCTCTCTTTGCAGATCTTGACACCGCAACAGATAGACGAACTCAAATCCATCCTCGAGCCGATCAAGGATCTGCAAAACGCAGTCCTTGAACTCAACGATGCTCTCAGACTTGATGTCCCGGAAATTGACACGTCGAAAAGTAAGTTAAATTACTGATTAGTCTTATTTCGGCTAGATTGCCTAGAAGTAAAGTAAAAAATTTATCCGACATGTCTATTTATTTTCTTGATATGAGAATTATTTCTTAGATTTTAATTTTAAATAATAATTTTGTAGATTTTCACTTCATGTTAAGAAAAAAGAATATATTTTTTTAGTAGACGATGAAGAGGATAACGAAGAATACGAGAGTTTGTTCGCTAGCGACCTGGGAGTCGCCGTGGTCACAGAAGCGATTCGTCAAATGGCTGAAATGAGGTAAGTGAATACGCTATTATGTTACTCATCCACACGCCTGTCTGATGCGGTCATAGTGTGCGTGAGTTATATCTAGCGGAGAGCACCGCGCCTAATCGGACGCGGAGCCAACACACTTTGTATATTTTTATGCTTTCCCATTCATAGCCTCACATTAGGTTCAAAGACTTGAGTCGTGGGTGACGAAAATATCCTCATCGCACACAACCACACCCAGAAGCAGAAATACTTCCTTCGTGTAGTATATGTGTGTTCCCATCGGAAATGGAACCGTAGAAGGCTCGGCCAACTATGCCGACTGGCCATCGAATAGTATTGGTATTATTACTGTTTACTAACCGGCTGGTACTCGCGGCGGTTGTGTCGGATTTTCCGACTAGTTACAGGCATGTACGATGCCCTTCATCTGGGAGGTGGCCGAATTAGAATTAGAATTGTTTATTAGCCCTATAACATAGTATAATAAAAAAAAATATGCAGATATAATTATATTATTAATTTCATGTAGAACAGAAGATTTCAAAAGGAATTGAATGTCATAATTAAAAAAAGAATGTCAATTATATCCGATCGCAACGTTCGCATCGCTGCGCTCGTCAGATGCGCGCGGATCTGAATAAACCGGCGCGAGTACTCGGCGGTTAGTAAACCGTAGTAACGTATAAGAGTCTTGATGCTGTGAGAGTGTGTATTGTGTTTGCAGATGCCGCGTGGTGCGCGGCGCGCTGGCGGCGCTGGGCGCGTGGCGCGGCGCGGGCGGCGTGCCGGGCGCCGGCCACTGCGCCGTGCACTGGCAGGCCTACCGCGCGCTGCTGTGGCTGCAAGCGGCGCGGGCCAACCACCAGTCAGTACACACTATACTATGCGCCATACTAATACGCTACTGTCAAGTTTTGTTTTAATGCTGTATAGGCAAGCATTTCACTATCTCACCTGATGGAACGGCCGAAGATGGGACGTGCTTGCCTAGAAGGAAAAATATATTTCAAGTGTATTTCATATTAAAAGTCCTAGTCACGAGTCACAGTAAAGTGTTTAGGTCCAGTCATAGTGAAATCATTTACTTTAAACTTTTTTTTTGTCTCGAAGCTTTTTTTTATTTTATTTTTTTTTATTTGTGACACGCTAGTGTTTGACCACTATCTCACCTGATGGTAAGTGACGATGTGATCGAAGCTGGTAAACACACTAGACCTGGAATACGCAGGCTCTCAAGGATAACTGCCGAAACGCCGTATTTGGCTTGGCGGCAGACTTTCAACTTGATGGTGGTAAGCTACTTTGGTAGTAAGCCAGGCGAGCAACTCACAAAATGCTCTACCACCTCTACTGGAGTTTTGGAGCGAAGGCGAAAATTACGTTTTTCAAATTTGTATGATTTGCCTACACTTTACACGTTAACTAAGTATTAACACTTAATAATCCACCATTATTACACATTAATGAACACTCGAAGAATCACAGGTTTTGAAAAATGACACAAAATCAACAACGCCACTTTCGTGCCAAAAAACTCAAAATAACAGTATAGCTAGTAGCGGTCTCTGTCGAGTGATAGATTCCTGTGACGGGGGCCGTGCGTGACGTTGGTCAAGTCGGCGGAGGCGTTCCGGCTGAAGATGACTGCGCTGGGGTGGGAGGCGGACGCGGGCGCGGGCTCGGCGGGCGTGGTGGCGGGGTACGCGCGGGGCGTCAAGTAGTATAACGTTACAGAGCTGGGGGCGCGGCGGAGGCATTCCGGCTGAAAGTGTCTGCGCTGGGGTGGGAGGCGGGCGCGGGCGCGGGCGCGGCGGGCGTGGTGGCGGGGTACGCGCGGGGCGCGGGGGGGCGCCGCGCGCGCCGACACCTGGCCGCCGCACGCGCGCCCACCGCCTGCCACCACGCACTGCCGCTCCTCGCCTACCACCTCGCGCATCAACTGTATCCTTTGTACATACATATTAAGGCGACTTGGTATCGAGTTGGCGGACTGGAGCCAAACTGAAGCTTTTTAGAATTGCCTGCATAGGCAGCGTGTGCGCTTTCATATATTTTTTCAAATTAATCTTACCCTTTTACAAAAAACTTGAGTTCACAACGAGGTTTGAATGTTTGTTGGGATTACACCCAATATTTTTTTGTAATAAATATCTTTTTTATAGAAACAGAATAAAGTTGATTCATTCCACTGACGGGAACGGGAAATTTGGTGTTTTTTAGTAAAGTTTTAATTTTTTTCTATCGCCAAATTTATTCAATCGTGAATCGCTGAACATATCTGAATAAAATATTTTGTGAACATTTATTACACATAAAAAAATGCTGTTAATCGACCGTTTTTAAAGGTCAAATCTTTAATATTCGTGAGGATGAATCGTCCAATTTGGAGCCTACTTCACCTTAAGGGTAAAAAGTGTGGGTACTAACGGTCCTACTCCATAATTTTGAACTGCCCGTTGGCTTAGTTGGGTGGGTGTTCGCTTTCTAAGCAGGGGTGTCGGGTTCGATTTCCGGCGGGAACACAAGTTTTCTCCCCAAGGAAAAATTGTGTTTCGGGTTCTGGTTGTGATTGTGTGTGTGGATGGGAATTCGATTTTAAAGTACTCCCTGCAGGATTGTGCACTACTTACCAATGACGGAATCTCGGAAATAGCTCGCATCGATTCTCATGAAATGTAGTATGCAGGGGTTTCGGGGGTGATAAATCGATCTAGCTAGGTTTCATTTTTAAAAAACGTCATTTACCAAAAAAAAAACCGAGCTAAGCTTGGTCATCCAGGAACTACATTATTATGGTAACAAAAGATAGTCCCTCACATCTCCTAACAGTTTCTAACTTGCAAAAGAAAGAGATCTCTGTGTCTATTTTCCGTTCGCTCTCTCTTTGTTTTTTCTTAATTTTCCTGAGCCGTGAACACAGCTGGGCAGTGAGTGGTGGGTTCGAATTCGGACAGTGGCTCGCGACCGTGAACCAGCCGCGACTGGTACAAAGCTACGTGACGATATTGGAACCTTGGTGCGAGTGGAACGCTTGTTCACGTGAGTACTTGAAATAACTTTCTACTTAATACTTTATTCGTCTTTTTTTGTCGCTAATAGGCCTGCGTTTGACCACTATTGTACCTGATGGTAAGTGATGATGTGATTTGGTCGAGGATGGTAAACACGGCCTTTGATGGCCTGCTCTCAAGGATAACTGCCGGAACATAATCTTTTGTGATTTTGGCAACAGATTTATCTACTTGAGGAGGTTGGTTTTTATATCACATATATACCAAGTTACGACCTACAAACAAATGGACTTCGGTTCTAACACGAACTTCACGAAATAATTGTACCTAATAACCTATACTTACAAACGTGAAAACATCACATTAATATTATAAATCCGAATCTTTGTGTGTATGTTTGTTGTCTTCTTGGATGAAATTTGGAATATACATAGTTTATACTTATTATTAACACATATGCTACTTTTTAACATGACAAACGCGGGCGGGGCAATTTAATTTAGGTTCGTAACTTCCTTTTGCTTGCATATATTTAACAGCGTACGCAGCTTCGACTGATGACGGTACTATTTTCACCTTACAAAGCTTTTCGCGAGGCGGCATTGTAGGTTACAATGCCTGCAATGACGCCTCGCTATAAACTTATTAATGTTTCATTAAACTTACTAAAATTTCTTAATACTCTATGGACACTTATCGAAATCCATGCATTGGAAGATCAATGATTTAAGAGAGATCGATGATACAAGTTGTTTTAACAGGTCAATTCATCTTGGGTCTCTCACTATTGGACTTGGAAGACCCGGAGAACGCATACACCTCTTTCTGTAAAGCGGCTAAAGGCGTGAGCACAGAGCCTTTCCTGAGGCAACTCATCTCCGCTCCCGACGCGAGGCTGACTCATCATCAAGCGCTTGTACTTTACTATATGAAGGTAATAAAAATACGGGAGACGATAATGTACGACCCGATATTTCACAGCCCGATTTTGTACATCCAATAATGAACTCCCTGATAATTCATGTACATATCGAAACATCTGTCTGTGCATTCCCGCGTCGCCAATTATTGCCTGTACAAAATCGGTCCGTAACGATAATGTACGGCCAATAATGTACAGCCAATAATTCTTGTATATGGCTTCCAAATATCAGGGTGTGCAGTACTGTGCGTGCAATACTGGCTGTGTAAAATCACTCCGTGTCGATATTGTGCGGCCAGTATTGCACAGCCAATAATTGGAAGCCAACCATAGACAAACATTTATACTCTCTATGCGATGCCTCGTTTGTTTAGGCGAGTCGCTAGGAAGAGGAGTTAGGTTTGGTTTGAACTGCGACAAAACAAAGCGCAACCTAAGCGAGCGAAGCGAGCATGCCGCGGCAGCGTCCGGCGATCCGCTTAAAACTAAATTATAAAAAGAAAAAAAAATTAACAAAAAAAAAACATAATTCGTCATATCTCCCTTTGAGAGAAGAATTCCTTAGCCTCCCCCCTCCCCCTTTCTTACGCTTTTCTTTTAAATATAAACAGTTTGTATGATAACTATAAACAGAGGAGGGTGGGTCCTTGCCCTCTTGAAATTACTAGATCATCCAAACGAGGCTTTGACTTTGACCTTTGTTTGTACATGAATTATCGATTTTCCGACCTTTATTGTACGGGCCAGTATTGCACGACCTGATATTTCCTGCGTTTTCCTGGCTGCGTATTATCGGCTGTACAAAATCGGTACGTGTTATTATTTCATATTCAATAATGTACAAGGGCCGTATTGCACAAACTGATAATTGAAAGCCATATCACAGAATACTGGTTGCGAATTATTGACCGTGCATTATTGGTCAACAATACAGGGACTCAAAAATACAAACATAAATCAAACGCATTCACACTCGCAGCCCCAAGTAAAAAGTCTTGTAGCGGGGTACCGGAAACATTTTCATAACACACAAAATCACACCCAGAACCATATGCACAAATGTTTCAAGGAACATCCCGAACCTTCCCCAGGGAAGACAATTATGTTGCTACTCGAATCGGACCCAGGACCTACGACGCTAAGGGCAGACCTATTGCGCCAACTGGGTCGTCAAATCATATATTGTACCAATTCCTGATGTCAGTAGGATTGTTCCTACTATTATTATAAATACGAAAGCTAATTTTATTTTACTCGCTTGATATTAACTACAACTATAATGTGTGTGTAATTAATAATAATATGTAAATTACACATGTAAAATACAAACTACACAATTACACATGCTCTCTCTGGAGACTGCAAAATCTACTTTATATTGAACTGCCCGTTGGCTAAGTTGGGTGAGCGTTCGCCTTCTAAGTAGGAGTATTGGGTTCGATTCCCGGCGGAAACATAAGTTTTCTCCTCAAGGAAAACTTATGTTTCTGGTTCTGGTTGTGATTGTGTGAGTGATGTGAATGTTTCCGGCACCCACGACACAAGTCATCGAACTTAGTGTAGGGCCGTGAGTGTAAAAGTTTTTTTTTAATAATTTATATTTAAAAATGTTCTTTTCTAGGATGGCTGTTATTTATAGAACCTCACTTTGTTATTGTTTTATTTTAAGTTTTAATTATTTTCCAGGTTATAAAGTTATTTGAGATTCACGACGCCGGCGCGTGTGTGGTGCGACTTGCGGAAACCGCCATCAGCCTCGCTGACAAAGATGACCCTAACTTGGTATGTAGGAACTTCTTCAAAATAATAACTATAAAAAAATATTTGTATTATTTATGGCTATTGTTGGGAACTTCCCGACGGATCATAGTATCAGATTTTCACATTAACCGATCATAACTGTTGTTCCCATCTGATCTCAAGATCAGTTGCAACTAAAATAAATTATATATTATTACTAGCTGCGCCCCGCGGTTTCACCCGCGTTGATAATGATGAAAAGTGATGATGATGATGATGATGAAAAATAGATGTTGGCCGATTCTCATAGATACCGGATAAGCACAAAAAATTTCATCAAAATCGGTCAAGCCGTTTCGGAGGAGTATGGCAACGAAAACTGTGACACGAGAATTTTATATATTAGATAATTGTTCTCAACAGTTCATAAGATCGGTTGGAACCAAAATAAATTATCTATAATTGTTCTCAGCTGATCTTAAGATCCGTTATAAAGGATAGTTTATAGGAATATATAAATGAACCAATATATCATTTAATAATTATTTATTTAAGTTGCAACTGATCTTGAGTTATTTTTTAATTTATTTTTGGAAGGTCACAAAACTGGGTACAATGACTAAATCTTACATAAAAAAACTTAATTATATGAAGTGCATCATGTATCCTTCTAGATGTAGACCTAGCCTACATAATAATATATACTATTAGTGTTATATATATTCGCTGAACAGGGGAATGCTTGAGCATATTAGTATTACAATACGGAGAGTTAAACGTGTTTTTATTGAGCAAACGGCTACCTGGTCTAGGAACTCCTAAGTGTGATTTTTACGGTAATTTCAGAGCAATCTACATTTCCATTTAACACTTTTGCGAGCATAATAATGTCTGACACTTCCCGATCAGATGGGAACAACAGTTATGATCGGTTAATGTGCGAATCTGTTCAGTTGGGAAGTACCCCTGTTGTTGGATGTTTTAACGATTGAATGAATAAATGTATATGTTCGTATTGTATCGTTGTCGCAGGCGATGTTCCAGTGGGTAGTGTTCAAGTGGCACCTCGCGGGCGGGCGCACGGAGCGCGCGTTGTGTGCCGCGGCCGCGTCGCCGGCGCCGCACGCGCGAGCCGCCGCCGCCGCCACACTACTCACTACACTTGGTAACCTCTTCTGACACCTTTTTTAGGGTTCCGTAGACTCCGCTGCCCGTCCGGCTGTCAGGACGTCTGTCACCAGGCTGTATCGCATGAACCGTTATAGTTAGACAGTAGACATTTTCACAGATGATGTATTTTTGTTTCCGCTATAACAACAAATACTAAAAAATTTAATACAATAAATATTTAAGGGGGCTCCCATACAACAAACGTGATGTTTTTGCTCATTTTTGCTCTATATTGATAACGGCAACAGGTAGACGCTTGAAATATTTACAAAATATTTAGTTATATATTCATTTTAAAATATATAATTAAATTAAAATAAAAACAAATATTTAAGGGTCTTTCCATACAATAAACGTGTTTTTTTCCCCGTTTTTATAGATAATGGGACGGAACCCTTTGTGCGCGAGTCCGACTCGCACTTGGCTGGTTTTATTTTTATTAACCGCCGACGCAAGAAGAAGGGTATTATAAGTTTGACCGCTATGTGTGTGTGTCATAGTCAAGTCATGCCCTAGTAAAGTGATAGAAACTTTACTAGAACTGGAGCAAAGACGAAAGTCACGTTTTTCAACTTTGTACGACTCGCCTACACTTATGCACATAATTATTAACAGTTCATAATCCACCATTATTACACATTAACACTCGAAGAATCGCAGGTTTTGGAAAATTATACAAAATCAGCAACGCCATTTTTTTACTTTGCGACAAAAAAGAACCATATTATATATACAGTTGTGTTGTGTTGTGTTGTGTTGTGCAGCGTCCCGCGGCGAGCTGGGCGCGCTGGTGCGGTGCGCGGCGCTGGGCGGCGAGGCGGAGCGCGCGGCGGCGCAGCGCGCCAAGTGGCACGACGCGCACACGCACAACCCATACTACGACTTCCTGTTCGCGCTGCACGTGCACCGGCACCACTACAGGAAGGGTCCGTACGCAACCTTCAACTACACTTACCACTCTGTGTCTCTCGTTGCAACAAAAGTTAGCACTGTGTGTCTCTCCTGCAAGTTGCAACAAAAGTTAGTATGTCTCTCCTCCACATTGCAACAAAAGTTTGCACTGTATGTCTATCCTCCGCGTTGCAACCAAGATTTAGCACTGTGTCTCTACTCCAGGTTACAACAATAGTTAGCACTGTTTGTCTCTCCTCCACGTTACAACATAAGTAAGCACTGTGAGTGCACAGTAAGGCAGTGGCCCGTGTAACTTTTTTTATGCTAGAAAGGCAAGAATTTGACCTCCATCTAACCTGATGGAAAACGAAGATGCGGCCAGCATGCTACATGCTTGCCTAGTAGAACTTAACGTTCATATGTATTTACTATGTACCCCTGATGAACTTGCATTTCCGCTATCACAGTTTATAATGGAGACCGCGAATCGGCATACGTAGTACAGGGCATTCTCAGGTTCACTGAAGCGACAATCATCCCAAAGTTATTGGCGAAAGCTGGATGTGAGAAGCCGAGGATCGTCCTCGGTGACGAATAATTTGAAAGGCCTATATATACATATCCAGCAGTGGACTTTCATAATTATCAATAGGGGATAAAAGCAAAATAAAAAAAATTACTATAGCTGTTCACAACAAAAAATCCTAAAATTGTTACTGAATTACCACTGCTAAAGTTTCAAATCCGGGCATAAATTAAGACAGCTTACTATAAAAAAAAGCGAATAACTACAAACTGCAAAAAAATGCTCCATTTCCGACCACATCGTCACTTTCCATCAGGTGTTGTAGTTGTCAAATGCTTGCCTACCGAGAATGAAAAAAAACGCTTTTTGGCGACTACATGGTATCAATATACCTTAGTTATATTAATTAGTAAAAAAAATTATTAAAAATGCGCCGACGAGGTTCTTGCCAGGTACTTCTCGAGATGGCTGTAATTTTTGGCAGAGAGTCATTAAGTTTCATGAGTGCTTCTCCGGGGCCCATGTGAATAGACGATGTTGAATTAGAATGTGTGTCCAGCGGCTGCGGTGATGTACGAGCGGGCGGCACGCTGCGTGGGTGTAGGCGGAGGCGCGTGCGACATGCGGCGCCGGTTCCTCGCCGCCGCGCTCACTTGTCTGCGGCTCGCCAAACCAGAACACGCCTTCATAGCGCGCCCCGCCTCCAATACCGACTCCAAAGACTTGCAGGTACGTCTCATAAACGTAATCATACATTTCATACTATTTATTACACACACAATTATCACAGCATTACAGCCTAAGCCGAGACGATGTTTTTTTGTATTCTGTTAATTTTGGCTTCGCAATCTTGTGCATTTTGCCAGTGTCAAGTATTAATATATTTCAAGTGTATTAAAAATTAAAAGTCTTAGTCGCAAGCCGATAAACGCATTATCCTTCTTTTTGTTCCTTTGTGGCGCTCACACTCGCAAGATTAAGAAAAATCGATTGAAGTAATCATCCCATGAAGGCACTAAAGACATGACAGTATTTTAAATTCAATATGGCGACAGACAGACGCCATGTTTTGAAAATAAATACCTGATTTAGGGTAGATTTATATTAGACCGGGGCGTGCCGTGTACGTGGCCCGGACGGGGAACGGATTTGAAACGTTACATACATTTTGTATGAAGCAATTTATATTAAACAGTGCTTGATCCGTGTCTCGTCCGGGCCCGTCTACTAACGTACGACGCTCGTCTTCACCACGGTTGTTGCACGGTCCCGCCCCGTCCCCTCCACGCTCCGTCGTACTATGAACACTCTTCCGTGCTGCGTACGGGCAGTGAGCGACCAATGTTTAGTGAGGGACCACGCACGTTCTTTTTGTTTCAAGCTCTGTTTGGCCACAAATTTGTGATACGTAAACAAAAGATTCTTTTGATGCATTACTTTTGTGGATAATGGATGGTGAAAAATTAATCGAACATGTCCGAAAATATCCTATGCTTTATGACATGTCGCAAATTGACCTTTTAACAGGCTCAAAGAAGTCTGTTCGCGATCTCAAATATTTAGTCATTAGATTATATAAATGTCCAGATTCCTAGTAAGCATCAATAGCTATCGCAATAGCAGCCATCTCCAGTAAAGAAAATTCCAAATAAAAAAAATTATATATGTAAATAAATAAATAAATGATTATTAGATTGCAATAATTAGGAATGATTCACATCACTATACTATGTTGAAGCGACCGTGGCGATTTATAACCCGGTTAACACTCGGTGTAATATGATCGTGTAGCACGGAAGGGCTCCGCTCCGGCCCGCCCCGGCCTCGGCCCGGCCCGGACACGGCCCGGTCTAATATAAATCTTCCCTTAGTTTATAATGTTCAATAAAGATTTACTATTTTGAAGGTAATCGGTCCTGAGGAGCTAGCCGCTGAATTGCGCGATGAGGACCCTGATTCCTTGGATCCTGTTCAACAAGCTTTGCAAAGTAAGTTATACATACTCATACATACAAATGTTTTCTAGTCATTATAAACAAGAGCACGATCAAATGAAAACAGTTTGCTTGTAAGTCTTAGCAAAAATGCTTTATTACATACAGCAAATAGAGCGTGTTCAAACTATGACTGCGGCTATGCTGTCTTTTGTTTTACGAAACACTTCAAAACCACCGAAGAAACAAAAACTCAAATTTCCCTTGGGGAGAAAACTTGTGTTTCCATGGGGAATTAAATCCGATACCTGCAGCTTAGAGGAGACAAATGCGCTGGAACTTTGAATACCAACTGTTGCGATCTTCTCCTAGACACACATTCCAATCCATATGTGTAATTGTTTGAAATGAGAATCTAAGTTTTATTTATATTTTTTTTCAGAGAACGAAAACATAGACTTTGATCTCCTATACCCGAGTCTCAAAGAAGCCGACTCTGAAACTTTGCTAGCGGTAACTAAGCGTATCATCAGCACGGGACAGTTCCTGCCACACTGGTTCCTACAGAGATACATGGTACGATCATACATTATTCTAAATGCTATAAGGTCAATAATTTTGCGATAGAACGATGTTCTCGAATCTAACCTTGAGAGCTACTCATTCTAGCCCTAGCGTGTTTACCTGCGATCACAACATCACTCGTCAGCAAATGGAATATATTTACTTGTCGAATTAACATTTCGCAATACAATCACTAGAGATAAATCGCTCCAATATTTGAAACGGGCCACGCTAACCCTAGCGTGCCGCGGTTGCAGTGCACACGGCTAAAATTTCGCGTACAAATCTTTCACGATAATTAATAATTCGCCGTTATTAAGCATTAACACTCGAAGAATCACAGGTTTTGGAAAATAATACAAAATCAACAACGGCATTTTTTACTTTCGCGGCAAAACTGAGGTAACGTCGGTGTGTGCAGGAGGTGGACGCGGGCGGGTGCGTGCGCGCGCTGCTGGCGGGCGGGCGCGCGGCGTGCGCGGGTCGCGCCTGCGCCGCCGCGCTGCGCCGCGCGCTCGCCGAGCTCGTGCCGCGCCGCCCCAACGCGCCGCGCGCCGCGCCGCTCGCGCTCGCAGACCTGCTGCTGGCCGAGCTGGCGCACCACCTCCACGACACCTTTGTCAAACAGGTAGGTACCACATATATACCATCATCATATATTTGTAAGGAAACAAGTGCCGGTGGCGCTTGCTCGCCGCGCTCGCCTGTTGCGACACCTTTGTCAAGCAGGTAATACACTCGTTACTCGTACTATGTATGTGTAATAAGCTCAGGCTATTTCGACGGTTGCACGCGCTCGTTTAGAGTTTGCCGCGCCGCTCGCGCCTGCAGCTGGCGGAGCTGTCGCATCACCTCGACGACAGCTTTGTCAAACATGTAGGTACCGTATATACCCTCATCATTTATTTTTAAGGAGGTAAGTGCCGGTGGTTACGCTCGCTCGCCTCTCTCGCGCCGCGCCGCTCGCGCTCGCCTGCTGCTGACGAAGCTGCCGCATCACCTCGACAACAGCTTTGTCGAACAGGTACCCTTTACCATCATATATTTGTAAGGAGGTAAGTGCTGGCGGTGGTGTGCTCGCTTCACTCGTGCCGCGCCGTCACGCTCGCTGACCTGCTGCTGGCGCAACTGGCGCACCACCTCGAAGATAGCTTCGTCATACAGGTACTCTATGTACTCATTCTACATTTGCGAGGAGGTAAGTTCCTGTGCTGTGCGCGCTTGTTTCGCTCGTGCCTCGCCTTTCGCGCTCGCAGTCCTGCTAGCGAAACTGGCGCACAATTCGGTTAAATGTTACCCGCAGCAATACATAACGGGTCAGATTTTTATAGCGGCAACTTATAAATATACATCACACTAATATTATAAAGGCGAAAGTTTGTATGTTTGTTACTTCTTCTCAAACGGCTAGACCAATTTGAATGAAATTTCGTATGGAGGTAACTGACACCGTGGATTTACACGTAGACAGTTTTTATCCTGGAATGCCCGCGGGTTCGGGACTTCGGCGGGTTAAACTGCGGGGAGCAGCTAGTGCGTAGATAAATTGATACTAAGTATAGTTTCAATATTTACATTCCTCCAATATCTTCAATCCTTAAGTACCTACTTAGGCTATTATCACGCTTTCGTGGAAATATGTTATTGAAACTACAAATAAATTAAAACATTTATGTATGTAAATAATGAATCATATTTGATATCTTTGTTTGTTTATCACCGAAATCCGGTTGCAGATGTTTCGACACAAGTGTGGGAAATAAAGATTACTGAATTAATGTATGTACATTGTGTGAGGTCACTACTCACCTTCCATTGAGTCTATACTCTAATATACACATACACTGCTGTTAACACAATGCCTTGAATAGTTCCAATGGCAATGTGAGTAGCAGGTGTAAGGAATAATATACTTTACATTCTTACAAATAACGTCCTATAAGCCGTCAAGGTTTGCCAATGGACACAGCATATTAGTAACTATTTGGTAATATTTGGTTAACTGTGTTTACACTGTCGAAACAAGAGCTGATATCCAAAACTTATATTAATGTCTTGCCTTGTCATACCTATTTAGTACCTACAGCAACGTATATACCTACATATCACCATGTAGCCTCCACATAATAACCACGAATTCATCAATACCATCTCTTTTTGTATGTCTACCAGCAACGCCACTTAAACCTAGATACCCTGTCATAGGGCGATTATCCCTTGGGCACATCCTATATCATTAAGGTGTCATGGTGTGACACGTTGCACGTAAGACCTATATTTATAAAGATGTTATAGTATAGGATCCCAGTACACAAAATAGGGGTCACAGATAGCCCTTTGTGTAGAGGATGTATGGAGGAAAACGAAACCGTAGAACACGTAATAGCTCAGTGTGCTGTCACTAAAGAAATTAGAGCCAACAATAGAATGCAAATGAGTATATTGCAAATGGGTAATATATGATGAGGGTATATACATTTGCAATTTATTAACATAATTAATTTGATATAAAATACTTTTCAACCATTAACCAGCTCGGTGAAGGTCGTTTTATACAGGGATCTTAGACTATTACGGGCTTACCGAAGATTCTACTGCGCAGGGGCTATTAACAGTGACAATATTTGCGCTTATGCAGGTTTCTGGTGTTTTGCAAGCTAGCCTAGAATATAAGGTACTCGTATACTCTTGGCTGTTGCTTGGCGATAGATTTTTCAACTTGAGTATGGTAAATTACGCCTCAAAAAGCGATCTTATAGAGTTGACTATACAATCTTCTGTTTTCTAATACTTTACTGTACTAATAGAAATGCACAAAAGGCCCTACAGCCATTCTGAGCGACCTTAACGAGCTAAGTAATAAAAATCTCGTGAAGCCATACGAAGTGGTCAGCGGCGACTGGAAGAACTAGTAGACTTGCACTAGGTATACTTCGCAGTACTTCACAGTGACAGCTTACGTGCATTAGGCTTCTATACAATGCCGCCGGTCTTTTGCCGCGTGCTTACCACGGGCACGGCACCTGCTGCAGTGGCTGGTAGAAATCCGCGCAGCATCAATTCAGTGGTGAGAACTACACCTCACAACACTTTTTAAGTTGAATGAAGTAAGCGAGCTGACGTCAGCGTGCAATGTACCGCTCGCCGCCAAGCACGGCGGCATTATGTGTAGCAGCCTTCAGCCAGGATTAGCCAACATAGGTACTAACACATTAGCTAGAAACACGTTATGTGATACGTCTATGTCATATACAACAAAACTTTTTGGAAAATCAACATCCATAACTGCGTCTTTGGTGCTTCGCGTTTGTAAACACTCATTTGAGTAAATATTCCTGTGTTTTGTTATTTACGTAGATTTTTTCTATTTCAGGTTTATGATGAGCTAGACGCGGTTGTTAAAGAGTACACGCAGGTCGTTGTAAGGACATCTGAAGACTTGAAATTACAAATGAAACTTGCTGTTGGGAATTGAATAAGATAATAAATAAATGTGTTTTTTCGAAATAACATCTTTATTTCATAAATAATACTTATTTGTCATACCATTGTGTAAATTAGAGTCACATAAAGAAATAACCCATATTATTATTTAAATTATTTATCACTTTTACCTCACTTACTATATATACTTTTAACTGACAGTATAAGTGTGTGGGAATTAAATAACCAGTTAACTATACATACATAGTCATAAAATAAATTAACAGACTAAAGTAAAAACTATCGCACATGTCTGGCAACATGCCCAAAAGGCTGGAAAGCAAGGCTTATTATTATCCCAAAGCCTCAAATACAGCTTTTAACGTGATAACGTCTTATAAATCGATGAACACCGGCTGTACGCACGAAAAAGTGTCACGTTCCGCCTGAGCCTGAGCGTGCAAGCGAGAGCGCGGAACAAGCGATCGGCCTCAACTTCGATGTTTTTTTATGACGTTATCACGTAAAATTATCGTCCGTAAACCGACTTTACAGACAACCATTTTTTTTGTCAGATTTAGATAATCAACTACCAACAAAAATAAAATTACACAAGAATGTAAACTAATGTAGTTTCATTGGTTGTTAACATTTTCGTTATAACAGATGTACGAAATAATAATTACCAGAATGTTATACATTTAGGAATAACACAACCACACCTTTTTTACTTTGTAAAACATAGTACAAAACTTAAATAGACAATCACCATATTATTCAAATTTTAATTTGAATAATACCTACTAGCTATTGTTTTCAAATGATTAACATACAAAAATAAAAAAACTTAAACCACTGGCCAATGTATTTGGTTATTATTAACATAAATATTTTGGTATGTTTGGCATTAAATACGACAATGTATTTAATTGTATTGCACAATCACATCACATGATTCATAACTTACACATTTTGGTAATATAATACTTAAAATAGAAAAATAACAATTATTCTGATTAAGTAAGGAATTATAAATGTTATAAGTTTTCAATATCTTTTGTTTTAAAATATCTTAATTTTTAGATAAGATAATTATATTTGTAACATATTAATTATGGATGGCAAAATAAGACCTGTCTTTGTAGCATTGTTATACGAAAGTCATAATAATTTTAACAATTATATTACTATGTGCTGAAAATAGAGGAACCTAAAAAGTACAATTATTATTAAAAAAACATTTCATTAAACATCTACAAACCACAGCCAAATAAATCATAGTAACTAGCATATACCATTAATATAGTGGGTACATAGGGTTAAAATCACAAATGCATAATATACACATAACTGGTTGGCCTCAAGTTCATGTCATACATCCTACAAGGTCAAACATTGAACCATAGTCATAAATAAACAATGAGGAGATCATTTACACACATTAACTCGGCAAACATAATAGTAGACTTGCAGGAAATACAATAATATACTCAATGTTGGGTATAACAGTGGTAGCTGAGATTATATTTATATGACAATTGCAAGACCATTTAGAAAAGCAGCAGGATTGTTGTATGTTTATTATATGTTAATAACGTTATTCTGTATATTTAGGTTTTTTTATTACTATATATTTGAATATGTAGGTAATATACAAACAAGAAATGACTAACTTGTAGTAACCCAATTTATACTATACAGATATGTCTTAAGATGTCATTCAACAGAATCTGTGGGTCGGGCGAACTGACTGCAAACATGCAAAAACTGTTTTTCCGATCATAAACAGAAATCATACTAATAATTTAATTCGACTTTAGCGACAGGACCCTCGCCTAATAGTGGGACTTATTCAGGTCACTGATAATTACGAGCATGTACGATGCTCTTTTTCGGGATGAGTTTACGCCGCAGTCTTCGTCGCGATCTCGCGGCGTAATCTCATCCCTAAGAGCATCCATCGTACATGCTCGAAACCTAGGTCGACTATATCGATAAAATGACGTGAGTGGTAGCCGTATTTTAATAATATCATAATGTCTAATTCTCACGAATACTTTAATAGTAAAATAAATAACCATAATGTATAAGAGTGGCGCTACTGATAGGCCCTTATGTCGTGGCTGCCTGCAAGAGAATGAAACTTTGGAACACGTGAAGTTACACTAAAAAAAATATGAGCAAAATTGGGATAAAATAGTAAAAAAAAAAAAAATTACATCTTTACCACTGTAACAATAGTGCCAGTGACCCAGAGCCACACTCCAATATATAATGGAATTGGGGTAGATGGGCTAACTGCTGGCAGGGGGAAATACATAATACACCCCTAGCAGGATGTCAGTGCAGGCCTTATCGCCCCCAGTTAGAATTAGATGTCATTGTAAAAGAAATTAAAATATCAGAAAGCAAATAATAAGTATCAATGGCGTTTGGCCATCTTTACTCTCATAATAGTTAAAACTAGCCTGACCAGTTTTTCGTATATCAGAAACATTAATGCTGCAGTTAATACAGTTTGCAGTAACTTTGCTTCCAAGCCTCTAAACATGATCAATGGATTGGATTTAACATCTTTCAGAAGAGGTTTCATACTGGTGCCAGCACGAAGTCTAGATTGTACAAGCTGAAGAGGATATGTCAATGTAGTGGCAACTGCCTTTGCTAAGGCACCAACTAAAAATGAAGTATAAGTGTCAAAAGCTCCCTTAGACATCAAGTTCCTTTTCAGTGACTCGTAAACCATAAATTGAATGGCTGGGTTTGAAACCAGCAGCAAAGATGGAATAGTCCCAGACCAGAGTCCTTTGGCACCTTCCTTTTTGGCAAGCTCTATCAAACCTCCAAATAGACTATTGTAAGAATTCTTCTCTAACTTTATCCTAGTGTTCACTACCCAAAGAGGGGATGTAAGAATCACATTAATGCTTCCAGCAACAATACCAAACATCAAATCTTGTAATGCAGATGATTTGAAAGCGGCTCTTCGCAAAGCATGGAAAGCATAAAAATAAACAAAGTTTGACACTGACAGTGATTGTAGAACTGGCGCTAGGCCTCTGTATAGAGATTCAAAACCCTCTTCATTTGCTAGCTTTATGAGAAGCTCCCATGAAGTACCTTGTAGCTTTTTTGAATCTTCAACTGTAAACAAGAAATATAATAAATCACTCGGGAAGCACACAACTTAACAAACTATTGTACATACAAGTGCACAACATATGCTACTCTCTTAATAAAATTGATTTATAAAGAAGACATGTAATTGAAATAATTTCATAAAAATCAAAAGTAACAATTGTTGTACAGAAGATGAGAAGTTCAAAAGTAGAATGGAAATATTTTTATTATTTTTAACACAGCAAAGTAAGCAATGGTGGTAAATTTAGTTAATCAATTATATTTTTACAACTGTACAAACTAGGACAATGAGATGAGATCAACACTTTATTTGCAGCAATCCTGACCTCCTTCTCCAAGGAAATATAAAAACCTGTCCTAAACCTTTCCTGACCCAGCCCGTCACATATTGAGGTAATAATAACTATAAAAATTACATCAACAAACACATTCACACTCACAGCCCCACACTAAGTCCAGAGACTTATATTGTGGGTGCTGGAAACATTTACATACCACACCCAGAACCAGAAGCACAATGTCCCTTGGAAGGACAGTGTGCTCCAGCTGGGAATCGAACCCAGGAGCCATGGCGCAGATGGCTGACACTTGCTCACTGCTCCAACTGGGTTGAACATCACAAGAGAAGTAGAGTCTTAATTTCAGGTATAAGTTCTAAACACAACTGTCTCTTTCCTCCTAATACCCCATAAAGCAACGGTCTAGCTTGTACAGTGGTAACCTTTTATTATGTGTTAAATTAAATTATCTTTTATAACAGACCTTGTAATCTCGATCGTAGGGTATCCAGTGGATAGAATACTGCCATGCCAACCATACTTCCCTGAAAAAGCAACACATGCTTAGAGCAATTTAATCAAACTCCCTAAAAATAACGTAAAATATCTGAATGTTCAACGCACCGTGGCACCAGCCAATGCATGGACGAGAGTTTCATAGCTGAACAGTGAAGACATACTCGGTCTACTCAAATCTGCTATCGTAATTATGACAATTTTACTATAATTTATCTTTGTTTCACTTTGATTAATTCAAATGCCTATCACTAAAAAATAAGAGATGCTTTTATAAACTATAACCGACGCCTGGCACTGCGTAGTATTATCTCCCTGACCTTTGAACCTCAGCTGCAATTCGTAAAAATATAACTACAATTTTTTATGTAAAATTCAATTAGACATTTTCCGCGAATCTTACAAATACGTAGTGAATACATTCATCTTTGGTTCCAAACTAACATGAACTACACCACAGAATTGTGATCCTACCTACTACCTACTTCAATAACAGTGACACTGACGCAACGCAGACTACTTAAGTTCAAATCGTATGCTCCAAAACCAGTCCATGAGCAATCGCGACATTCACGCTCTGAACGCTCGTTTTCCGTTACAAAAGACTTGACATCGTTTGATCCATGAACCTAAGGTATGCAATAAGTTTTGCATGCATACTCTTTGGTCCCGTTTGCCGTAGAAAGCATAGAAAAGAATATATTCTACCCGAAATAGAAATAGAAATAGAAATAGAAATAGAAATAGAAATAGAAATAGAAATAGAAATAGAAATAGAAATAGAAATAGAAATAGAAATAGAAATAGAAATAGAAATAGAAATAGAAATAGAAATAGAAATAGAAATAGAAATAGAAATAGAAATAGAAATAGAAATAGAAATAGAAATAGAAATAGAAATAGAAATAGAAATAGAAATAGAAATAGAAATAGAAATAGAAATAGAAATAGAAATAGAAATAGAAATAGAAATAGAAATAGAAATAGAAATAGAAATAGAAATAGAAATAGAAATAGAAATAGAAATAGAAATAGAAATAGAAATAGAAATAGAAATAGAAATAGAAATAGAAATAGAAATAGAAATAGAAATAGAAATAGAAATAGAAATAGAAATAGAAATAGAAATAGAAATAGAAATAGAAATAGAAATAGAAATAGAAATAGAAATAGAAATAGAAATAGAAATAGAAATAGAAATAGAAATAGAAATAGAAATAGAAATAGAAATAGAAATAGAAATAGAAATAGAAATAGAAATAGAAATAGAAATAGAAATAGAAATAGAAATAGAAATAGAAATAGAAATAGAAATAGAAATAGAAATAGAAATAGAAATAGAAATAGAAATAGAAATAGAAATAGAAATAGAAATAGAAATAGAAATAGAAATAGAAATAGAAATAGAAATAGAAATAGAAATAGAAATAGAAATAGAAATAGAAATAGAAATAGAAATAGAAATAGAAATAGAAATAGAAATAGAAATAGAAATAGAAATAGAAATAGAAATAGAAATAGAAATAGAAATAGAAATAGAAATAGAAATAGAAATAGAAATAGAAATAGAAATAGAAATAGAAATAGAAATAGAAATAGAAATAGAAATAGAAATAGAAATAGAAATAGAAATAGAAATAGAAATAGAAATAGAAATAGAAATAGAAATAGAAATAGAAATAGAAATAGAAATAGAAATAGAAATAGAAATAGAAATAGAAATAGAAATAGAAATAGAAATAGAAATAGAAATAGAAATAGAAATAGAAATAGAAATAGAAATAGAAATAGAAATAGAAATAGAAATAGAAATAGAAATAGAAATAGAAATAGAAATAGAAATAGAAATAGAAATAGAAATAGAAATAGAAATAGAAATAGAAATAGAAATAGAAATAGAAATAGAAATAGAAATAGAAATAGAAATAGAAATAGAAATAGAAATAGAAATAGAAATAGAAATAGAAATAGAAATAGAAATAGAAATAGAAATAGAAATAGAAATAGAAATAGAAATAGAAATAGAAATAGAAATAGAAATAGAAATAGAAATAGAAATAGAAATAGAAATAGAAATAGAAATAGAAATAGAAATAGAAATAGAAATAGAAATAGAAATAGAAATAGAAATAGAAATAGAAATAGAAATAGAAATAGAAATAGAAATAGAAATAGAAATAGAAATAGAAATAGAAATAGAAATAGAAATAGAAATAGAAATAGAAATAGAAATAGAAATAGAAATAGAAATAGAAATAGAAATAGAAATAGAAATAGAAATAGAAATAGAAATAGGAAGTTTCTGTATATACAAAGTAAAGAAGGCTGTAGGAAGCTTAGGAAGTGATCTGACCCCCTATTACGTATCTTTGTTGCACGCGGTTTCTATTTGAATTAAGCAAAAATGAACCTTATTTTTTAGGAGGTTTCTCAATTTAGTATTGAAACCGTTTGCAACAAAGATACGTAATAGGGGGTCTGTACCTATTGTATTCTGTGCTCCCGGTAGGGAGGGAGTAATAGTATTCTGTGTTCTGCTTCTGTCTAAACAACAAAACATCAGAGATAAATAAGATAATCTTATTAATTAAGATACCTATAATGTATGAATTTTCTCATAGCGGGGATTGTTAAAGTTAATTCTTATCCTATCTTCGCTACAACGTAGGTAGTCATTACAATGAAGCAGTTCATGGCTGAAGATAATGTATGTGCACAAAACTTACTGAAACTAGTTTCCCATGGAAATGCTATTATTGCAGAAATTTTACGGCTAAAGGATCATGTCCCCACTATTTACTTGTAAGTAGACATTATAATTAAATATCAAAATTTTTGCGTTTATGACAAAATTTGCATTGTACAATTTTACAGAATATCAGTGTTTATTTAGACACTTAGAATACAGAATAAACTGTACCATCTTTAGTTCATATGCAAAATATATAATATTTATTTATTAATATTATTCACTCTTTAGGTGGGTATGTTTGTTACCTACTCATCTCATACTGGACTATTATATTCTCATAACGATTCATATATCACAAAAAAAAATTGTTTGGTTTGCTTGTTATAAATACCTTTAATGGTACTTTTGCCAGGATAATAGCTAGGAAACAAACAAATTGGTATCCTTTTTTTTTTATAGTTCCCAAAGCTTTTTTTCAAACTTTCAGGAGACAATATTTTATTGTTCAAACATAAAATGTTAAAGTATGTTTCCTAATAAACCATGTTGATTAATAGCACCCCAGCAATATAGAATAATTGAAAATATTAGAAAATATGGGCCAATCTAGCAAATGGCAAAATTATGAAATTAAATTATATCTTCTCAACAAGTCAAAACGGTTGAATATACATAACATGAAGGTCTAATTGATGCACAGAGAACACCCCTCGTTGTTTGTTGTTCCATGTGTGATGAATCACATATACATATAGGTAGGTATATTATAGCATAGGTAATGATTTATCATCAGTTGGTGATTGGGATGTAAAACAGTGTATCAAGTAGATATTTCTTATTTTAATATAAAAAATAATTTATAACCTTAAGTGTTATAATAGTTGATTTTGCTTGCAGATTAGAGAGTAAGGAGTTGCACCAGAAGTACCAGGATGTTATTTTAGATTTCAGCTACTTTAGAATTGCTGATATTCAAGAAACAAAAATTTCCCAAAATTCAGTAAGTAGTATGTACAATAGTAGTATGTATATGTACAATATTAGGATGTGGCAGTTAGTGTAATTAAATTTCATGAGCGCCTTTATGGAGCCTATGTGAATAAACAATTTTGATTTGACATGCCATAGCCTAATAGCTCATTTATCTGTGTTGATATATTGCAGTTTCACTCTCTGTAACTGAGCTTTATCTGAGCAAGATTACAATATATTACTAATGCACAACATTATACAGAAATCTTCTTATTATTACGTTTTTTACAGAAATTACAAGACTTGGATGATGAACTCAAAGAAAAATATGTGGAGCTGATATCTCGATTTTACTTACTTTTCGAAAACATTTATCAGTACATAGTTGACCTGAACTCATTTGTGGATCAACTCAATGATGATGCATTTATTCAACAGAATATAGAAACTGTTATGAAAGATGTGGAAGGAAAACAGTTGATGGTAACTTAAAAAAAATACTAAACAATTTACTTTATATAAAATAAAACAGGGTGTCATATAGACACAAAATAGAAACTTTTGTCTAATAGAATAATAAATAATTTAATTATTCATCACAGTGTTTACTCCCACCACTTCTCGTCACACAAAAAGGTTGCGGATCAGAATTTCAAAGCACTCCCATACAAGTTTTACTTCAAAAATTCTTTGTTTTATTTTGTATCAAATGTTTAAAAATATATTTTAATTAATATTCCAGTGTGAATCGCTTTTCCTCTATGGATCCATGCTGTTACTCTGTGATTTGTTCATTCCTGGTCTGATGAGGGAAAGGCTCCTTGTGGCATTCTACCGCTACAGCACGAGCCAGTCTCAAACAAACATTGATGATGTATGTAAACTGTTACGAGATACTGGCTATGATCAGAACAGTGGAAAAAGACCAACTGATTATCCTGTGGAATATTTCAGGTATGTATACAGATTATATTAAATTATTGCAAAAATGCTAGAAACTAATGCATTTTTAATTTATAAATATTCATTATATTTTAGCCGTGTCAATATTCGTTCTGAATTTATTGATAAAGTAGTGGGAAAACTGAGATCTGAAGATATTTATAATCAATTGGCAGTATACACCATACCTGAACACCAGGCTTCTGCTTTGGCCACTCAAGCAAGTATGCTAGTTGTCTGTTTATTCTTTGCTCCACATTATCTACATTCTGATGTTTCGAAAATGCGCGAAATAGCAGACAAATTCTTTCCCAGCAACTGGGTTGTGCCCTTATATATGGGTGTTACATTGAATATAATTGACTTTTGGGAAAATTTTAAAGCAGCTAAATCAGCGCTGGCGAACACATGCAATACAAAAATGGTAAAAGAAGTATTTGCTAAAAGAGGCAGTTCTGTTCCAATGTTGATAACTAAAATCCATCAGCTGACAAAAGAAGGCACTTTAACAGATGATTTTGTCTTAGACAATATAAATAAAATATTGAACCTGTTGTTAAACTCAAATCTGGTCATAAGATGGCTTCTACTCCATAATAGTGATGTTATCTTTTATGACACCAACAAGAAGAGTAAACAACTGAGAGATGTTGTTCTAAAAGAATCTCATTATGATGCTATAAAACTACTGGAACTTCTAATTAGCACTGCCGAACTAGAGCTGAAAGTTAGAGAAGTTTTAAACAGATTACTTGAAAATAGAAGTGAAGCCTGGCAAACAAACAAGTCTCTTGCTGTTGAAGCTATAAACAGTTTATCAGAGCTATTCTCATCAGCTAAACCTATTGCAAAAATTCCTGAAAACAAACAACTAAAAATTTGGTTTGAAAGTATTGCCAAACAAGTAGCTTCTCTAGGGGAACCTACATCAACAAAGTCAATTAAGAAAGTGACTCAACTGATACAAGCCCTGGATGAAGTTGAAGAGTTCCATGGTATGAAGACCACATCAACAATTGTACAATTTCTATGTGACAGCAAAGATGCTTTAAAAAATCTTTTGAGGGCCGCTGCTTTAAAGGAAGATTCATTAGTTACTCTTGAAACAATAGCAGATGTAAGCTATGCTTGGTGCACAATAGATTTGTATACCAAAATTATGCAAGACAGCATCAAAGAAAATCCATCTGTTACAAGTAGACTAAGAGCACTTTTTCTAAAACTGGCTAGTGCTATGGAGATACCACTGCTGAGAATAAATCAAGCTCATAGTGAAGATTTGGTCTCGGTGTCCCAGTACTACAGCAATGAACTGATAAAGTATATTCAAAAAGTACTGCAGATCATTCCAGAAATGGTTTTCAGTATTGTTGAAAAAATCATAGACCTTCAAACATGGACTATTAAAGAAGTGCCAACAAGACTTGAAAAGGAGAAACTCAGAGATTTTGCACAATTGGACCACAGAATGGAAGTAGCGAGGTTAACACATTCGGCATCTACCTTTACTACTGGTAAGTACTAAAGGTAAAGCCTATCTATATCAAATGAAATAGGTTTATTGTTATACCATTACAAAAATGTATTACAATGAATAAAGTATATTATTTTTGCATTTAAAATCTCAGTCCGTTATTTTCATTAACCTGTGTTTTGTTATAGGGATCTTGGACATGAGGTCAACTCTGGTTGGTGTAATAAGGGTAGATCCAGCAGAATTGCTAGAAGAAGGCTTACTTAAAGAGCTAGAAAGACACATCAGTAAAAAATTTGAAGAGTTTTTAGAACCACAAGGAAAAAAGTTTCTGCCATCTGCTAATAATTTACTGAATCGTTTACAAAAACTAGCAGAGAGTATGGATGGCTATAAAAGATCTTTGGAGTATATCCAGGATTATATCAATATTCATGGACTTAGAATATGGCAAAAACAGGTAGCTATCTAGGTATATTTTTTACACAATGCAAATTACAGAGGAATCTCTCTAATAAAAAAAATAGATGCAAACTATAGTAATTTTCCTTCAAGCAACTATGAATTGCTATTACTCAACAATTCGAGCTTAGTTAAACTTCAACAACTGCGGTTCTTTTTTTTCAGACGGACACTTCTAAGTTAATTACAAGATATATATTTCTAAACCTACTGTATTATTATTATTATTTATGTATATATTTTTTAATATCCTGTACATAAACAAATGCTAATAAGTTACAAATAAAAAATAAGTAGGCACAATAACATCTATAATTAATTATCTTTGTCACCGCAGGTGTCGGCAATAATAAAAGATAGTGTTGCCAAGGAAATCAGTTTGCGCAAAGGTGTAACGTTATACAGCCCTTCAGCTGGGTTCATGGGGAGCCTAGCAAGACAAATAGTGCAGCTAACAGATGCCAGGTTTGATATTTTTTAAATGTTTTTTGTATAAGCTGTACAGAGATCTCACTAATCCTACTAATATTATAAATCCGAAATTTTTGTGTAAGTATGTTTGTTCCCTTTTCACGCTGTAACGGCAGAACGGATTTGGATGAAATTTGGAATGTACATAGCTTATACCTAGGATTAAATCATAGGATAGTTTTTAAATTGATATACGCGGGCGAAGCCGCGGGGCACGGCTAGTAATATACAGGAATCAAATACAGTATTCATAAAAAGACAACATTTTGCCAAAGAAATTATTGTATAAAATACATTTTATTTTAATCAAGAATAAAGATAAAATACTAGATAGATACTCCAATCAGCACTTGTTCCACTGTAATCCACGGAACAAATTCATAGATTGATTTCTTTCCCACTTTTTTTCCACTCTAATGCAAAGAAACAAACGACAAACGCATTCCAACGCACAGCCCCACACTAAGTTCAAAGACTTGTAAAGTGGATGCCGGAAACATTTACATATCACACACAATACACCCAGAATCAGAAGCACAAATCTCCCTTGGGGAGGAAAATTGTGCTCCTGCCGGGAATCGAACCCAGGTCCCACGGCGCAGAGGCCAGAGACTTGCCCACCTCGCTAACTGGGTCGTCAATCCATTGCTGTGATAGATTAGATTCCACTGATTTTTATATTCCACTTTAAGCCATTACCGAGATCGATTAGATTCTACTTCCTTTTATATTACTATTTAAAAGCATTAACAGAATATTTTAAATTTCAGAGTTTGCACATACATTAATATTTGTGCTGCTTGGTTTGATGCGAAAAGCCAAAACGAAATAATAAATACCAAAACTTTTGCAAAACTTAATGAAGCTCTGGGAGTTGTTGGCTTACATGGACTGGATATTTTATATGCATTCATGATTAAAAACCAGCTATTAAATGTTCAAGACATATTTAGAGCAAATCAAGATAAATTAATTGGACCTATTAATCCTGATGTAAAGGACATTGATCAAACTATTACGAAAATAAGCAAAGCACCACAACAAATATCGGATGCACTAGTATTGATAGGAACTCTGCAAATTCTCAGAAAGCACTTAGCTTATCAATTGAATACAAGCTGCAAGTTTGATTCAGCACACTTAGAATCATCCTTAAGGACACTGAATGAGTAAGCATTAAACAATTATATCTTTGAATTTGAAAACTAAAAAGTAATTGTTATTTAAGTATTAACCATAATAATTAATAGGAATAGTAAAAGCTGTGTTATTAATACATATGAGTAGCTGTGTCTCTGTAAACATTGGTCATCATCTCATTGTCCTTCTTTCACCATTAATCCATGATGTTGTAACAATTGGCAAAATATCTGAAAAACAGCTGTACCGATTTTCACCAAGTAAAAACACTCTAAGTCATTTTCAAACAAATAAAAAACTAAATGAAAGCGGTTCTGCCGTTTGAGAGCTACATTGCCACAGACACTCATTTTGCGTCGAGGGTTAAAAAACCAAAAGCACAGTTTTATTCACATAAATTTTGAACTTATTTCAGTTCCATAATAAATGAATTGAAAGTATCTGCTTCTCATGATAAGACATCCAAGATATCACCAAAACTTTTGCAAAACCTGGAAGATTATATGTTACGCTGTGGAATATATGAGGCATATGACAAAATATATGTTAAGAACATTCCAGAATTTTATAGCGTTGACATGGGGCGGTTGCTAGCCATTGTCTTGATTTCTCAGCTGCCTAAACTACAGATTACTTTAACGACAGGTAATCATTTCAGCTTTATTTTTGAAGTGTATTAATTAATTAGTATTTTTGTGCAAGCTTTTTTTGCGCTATCTCGCCTGCCCCCTGATTCAGAATGTTTCGGCAACTAACCGAATCGATACGATTGGATAACTTTCTCATTTTCAATTTTTAAGTATTCATAGGCCAATTAACACAGTAATTAATAGGGCATGATATACTGTTTTCAGGTGACCTTGTTACAAAAAAATGTGGAGAAAATATTGATGGATATCCTCTGATTGTGGGAATTTATACATTATTACATCAAACAAAAACAGAAAATACTGACATATTTGTCGATTTCTTGTGTAACTACACCAAGTGAGTAATAGTGATTGTTTTTTATTCATATTAGCGTATAATTCGATTAGTTTTAACCTTTCGCGAATTACAATCATATTTTGTCTCGGAAAATGTAGTAACTACAAAGTGAATTATATTATTTTTCATTCGCTTTTATATTGGAACTAATATGTAACAAAAATAGGACCTATCAATGTCAAAGCGTTTAGGCGGTAAAAGCATTTTCGAGGCGGAATACGCGGTCCCGAGTTTCATAAAAAGGATTGAGATAAGTGCCATTTCAGCTTTACACATATTTGTACTTTTTTCCAGATCCAAATCTCCAGAAAGTTCTTGCGAAGGAGCTTACATTGTAAGGATATTACAATTGTTCTGTGAAACATTCCAGTATTCATTTGATAAATTAGAAAACAGACTTCCAATGATGCTATTTACTCATTCTCTTCAAAACCGACATGTGTCTTAGTGCTCTGTAGATATTAAAAAGTAATCTTTATAATAAATTAATATATTGTTATTCATAGACATAATTTTAAAGTATATTTTATAAATAGTATTGAATACCATCATGCTATATATTAAAAATAAAAGGTATGGAATAACACTGTGTATTCTTAAGAATCATAGATAGTGCAGATTTATCCCACTATAGAATTCAGTTTGAGTCAGTATTATCATAGTAGAAATATACTATGGTATTATTGTCAAAAAGTTTGTCAGGAAGCGCTCGCTGTTAGTGTTAATACCGCCGCCGATTGTACGCTTTATTTAGTTTTTTCAACCTTAAAAAAAGGAGGTTCTCAATTTGACTATATGTTTTTTTGTATGTATGCTACGCGATATCTCCGCCAATTATGTATAGATCAGAAAAATCTTTTCATTGTTAAAAATCTAAAAAAATTACGGCTTCTGTTTAGCTTTTCGAGGCATTCAATTTTAATCCTTATCAAAATAAACAGTAGATACAATTTGCCCTTTACTGGATATAATTTGGACATATAGTTAAATTATTTGAGGATAAAAGCGGTGGGCCACACACAGTTCCAGCATAATCCGGCTTACTTATAAGTTTTGAACAGACTTACATAAGAAGAAGGACATAAATTCGACTGTTATTTTTTTTGTTTTGCCCGTTGTAACTTATCTTTGAAGTGCCCGCTGGCGTAGTTAGGTGCGCGTTTGCCTTAAAAGCACCGGGTTCGATTCCCAGTGGAAACAACTTTACTCCCCACGGGAAATTTGTTTCTGGTTCTGGGTTAGGTATGAATGTTGTGTGTGTAATGTGAATTTTTATGGTCACGACACAAGTCATAGTACTTTTAGTGTGGGGGCTGGGAACTGATATACCGTGTTTTTTTTTACCCAGGCGATGCTGGGCGGGTCAGTTAGTATACTATATATTATATTCTACAAGCCGTGCCCCGCGGCTTCGCCCGCTATTATCAAGTTAAAAAGTAGCCTATGTGTTAAACCTAGGAATAATCTATGTACATTCCAAATTTTATCTAAATCTGTTCAGCCGTTAAAGCGTGAAGAGGGAACAAACTTACAACACTTACACACAAACTTTCGGATTTATAATATTAGTAGGATTATTTACAAGGGTAATGATGAAATTAAATCAAATAACCATCATTTGTTCACTTATTCTCATTTCTTATCAATATTTTTTTAATAATAAGGCTTAATTTCTTATAATAAGGCTTGAAATGTTGAACATAGTTCTTAAGCTATATTGCTGGCTACATTTAATTGTCACCAATCACCAATAATATACATCTTATTTATAATTCTGTCGTGCAAGTTCTGGATTGAATTGAGAATTATATTTTGGCTTAATTCTGCTTTTATTTTGATCTTCCACAACCTTGGTCTCAGGCTCCCCATTGAGCTTGGTTAAAAACAACTCTGTTCTGTGTTTCTCTTCTCTTTCACGTTTCAATCTAGCTTCTCTTAACAAGAGTAATTTTTCTTTCCTATCATCTTTATCTCTTTTATTTTTTTTCTGTTTTTTTTTTGTTGAGGAGTGGGAAGCACTTTCCACTTTATCTTTCGGGGTTTGTTTGATGGATGATTTTGTATATTTGTTTTTGTGGCAGTATTTTTTGAATGCATTAATTGGATCTAAACTTTGTTTTGATTTCCAACTAATTTCTCCATTTTTTATATCCAAGTCTTTCTCTTTAGGTTTGCCATCAGCATCTTTAAGGACCAACTTTTCATATGTGTCTTTTATTTCAGTAGATCTTGATGATCCTGGTGCAACTTCATACCAATTTTTTTTACCAAGTGCCTCATTGGTATCTTGTCCAAGATAAGTCAGATAACCAATTTTTTTTTCATAGTCTTCTTGTTTATCTTTTTTTTCTTTGTCATGTTCTTTATTAGTAGTTTCTACTGCATGTTCTAAGTCCGCAAAGAAGTTGATGTGCTCAGTAGGTGCTTTTTCTTCTTCTATGGGTTCTGTTATGCCAGCTTCTAATAATTTTTGTTTGCTCTTATGTTTTAAAATGTTAATGCGAGCTTCTCTGTCTGCATTGTCAATGCGTAACTTCTCCTGCCTTTCTTTCTCAGCAGCTTCAGCTTCATCTTTCCTTACTCTTGCTATGTTTTCTTTGGTCCTTACATGCCATCTGTAAAACAAAAATTGCATTTAGTTAGAATTTAGTAGAATAATAAATGTTACTTATGTATGTAGTCGATTTTGAAAAGAAAATGAGTAAAATGTATTTCATTCAAAATTTACTATAATTTCAGAATCAAAAAACATTACTGACAACCTAGTTGGGGTGGTAGGCAAGTCTTTGGTCTCAGCACTGTGGGTCTTAGGTTTGATTCCCAGCAAGTCCACAATTTTTCTTCCCAAGGGGCATTTATGCTTCTGGTTCTAGTTCTGGTTATTTGTGTGATATATAAATAAATGAACATAGTGTGGGGCAGTGATTGTGAAGGTGTGTGTTTGTATTATGAATTAATTGATAAACCACTTGCTTAACCCACTTTGGCTTCGCCCGGATGGATATGTTACAAATGTGTTATCTACACGGGATATTTATATGAAAATATCTTTATGTAGGAACCTACAAACCACTCTTCAATTTATTTACGACGGAGTATTAAACAAAATTACCTTTTCTTGGGAAGAATATTCATTTTCTCTGCTGTATCCTGTACTTATATAATAAGTAGTAGTAAGTTGTATTAATGATTTCACATTCATGAAAATCATGAATATATTTTGTTAACTGCAAAACTATTGGGATTTGCTAAACTAAAGAATCCGAATTCGGTAAATACACAAAGTAATAAGAGACGAGTAAATAAAATAATTAAACAATCTGCAATACACATTACAAGCAAGGTTCAGTGGTGGATTATTTATCATAAATAATATATGTACATAATCACTTCGTTTTATTATTTAATTGGAAATGAATTGAATCCTTGTGTATACATATTTCGTATTTATCTATGGCTTTAATGGTTTTTATGACAGTTGACGTAAATTTACTTTGACTGATGTCATGTCTGTTGTGTGCATAGATAAAAGAACTCTACGTTGTGTCTTAGGTTGACTTTTATTTTATTTTGGCTCTGCACACTGAATTTACTGCTCAGTCCAGTACTTAGATCCAAACTACCTCTCAAAACGAAAGTAGGAATCTACAACACATACATACGTTCACGTCTAACATATGCAGCGCCTGCGTGGTATGCGCTGTGTCCAGAATACCAAAGGAAACGACTACAAGCCCAACAAAACCTAACACTACGCACATGCACAGGAGCAGGCAGATATGTGCGAAACGAAGTCATCGCCAGAGACCTCAAAATCCAGAGCATCGAGCAGTTCGTGGAAAGGCTAGCGCGAAGGATGTACGACCGAGCTGACAACGGCAGACACGTACACCTCCAGAACATCGCTCCGCTTCATACACGCCCCCCGGAAGTAAGGACTAAGAAAGCCCTACCCCGAGACATACTTTGTCAACCACATCAAAGCTAGTGCCACGACCAAACCCTACCAATCCTACTTAGGTAGCAAAACCCATCCAACCATTCCAGTGGTGTCAACCACACAAAATAGTCCACAGCAGGGTAACCGCAGCTATAAAGGGTCCCACCAACGCCAGGGACTAAGCGCGAGACCTGCACCAAGTTACCCGGGGGCAGTAGCCCTCGAGAGTTCAAGCCAGGGTAAAGAGCCTTGCTCGAATCCCTCCCTGCCGCTCCCCCCTATAAAGGAATGGCGGAAGAATCCAACAACAAACTGAATTTACACAACGTCAATCAAGTAATAATTTTTTTTTTAATTATTTCATGACCATGGATGCATAGTCCTTCAGTCGAAATATTAAACAAATATTAACAATTACTATTCTTCATAATAAAATTCTTAGTCACAAGTCACAGTCAAAGTCAAGTAGTCAGTCATAGTCAAGTCATGCCCTAGTAAAGTGGTAGAAACTTTACTAGAACTTCTATTGGAGTTTTGGAGCGAAGGCGAAAATCACGTTTTTCAACTTTGTATGACTTGCCTACACTTATGCACATTTACTAAGTATTAACGGTTTATAATCCACCATTATTACACATTAACACTCGAAGAATCACAGGTTTTGGAAAATTACACAAAATGAACAACAAATCAAGCCATTTTTTCACTTTCGCGGCAAAACTCCTCAAGTAATACATATTAATAAATGTTGCATGTGTACCTAAGCAGATTTTTTTTAAACTTTCGCGAAATGTAAACCAACTCTGAAATGTAAACGATTTATCATATATGCTGGTGACGACCTTACGTCGATTATACCTACTGACTTTGCTTTTTAGACTGTATTAGCATGTATTAGCTTACTTATCGCCAGTAAGCTTTTTTTCGAAGCTGTCTGGCGAGAAATACAGTCTGACCTTAGCGAGGATATTCTACGTTCCGTATTAAATCGGTATCTAGTTGAGCTCTGGCCTCGATGTAAGAGTTAAAATTAATTTTCGACGAACGATAAGGTGTATTGGAACATCTCTGAAATCCCTTTCAGAGCATTTCCCGTTAGCTCTTTCGTTACACATCTTACAAAGCAAAACAGACGAGTGGGGCGATTTCCTTTATGCTTTGGATTGCCTACAAATGAGTGCTACTTTTTTTATTAGTTTGCTTTTACTTTCCTTCGCGTATACCACTAGTACTAGTGTATTAAGGCTTCCTTACGAGCTAGGTAAAGTAGATCGGTGAATTCGGAGAGCTCTATTTTGTTAATAATACGTCTTTTCTGTACAAACGTACGGTACAGTGGTACAACCGATATATCCGAGTCTATTTCCGTCACGTATTGGAGGCCATGACGAAAGTGTTTGATCATGTATAAAACGGCTCGGCTTAAGAATTCCATACGCAAGTGTATGCATGATCAGGCATTGCCTAAAAAGAAAAATCGAATAAAACAATAGACAACCCAACTGACTTGAACTGACAGCTTTTTTTGACATATCTCTTTATGAGCTATAGACAACGTAGAACACCGACGCAACGTAAAGAAACTTTGGCTTTATTTTGTTGAAAGAATAATTTATATACGCCATTATTCATGTAAAGAGCGTTATACTGTATGTAAGAATGTAAGTCATCGGTCTGCATTTATGTTTTCTTAAAAATTAAACTAAGTAGCTGGTCTCATTAATTTAAAGGTTATCCTTGGGAGTCGCAGTTAAATTGTGTAATTTAGTTAGTGTAAATTCCTGGGAATGGAAGCTATAGAAGAACCTGCGCTTCAGATTGATACAGCTGAAGCTGTAAAAGTTAATGTGGTTACTTGTGAATCGAATTCAGGCGCCGAAGCTGATGCCTCTGAACAATCGGATGTATGTCACAAACGCAATGGCATCGGCGATTCGGAGACTTTAGAGCAGTTACAGCCGTCGGATGATGATAATGGGATCCCCGGTGAAGGGCGCCCAGCTAGTAAAAATACAGAAGCGGAAAATAACTTGGAAAATATCACCAACGAAGGCACAACAATTACTGCAATTGTAGTAACAGAAGCTGCTCTTGACAAAGGCGTTGAAGAGACACCATCAACTGAAACTGTAGTAATCGATTATATTAAACCCGATGTTCCTGAAGGGGACTTTATTGAAGAAGATATCCAGGGTGATGTTGAAGTTGATGGGATTGTAGATACAGTGTCAGAAAATGTAAGATTTGAGACTGAAATTCTAATTGAAACCAATTCTGATGATCAGTCCAGATACAAAATTATCTACAGTGACACCGATGAGACTGACCACGCAAACAATATATTAAGTGAGCTCGGACAGAATATAGAATTGAGTGAAGTATTACGTTCATCAGATGTCAATGAAACTGTAGAAAACAACAACTGTGAAGTAAGACAAGAAGTGTTTAATAAAGAAGAGTTGTTGGATATTTTAGAAGGAAATGATGTTGAGGAATCTAGTAATGTAATTTCTGATGATTTTGCATCCGATTGTAAAAAGTTGGAAGCCCAACTTGCATTGCAGCAATTATCACGGCTCAAACAAATCAGAAAATCGCGACATACCCCTAAGAAAACTGATAAAAAAAGCTCTAAAAAGAGTGATTCACCCAAAGAAGAAAGTGTTAAAAAAAAGAGTAGCACACCAAAGGAGAGCAAAAAAGTAGATGACAGAAAAAAAGCTGATGAAAATAAAAAAGACAAAAAAATTGATGACAGCAAGAAAGTCAATGAAAGTAAGAAAGACGATGACAAGAAAGGAGGTGATTCTAAGAAAGGAGGAGGTGACACTAAGATGGTAGATAACAGCAAGAAAGAAGATGACAACTCTGAAACTAATAATGATTCAACTCCAAAAAGTAAAGAGGTAAATATTGTCAAGGCTCTGTTCAAAGATTGGGAAGATGAGGAGCCTACTGAAGGAGATCAGTCACAAAAAACTATAATAGAGAGTGAAACTCTATTGGGGGAAGCAGGAGAGCTTGTGAAATCTCAAGAAGCCGTGGTCAATGAAAGTCAAACGAGCAATGCTGATGCCTCCATAAGTAATGATCAGACTCCAGACTTAAATAAGAGTGGTTCTGATACTCAACCCCAGCGCAGACTGGGAAGAGTTATCAAGAAAAAGGTTATATTTGATCCAGACAATCCTGACACTTTCACAAAATCTAAAGTGATCAAGAAAGAGAATCAATCGGAAAAAGATAACAAAGAAATACCAACACCTAAGAAAATTAAGATAGATCCGACATCTCCAAGATCAAAATCAAAATCTCCTGTTCATTCAAAAATGCAGTGGAAAAAACCTCAACCCAAGAATATTAAACAGAATAAGAGGCTCACAGAAATAGACCGGCTTCTTATGGATGAGGGTGCTGTTAACATGATATGTCAGCTTACCCCGGAGGCACCGAAAGGCCACAAAAACATGAAAAGTAAAGCAGAGTTCATCAAAAAGATACAAAGTTCAACTCCTGAAGGTAAGGAAATGAAGTTCAGAGAAAGGAAAAAGGAGTTGAAATCTGAAGAAGGAGATACAAGAAGGATTGGGAGACTGTCATTGAGCAGCTCGGTAAAATCCCCTGCTGTCAGTGAAGATTTTGAAGCTCACAGTGCAGACGATTCTATTATATACCGTCGCCATTCCTCGAGTTCCTACTCCAGTCCGTGCATGAGTCCACGAAGGCTAAGTGATGTTGAAATTATTAATCAGGGTGCAATAGCCTTGTCTCAGGCTACAGAAAAACACTCTCGTCACCAAGAGGAAGTAATTGCTACAACAGGGTCAGATGTATTTATGTCAGATATTACAGCAAATTATGCTAGCGGAGTCATAAACAAGAGGGATTTCTTATCCATTAAAGAGAAGCTCAACTCTAAACTGTCTAAGGCATTGAATAAAAGAAAGCGTGATTACATTAAGACAGAGAAAACCCCAAAGATAAAGAAAGCCAAACCAGCTGAGAAGCCTGCTGTTGAAGCAGATAACAAATTCGTAAGGCTGTCGATTGATCAGAAAGTAGCTGAAATATGTATTCAAAATACAGGGTCTATCTTTAATGTAGAGGTGAGTTTGTATTTTATTTGTTTTGTATTTAATGTTTCAGTTTAAAAATCATAATAATAAAATTGTTTGTTACCTTTCCCCGGTCACACTTAGTTACTTCTGTGGGCACCGAGTTCTATTCACAGTGGAAACAGTAGTTTTTCCCCATGGGAAATTTGTGTTCCTGGTGTAATAACATTCGGGTGTGTGTGATTTGAATGTGTCCAACACTCACAATGCAAGAAGTCATCAAGTGTTTATGTTTAATTATTGTCATAGTTTTTATATGCTCCCTTGTCAGAAATTTTTTAAACATCAGCTTTCAATTATAAAAAGTACTGGAATGCAATATCTAAATATGCATATAGAAACCAGCTTCTTTGGCTCCACAAAGCACGTTGACCGTCTGTCTATTGTCTTGTCGACCCTTATTGTGTGAATATCTTTATTTAGTCACTTAAATTGTAATATATGTTACAAAAAAGATCCAAAAATGGTATCTGATTTCTGCTGATCTAATTTGACATTGCTTTTTTTACCATTTCAGGTTATAAATGATTTCAGAACTGTTATAGAATCTGTGGAGACCAACAATGACGTATCTGTAACTTTGTTGACATCAGAGTTTAAAACCCTTTGCTCAGGATTAGACCTAAAACCACTGCTTGATGAAGCCCAAGCTTTAAATTATGCCCAAAACCTGGCTGAATCTATAAGGTAACTGTTTTATTAGTTTTATGTTTTTTAGATACCTATTTAGTTCAAGCGAGCTTATTCATTTTTATTATTTAATTGCATGAAAAAAAGCATTTTCGCTGAGCGACCTCATCACCCAATCAGAAATAAAAAACATAAACAAAACAAAAACTTCAGTTATCAAATTTACTACAAACAACTCTTATCCACTTACTCTTAATATACACTTACTCACTACACAAGAGAACTTATTCTGTTTATCAGACTTACTTTATCAGGCTATTTATATGTGTACTAAATTCCAATGTAAGAAGCGGGTCACCCATTTCTTGACCATTATAATGATAATAATAAGAAAAAGTGAAGGTATAAGGAAAATAGACCTATGTATATAGACCTTATGATGGTCTGACCAAGTTTAAAAAAAAAATAGACACCATGATCTTGGACGAATTCCACTTACCATAGTCTCCCAAGTGTCAAAAAAAACGGGTCTCATACTAAATATCGAGAGTTCATTACGTCGACAAGTTGCTTACTTCGAAAAAATATATTTCGACAAGCCAATGCTTCGACAGATCATATATTCGACAAGGAATAGTCCGACAAAACTAACTTCGACAATGCACACTTTAGAAAGACCACTCCTTCGACAAACCTTGCTTCGACGTGCACTTGTTTGGCAGATAATTATTTCGTCAGAAACATACCTTCGGCATAATTCTGCTCTGAAATCCAATGAAACTAGAGAAGAGCTGTCGATATTTAGTATGACACCCAAAAAAACCTAAACCTAGAGGAGGAAAATGGTAATGTGAAATAAGTAAAATTCACTTAAGGATGAATTACAATTGTAAAAGGAAACAAAAAAATTATAGGCTTCCTGTTGTAATTTTTTATGCAGGGCAGGATTATTTTTATTGGCACACTCACATGATAAATAAACAATTTAATTCCTGTTAACTAAGAAATGTATGCAATATCAAACACAATATAATTTATCAATTAATGAGTTACTGGTCACAACAAATATTTTATTGTGAAAGAGTCTCTTGAGTCACATATTCAGGAGCTATTTATGATTATACTTTATATAAATGAAACGCCTTGACTCACGATAGGTCGACTCTTGCGACCTAGGTTTCGGAGATGTCTGATCCCCATCATCAGGCGAGATTATGATTAACTATTTTATACTCATAATTAACGACCCAGTTGGCGCAGTGGACAGGTCTTCATAATCTGCGCCGCGGATCCTGGTTTCGATTCCCGGTAATAGTACAAATTCATTCCCAAGAGATGTTTGTGCTTCTGGTTCTGGGTGTAATGTGTGTGTGATGTGAATGTTTCCGGCACCCACGATACAAGTTTTTGAACTTAGTGTGGGGCTGTGAGAGTGAATACATTTGTTTGTTTGTTTGTTGTTAACTCCCATTGCCAAATTAGTTTAGTTTCTCTGATGTGAATGCTGTTTAGAGATTTAATGTCTATACTGCGGAAATAAAGAAAGGGACTAGGATTGTTGACATAACACTTTACTCCCACTGTGCAATAATCACTTGCGGTAGTGGGATTTAATGTCAGCCATAATAATTTTCACATCATCTGGTCTATCCTTAATTGTCACGGGTCATACTAAGTGACATATTCCGTCCATATTATGGCCTCAATACTTTATGTATGATTGGATTTGAGTGTCATATAATTAATGATGTGTTATGGAAACTTGATTTCAGAGCATTGCTGTTCTCATTGGAAAGCCACAGCAAGCTCTTATGCACAGTAGTAGAAGACAGATGCCACGGGCTCGGGCTGTCGTTGGTTGCACTGAGTGATGTCGCAGTTGCCAGTGAAAAGGCTATTTTCGAGCTCTCTTCATGCAAAAATGCACCATTGCAACCTGGCACAGCAGCTCTTACCGGGCTTGGTTTGCCGCAATTCTTAGTAAGTAACATTTTGTATTTATTTCTGATAAGGGGGCATCCATCAATTACGTGAGGTGATTTTGGCGATTTTTCGACCCCCTCTCTCCCTTGGTGAGAGGTCGTGAGATGTTGCACGACTATCCCCCCCCTAAACTCATGTGAAATTTTTCGAAATGCGTATATTTAATTTAAATAAGTTAATATGTGCTTGATTGCGTAATTTATTTTTATTTAAGACTAACCCCTACTAACTAACTATATGATTTAGCCATAATTCAGTAGTTTTTTTTAACTTCATTAAACCCAGTTTTCTCGCAAATTTACAATGTCTTGCAAAAAAAAATTACGTGATATTTGCTAACACCCCCTCTCCCCCACGTGAGATTGGGTGAGGTTCGGCTCGACCCCCTACCCCCTAAACGGCTCACGCATATAACGGATGCCCCCTAAGCTAGCATTTAGTTATCAACAGATGGTAAGTGATGATGTGGTCTAGGATGGTAACGCTAAGCCTAGATGACTGGCTCTCAAGGATAGCTAGGCTGTACATAATTTCTAGTTAGTCACTTTTTGGACTGAAGAGATGTGCTTGTCTTGAAGATTCCTATCTCAGTCTTGACCTAGCCTAATTTATCGAGAAACAAGAACAAAAGCAGGGTACCCATTTATTTGCACGACTCATAATGAAAGTTGTGCCGAATCGCTTCATCTCTTTAAAGTTGTTATTAAAATTTAGAATGCATCTCTTTATTAAACCATTTTTGCTTTAATTTACAGCTAAATGAAATAATCTTATTCGAGCGACCAGTAACGGCTGCAGAGGCTTTGGGAGGCGGCCTTGTGAGTCGAACGGTTTGGCCCGACAGAGTTGTGGAACATGCGCGCGCCATCGCCAAAGATATTGCTGCTCAGCCGCTGGAGGTCAGTTGCAATTTTGTTATTGTAGAGCTTGTTGCTCACTACTTTTTCAGCATAAGAATTCTTTTTTGAGAGCTACATACGCATATAATAAACGCATTCACACTCACAGCCCAACAATAAGTTTGACAACTTGTGTCGTGGGTGCCAGAAACATCCACATCACACACACAATCACAACCAGAACCAGAAACACAAATTGTCCATGAAGAGAAACCTTGTGTTCCCGCCGGGAATCGAACCCGATACCCCCTGCTTAGAAGGCGAACGCCAACCAACTGACGACCAGTTGGCGCAGTGGACAGGTGTCCGCCTTCTGCGCCGTGGGTCCTGGGTTCGATTCCCGGCAGGAGCACAAATTCCTTCCCAAGGGATATTTGTGCTTCTGGTTCTGGGTGTAATGTGTGTGTGATGTAAATGTTTCCGGCACCCACGATACAAGTCTTTGAACTTAGTGTGGGGCTGAAAAAAAAAAAAAAACTAGGCCAACAGGCCTTTCAACTTTCCATCAGGTGATATAGTAGTTTAATGCTTGCCTATCCAGCATAAAAAAAAGTCTTCAAACTACTATATTCATTCATGAATGAACCAAAAATACGATGAGTACAGAGTCAAAATAATAATTGTCTCTACTTGTCATCTCAGTACGAACGTAATATTATTATCTTATTAAAGTTTTTTTATTATTTATTATATATTATTCTTATGAAAGGTTGTAATTTTACGAATCTGGCAGTAGAATCATTAACTTTCATGAGTGCCTCTTTGGGGCCCATGTGAATAAACGATTTTGATATTGAAAATTGCCTCTGTAAATTATCATGATAATTTTGAAAGAAATAAATATGCATCAGAAATCAGGATAAATTGCTTTACTACACTATAGTATATTAATATTTCTAGTAATGTTAATAGCTTTTACGTCGAATTTATTTTATATAGGTACTTTTAACATAATATTTTCATTGTGGTCATGTTAGTAATCTTCATAGCTGTATTCTGCATCGTTGATGCGTTGACAATAAGCTTTCCAGCCTAGTCCATTATACAACAGCTCAGCTATCTGTGTGTGTGTAATGCCTCCATTGTGCACACATATATGATGCTTAGGACAGAGGCACGATTGGTAGAGAGCGTTTAGATCATAGTTCACGTTTCCACAGAACTCCCCAGTTGAACAAACAGGTAGAGAAACGCATTGATAAACGCTTATATTGTCTTCCGAACTGGACTTTAATTTCCAGTAGTTTGGATAAGGGCATCTGCATCTGACGGTGATGTTTGGTGGAATTAGTGCTATGCCCTTGTGGTGCATTTCTTCTAAATCGTCGGGATTCATGCGGTCATAAGCTGAGATGACGGTCAGAGGCGCGTCGTTGAAAGTGCACTCGGGCCATTGTGCGATTGGTTGGCAAAACTGGAAACGGAAACACTATTCAATTCAATTTCATTTTTTATTGACAAAACCCACACATAAGAAAAAAAATTTTGCTTAAATTTATCATCATAATAGTGGTGTTATAGTTATATGGGTGTTAGTTATGTGAATAATAATGATACACTGAAACCATGTATGATTTCAGTTCAATTTGTCAAAGATATAATAGTATAATTACTCTGGGTGGTTATTAGCTTCTTCAGATCGCTTTTGGTGAATGGCTTTCGTGGGTCTCTTATACCACATTGTACGGAAAAAACTAAACACATTCCCTATAGCAAAAATAATACACTTCTCATCAAAAAAATCGAAACACCCCTGAAGTTTGGTTTTGAATGAGTCTTAATTCAGGCGTAATTTAAATAAAAAAGAAGTTTAATATCATAAAAAATACTCCGCTAGCAGTTTAGGCTACACAATCATATCAGGATCTGGTAGACATCGAGTCTCGTCTGAAAAAGATGACAGGTATATTGTGTCGGTTTTCTGAGAAATCGACGATTTAACTCTATTCAACTGCAGCAAAAAACAATCACTTTTTAGCATGTAGATGGTAGTTCCTAAAAAGTAGCTGCTTGCACAGATAGACAACTACCATAGTAGCAACTACTTTAAAGCCTATAAAAACCATCTGTTTATGATCGATTTCAATTCGAATGGATATTGCTTTTTAGCCTTAATAGTACAGGGTTAGGGAAGTGCTTGCTGACGTCAAGTGAAAGTGTTCGCAATGCGCACCCTTCCACAGGAATCTACTTATTTACGCTAATCCTGTGACATAATTTACGTATTAAATAAATAGTACACGTTCAAAGGAACCGACTCCTAACATTGTAAATGAGATAATGTCACATTCAATTGATTGTACAAGTGCTGTTGACCTGCAAGTGCGCTCGGTTGTTGATCTCGATGAGATGGGTGTCGGCAGCGGGCTCGTCCGCCGTCGTGCGACCGAGGCCGCAGCGGCACAGCCGCACCAGCGCCGTCGGCCTCCAGTAGCGCTGCACCAGCGCCGAGCATGCCTGCTGCGCTGCGCATAGCGGCAAGCTTCTCTCACTTTCTTCCTAACATTCACAAATAATATAATCGGGATGTTAACCATCGATCTACCAATACATGGATTTTGGGCCCGCGCTCAAAAATGTCCACGGAACTTTGTAAGGCGAAAACAGTGCGACCATCGTGTCGTCAGTCGAAGAAACTGGAAAATATTTTGAATCGGCTTATAATGTTGTAAGGTATAAAAGCGTCTAAAGATTTTAGCGAGAATATAGTGGGGTTCTCAGTCATTACATTTATTACGGCGTATCTCAATAACCCCCAGACAGGTTTGACAAAGGCTTCGTTATACTAAACTTTTCGTTAAACTATTACCCCGTTTGGAGTCGAAGTTAAAAACAAATGTTATGTTACTATTAATTAAAGCTGATAGTACTTACACGTTCGTTTTTAAATATGCGACTTTTGCAAAATTATTTATTTATATTAAGTAAGCGGCGAGCGTTTACGATTTCAAATGTTTCCGTTAGCTGAACCCATTCTGTTTTACTGCATTAAATTCTTGTAATTTTCCATTTGAGGCATTATCATATTATCTATATTAGTTAACAACAAATACCATTATGCAAGTGCAATTTATCAGAAATACATATGCGACTAATATTTTTCCGTCTTTGTCCAGCTTTGGTCACAGAATAAATAATACCGGTGTAAATTTAAGACACAAATCATATGCCATCGTAAATGATCATTTAAATAATAATATGTGTAATTCGTCCGTGCGTGATCATAAGACATAATTATAAAGATTTTTTTTTTGTATGTGGCCGAATATGTAGTTATGTTCAAAAGAACACTTTCAGGTATTATACAAGACATATGTAAAATATACAAAACTAACATTTGTTGACTCTTAAAATAACACAACTTTACTAGAGGGTTAAATGAAGTTTCTATGCACCCGAACACTTCGGCAATAATAAGAATACTTACTATTCCATAGTAGTATAGATCAAGCTTCTCACTTCCACTGGTATTTCCTATCGCGTACAGAGAGATAAGCCAGAGCACTTTAATCGTCAACATTGGTAATTAGTAACTGGACTGAGTAGTTTGAAACTGGCCAGTTAAATAGGTCGACTCACAAACTGAAACTGATATGATAACCTTGGTCGCTTTATAATTTTGCGATACTTATTCATTCGATTTATGTATACATAAGTTCGGATAATGGTATAGTAAGTAGTTTGACGAAGTATGAAACATTAAATGTAAACATTCTAAAATGTAATTTTGGATGAAATTAAACAGACACTATTTTTTTAGGGTTTCAAACCTAAAAGAAACCCTTACCATCACATTGTCCGTCTGTCTGTTAAGAATTTTTTTCTCAGTTACGCGTGGAGATATCAGGTAGACATTAATAACAAAAATTTTGGTCGACGGTCCCTAAGACCTGTAAAAAAATTCAGCTTCTCAGTCGAAGCAATAAAATGGCACGCAGTTGAATGACCCCCTTCTACTATAGTAGATCGCTTGTGCACTCCAGTGTTAAAATACTTTACTACCCTAAATTTCACTGATAGCTCAAGCTAATGGAAGGAGGCAAAAACGCAATACTACGCTATAAAGGTTTGAACTTTGAACTAAACATTATTCCTTTTTCACTTTCAGAACATAATACTGAAGAAGAAACTTCTCAGACTCAAAAGAACTGCATCGGATTCCTTCCTGGCGGCTCTTGTAAGGGAACGGGACCTATTCGTGAAATATTGGACATCCGCAGAAGGCCAGAACTTGGTGCGCGCAAGCTTGGAATCTGTCTAAGCACGACTGAGTGGTTTAATAGTTATATGAAACGTCCACATCCTGAAATATATTCACAACTGCGAGCAAGCCTGGCCGCCCACTACCAGTCTGATCAGATCACATTTTTACAAACAATATTCCATATTAATCAGAAACCTGAGTGCTGCTTCCGTAACTAAATTAGCTATTATGCTAGTAATAAAAGAAAAATGCATGACGCTTGCGTCTTGGTGAGTGACAAACGTGTTTACATCGGCAGTGCTCGTGGACTGAAAAGCGCACTTCCTCTTGAGCCTTGTTATTCGGCTGTTTGGAAAAGTAATTATATTCCAAGAGGACTCCTACGAAGTCCTACCACCTTGTTTGTTGACCGAGTTTCATCTTTTCGTTGGCAAAGTTATTTTACCTTAGTTCTCTAATCTGGATCTGGCCAGATTTAAAAGGCCCCTCAAAAGGCATTATCAGCCACTAGGAAATCAAGCTGACCAAGCAAGTATTTGTAAACTTTTGGATAAAATTAAAACGGGAATATGCGTTATCGATGTCAAGATCGTATTCATTTCATTTAAAAGTTTTATTAAATGTATTCGTAATGTTCCTCTTCGAACAGTGCATTGTAGAGAAGGCTATTTGAATCATTAGGGGTAACGAAGTTATGATCTGAATACTACGCGATGGTGCCTGATTTGACCCGACACCGGTCATCTGCGGCCAGGCTACATTAGTCAATCCTACTTTCCTGTTGTTGAAGAGCCTTGTTGTGATTAACTCTATCCAAATAATTAGTAGACATTTTGGATAAGAAGTCATGGCAGATGACGCATGATAAATTATATCTATAGTGCTTAGCCGTGCTACAAGCGAAAATACTATCACATAGTGACAATAGGAAGAATTCAATTTTATTATACCGGTTGATTATAGATTTATTATAAATTTTACTTTTTTCGGTAATTATCTACGTTTAAAAAAATTGTTTTGAATGATGAACTTATGATTAACTACAATGTTTATTTACAATGCGAAAACCAAATGGCCTAGACTTGGCATGAATTTGTTTCAATGGGTATTGAAACATGGGAGTTTTTTAAAAGACTGGTTGTTTGGACGTCTCTCGTATTTGGTGGTTATTGTGTTTTAGGGAAACCTATACAATTAAATATTCGGAAAAAATCGATTGCAATGTTACTAGGCATTAAGTTATAAAATTATTTTACGTTATAGATAAAATTGTTTATGTCCGTTGAAGAGTTTAATAGTGTTAGTGATCATATTTTTCTGTTATACAACCAAAGTTTTGGTCGACTTTTTTCGTACTACTCTAAAGGGAACTATTACATGATTCAATTTCTTAGAGACCTAGATATGTCTGCATAAAAAAATACTATATAACTAACCATTCCTTTTAAGTGCAACTTATATCACCTTCTATATCATTTATATATAAGTAGTTTTATCTTTCTTAGAATAAGTTAGAGTATCCTTACCTATTTTGTTTAAAAGAAAGTGCCTTTCACTGTAGTTTATACAAATAATATAATAGTTTACTACATTTTATATTATAGACAGTTCTAATATTTTTCATTGGAACCCAAACAAAACATTTAAAATATTAAGAAGCTCGTACATTCTGTTTTACAAAAATATAATATTTATGCTACGTTGTTTAGATGTTCAGTTTCTGTTTATTTATAGTGTCGCAAGTTAATACGTGCAGATCTACCGAACTTAGAAATTTTTAACGTTGACACTTACAAAGTTATATCGCATTTCCGTACGTTCAACGTTTGACAAATAATGCACATTGCTAAGAACGAATTATTATAATATCAATCTATTTTTGTGGCTGACGTGCTAAATACTTACACCACATAGTACAAATGATGTGTGGTACTTGTTAGAACTGTTATCTAAAAATATATAATGTATTACGTAAGGAATTAAGGATAGGAAATTAGGCTAATATTGAGTGTGTAATGTTTGAGTTATTATTATTGTTATTTCTGGTTAAATAAATTTCTTGAATGGTTAAATGGAATAAAAATTTTGTTAAAATTATTAAAAGAATGAGTGTAAGTGAATAAGTGTCGGTAAATGCAATATTATCATTTACATTTCTTAAATAATTGAGTTGTTTTACAACGCAGTGTGTTCGAATAATTAATATAATTATGATCGTTTTTCATACTAATTGTAATTGGTTGTGTACCACCTCCACAAGTGTTATAAATGAATTTTTAGCTAAATCACTGTTACAGAAACGTGACGTGCTCGTTTGTCAGTTACTTTGCAAATCTCACAGGCCTGTTTATTGTATGTTTTAGTCGATGTGTTTTAATAAGTAACATAATAATATATTTTATATATATATTATGTAGACATAGTTTCATTTGGGTTAAAGACACAGATTGTCATACTTCACAATGTGAATATGGTATTAAATAAGGTATCTAAATATAACTGTTATTTTTATTATATCCAACGTGTTTGAATGAACTATTAATTTATTGAAGTCAACAAAGGTAAGCTACTTTTGTTGACTTATCTAGTGCTTGTTAAAATAGTTGAACATCTATTAATGCAATTATTAATACATGTATGAATCTATAAAATATGATAACCGCCCGAAACCGCTCCTGATCAGCAGTCGACCTCCAATACCATAGAATTGTCATTATATCAAAAGTGTGTCTAATATTGAAACTGGAAATAAGAAGATACTTATGCCACTTCGAGAATATACATATTCTATTTGAATTTGAAGTCATTCGCTTGTATGATTTGCTACAATTTGACACTGGGAGAGACGGACAAAATACTGAATTACCCAAGTCAACTCGCATCTCGCTTCACTCGATCAATCATAAAATTGATGATCTCACCTGATGGCAAGTGATTTTGTGGTCGATGATGATAAACACACACGCTACGACAAGAATTACTAGTTCTCGGCATATGCCGATCATTATTATTAGTCAATATGAAAGCGCGAGATCTTAGTTCGATGTGAACTAGTTAATTTGAAATCTGATACAATGAAAGTTACCGGAAATGTTCGTCGCATCGATAATTATGATACAATCGTATAGATAATGTAAAATATACATTCTACCGCCGCCGATGTTGAAATGCTGATTGGTGCTTGACGACAGCGTAAAAATTAAATTATGCCGTGTGGCTGCGAATCTGCTGCGGCTAGCCGTTAAGCGAGCATTACAAGTTGGATTTCATTACGATAGTTTCCTTTGCCGGAAGCAAAAGATCGGTTGAAAATTGTTGCAAGCATAATTATAGTTGCGTCGCATTATAACATACTCTATTTCGTGTGCGAAGGATATCTATAAATTCTTTAATTAGTATTTAAGGTGATTTTTACCGTATTCATTAATTTACATAAACATAAACGCTTTCACACTCACAGCCCCACACTAAGTTCGATGACTTGTGCCGTGGGTGCCGGAAACATTCACATCATCACACACACAATCACATCCGGAAATACAAATTAGAAATACAAATTTTCCTTGGGGAGAAAACTTGTATTCCCGCCGGGAATCGAACCCGATAAGCAGGGGTGCTTAGAAGGCGAACGCCAGCCAACTGAGCCAATAAGCAGTTCAAGTTTAAAAAAAGTTTGTAGTTACCTATGTGGAAGTGTGTCATCGTGAGCGGATGTTGTGCCCTCGATGACGTTCACACGTCGGAGAGGAGGCGAGGGTAAGGAGTGGATAAGGTGAATGTTCCGCGGAAGCGCCTCCATCAATCCGGGAAGTACTTCCGACCGAGCCGGGTGATCTTAGATGAGCCGGGTGATCTTAGATGAGCCGGGTGATCGTGATCGGGAGCTCGAGGACAAATGTCCGATGTACTGTCCCATGTTCCCAACTTGGAAGTTGTACACAAGCGTTCAGCCTATGTAAATATCGCTTGCGCGATGCAGGCCTCGGGCTGTGATTGGTCGAGCTGGTCGGTGGTCTGTTTCTCCGATCACTAGGTGGTTCTGCCACAGTGATGCAGATGGCGCTGTACATGTGGCGGAGGTTGCCACACCTATATAGACTGTCATATCGAAATCTCTTTTTTATCAGTACTCAGTTTTAAACCTTCATAATTTAAAGTGTTTTCGTGAATCCTTTTCATTTGATATGGTGTCCAGGATCCGATGTAGCTGGAAGGTACCTAAAAACTGAAAACTTCCAGGTCCCAAGCACAGCTGACAAGACTAGATGCTGGATGGCACAGCCAACTTGAGCCAACCCAGTAACATCTTGACGGGATCAATCATATCATCATTCCAGGTGCGGAGCCCAGCAACTGTACTATGGTATCTACGGGCCAATTGCCTATGTTTCCTAAAACTAAACTATATACAGCAAAGAACTAAGTTACCTACAAGACATCGAGCTTATAGGTAACTAAAGAGCTCAAGCCCACCACTAGTGGGTAGCGTTCCCATCATAGCTAAGCAAAATGCTGGATGGTACTTTGTTGCTGATGCACCCACAACTAAAGTTGTCCACTTAACTAAACTTTCAACTAATTAGCGAATACCTTTTATTCGTCTTTTTTTAAATTTAACTTTAATTGAAAATTAACAACCTCCATAGCATTTTTGTCTATTGCTTATTTTACCTTTGTATTTTTATAAACGATTTAATGTTACTATTGATATTTAAATTTTACTTGACTGTAGAACACAATATCACCATATAGAAGGTGCGCCCGAAGCGGTGATTTTGCCTGACATTTTGAACAGTAAAATAAGGAACGCTTGTTTCATAACAGATCATTTATTACATAATTGAAATTATACTTTATCCGCGACATTAGAAATAATGGGCTTAGGTCTAGACTTGAATATCAGTTTCTTTTTAACAACAGCCTTAACTTTGTAGCTGGATTGGTCTTCAGCGGTAAGCTTTTCAATGACAGCCATGGGTTGTTCGAGTTTAACCTCCTTGCCGTTAAGGACGTGGTGTCCTAAAATCAAGACCGGATGCCTGTTTCTGTTGAAGAAGTGAAGATCTCCCACGACAGTCGGCCCGCTTCCATCTTGCTTCATCTGAATAAGACCCTGCAGTTCCACTATAGCCCATTCGGGAACTCCACTCTCTGTCTCCGTTTTACTGCAACAGATAAGATATGGATCGTTAAAAAAATTACAAAAAATATAGGTGATGTACATAAAATGGGGAAAAGGAAACCAAAATAATAAAACAACGAGTTATTTGCAATGTGTGTTTTCGTCGAGTTTTGTTTGCATAGCATCCACTGCCATGTTCATTTTGATGTGTTATATCCATTTAAGGCATTCCCATTCTGCCACAGACAATCTGTAATTCAAATAAGTAAATGAGCGTTATTCGATATTGATGTGTTATCAAGAGATGAGACGAACAAGTCATACTTTGTATGTGTGATGTAAACGTTTCCGGCACCTACGATACAAGTATTTGAACTTAGTGTGGGGCTATGAGTGTGAATGCGTTTGTTTGTTATGGTAAGCATCACAACCGCTTATACTTTATTACGTTACCTCATGACTTCGTACCACGCGAACCGATTAATTTTTTTTTTGTTTGTTAGATTTTGCTTTCCAATTGGTCCCAATTAAATATGATCAAGATCTGATCAGTAGTGCTTGAAGTATCGTCAAGAATGCGTTCCGAAGATAAAGCGGTTGAAGTCGGTTTTTTTAAGCCTTGCTTACGTTTAAATTATTATTTACCTCGACGTCTCGGCCAAGTTGCCTACACTCCTATCTAGGTGCCCAAACCAACCTAAACAGTATGTTGGAATCGCGAAAGTTTAAAAGGTCTAATTGTTCGGTGGCGTCCCGGGTGCTCACCGGCTAGTATCGGAACTTCTTGAACAGCGGATGCTTGTTGTGTTGCGCGTGGCGGCGGTGCTCCATGTAGAGCGCATCGTCACCGCCGGCCAGCGAGGAGAGCGCGCCGCCGCGCCGCGCTACTCCGCCCAGGGCGCCCTCGCGCTCCTCCTCGCACTCCGTCTCGGACGCCGCCAGCACCTGCGAACGTTCTCCTTTTACTACAAACACACTTCGATTCCTGGAACACAAGTTTTCTCCCCAAGGAAAATTTATGGTTGTGATTGTGTGATTTGAATGTTTCGGGCACCTACGACGCAAGTCAGGAACTTAGTTTGAGGCTGTGAGTGTGAAAGCGTTTGATATATTTTTAAACTTTGAACTGCCCGTTAGCTTTGTTGAGTGCGCGTTCCCCAAATTTGGAATGTAATAGAACACGAAAACTATCAAATGAACGTGAGGTGGCAAGCTTCCTCCATGCCCTTTTTTCTATTTAACAACAAAACTATCGAACGTCATCCATTTATGATCGACATACCTCCAGTTCCCTCGAAGCGTTTCGCTTCTACGTTCATCATCCGCGCCGTGATGGAGTGGAACTCATTGCCTGCGTTTTTGTTCCCCGAACGGTATAATCTGGGTCTTCAAGTCTCGAGTGAATAGGTATCTTCTAGGCGAGCATGTCACATCTTCGACCGCATCATCACTTTCCATGAGTTAAGATAGTGGTCGAATGCTTGTCTATTCAGGATTCACTCTAGACTTGAAAATACCCAAAAGAAAAACAATAAATGATAAATGCAGGTATATGTAAGTTAAAATTATTAGAAGTAAAACTACTGACTTGTTGAAGTAACATCCCTTGTTCCTCGCGTGTTCCATAGAATAAATCTGGTTCAGTATCCATTCCTTTCAATTCTGTGATTACCTGACAAATAAAACATAACGTTAATAATAACATTTATAATCAAATAGGCATAGATATGAGCGTTACCGTGGGTTCCCACTGACGAAATATCCAAAACAATAATGTTGAGAACAATGTTTTACTACACAGGTTCAGACCGCAACAAAACAATCTAATTATAACATAGCGGGGCGCTGTTTGTAAATATTGTTACTTTAAAGCGGCTTTAATTTATTTTCCGCACGCCAAGTGAGTTTTAAAAACGCGCCAATTGACGCGCGACGTTTGCATTTCGTCGTACGCGATATCGCGAGAGAGCCGCACATGTAGTGATGTTGCCGTTTTTGCTGAGTCGCGCACAGCGATTGTACATCTCACTCTAACTCGGTACTAAAGCAAATATCCTAAGCAGGATACGTATAGGTTTTCTCTCTATTTTCTCTTTATTCTATCTGCTTGTACCACTGCGCATGAGGGTTTGTCAGTTTCGTAAGTCAATTATTCTGAGCTGGTAACCGCTACTAGATTGACAAGTTTTATTAACTAGCCGTGCCCCTCGGCTTCGCCCGCTATTATCAAGTTAAAAAGTAGCTTATGTGTTAATCCTAGGTTTAATATATGTACATTCCAAATCCGTTCTGCCGTTAAAGCGTGAAGAGGGAACAAACATACTTACACACAAACTTTCGGATTTATAACATTAGTAGGATTGCTGGGAATTAAATGCAAGCAAAGCTTAAAAAACCAACTTTACCGCCTTCAGAACCTTTGATCAGATTAAATGAATTCAATACACAATATTCAGGATAACTCAAAACTACAGGTTAGATCTTGATCAGTGTGATAAAGATTTATATAAATAGAGAAAAAATGTAGGTACACGTCAATAAAATAAAAAAATATTACCCTCTAGCCAAAAAAAGGTAGACATGAGTGTGAGTGGGTTATTTACTGCAATAATCGGTATCGGTATCGCATCGGCAGAATTATGTACCTTTGCATCCCTAATTATTAATTTATTCCAAGCTGAAGTTTACCTTGTAACTGTATCCCTGATTAACCAAGAACCTTTGTCTTTTTCTGCTGTACGCCATTTCTAACGTATCTTGCGACACTAGTGTGTAAAAGAATGCGTTATATTCTTCGGCCAACGCTCCCTTTTTCGCTCGCAAAATACGACCTAAAATAGATTTAAATTGTGTTATTTATGGGAAAATTAAACGTTTAGAATTAGATAAAATGTTAAAACTGATTTATCCACATCTATCAGCCACCAGTCTGACAAGAATGACTGATTCAAAAAATACCTTATTTGGACCAAGATTTGTTTTAACTAAGCTTATGGAACTAGTCCAAAAGTAAGCGTACAAATGTGTATGCACAAATGATACGTTTCGAACGAGGTTCTAAATCAGACTGATTTCGATGAAAATTGTTACCTAACTTTCTAGATTTTTCTAGAATATCAAAAAATTTGGTAACAATATATAGGTAATCACAGCATTATTATGTGCATTAACTTGACAACTAGAATCGTGATTGAGGCACTTGCAACTATGTCGAAATATAAAGTCCTCAAACAACACACGATATCCCGTTTTAAATCAATATAAATTATATTTCGGCGGTTATCCTTGAAAGCTATTCATTCTATGCCTAGCTTATGGTAAACATACATAAAAACCGACACACTCACAGCGACACACTAAGTTCGATATTTGTATCGTGAGTGCCAGAAACATTCACATCACACAGAATGACACCCAGAGTCAGAAACACACATTTCCCTTGGGGTGAAAACGCGCACAAATTGAATAAATAAACTGACCCAATCGCTGCGCCTCTTGCCGCCGCGATCCTCCGTGCGACGATATTTGAATCAGCACGTTAGCTTCGGGCAGATCGAAGCTGGTGTCAGCGACTTTGCTCACAAATATAGTGTTCACTTTCGGGTTGAACTTGAAATTCTGCAGAATCTGTATCCTCTCACTCTGTGACGTCGGCCCGTAGATATACGGCTTGTTCATCTTGACGGCATAGTGACGTAACGCGAACACGTTGTCTGAGAATACTATGGTTTTGTCTCCGCGCCGCTCGTGGTAACGCACTAGGAACTGGCACGCTCGGAATTTGGACGGGTTCATTACGTATAGCAGCATTTTTTTGTTTATTCTGAAAGGGTGAATCACAGTCTTATTATAAATACCAAAACATCCCTGGAAATGGACATAGGATTTTTATTTCCCCAACTAACGTAGGCAAAGCTGCAGGGTTAAATCTAGTATATTATAAATCCAAAAGTTTTTAAGTTTAACACTATCGTACCTGATAGTTTATTTTACAAATTTATATTACAAAAGAAAGGAAATACATAAATAGCTTGCAGCTTTAAACCGCATAGGGTGTCATGCCCTACCGCTCTAACCACTGAGCTATCCAAGCCCTGCCACGAGCGTCGAATTTATCTTTTCCTTATAATTTATTATATTTCAATCTTATTGGCGTGTGACGCCATTTACGAATTATTTAATTGATCTCTGAACATGCAGTTTAATGTGGGCTGTGTGTAAGTGTAGCTTACTTCTGTATGAGGTATTCCCTGTAAAACTCCGGTGTCATCGGACACCACACCTCAGCGCATTGCACGCGCGCTATATATCCGTTCGCTTGTAGCTCCAACCAATTAGCTTCGTAAAGCTTTGGACCGATGAGGAAGTTTAAATCTGCTATTTTGTCGTCCTCTCGGAGTAATGTCGCAGTAAGACCTAGGGCGGAGAATAATTAAATAGCACAGAAGATTCCGCCAATCACATTAAAGACTTTTTATTTAAATAAGAAGCAACTCTAGCCCAGACACAATAAGGTTACATATACACCTAAATTTAATGTATGTATGCCAAAATTTATATTCACCTTATTTTGTATCGCATACTTTTATCTCTTCTAAACTAAGACTGTACTTTCGATACAGAGTTGAAATTGTTTCATCGTTACTTAAATACTACAAAACCGCAACCAATCAGGACTTACTAAGACGACTATATGACAGGCTCGAACACCTTTTTTACGCTCGATAGCATCGCATTTGACCACTATCTTCCTATATAGATAGTGATGATGCCGCTGAATATGTAGCATACTTGCTTAGAAGATTTTTTTTAGAAGAAGATATTTTTATTCACTCTAGTCAAGTCTAATAAGTATAATAACAAAATATCCTTACCCATTGAATTAAGTTTCAACGGATTTGATCGCTTATATTTTACAATGTTTTATTACGTTTCAAAGTGTCAAGTTTGCAGAGTCAAAAATTTTTTAATTCTACGAATAACAGACTTATAACCGCTACGGCCCGCTTCTATTTGGCCCGGGAACCTCACGGTACAGAAATATCTATGACCGCCGTTCCAAAATTTTAACCAAATTAAAGCGGGCCGCGAATAACAATCCCAAAAACCTAAGAAATAATGATGCCTTACCAAGCTTGGCATGTGAGTGCACTATAGTGAGTACTCGTCGGAACATCTTGGCGGGTATAGTGTGCACTTCATCCAGTACGACGAGCCCCCACTCCTGAGCTTGCAGCCACTTCATGGTCTGTTCCGCCTCCCACGAGCGACGCTGCCCGTGAGTGATCATGGAGTACGTCGTGATTAGTATACCGGCGCCCATTGGCTTGTCTTTCGCTTCTGATGTGAACCTACAATTTAAACCTGTTTAACTTCCCAGTAGCCAACCCGACAGACGTTCGCGTAAATTTAAAATAAATATTTTTATTTCCGATTGACTAAAAATCTTATTTGGACTTTAAACGAACAATTTTAATTAAATACTTAAACGCAAGCAAAGCTTAAAAAATCCGACTTCACCGCTTATATTTTTATTTAGGCTGAACCGATTTCGATAAAAATGTATATGGGATCACCTCTGAAGTTTAATCTACCAAACAAAAATAATCATCAAAATAGATTCATGATTGGCGGAGATATCGAGCAAAATACATACAAAAAAAAAACATACAGTCGAATTGAGAACCCCCTTTTTTGAAGTCGGTTGAAGAAGCTAAAGCGGTTCTCTTAAGTGCTTACCAACGACCAGCATTTAGTTTTATCTATATAGATAAGCTAGCGTTTTAACTGAACCGATTGAGAGACTAGACGAGCAAGTTGTTCGCATCATGGTAATAGTTCCGCTTGCCCATTACAGTGCGTTGCCACCGAGATTTGAAATTAAAAATCTAACGCGGCAAAGCACTGCGCTCATCACACTGAAATATTAGATGTTAAATCTTTAAGCCCTGTAATTTCACTATAAACATTGCCCTTCAACCCGAACACACAGTAATGTTTGCACACTACTGCTTGGGGGTTGAATGTCTGGCAATGGTCCACACTATCGTCAGAAATTACTGAAAAAAAAGGTATTGTAAACAAAATTTAGCAGTTTTCTCTTCTAATTTTTGTGGTGCCCCACACGGTCTATAAAGAACTTATCTTTTAAAAACACCTGATGACTCAAAATGTTTGTTACTTTTATAGATTACAATAAATTAAAATGTATAAAAAAAATTGTGCAAATAATAATATTTTTTATTTAGTTTCCGTGAAATAGTAGCAATCAAGTGGTTATGTTGTGTGTGTGTAGTACCTGCAGATCATACTGTCGTCTGCCGTGGACCAGCACTTGAACTGCTGCTTCCACTGCTCCACGGAGACTCCGGAGTTGCACAGCACGAGCGCGCGCTTTCGCACCGTGCACACCGCTGTCACGCCCACTAGTGACTTGCCCGCTCCGCACGGGAGGACTATCACGCCGGACCTATGTAAAACAATCCGTTAAAACCAACATTGTTTATTCACATGGGCGCTATAAAGGCACTCATGAAAGATAACGAGTGTAATCTGGAATATGCACGACATTTAAGTATAAGTATTATTTTTTGCAATCTTTGTAGGTATATATATTTCTTTTTTTTATGTCTTTGACAGACGAGACCAGGAAGTCTTTCGCCTGATGGTAAGCGTCACGCTGGATTCATCTAGCATTACAGTTCACTGCCACCCAGAATTTAGATTTGTACACATATTACACCTATTATTATCTTATTGAAAAGCTTAGATTATTTTATGAATAAAGTGATAAAAATGCATGGACAATTCAAGCAGCAAAACGTACGCTATTTTCATGACTCATTTGTGACGTCGTTTCACACATTTTTGATGTCAATGACTAGTCAATTTTTTTTTACGTTACCCAAGATTGGTTCGTGGACGCTACAGAGAGAACATTGAAATGGCTACGTTTAGAATTGGCTGAACTTGATTGCATTTTCAAACATTATTTTGATATGAAATGTAATGTGAGCTGAGCTTGATCCTGTATTAACACGCCTGTTTCGACTCTCCCTAAAAACGGGAAATGTGCCGAAGTCGTGGAAGCTAGCTAACGTACCAAAAAAAGGTAGTCTTGCCGACTCTGCCAACTACAGTTTAACGCCTCCAAAATACAGACGTGACTATTTTCCGCTTAAAGGAGTCCTTTCGAACAGACTTCAGCTTCTCGGGATGTATCGATACCAGCAACTGATCATCTTGAGTTACTTGGTATGTTTCTAACTTCAAAGCTTAATTTTGGGTCTTATATTGAGTCCAAAAAGCTGGGAATTCTTGCAAATGTGAGACGGTACTTCACTCCGGAACTATTGCTCGACTTGTACCAAGCGCAGGTGCGTTCATGTTTGGAATATTGTTCACATCTTTGGGACGGTTCAGCTTAATACCAGCTTGAGGCTCTTGAAAGCATTAAACGAAGAGCCAAGAGAATTATTAACAGCAGCATGTTGACTGATGCAAAACTTCAGAGCTTAGGGCATCGTCGCATGGTGGCGAGTGTCTCGGTATTTTATCGGATACATTTCGGAGTGTGCAACGCAATTACACAATCTGATTCCCCCATCCCCATTCTATTATCGGACATCGAAACTGGCTCCTAAGCGACACCGCTATATGGTAGACATACCTCAAATGCGGACGAAGCGTTTTGCTTCCACATTCATTATGAGATCCGCAAAGGAATGGACCACCTTACCTGAGTCTGTGTTTCGTGATAAATACAATATGGGATCTTTAAATCGCGAGTGAATCTTGTATCTGGGTATATGGGTGTATATGGGTATCTTGTAGGCAAACGTACTCATTCGTAGACCGCATCGTCGCTTACCATCAGGTGAGATAGTGTAATGATATGATGAATTACGTTTTTTAACCGACAATGTATAAACATAAACAATCGAGTAAAACATAAAAAAGAAGTTATATTTTATATTCAATCTGACATACCTATTTCCTATTACTAAATTCGCAATAGATTTTTTCAGAAGATTAATCGGGATGTTGACTGATTTGCTGCCTGATGCATCATAAAATTGTTGACCTTAGGTAGAGTAATTTTATATCAGTGAAAACAAAATAAATCTTTTGGGCATATTTATTAATAACTAGCCGTGCCCGGCAGCTTCGCCCGCTATTATCAAGTTAAAAAGTAGCCTATGTGTTAATCCTAGGCATAATCTATGTACATTCCAAATTTCATCCAAATCCGTTCAGCCGTTAAAGCGTGAAGAGGGAACAAACATACTTACACACAAACTTTCGGATTTATAATATTAGTAGGATAATACAGAGAGCTCGAGTGTACTGTAACTGCGTATGACGACAAGGACCGCTACTGCCATACCAATACTCTCTTTGCGGGAAGGGCAAAACATCGAGACTAATTCCTCAACAAAACCTATAAACGCTTTTATCTCACTTTATTCAAATTAAAGAAAATAAACGCAATCACATTCTGCCCCACATTAAGTTCGACTTGTGTGCCGGATAAATGTACACCATAGTACGCACACAATAACACCCAGAATCAGAGGCACAAATGGCCTTCGGGAAGGAAAATTGTGCTGCTGCAGAGAACAAAAGAATCCAACCCAGGACCCACGGCGTAGAGGGCATTATCAAAATGAATTTATTACCTAGCTCGTCCATTGCCGAACATTTTTCTTAGGCTTTTCTCCTGATATGGTCGAAGCACTGCCGTAGGCTTGAGGTCAATATTGATATCTACATTGATGGAATCATTTCTAAAGTCGTATTCTGCAAGCAGAGGATGTTCCAGCTCGATGCAACGTTTTTGTATCACCTGAAAATAAGATGAACATATTGAATGCTCTCTGTTGAATCACAAATATATTCCAACTTACTAAACTGTATTGATAAATTTTAAAAGGAAAAATTATGGCTTGAGGCGGGATTTGAACCCGTGGCCATAGGGTGTCATGCCCTATTACTATATAGTTCTGCCTAGCCTGGCTAATGCTATATAAACTGTATTGTTGATTAGTTTAAAATTACCCCAAACGTTTATTAGATGCATTAACATTAAGTCCAAACTAATAAACGGGTTGGCACATATATGGTAACGTTGAATTCGCGTCAATTTATATGTATAACCATATGGTACTACAATCATAAACATTTTTTTTGCTTAGCCATAGTAGGCTAAATATATGCCATACCTCAATCTTATCAGGATCGACCTCAAATGCGACAGCAGTGTTGGCGGCGATGTCGGTCGCCTCGTCGTCTTCATCGTCTTTGTCGAGTTGTTGGTAGAACTGGCTGATGTCTTCTGGGACCGCATCGTTTGCTGCTGGCTTGACAGGCTCCTCACCTGACAAGTTTGTTATTGTTATTTGCAAGTTGATTATGCAGTAATCCCATTTTTAAATTTCATTGCGGGTCTGCAATCTATGTGCATTTAGCCAGTGTCAAGTAATAATACATTTTAGTTCTTAAACCAGTCCTAGTTACCAGTCAAGTCCTGGTCGAGGTTATGCCCCAGGTCGAAACTGTACTAGAACTCCTATTGGCGTTATGCACATTCACGAAGTATTAACTGTTAATAATCCACCATTATTACATATTAACACATGAAGAATCACAAGTTTTGGAACATAATACAAAATCGGTAACGAAATTTCATTACATACATTATACAGGACTGGACTTTTGCTGAAATCTCTAAATATATTTATACCTGGTTTAGATGTCCCGGGTAGGGCAGTAGCTGTCTTGTTGGGAAGTCCAGACGTCAGTAAATCGTCGTCGCCGTCGCGACGCAAGCGGCACTGTTGTATCACGGGGTCTTTTAGCAGCTTCTGTAATACCTCTACGTGTTTGCTCTCTACAAAATACCTGGAAAATTCATAAAACATTGCTGAACAGGTGAATTTTATTGGGCCACATAAAAATATTTTTATTAAACCTGTTGTGTTTTTAATACAAATAATTTAAAATAAATATACCTATTGCTGTTCACGATTAGCATGTGGTACCATATCAAGTCAAAGGAAGGCTTTAGCTTGACAGGACTATCCATTATTGACATTAAAAAACCTGTCTTCATGAAATTTTCCTAAAAACTAGATACTTGACAAGACTTGAAGCTCTAAGGAGCTTCGAGTCGACTATTAACATTAAAAATGTTAAGTTAGAAAAAACGATCAAACCAGGGTTAAAAAATCCATAAAATAAGATAAAGAAATCGATTTGGCACTATTTAGATAGTTTTTTATTTTTTTTCTAATCCAAACAGATGCTTTTCTCTGATTTTCAATTAAGGTATCATTTTCAAAAGGGTTTTTATAGTGGTTCAAGAAGTTACAAGTAAAGGCTGTTATTTTTTATAATATGTCAACTATATCTGCATTATTACATTACTTAGCCCTATATAAAAATAGCTTACCTATTATGTTTCAGAACCAGCTTCACCTTCCCATACGAAAGTGTACACAGTTGTATGAACTCAATAATACCGGCGGGCACAGCACATTTGCTTAGCCTCTGAAGGTATTCTATGATATCGTTAGTTTGAAGCCCCACTGATACAGCTGCATATAAACTGTAAGCGGTCAGCTTGTATTCATGTATGTGTTGAGGTCTGTAAAGGAAATAGTTTCAATCTAAATTTATATTATGAACAGGTAACTTTTGTTTGTCAAAGGTAAGCTCTCTAGAACTACTGATTTGAATCTATTTTTTACCGACTTCACAAAAATGATTTTTTTTTATGTTTGTTACCGCATAACTTCTTTCCGTGTGAACCGATTTTGATGATTATAGGTTTCCATGATAAAGCGGTGAAGTCAGTTTTTTTTTACTTAGCTATCCCTGAGGTACATATCCAAAAGTTAGTTTTCAGTATGAAATCACGTTGTTAAGTTAGCTTTGTGAGAATTCAACATTAGCCCTTATTTTGACTATTACTGCATATAAATTGGACAAATATTCCAGGAGTTTACACATGAGTCTTAGCGCGGTAAATGGCGATGGGGTCTAAAATAATAATGTATCACAGATTGAATAACAGTTACAAAGAGTATTCAACTAAGAAGAAGAAGAAGATTATCAAGTAAACTGAATATACATTTTTTGTTAAGCTGTTTATAACTTATGGTCCCAGGCGACGACGCCAAAAGGATGTATAGATAATTATTTTTGAAATAATATTTTAAGCTATGTACTACAGCCAGCAATATTATTTTTTTTAGCATGTCTGTTTAAAACAATAAATATATAATAATTATACCTGCATACTGGCTCAGCTATAGCAATTAGGAAATCATGTGCATGCTTGTAGACTGGAGAGAATGATTCAAGGAATATGTGACCATTTGGAGCCACCCACAGTGGTCGACTCGCATTGTCTGGTTTAAGTGCCATTTGACTTCTGAAATATCAAAACAAAAATCCTTAAGTATAAGTACACACAACTAATGATGTCAAAAAGCAAAATGTTAATGTCTTTTAAATCTCTGTGTGGATAGTGTTTCACAACTTTCACTGTAAAATTTAATTGAGTTCCCAAACAAACTGAAGTTCCGATAGTAGGTATTAGTTATTAATGCTAGAGCAACATTCCACAAAACCAAAATACTCACATACAACGGCTTTAGCACTGGATCAGTTATCCCAGCCCCAAAACCACACTCTGTTACTTTAAGATGTTGGAGTGGATGGGGTAGTTTCTGTCTGAGAGGAATGCACAATACACCCCAAGTGGGACTTCAGTGCTGACCTTACCACCAACATTGAAGGTATTTGATCTTGTGACATGGATTGAGATCTTTGTTGATTATGTGGTTAGTAGGCAACCTTAAATATCAATTACATATAAAGGAAACCATTAACTTGTATTATAAAAGAATAGGTAAGTACTTGGTGCACTGGCTATTTTAGTCTGGATCTCGGCACTTTTGTGTGATGATTAGTGATTTGCATGTTAGTCCAGCTACGCAATTTCCACATAAAGGGCCAGAAGTTTTCTGACACCGATGCAGGCTTCCTGCTTTGTTCACATCTTCTCTATCATACTCATCCTCAAGAAGATAAGTCTGTTGCCAAGCACCAAACCTTATTGTAATAATGATCCATTAGAGTTCCCATTTACCACCCTTAATCACATCATTACTTACCAGCAGTTAAATAGTGGTCAAATGTTAGAAAAAAAAAATCCCATAATAACCTGTAATCTTTAGCTCCAAATTCATCTTCAGGAACCTGATCATTTTTCTCTGCATCTTGCATAGCTGCTCCAGGCACACCGACATTTTCTGTGTTTTCATCATCTACTAGATCTATGGTCATATTGTCTTCTTCCACTTTTTTCTTTTTTCCTGCAATTTTATTTACTTATAAATTTTGGTACATCTAAAGCTTCAACGTTTTCAAATTGAGATAATTTCATGTCTTAGAAAATAAGTGAGAGTTGGACAGTTGCTTCTTGAGACCCCATTCATCCCATTTTTAAAGTATTGTTTTGGTTTCAAGGGAAATGTGTTTCTGGTTGTGATTGTGTGTATGATGTTTCCAGGACTTTTAACACAAGTCATCAAACTGAATGTGGGCTATGAAAGTGTTTATGTTTAAGGTTAAAATATGGGTATAAATCAGGCATACATACAGGTAATATGTATATTTGTATAGGTTGAGTAAAAAGAGGGTGAGGAAGTATTAACATGCACATTAACAAAAATTGCTAATACCAAGTTTTAGTAGTAGTAGTTTTGTAGTCTAATTTGTTTCATTGAATATTTTTCTAGCATCTGATTAATAGATCATCTCATTAACTCAGTGAAAATGCACATAGCAGTGTGCCTAGAAAGCAACAGACTCTCAAGAAACTGCCTGAACGTTGGTTAGAAACAGATTTACTTGAGGATGCTGAACTACAAATACATGAACTGTTGCACCAGTGCCCTATTGAAATTCTTCTGGTATTGTGCATATTCAATATTTATCCTGCCATCACTGGCTAAATGTAACAATGACAATCTGGTAACTGTGCTGTTTCATTGATTTATGCATTCTTGGACAGTTTGTTGCTAGATAAGGTAGGAACATAGTATTTAATTCATTTTCCTAATTACAGGAATCATTGAACATGTCGTTGATACATACCAACAACCATAAACAGACTACATGCACACCATAAACACAGAAGTCTTGGAGTGGACTACTATTATCCTTTTAAAGAAACCTAATCTGGGAGTCGAAGTCAAGAGCAAATAGGTACCTTCTAGGCAAGCATGCTACATCTTCAGCTGCATCATCACTTTCCATCAAGTGAGATCGTGGCCAAATGCTTGCCTAACGGGCATATAAAAAATGTTGGTTTCACAATTAAAGAAGTGTAACTTGTAAGTACATAAAAAAAGCTAGAGTAGTTTTCTGTGATTATAATAAATAAATGAACACTTTCACACACACAGCCCCACACTAAGTTCGATGACTTGTGTAGTGGGTGCCAGTAACATTCACACACACAAAAATAACCATAACCAGGAACACAAATTTTCCTTGGTTTGAAAACTTGTACTCCCGCTGGAATCAAATCTAATATCCCTGCTTATAATGCAAACATTCACCCAACTAAGCCAACAGGCATAAGATTTAATACTTAAGGTACTATTTTCTAAGAAATATTTTAAGGATTACAATAGTAATCTGTACAACTACTTCAGGACAGAGCCAGACAGATCATCATAGTGGCAATAAACTAATTCCAACAGAACTTACAGAATTGAATACAAACCATATCGATCGCTTCCTGATTTTGAATCATATTTTTTTAACTTCTTTGGAGGACCCATTGTTACTTCTTGTCCTTAGTTTATCTGAAAAGTTAATTTGATATCAAAGATGCCTAATGCCTATGATATTTAATATTTTTAAAGTTTATAAATGCATAAGAATGTAATAAATTAACGACTATGCAATCTTAAAAGTGATTTACCTTACAATGTTTCCTATTATTGTGATTCAGAACTTCAGGAACGATTTAGTTTTTTTCATTTTGTTACAGTTTGATGTATAATTGTTATTGATATAGAAACAAACCTATTTACCGGTATAAGTTCCTTTATAATTTAAACCTATTGTACGGTACTTTCACTGCAAAGTTCTTGATTTGGGTACATAATAGTACATATATTTATGTTCATGCCCTATATTTATTCAATTTTATTCATCTTATCATGCCTTGAACATCGTAAATAATCCACAGACCACAGAGAGTACTACAAATAATCTTTTTGGCTAACAGGCGTAGAGAATTTAAATATCCACAGAGTAGTATGTCTGAAAATATCCAAAGATAATGTTAAAAATATCGTTTACGATTTCTTTATTTACTTCAAGACCATGGAATTATAGTCTTTGCGTCGAGGTACGAAAAAAATGACATTTTACATTTTTAGTGTTTGTGTGCCAGTTTAATTTTATTTATAACATAATGATAGGAAACAAAACTACGCTACGGTTTGTGCTACTAAATCCTTGATTTATATAAAACGTTGTTATTAGAGTTCTAATCAAAGATGGAGATGAAGGTTTTAAAAAAAAAAATGGTTCTAATACCTATATTTAACTAAAAATATATGCTTACACGTTAAGCAGGTTACTTGTAATTTTAACTGTTTAATAACGTTCATAAGTATTTTAAAATTACAATAAGCGCGATTAATAACAAACCAGATTCAATAAAATAAATTTACGAGATAAGTTGGTACATATTAGTTCCATGAGCGTTCAAATTTTGTTTAGAGATAGATATAATGAAAATTAAAACAGCAGTGCACGCAAATAATGCTTACGTCATTAATAATAAATTAAGCCAGAACTAGACTGGGTAACCGTAGACTTCGTACGCAGCGTGCCGATCTGCACACATTGGATCCCATACATTGATACGGTAACTAGCGGTTTCAAGCTACACTTGATCCACGCCACGCGCGATTCGGCGCCACGTACACGACCACCATATAGTCAAGCAAAATAAAAATGGGAGGCGCGAGCATGTGATTTTTTCGATGACTTTTACTTGGATTTTCCAATAAATCCACCAAATAAGTTGTAAAACGTTTTCGCTCCAAAACTCCAATAGAAGTTCTAGTAAAGTTTCTACTACTTTACTAGGGCATGACTTGACTATGACTGGAACTTGACTCTTTTACTTGACTTTGACTATGACTTGTGACTAGGACTTTTAATATGAAATACACTTGAAATATATTATAACTTGACACTGGCTAAGTGCACAAGATTGCGAAGCCAAAATTCAAAGAAAAAAAAACAATTTGCTTAGCAGACTACGGATTTTGTTATTGCTTGTCAATGGTCGCTATTGAAATACAATCGAAAGATAGCAATTGTTAATTGTTGCAAACGGTTTCAATACTAAATTGACAAAACTTCTAAGAAATAAGGTTAATTTTTGCTTAATTCTTAATGACAATAATGGTGCTGCTAAATGAATCTGCTATTTTGTAATAGCAGATCTGTGGCCCTGGTTGCAACCGTTCGCGCGTTCAGTGTCTCTGTCAATCACAACCAAACAACCACCTCGAAAGATGGTTGTGAAGCACTATGATGCCTGTCAATATCAAGTTTAAAAGAGAAATCCCGTGAAAAGCACAGTTAATTAACTGTGATAAATTAATGAGCTTTTCAAGTCAAACAATAATTCCTTACAATTCAATATTCTATAGTGCTATTTGTCTCGAAGCTTTCCAGCGTGGATAACAAGTCGTTCACGTCGAACTGAGATCTCCACTTACATGTATGGGTGCCCCCTTAAAATGTTCATTTATATAATTTTTATTGCCATTTCTGGCTTTTGGCCATAATTTTACATATTCTATAAAAATATGAAGTCTTCGCTTGTATCGTTTAGACGATAGATGCCTCTGACAGATGGACAGGCGGATAGACAAAATGCTAAATTGTCCGAGTCAACTCAGAGATCTCGCTTCACTCAATAAAAAACAACCGAACAATCAAAATTGAAAAACGTGATTTTCGCCTTCGCTGCAAAATTCAATTCAATTCAAATTAGAAAGAAGTTCTAGTAAATTTTTACCACTTTACTAGGCCATAACTTGACTATGACTATTATGAAATATATATATAGTTTGTTATTTTTTGTTTAATATTTCGACTGAAGGACTATGCATCCACGGGTGATCCACGGTCATAAAATAATAAAAAAAAACTGTACGCCTTTGTTTCAGAAATGCATAGATTGCAATTTGAATGAAGTAAGCGCAAAAGTTTACTCACCAGTTAATATAAATCTGCATGGCTTCGTAATTAATAAATAAAGTTAAAAAAAACCTTGCCAAAACTTGTAAACAAAGAATGTTCACCTCTTTTTATTTCAATAACATAACCTCCGTTTTGTTTCGTTTGCTGTTTTGTCCAAAGAGCATACCTATATAGTTTTGTCAAAATGTTAGACTGAAACCACAGAGCAGGAAACTTGATAGCGCGAGCGATTTCCCGATTTTCATATTCCGTGCAGGATTTTGCCGCGAAATTGAAAAAAATTGCACCGTGGAATTAGTGTTATTTCTCAAGACTTGGGATATCTTATTTATCTCTGCTTGGGATTGTGCAGGCGGCGGCGCTTTGAGCATAATTGTCGTCGCAAGCGATTAATTAGTGTAAGTAGTAGCATATAGGGTCGCGTCTAGCGGTGTAAAAATATAGCTCGATGTAAAATACGCATGGTTGTTCGCGCGGCGCGCCTTACTTAGATTTTAGGGTTTTTCGTAAAGTTCGCGAAAGGTATAAAATATATCAATATTTTTCAGCAATATTTAAAGACTCCGTCAAAATACATTACCTTGCAGGTCAAACATAATAATATAATTTTAAGGTGAACATTCTATTCGTCACGCAAATATGTACCTATAATAGTTATGTATTAGGTTTATCTATTCTATATTATAATTTAATTTTGGTATATTATTGTTTATTGTATTTTTTATATTATTATATTTATACAAAACACCGACGTCTAATGTCATTGCTTACTCCTCTCCATCATAAGGTTGTCTGGAAGATATTGCTCTTAGCGATAAGACCGCCTGTTGTTACACTTATTTTTGAGATTACTATTCCTTGTCATGTATTTGTTAAGGTGTTCAATAAAGTGTTTATCTATCTAACACAATCACAAACACTGATTTTTCTAAGGGAATATCGGGAATGGAACCTGATACCCCTGCTTAGAAGGCGAACGCGCGCACCCAACTGAGTCAACGGGCAGTTCATTACTTTTTTATTACTTTTGTATCAATGCTTTTTCATACTGATTTGTATGAAATTAGTAGCACAATTAATAGTTATTACGAAACAGTATTAGTGCAGCTGTCAGCAGCTGACAGATTTGTTCCACTAAGTTCAACTATAAATTCAACCAGTTGAACTTATTGGGCAAAGAAGTCCAATTATTTCAACATTGCGCTAATTAAAAATAATTATCATAAAATGTTAATTTATTTCAACTATTACATATAGTTGATATAAATGGACATTTTATGTCTACTGAGTTCAACGATCGGAATCGGAAATAAAAATTACATGTATAAGCATACAAAATAATATACATAAAGTTTTTCTGGCGCTTTACCGGCCGCTGCCGCGGCACGTCTGCTGGGTCGTCACGCTGGCTCGTCGTCGTACCTATTGATGACAGCGCTAGCCTAAATTATAAGCGACATTTTTCTAAGTCGTTTTTCCTTAGTACCCCTTTACGACACCCTAACACATTTTAGTGAATAAATGATTTATGATTTAAATAGAAAGTTGAACTAATAGGATCAATGTTGTCCAGTAAGTTCTACTGTTATAAAATATATCAAAGTTGAAATAATTGGACGTTTTTTGTCCAATTATAAGTTCAAACAGTTGAACCTAATTGAACTTATTAGTAGAACAGGGTCTATTGACAAGTAGAGCTCCATTTATAATCCATACCATTATAAAAGTGAAACGTCTGTTTTTTATTTCTACCTTCTACACGTTGAAATGCCTGAACAGATTTGATGAAATTTTGCACATAGATTGCTGAGACTAACAAGTCCAATATGGAAAAGAGACATTCCCCTAGAAACGAGAAAATCTGCGCTTATATAAATCTAACTGCTTTATTGTCCTATGTTTTATTCTTATTATATTATTTGTCCACCCGGGTATAGTCGGGCGGGTTAGCTAGTAAGAAATAAAAGACACAACTATTATTGGTAGGTCATAATTTAATGCAGTTTTTTTCATTAAACATTTGCTCCTGCTTTTACTTATTAATATGACAATGGAATATTGTTTGATAACTAGATTATTCTATTCTGTGAAACTATTTTAAACAACTTTTATATTTTACCAGCAATTTGTACAAGGTATTTAAACTATTTACTATTATTTTTAAAAAACGTATGTATGACAATTTTAAGTGTCGTTCTTAAGGTACTAAAACATACATTTCCATATTATAAGTGATTAGCATTACATGATTCGGAACATTGTAGAAAAAAGTCGTAAAGTGGACAATTTCTAAACTGGGCTACTACGAGTTTTGATTGTTTGCGAAAACTTGATTTCAGCTAGTTTCTTTCCTTACATTAAATACTCACTGAAATGTATTGAAAGAAACCAAAGCTTTTATAAACTATCATAACTCGTATTAGGGTACAGCTACCTTACATTGGTACATAGTTGTATATACAGAGCTCCCTTACTCATAAAAATGTGATCAGTAAAGAGCATGATTATAATTAATTTATAAATAGTAGGTAGATATTTATTTCACTAGTGTACATAATATATTTAAGTAACTGATTAGAGCAATTATTGAAATATTTTTATGAGTAAGCGGGCGTTTAAGATATTTTCGCGGAATAACTATTATAATGACATGAATCTATAAACATACATTAAATCTGGATGTTATGCAATTACATAGTACCTAATAGGTCCCTTTCATGTACAGATATATATGTATATCTCACGAAGTCTGTTTAGCCATGGTGGTGTTAGAGAGCACAGACGCTCACACATACGAGTACTATAACAATGCATGTACATGTAACAACAATCATAACCTAAACGGACTTCGTTCAATAAAACCTCTGTAACAATATGTAATAAAGCTGCAACACCGACATTTTACTACGAAATACATCAATACAAAATATGCTGCCAATTTTCCTAAAATATTTTGAAATAAATAAATTATCATACAAATACATAACTCAAATTTTCGAAAGACAATGTATTGCGATTATTTAGTTGTCTCCTTAAAATACCAAAGACAAACATAACAATAATTTCACTTTTTATTAATAAATTAACAATTAATTTAATATTTTGAACATTATTATGGTGTTTTTTTTCAGTACCGTTGAGCATAAAAGCCACAGCAAGGCATTCGAAGGTCGCTAGCACAACAATAAATACATACATAACGAGTACACACATATGCAGACTCGCACACATAGATCTAACAATGTCGCGCTCGGCAACTCGCGGCTAGTTAGGCTGAAAGACCCGTAATTGCAGTCTACTAGTCATTTGTTTTCTTCAGTCATACAATATTATAAAGTTTACTTTGAACTGTAAGTCTAAATTATGCAACGCGCTTTTGTGAAGCATATTAGATTAAGATAAGTGTATGTCTTGTTGTGTATATCTAAACTGATACGACCGAAAGATAACACTCCCTAAGCAGGAATCTATCAGTGATATCAGGGCAAGTGTGGTTGACGAAACACCCATACCCCGAACGGGCGATTGACTATAAACACGATCGGACAGGGTTTGGGAGCCCGAACTTACAATGTAAATAATAAATAGCTAATTAAAATCTAATTCAACCAATGCGTTTCCATAATCATTGTCTATACTAATGAGATTTCTATTCATCTGCATTTAAAATATCAGTCACTAGTGAATTGTCGATTTATTGTCAGTAGACGATGGTTTGTGCATAGGTAGGTGCGGGCGGGGGGGCGCGAGAGGGGACGATAACAGAACGGGGCAGGGAACAATGCGGGGGAACCAAGCAGTACAGGTAGACGGCTGGAAGTAGCGAGTACAGTAACATCGAGAATATTTCAACATAAATATGGAATGTAGCAAACACTCAATTGAAAAGACCCTCGGATTTCCATCATTACCTTATGTTAAATTAGAGACAATATTTACAATAAAATAGTAACTATGCGTCGTAAATTAATATTCCTTGCGTTTACTGTACTGATATGCATTTTCTTTACACATAATTATAAATAAATATAAAAGTTGTTTAAACACAGGTTTACAGCTGCTGGATAGAAATTAAGATAGGTCACTTATACATGAAACCGTACACTGCAAGATTCAACTCACTATCCGACCTCAATACACGACACCGGCGGAGGCCGCGATCGGAAGATTCATTATATATATAACTTTAATTGTTTCTATTTGAATTAATTTTACCTAAGACAACATACTTCAACGTAGACTTTATAACGTTATATCTTTTTTATTTTATTTCAGTCTTAGTGATCGCTTCACATGGCGAGGGCGCCGCGGCGCGCGGCGGTCGGAACCCGTCGCGACCCACGCGTCCCAATAAATAAATACCAAGTCTATAATACTCCGGGACGCGCGGGCCCTCCGGCGATCAGATCGTCCCGATAATGGAATGTAAGCGTGATATGGTAGGGGGGGCGCGCGGGGCGTCACGCGTCGGGGGGCGGGGAGGGCGCGGCGCGGCGCGGGACCATGACGCAGGGCGGCGGCGGCGCGGCGCCCGGGAACGCCGGCGCCGGCCGCGCGCCCATGCGCACCCACCACCGCGTCGCCTTCTGCAGCAGCCCCACCTTCTTGTCCTGCGCCGCGCGCCGCGCGCACGCCTCGCCCCCGCCGCCCGCGCCCCCGCCCGCCCACTCCGGCACGTCGCTCACGCACTTGTTCGGCGGCGGCTGGAAGCTGCTCCTCGTCAGCTCGGCTTGCTGGAACGGGAGACCACGTGTTACTATGCTGACTCATTAAGTTTCCCCATGGTAGATGAGGGATTGCCTTACCGTCTCGAATCAAAATGGGGATAAGAAAATGAGGCGCGAGCAAAGTGAGAGTGGGAGCGATACATTTTGCAAGACCTAGCTTTGGGGTGGGAATATTCAACAGAATATAGATAATTTTACCGCGAAATTGAAGGAATGCCGTTTCATTTTTGTTATTAACTTCCGAAATTTAATTATTCTTCTAGTGTAAATGTGTGATAATTTTGGACTATTAACCGTTAATGGTCCATGAACGTGCATGAGTGTACGATACATTCGATTTTCGTATTTGGTTTAAAGCTCGAGTAAAAGTTGTTTGATGTTTACGATAGGGCATGATTTGACTTAGACTCGACCATGACTCTTTACTTCATTGAATTCCACGTCTTTACTTATTAATTTTAAAAATAATTGAAGTGTCATCAAAAAATAAGATAAATCTAATGCTACTGTAGATTTCATATATGATAAATCGTTTATATATACTAAAAATAGGAAGGGTCTTAATATTGAATCTTGAGGCACGCCAATAATAACTGTATACGATGTCACCACATTAACGCCTACTTTTTGTTGCCTACTCGATGAATATGAATCTAACAAATCAAGAGCAGTCCCACTTATACCGTAATGGTTTAATTTGCTAATTAGTATACCGTAATGGTCAATGCAGTCGTCGAATGCTTTGGAGAAATCACAAAATACTCCAATCGCATCTCGCGATCCCGCCTATTTGATATCCTCTATCTCATTCTCTCATAAAGCACCAGGTGCAGTAAAGTATAAGGAGGTATAATCGGTAGCTGTAAGGGTTGATAATATTCATCAAAAGTATCACAAAATTATTTGATATTTTCATTAATTTTTCGCGTGATCAGACTGGGACCCTATTGAAATTGCGTTATCTGACAGGACAGAAACCCTTCAAATAGCTGCTTCAAACTATTACTACGAAATACTTAAAAGTACAACAACAAGTACAGAAGATTGTCTCCGTAGATAAATCTAAACAAATAGTGACTCTGCCACAACACAAGAAAGTTGCAATTCAGTTGGACCAACGCTGCGAGTCTCACCTTATATTTTCCTCTCTTTCTATCTCGAATCTTTTCCAGGCAAAAAAGCATTGACTGGAATCAAGGCGGGTGCGACTATGTTCATGTAGGTGCTCATAAAACGCCAAACGCTTTCACACTCACAGTTCGATGACTAGTGTCGTGGGTGCCGGAAACATTCATAGAATTAGAAACACAATTTTTTTTGAGAGAAAATTTAATTTTCCACCGGGAATCGAACCCGATATCCGCCTTTTACTAAGTGCGAACGCTCAACCAAACATAATAACCTAGCAGGCAGTTTATAATATACAGGGCTATTAATAACTCGATGTGGTACCGGTAGGAGGAAGTGGGGTGCATAAACGCAACAAATTTAAGCCCCCCCGTTTTACGCCCAAAGGTTAACAGTTTTTGAGATATTTGCAATTTAGTGTTTTTAGAAAATACGCATTTTTGTTTTATGACAAAATTCTAAATAAAACAAAAATAAAATACCAGGGGAACCGATTACTTTAGCTTAACAAGAAATTATATATCTAAAAACATTGACTAGGCGACAATATATATATATTTTTTAATATAGCTTTTCAAAACAAATCACACAACTTACAAAAAAATTCCCTTCTCAGAAATATGCCTAACTGCAAGGGAAATATCTATTTACCAATCGCTCCTTATATATGTAATCGAGAAGTATAGACCTAAGTTTTTTTTCTTAAGTCATAAAGCGCGGAGGCCGGACTTCCCTCAGCCATCCATATGGACAGACTTCCCTCAGCCATCCACATCATAAACTCACGCATCAATTTCTACTGCCTCTTATACATATTCAGCACAACTTTCGCATAGGTAAATCATCATCACCATCATCTAAAACACCTACTTTGAAACAGATTAGTCTACATACGCTACATAAATGAGCTGAGATGGCTTAGGTAGTAGCCGCCAGGGCGAAATGCACAATACGCCCCAAGTGGGACCTCATTGCATGCCATATTGGCCCTACCACAAATTAAAATTAGAAAGCGCGAAAGTCAAGTGTGACATTACCTGATAAGGGACTCGTAATTGCAGATGCGCGTCCTGACCGTACTCGCCGTCGGGCAGCTGTATGCTGGGTGGGAGGCCAAGCCGCTCGGCGGCCGCGGCGGAGCGCGCGCGCGTCTCCTGCTCCACCATCTCCTGCAACCGTCCCACCATCGCCTGCAGCCTCTGCTGCTTCTCCCATTCCCTGTAATGTACAATACAATACATTAAGTATCGTATAGCTGTGCGAGACCACATCCACATCTGGCCTGTCTGTTTATATTTGACTGCAGTCTATCGCGCCATAATAAATATTGCCACAAGAGACCAAGATTTTAAGGTAGTGAAGTCAAAATTGAGAAACAAAGAAAAAATTTAGTATTATTCAGAAGTAAGAGGAAAAATAGGTACAACGTATTTTTGTTACATACTACGTATATGTTTTGCCTTGAAAAGGTTGCAAACAGATATTGTAAATACGAAAGTTATGATTGGTTATTGTAGTACATAAAACGCAGTTATGCGGAAACATAACAGGGCAATGTGTCCATTGAAATTACGAAGATTTATTAAGATCTAATATGTCAGCGTGCCGCGCCATCACGAATTGAATATTCTGGGTTAGTGTGAGATCTTTTAAAGGGATGATATCTCAGTTGTAATGTAGGTGCCTCCTGATCAGGCAGACACGGTTTCGGATCCCACGAAGGGCTTAAGCATTCGGTGAAGGTATATCGTGATTTTGATTTTGCTATTTTTTCTATCATATCTTTGGCGTACGTCAATCGTTTTAAACGATTCAAATTGGGAGAAGTAGATTTCAGTGTGATGCAATATGTCTCGAGTGTTTTGATCGCAGACCTAGTGAATTTTGCTTTCTTAAAAGTTTGCTACTATATTTACAGCCATAGCGTAAATTCGATCGAGACATTTGTGACAAAACCAGCATGGTAAGTACACCACATACTTATGTAGTTCGACAATCATGTACCTTTGATGGGAGTTTTGTTACGTGTACCTTTCGCCTTTGGAAATAATATAATTGTTTCATGTTAACCTTCCCGCGGCCTTTACACATTCATTATGCGGAAGATTGGAGTTTATAAAGCGATCAGCCATAAAAGGTGGGGTGGACAAGGGCATTTCGACTTCAAAAACTTTCGACTTAACAGAGAGAATACCTTAACTTAGATGTTAGATCAGTGGACTCTTCTACCGAGTTCAAGAGTTTGAGTCTAGCAGAAGCACATATTTCTCATCAAGGAAACTGCCTTGAGATTGAAGCTCTATAGTATGCCCAATATCTTTTAAAATACACTGGCAGTTTCGGATTGTAGGAAATACTATAATAGAAGCCGTGATGATCGTAATAGGCGCGCCTTCCAATCGGATGGTTGTTGTTTTGAATCCTGCGACGGGCTTGAGCTTCCGATGAAGGTATAAACATTGTAATGAAATCCATTGTGTTATTGTCCCCTGCTCACCTGCCTTGCTATTGCAGTCGAAAGCAATCTATCACAAAATTTACTAAAAATGTGTTTGTGTAAATGTACTAGCAGCTATCTTTTAAATCCCATCATACTACCTTGAGTGTTAACCATATTTGACTAAATCATCACTTACCATCAGGTGAGATAGTGGTTAAACGACTTATCTAGAGATACAATAGACATACATTCATAAAGGGCATTAGGGTAATGCCTTTTCTACCGACTTCATAAAAAAGAAGGAGGTACTCAAGTCGACTATATTATTATTTTTATGTGTGTTTCCTCGTAACATCGTTCCACGTGAACCGATTTTGAAAACGTTTTTTGACGTCTTATATATCGATGAACACCGGCTGCACGCACGAAAAAGTGTCACGTTTCGCCTGAGCCTGAGCGTGCAAGCGAGAGCGCGGAACAAGCGATAGAGATGCACGATCAGTCTAAGCGTTCGTCTTATGACATTATCACGCAAAATTGTCGTCCGTAAACCGACTTTACAGGCAACCAATTTTTTTTTGTTTGAAAGATGTTGCTTTCCAATTGGTCCCATTTAAATTTGATCAACATCTGATCAGTAGTTATTGAAATATTTTTAATAATGCGTGTTTAGTACATCTAACCTGATCAATGTTCCCAAGATAGTGGTGAATTCGGTTTTTTAAGCTTTGCTTGCGTTTAATTATATGTATGTATGTTATATGCAAAAGAGTCTTTTGCATATGCAATTTTAGGATACTTACAATGTGGAATGGTGGTGTCTGTGATCGTGCCGTAGGCGCGGTCCCCCGGGCGCGCCCAGCCGCTCCATGCCCGCGCACCCCGGCACTTGTACCGAGAGCATCTGCAAATCACAACACACTACTCTCACTTATGTGGTCATCTTCAATCTCATTACAATGTAACTTACTATATGAACTAGTATACACAGAAACCTCCATAGTGGAGGTTTCCTAAGGTCATCCTCTTACAAAACCTACCTACCTGTGTCTACCAGCCAATCTGAGTAAAACATAGAGCTTATGTCATTCTCCGTGAAATTAACTATCTCCCTTCCAAAATTTACTCAAATCCTGTAAGTCATATCATATAACATTTAAGTCAAGCGACTTGAACAATGAACAAACAATATTTAAACTCAGGAATTAATTACATTTATTAATCTTATTACGAATAGCATAGTTTACATACATTTCATAATTAACCGAAAAGAGGGGATTTTATTAGTTTTAAATTATTGTCTATATCAACTAAAAATTATAGTTTAATGCTACTATGTCCTACAAAGTTGCAAGGCACCTACTTTCCTTAAACAGCTCCTATAGCATTGACTTTATTATTAAGTTATATCAACTTTTAGGTGGTTTAGGTTATTATACTACTACTAGGTATTTTAGTTTAGTATTAATTAACCCTTGAGTCATTATAGTTTAATTTCAACTACCCTGAGGACTGAATTACCTACATTTCTGTATATATATTACATAAAAAGAAGCTACGGCTATGGAGCTAGTATAGTATTTACTTTAATTTGTATTTTAGCGCTTATCTAATTAGTTTTATAAGCACATTGTCTTAAATTTATCAATATTAATATTGTGTCACTGATGATAAATCTTTCATGTGTACAATGCATGTTATTTAATTACATAAGAAATAATGACTTTGTCTCCTCTAATATGCCAATGAAATTTGAATTCTAACTCTGTCACTATAATGAACAAGGTTGCTAATCATTTGAGTAATGTGGATGTCATTATCTGTTATTTCCATTGCATTAATTGAAAGCAAATAAAATATACTAGAATCTTATTCAAGTGCACCAAAATCTTGTTGCTAAAAATATTAATTATAAGTTTTCATGGTGTTAGAGAAGATCCAGTGGGTAAGGTAAATTATTTAAAGACTTCTAAAAAAAGAGGTTTTAAATTTGCAAGGTTTTTGCCCTTATATTATTTTTTTGGCATGTTATCTTTAGTGTAAGTTAAAGGTATAGGTATAAAAAATATTTAGTTACGTTGATGCATTACATTCTTGATATGAAAGTTATTTTATTATTTTTTATATAATAATTTGAGAAAATGTTTTATCTTTTGTTCTTCAATATAAAAATATGTTGAGATTAAATATTATTGTTTTTTCATCTCCGATTGAGGGTATTTTTCTTAATGGATTTGGCCAACATTTGGTAGGTAGATTCTAATCTGGTATAATATAATGATTATTTTTGCACAATAAATGTGGTAAGCCGTTGGTAATAGTACATTTTTAATGGAAATGTATGTCGAAGATTCTGTGACAGTATGTATGTTTAGAAATAAAAGTTAATGCTGACTTGTATGTAAAATTAGTAACAATAAATAGTTTCTTGGCATATGAAACACAACTACACAGTCTAATCTATAATAAAATACATAGGGCACATTTTGTCATTCATTCATATTCCAAGTGGATAATAAAAGGTATTGGCATACTCTTTGATGATATCAGTAACATGTCTGTCTGCGGTCTGTACCTAATCAGACCTATCAGTATCACAGACATGTTATCAAGGTAGGTTGGTACTCTTATCATTTTTGCGATACAAGATTTTATTTCTTAGATATTGGTAATATCTACCCGTTGGCTTAGTTGGGCGAGCATTCACATTCTAAACATATCGGGTTCGATTCTCGGCGAACACAAGATTCACCCCAAGGAAAATGTGTTTCTGGTTCTGGTTGTGTTTGTGATGTGAATGTTTCTGGCACCCATGATACAAGTCTTTGAACTTAGTGTGGGGCTATGAGTGTAAAAGCGTTTATGTTAATATTTTCTTCACTAAATAAATGTGTTATCTCATTTTACAATGAAGAAAATTTATACATGTTTAAATTATTTTTAATATCACAACTGCAAATGTGGGGTATCTAAATCTAAAATGTTTTTTTTGTCACAAAATTTGATGGTGATCTCTTCCCCACAGCCGGAAATATAGTGATGTGGCAGCGAAGCAGTAAATAGAATTGAAATTAGTAGGTGGGAAGTTTAACACCTTGTATAGGATGTAAAGTACTGTTTTAATCAATTATTATGGGCCACAACATATCACTTAAAATAGTTCAGAATAATTAGGTACATCAATTTATATTAGTTTGACATTCGTTATCACCAGTGGTAAGTTTTAGATAACTGTTATGAAGGGTTAATTAGATTTTGCAATATAATTCAGGAATATTACTAACATAACAATGAATTCACACAAAGTAAAGGGTATCTCCATCATAATCTCTGACTCCGTGACCTTCGATAACATTACAAAATGAAGCAGCATTTAGCTTCAGTAGCATGAGTAATTAAATTGAACATAAGTAGCATTAGGAGATTTATCTTATGAACAAAAAGGTTTACTTTGTTTTTAAATAAAAGATTTTATAATGCAAGTGATTACTTTTTTTAAATTAAGTTTACTTATATGTGCGATGAAAACTGATGAATATGATATATTTTTTCTGAATTTTTATGAGTAATGAAATTGTTAAAGGTTACCTTAGCAAGTCAAGTAGGTACGATCTTTTTTTAAAATATTGAGCCTGAATAAAATCGAGAGTAGGAAATACATTATTTCATTTGATGAAAGTGGAACATTTTAATATGTAATATACCTACTATTCTGAAGAGCATCTTCACATGATGTGCACACATCGAGTTGGCATGTCGCGACTATGATATGGCGAGAGGTGATTACGGAACTGTCTGTCATGAAAATTTATTTAAATTCACACAAACAACGTCTGGGTGTGACGTCGCTATCGGCGTGCCTCTTATCACTTGGCACGCTTTGGCCGCGGCCGTCTCGCGGCAATCCGAGTCGCCTCGGCCCGCTGCTCGCGACGGGCCTCACTCGTCTCCACTACAAACATTCTTCCACTCGGTCCACTCACAACATCCTACATTTATTTACTTTAGAATTGTTTCTCTCACTGTAACTTCACAAAATTGTTGTCACTGTCATCTTTATAATTCATATTACAGATCTTTGATACTTTTATTAACATTTTTTGTAATAATTCGGATAATTTTTAATCTACTTACTATTTGAATCAGTGTCGTTCACTAATTTTGTAGGTTTTCCACCTATATTTGACAGTTAGTGATGAGCTTGTATTCAATTTCGATGACACGGTACTCGAGTCAATAGCAGCATATGATTCGATCACAAATATCACTTGTTTTATTATTGCACCACACAGTCACCAGCATTTTCAATTTTGCTTTCGATACTTGCTTTTACAAAATAATCACAGAGCACTATATGGAGATTATCACTTAATACAATAATTAGCTATTATTCACTAATAAATAAAGTATGCTCTTCAATGCAATATTAACACTACAAAAATAAAATCATTGCTTAAATAATAGAGATAACATATAATTTTCACTATCGCGTATTTGGTGATAGAGTTTCTCAACTCGTTTTTTCATATTGGCAGGAAGACGCCTGCCTCCGAGCAAGTCTTGTTGTTCAATGACGCGGACGGACGCGGCGCGGCGTTCGCAGTCGCGTAGCGGGGAGAACGAGCGGGAGGGTGGTGCACCGGCTGCCCCGATGTTGCTACACACTACACTGTTCTCTGCGTAATATATTTACCCACACATAGCAGCGATCTGTCTAGCTGGGTCTGTGTGCTCAATCGGTACTTCGGTAGGTGCGATGATACGACGTTAGTGAGTGTGAGTTGATTATGGTGAGCGTATCATATGTGTACACACATGGGCTGCCTACCACACATGTAAAAGGTGCTCGATTGCTGCTGCTACTGTCGTTGTTATATATGCTTACCTATAACTGTACATACATAGTCAAAGATGACGCGTTTGTCGGCTTGTGCGAGACGAGACGGTTGGCATTGCTCAATGATCGAGTTGTAGTCATAGCGGTACGTAACCTATCATCATTATGCACATGATTATTTTAACAAGGAATGTTATGAAACAACAGAAGTTGTCTGGCTAGAGTATTTTTGGCAACTCTACCTGGGCAACTAAAAAGGTATAACAAATTACTTGTTCATAAATAAATATATTCTAACTATATTTTAGATTTTGATTCCTGAATGAAAATAGTTTTTCGAAATTTGGAATCGATCTTCAGCCCTAGCTCCTATTAACCTATACCTATATTTTTGACCGTTGATATTTGTGGTTCAACTTTTAGTCGCATCTGTCAGAGTCAGTTAAAGTCTAATTCATAGAAGCGAATAACATCAAATTCTTAGGGAATATGTAAAGCTATAGCCCAAAGCAAAAAATGGTAATTAAAGTGATATTAATTAAAATATTCTCTGTTATAGTTATATTAGATTTGTTAACTAATAGGTAAGTTACAATACGTGTTGGTATATGATTTTTTTTTATTGTCACCCTTATATAGTTACATGCGAAATGGTCGAAGAGTTATTTTGTAGTCATGTTTATTCATTATTATAGCGTCATAAGTTATATAAAATGATTATGGCCTTGAATAACTTTAATTTATAGTTGAAATATGTATTAAATGTATACTCATCATAATAACATCATTCATCATTATAACACCCGACAATTTGGAAACATCAGAATACTGATAATAATAATTATACAAAGTGGCTGAAGTAATCATGTCCAAATTTTAATTAATTTGTTTGTGATTGTTTTGTGAATTAGGCTATTGGAAAAGTGTAAATAAAAAACAATATTTAAAAATGTCATCTCTCAAGTGTGTGGATGAGTGTTGTATTTTATTTTAAGATTGATACTTTCGGAGGTACACCAACGGTATACCTATGTATATGAAATCATTTTCTTTAATGTATTGTCCACAAACCGTACTGGAAAGACAATAGAATTAAACACTGGAAATAGTTTGATTATTACTATCAAAGTGGTCAAGGATTACATTATCATAAATTATATTTATTAGACAGATAGATACATACAGATAGATTTAATCTTATAAATGTAATATATTTATTTGGCTTATTTTAACCCCGGATAAAGAACAAAACAACCAAGAATCAAACAAAAAACATATTTTTCTTATTTAATTGTATTTTATTTGGAAAACAAACAGTGATATATATCCATAGAATAAGCTAAGCATTATAATTATTTTATATGTACTCTGAACATAAAAAAACGTTTACAGTTTGTCCGTAATTTGCAGGTTTCTCTGCTATTAACCCGTGTTTTTTTTTAATAAAATATTATTGAGGCCTGTACCGAGCAAATCAAGTCATAAATTACGCAAATTGTTCAAATCGTGAGCTCTTAAGTTCATATAAAGATGTAATAGAAAAAAAGCACTATTGATTTTTCTAATTTTACGAATGAGCCAAATCGGTCTAGTCTTTCTCAAGTGATGTGCTTAATGCCTATATACCTATTGATAACAGTTACTCTAGGTATTTTTTAAGTTTGTGCAATAACTGTTAATACCTAGTTCTTGAGTTTTGTCAAAATCTCATAAAGTTGAAATAAGGTGATTTTCGTTTTCGCTTCAAAATTCAAACAAAGTTCTAGTTAAGCTACCTATCTTATACACGGCGTGGCGTCATAAATAGATAACCGACAGATAGGGGACATCATGATGGTCCAGAAAAAAATATATGTGAAAAAAGTACATATGATACTAAAATTAACTTCTTTAGTTGAAATAATCTACAAGTAATATTTTAATCAAAGTAAAAAGCAAACATTTGTAATAATAACATTTAACCAAAGGTAATTCTCAACTTAACAAACTTCAAAAGAAGTAGCTTTTGGTTTTATTTGTAGTTTTTCAAAATGACGAAAAGAGACTTGAGACTTTTAATAGGCACAATTTTTTTATTTTCTGGACCCTCATGTCTATCATTAGGTACGCCATACCCTGTATGGCTGAACCATAACACTTTTACCTACTTGACTTTGAAATACCAATTTGAAATGCACATAGATTGCGGATAACAAAAAAATATTACAGGAGAATCCTTATTCCACATCATTCCAAAGTGGCAAGTAAAGGAATGCTTGTCAGTTGTTAGGAGGTAAAACTCTCCTTGGTAGAAGGGAAATAAATCACATAAGGCCTGTGATATGAAAGTTCTGTCAACAAACAAGGCGAGTAGGACTTCTGGGAGTCCGCTTGGGGTGCCAATCCCAACGGAGAAAAAAAAAACTCGCAAGCATATCTCTATGCAAATCAGATACATTTTAGCACATAAAAAAACACGTAGCAACGGTTCCCGTTTATAGGACAAGGCTGCAAGTACAATATACGGTCAAATTTATTAAAAACATACAAAGTCTTGTTGAAATATGAATAGGTAGTTTAACCAAAAAAGTAATTTAAATCGATTAATTGAGTTCTCATTACATATTCTCTGAGGATTGAAGTTATTCACGTGTTTGGTTAAGACGCTAAATGCCTCTGACATATGGACGGACGGACGGACAAAGTTGTGAACCACCCAAGTCAACTTGGAGATTTCGCCTTGCTCGGTCAAAAATAGTTGGATTACAACTAGTATCTTCAACCACGCAACCATCATCACTGTCCATCAGCGTGGTGTGGTCAAATGCTTGCCTATAATAGTTAGCAAAAAAAAACGAAGTATTATATATATATAGTATAATAATAATGAAGTGAGAATGTGGTCAACTGGTTACTCATTTAGCATACAAAAAGAACTATTGGGGAACATAACAAAAACGATTTAACAGTCACAGCCCACACTAAGTTGTGTCGTGGGTGCCGGAAACATTTACATAACTCACACAAACAACCAGTACCAGAAACATACATTTTCCTTGACGAGAAAACTTGTTGTTCCCGCCGGGAATCGAACCTGCTTAGAAGTCAAACGCTAGCTCAACTAAACCAACGGGCAGTTCAAGTTCAGTTTTATGACTAGTCTACACTGTCTTAATGAGGACTCACGGGGTTTGCGGCGGCGGCTGCGGCGGCGGCGTGGCGGCGGCGCAAGTGCGGCCGGGCCAGCGCGCCCGCTGCCGCGCACAGCAGCAATGCTGCGCCCACGCATGCGCCCGCCCACCACCACTCTGTAACACCAAACACATTCCCGCTCAACAACACTGTCATGTCCAACCGCTCAACAACAAGTGATCAATATGGGTCATATTTTTTTCAAAATATCTTCAGTCCACCTTTTGAGTGAACTATGGACAATAAGGTTTATAGAGATAGATAGAAAATTCTTCATTACACGAGATATAATTGAAACGCAAGCAAAGCTTGAAAAAACTGATTTCATCGCTTATATTTTGGTTTTGGCTTTACCGATTTTCCCATACAATTTTGAAATTTGTATGGGACCACCTCTAAAGTATACTCTACCAAACAAGAAACAAACATCAAAATCGATTCATAATTGGCGGTGATATCGCGTAACATACATACAAAAAACAAACATACAGTCGAATTGAGAACCTCCTTTTTTGAAGTCCGTTGAAAACTGAACTTAACTAATTAGCTTTTTCTTCCAGTTAACTTTTGTTTAAAAGATTTAGTGGTAGTGCTATGCGCAATGTCTGCATTTTATGTTATTAGTTTTACAGTAGAGAAACTAATAATAATAATCGATATATAAAACAAAGTCGGGTTAGTTACACCATTTATAACTCAAAAACGGCTGGACCAATTTTGAAAATCTTTGATTTGTTGGATTTGCTGGATTCTGCCCCGAATAGCAGAATAACTACTAATCATCGGAAAATTCACGAAAAAATCTATCATTTTTTTTTGGTGCGGCCTTTTTGATCATATCCCAAAAACGGAATGACGATGATAATGAAACTTTGATAAGTTGATTTGTCTATATAGTATGCCTGCGAAGGTCCAAAAAATATTGGAAAAGTTCCAAGTGTAATATAAATCTTTGTTTTTTTTTTAAATAAATTTGGAAAGGTTTTCGACTGTCAGACTTGAGACTAGGTTAAGTACATACCTATAAGGCAAACATAATCATGAAAGAGGTATAACACATTTTTTCTCTATGTGGGTTTGCAGCGCATGCCGGGTACAGCTAGTAATAGATATGAATAACGAAATAAACTAATAAAAAAAAAAGATACTCTTACATAAATAAATTTATTACTAAATAAATATAAAGTAAAATATAATTACATATCTCAAAGTAAAGGAATCTGTATAAGAAAGGTAAAAAATATTAACAGTTAATAACCCACCATTATTACACATTAACACTCGAAGAATCACAGGTTTTGCAAAAATATACAAAATCAACAACGCCATTATTTCACTTTCGCGGCAAAACCCTAAGAGGGCTGTTGATCTTAGAATATAATATACTCTACACCAACTGTAGTTTGTTGAACTACCACAGATTAAAAAAACAACAAAACTACGATTTCTCATAAGTATAAAGATAACATTTCGTGAAGCTTATTGTCCCCAACCAAATAGTTTCCGAATTAAGTTAAACTCGTAGCACCGTAGCGCTTTACGTAGACCGCTCGTAGCGACCTCAAAAACCAGTACAAGGATAACTCAGTTCGTACGTTCCATAAAAGTTTGTTTATGTCATTGCGAGATTTATTTATTTATCCAGGCTATACACCAATTACAATAATTAAGTACATATACATAACAAAAAAAAGTCAAAAGATATATAAAAAAAACACAAATAACAATAGTTGGGTGAGCGTTCACCTTCTAAGCAGGGGTAATCAGGTTCGATTCCCGGCCAGAACACAAGTTTTCTCCCAAGGAAAATTTGTGTTTCTGGTTCTGGTTGTGATTGAGTATGTGATGTGAATGTTACCGGTATCCACAACACAAGTCATCGAACTTAGTGTGGGGCTGTGAGTGTGAAAGCGTTTGTTTGTTGTTAAATATCTTTATGCCCTGTAAATTTACAGGAAACATTTCCTTTTAATCCGAAACACAGTAATGTTTGCACACTACTTGCTTGGCGGTTGATTGTCTGGCAGTAGTGTACTGCCCCAGGCAGACTCTGCAAAAGATTCCTACCAATACTAGTCCAAATAAAAGAAAAAAATATTTTGTAATCCCCATCAGATCGCTTGTGACGAGTTGTATACCATGTTGACGTAATAGTTTTTGATTAATACGCTCCGGGATTAAGATTCGATTACCGACAGGAGCACATTTATTTGTCCCAAGGGATATAATTGTGCTTCTGGTTTTAGTTGCATTTTTTTTTAATCGACTACGGAATTTGCCTCTGTGACTTAAAGCCTCCCGAATTATACTTATCGGGTAACATACTCGGGCAAATAATTCCATTCCTTAATAGTGCGCATAATAAATATGGAAGCAAATCGCTTCGTACAAAACGCACATACGTCTCTAAAAAAAATCAGCTTGACTTCAAAATTCAACATCGTTTATTCACACGTTCCCCAAAGAACTCATGGAAGATAATGACTCTAACTGCCTTTATCGTATCGAACATTTTCACGACGAAGTTATATAATATTGGTTTTCGCCATTGATTTTAAATATTTTAGGCTCGATTAGTTACAGAGTTAGCTTCGAGAGGTACAGAGTGTTATATGACTTTACGTTCACTAATATTACAGATGTAAAAGTTTGAGTTTGTGTGAGTCTGGTGAAGGGTATGGATGTTTAGAATGAAGACAGCAATACCCTTTAACACATCATAATTAATATATTGTGTCCCTAAAAGAATATTTCCGCGAGTAACACCATGCGCTCAGCTACTAATGTAAATAAATTATTTGCGTAAGAGTGTGAATGCGTGCGTAACTTTTAACTTTAGCTATTGGAACACATAATTATCGCACCTGATGGAAAGGGCCAATCCAACTTGGTCGAAACGTTTTTAGCGCGATTAAGGCCCGAGATATTACCTAAATAAATTATTTGTTTCCAAACACAACTAAATATAAATAAATCAGAGCTATAATCTAAATCAAGCTAAATGTAACAATGTTTGTATTGGACGAGCAAGTGCAAGCTGGAGCCTTGTGCAATCGTGCCTTATGTGCCGGTCTATTTTTGCTGGGAGTTTGTTTGCGTGGTCGGGCTAATTTTAGCGAACCTTAATCAGAATATCTCTCTCGACGACCGACCGATGTAAATGTGGGCATGTGAGCGCACGTTCTAATAACTTATTAGTTTACTCAACGTCAATTATTTATTCAGAATACATATTCACATTATACTTTAAAACATTGAGATTCCGTAGCAATAGTTACTTATATATAAATAAATAAACAGTATACGTATTTCAAATTCTTTCTTGAATCTGATTATTTGAATTGAACTTGCTTTGAAGATAAATTTGTACTTCAATTTTCTAAAGGTAATTTTTTCTCCGATTTTTGGTCTTTTAGAAAAATGTTGTATATTATTTTTAGTTTAAGTTCATGATTTCATAAATATTATGTAATGTAATCTAAAAGTATTTTATACAATATCTCCATTATTTGTTATGGGCGACGGCAGATGTTTTTATTTGGTTAGGGATGCCGCAATTCTGACCTTTTTCAATGTTTTTGCTAGCAAAATAGAAACAGGGTAAATATCAGGCCTACTTATATCTTTATTTTGTTGGAGTTTTTGTCTTAATTTTTTTGGAGTTTTATATTAGGCTCTTCTAGCTTAACCTGAGGCAGCATTTTTGTCAGCCTACTTATGTGATAAAACATGGAAACTTACTTTCGCAGTAAAACTTTCATTGCGCTTAAATAAGAGTTTTGGATTCCTTTAAACAAGACTAACAAATATAACTATATAACATTTCCGTTTAAAATATACCTATTTCAGTAAACGCCGTAATTATATAGCGTAAATACATCCTCAAACGCCTCTGGCCTACGAAGTACCCATAATAGTCTAAGAAATGCGATTCGAAATACAAATACGTTATTTCTGTGCAAATGCCTATCATTCTCGTGTTGCTACAAAACAAACAATTTAGCGTCCGCGTGACGTTGTCCAGTGTACCTTCATATTATATCTGCGTATGCTGCATATAGATTCTGTCTTATATTTGCATTTTCCATTAATGTCAGGTATGAATCCGTAATACCTATAAATTCGACAGGCCTGTAGGCAAGAAAGCCCGAAGCAGCGAATGATTTTGGGTTAGTACCTTTGGGTAGTAGCGAAAGGTAAAGAAAAAGGAAAGGTATAAACGTGCTCATTTTATTTATAACTGGCTCATATATTGCGTAAATTAGCGCAGTTAGTTCGGTCTGCTCCGAAGAAGGTTAGTACCTAATAATTTGTACGCGAAGCAAGATTTTAGGATAATTAAAAGTGCAGCGATACGTAAGCGTGAACGCAGTGAGCGTACAATTATAAGAAGTTTTTTATGTTTTTTCAATGAATATCTGTGCCCCATAACTTTACCCACGTTAATCGGTTAAAAATTGAGCACATGTCCAATTCCGGACTCTATGGAGATACATAGAGTCCGGAAGATAGTGATAGATAGATACGCAATTTCATCAAAAATCCGTCCAGCCGTTACAGAAGTGATACCTCATGTAAATATCACACACACTAACTGCAGTTTTCATAATATTAGTGTATGTAATAAATGAATTGATGCCGGTTTAAATACATTTATTAATGCGAAGTCGAGAACAGCTAGCAGTTTCAGGTAAAATTACCTGAAACTGCTAGCTGTTCTCGACTTCGCTTTAATAAATGTATTAATTTAAATAACTAAAATAAGTTAAACAACTTAGGGAATTATTTGTAGAAGTTGGGGATGATTCAGTACCCCACTTTTTGTGGACGTGTCTACTACACTTTTCATATTTGACCTTTCTAGGATTGAAGTCCACACACCAGAATTAAAAACATAATTTTACCATGAAGCTTGTTTAATTTTGTAATTGGTTTTAAAACTTAGTAACGAAAGCGGCCGAAGCGTTTTCGAACATCAAAAACGTGGTAGAGCTGTCAGTTTAGTATCTTCCATTATGATCCCTTAGGTGATCATAAGCGTCACTTTTTGACACGTAGCAATATCTGTATTTCACGTTTATAATTTTACTGGATGGATTGTGTAATATGAAGTAACATAAAATACTATAAGATGTGATGCAAGAGCCAATTGTAATGAAACAATTGTAACAATTCTATATTCATATTATTACAGAGAAGGTGGAGAGGAGCGAGTAAATCTAGACCAGTAATGCCGTGCGTAAATATAGTCGTAGATACGGTCGCAGCGTGGATGCAGTGCTTATTTCGTGATCGAGATGCGCTTCTGGGAGCACGCTGGACCGCCGAACAAAGCCCATATCATCTCCGGCAGTATAGGCCAAAACAAAAGGCATGCGGTCGCGCGTACTCGACAAAAATTCGACATCGTTCGCCCAAGAATGCACAGTGCGTTTATTTATAGAGGTGGCGAGGTGCGCGGGGGCGGCGGCGACGTCTGGTGTCGGTCTGCCGGGGCCTGCCGCCGATCACCGAAATAGCTTCTCCAGCTGGTACCTGCCCACGTGGCGCATGATGCTGGTGCCCTACCTGCCCTTAGCTGATCCTTTGATGCCTCACCTGTCTACAAAGCATGCGACTATACAAAATAATATAGGTATTATAATTTCGACGAAGAGGACTTTATGCTAGTTCAGTTAGGGCGGTATATGTTTAACTGAAATGAGTTGGAACTGCGTTCTTAGAATTCCACCGCTAGGCCGATCAACCACATTGCTGCACTGTGCGACATCTGGACCAAGGCTAGTTCCGAACATTGGCGCACTGAGCGACATTCAGGACTTTATAGTTCCTGTTAGACGGGTGAAATTGCCAATGATAGGTCATAAGATATATAAAGTTTAACGTAGTGTAGAGCTACAAGCGACTTTGTTTTTTATATGTCCCTTATAGGCAAGCGTTTGACAGTTTGATAGTGCAGTTGTTATAGAGTAAATTAAGCCAACAAATAACGTATCTCCTCAAAATATAATGAGTTTTTCAAATGGCAATATGTAAGCGTTAAAATTACCAACCCTTTAGCTTTTGTCAATATCAAATCGATACTTGCAGAGTCTATCTTGCTACACGTGTATCTACGACGCAGGTAATGTCTGTTTCTATTTATTTTCATCATGAGATATTTTGAGAGTAAAATGTACATTATGTAGGTACTTGATTCGAGTGTCTAGGTACTTCGGAGGACACGTTTTACAGCCGGACCGGATTGTTATTCGTTATACAACAAATGTTTAGCCATGTCGGATGCCTTCAGGATACCTGATAAATCCTGACACCAGGGCTGCTCACTCCATTCACATATTATAAATCAAGCAAGCAAAAAAGTATTGTGAGACGTTAACCTGCCTGTAACGAATTTGCTGATACTGCATCTATATATTTTCCACCATACTCTTCTTCGTGATATAATAATGTATAAATACGTTAATGCCAGAAACCCACAATCACACCCTGGTCCAGAAAGCACTAATGTCCCTTGGGAAGGAAAACTGTGCGGGAATTCAATTGGATCATACTGGTGGCGTAGACTGGATTCTGTATTATATGTTCTTATCAAAGTTCTTATGACGCAATATATATAATATAATAATTATATAATTTGATGCCCGTGACACTACCACACTACGTAAATTGGAAGAATTATTACGTTATGATTTTTACAACAATATCTGTAAAGATTGTTATGACTTTTTAATTGCAATTAACTGATAAACAAAACCACGGGCTAATGAGGCTAATTAATTAAGAACTCTGAATGATATGATTAAAATATGTTGAGTCTAGTAAGTATTTATACCTTCATAGATAATGGGGGTCAAGATGTGCTATTTTTAGGCATCATGTAAGTGCCGCCGTTTAAGGTCTTTTATTTAATAGTTTCAGAAAATCAAGCAGAAATAAAATGATATTTTGTTCCACGGAAGACAATAAAACGCACGTGGGCGTGCATTTTATTGCGATTCGTAACATAACATAAATGATTTCGCACTCACAGCCCCAATCTAAGTTCTGTACCTACATAAAGATACCTATAAGGTTTAATTAAATAAATTAACTTACGAACAAATAATGAATTCACTGATATAAACATTGTTCAGCAGTGACGACTGTAAACTGAAAATATGAACTATATATACTGCTTATAGCGGATATAAGAAGATGAATTACTGATTTAAACTTAAGCACTCTCCTTTATGTAGATAAATTCTCCTGTTAACTCGGATATTAACGTTTAATTCGTGACCCTTTTTCTAATTGTTTTATCCTGGATAGGCAAGCATTCGACCCTTATAGCGTTTTTGTCACAGCGTAAAATTTTGTGCTCTAATAGGATTCCATACATTCATTGTTAGTTTATATCAGGCAAAAACATTTTTTTTTAATTATTGTTTAATATACCTCTCTTTTTATATTTTGGACAATCAGCTGTATAAGTGAAGGTGTTATTTTTTTATTTTTTTTTTATTCATTAGCTGCTTACCGATTTCACAAAAAAGGAGGAGGTACTCAAGTCGGCTGTTTTTTTTTATGTGTGTTACCTCTTAACTTCGTTTCACGTGAACCGATTTTAGAATTTTTATTTTGTATGATAGATGTTGCTTTCCTATTTGTCCCATTTAAATTTGATCAAGATCTGATCAGTAGTTCTTGAAATATCGCCAATAATGCGTATTCTGTTGACTACATTGACGATGTTCTCGTTTTTAACCGACTTCAAAAGTTACCTCATAACTTCTTAGTTGTGAGCCGATTTTGATGATTATATTTTTATTTGAAAGCTGGTGCTATTCATGTGGTGCCATTGAAATTTGGTCTATAATTTTTGAGTTATCGTCAATAATGCGTGTTTAATACTTTAAATCTGATCAAGGTTCCGAAGATAAAGCGGTGAAGTCGGTTTTTTTAAGCTTTGCTGCCGTTTAATAATGTAAGCTTTGCTTGCTATCAATTATTTTATGTGATGTTCACCGATTTCTCACCCATTTGTAGACCGATTCTCATAATTATTCTTTTGTAAGGTAGATTACACTTCAGAGGTCGGTAAAAAGCCGACTTCACCGATTTATCTTCGGAACCTTGATCAGATTTAATGTATTTTACACGAATTTTATTGACGATAACTCAAAAACAAGAGATCAGATCTTGATCAAATTTAAATGGGACCAATGGGAAAGTAGCAGCTATCAAACAAAAAAGAAACGAAATCGGTTCACGTGGAAAGAAGTTATGAGGTAGCACACATAAAAAAATTACGGTCGAATTGGGTACCCTCCTCCTTTTTGTTAAGTCGGTAGTAAACAGGAAATTTTATGACCAGTAAGGAATAGTACTGTAGTTATGACAGGAGACCTATACGTACCTACTTCACTTGTATTTTATATTCTTAATTATAATGAAACCACAATATTGTGTACTATCTTTTATCTTTCATTAAATTTTAGTAGCAGTTGGTATTTCTGTTCTACACTTTAAAAAAGATCGCTCGATACATTTTAATGATACGAAACAAACAAAGTTTAATCTAATTTTTAAAACAATACCTGAATCCAATTATCTAAGTTTGCTGTTAGTTAGTTTTCTATTAAATGTACTGTTTTACGTTTACTCACTCTGTGATTTTACATACAAGAAGCCCAACTTCAAAAATATTTTTTAAGACAATAAAACAACTTCATTCTTAAAATAAAAACAGAACCTATAGTGAATAAATTACAATAGTACATACATATTATAACGTCTTTATAACAACTACTTATATTTTTAAATTTACACATTTACATTTATTTCGGAATACTAAACACACTACCAAAGCCGATCGGGACCTAAAAGAAGGTACCTGATTAACTATGTAAATATTAGTAACATTTGCTAAGGTAATTTTTATTTTTATTTATACGCTATACGCTTATACGCTTTCACACTCACAGCCCCACACTAAGTTCAAAGACTTGTATCGTGAGTGCCGGAAACATTCACATCACAAACACATTACACCCAGAACCAGAAGCACAAATATCCCTCGGGAAAGAATTAGTGCTCCTGCCGGGAATCGAACCCAGGACCCACGGCGCAGAGGGCGGACACCTGTCCACTGCGCCAACTGGGTCGTCAATTTATTTTTTATGTACCAAAAAAACATTATACATAAATATTACATTAGAATTTGTCATACATTCTGTATAACATAGTAACAGTGAGTTAGTTATGTTATATATGCGGGCCCCAATCTAGGCTAGGCCTGTATCTTCCTGACCCAGAATGTATCTTGGAGACCCAGAGCTTACCCAGTTGAGTATAAGGCAAAGCTGTGTGTGTGTACTATAAGCTTTGGTTGATACATAGCCACTGAACTTTTTAATTTTGGCTCAGCATGTTTTGTTTGCTTAACCAGTGTCACTTCACAAAAATTTTACTACTACTGGCGTTTTGGAGCGTAAACGAAAATCACGTTTATCATCATATCATAAATTATAAACGAATCATAAATGTGCATATCCACTTTCAAGAATTCTTAACGGTTAATAATCCACCACTACTACAGAATTAGAAGAATTTAGAATTTAGAATTTTTACATGTTTTCGAAAATATACCAAAACTTTTTCGCGCACATAACAAAGGATTGAGAAAATCAATCAGCTGCTCGTCAGTTGTCATCTTGCTAGCTTATACCACTTTGTTAATATACAAAACGTATAACAAAAGCACTATGCTTGAATGAGCTTTGCGTAACTTTTCATACATTTGACAATGATATAACGAGTGGGTAACATTCTTGCTACAAGACGTTGTTGAGTTTTTAATAGTAAGTCTATTTAGGTATATACGCTTGCTTAGAACATACTTATGCCCCATAAATGATTGTAGCTGTTAAAATCTAATGGCCATCATTAAAGTTAATTAACCGTCGATTAATGATTAAAATTAATCGTATAAAATTATGCACAGGTTTGCCTTGACATAACATGGCATTTAGATAATAATGTTAACGAGATACTCGTTTACTTGGCACTAGCTTACCGACCATGGCTTTGCACGGGTGCACAGCTCAACTGTTCCAATTGGTTTTCTTTATGTTAGTAAGAAAGGTAACAAGCAAGACGCACGCCTGATGGCTGGAAAGCTAAATGTGCTACGTCTTTTATGGCCGGCAATTATACTGGCGAGTTTAGGTACCTGATCTGCTGGCGCAACCTTGTTGTTCAGATGTTTGGCAAAAGGTTGGTACTGCCCTAGCTGGTTTCGTACCACCTCGTCTTTTTACTGAGTTACATCTCTTTGACGGTCTAGTGGTATCCCGGAGTTATTTCCTACCACGGGGAATGCTTTATCTCCTAAACACGGGGTCCCTGTACTTGAAACCTGTCTTTTGAGGTCATAATCGTAGCTCCACAATGTATTAATTTTATTATAATGAATTATTCTCTTATAATAAATCGACTTTGATGAATCAAACTTATAGGCATAACTTTTGGTTCCTTAAAATTCATTCCAGAAAGTTTCATTAAAATCCATCTAGTATTGTTTTCTAAGGTACAAACAGACAGATAAACAGATAACGTATTTATAATCTGTATTTTTAATTTCGTTCTATTTGTCATTTCCATTGTCAGTATCCCTAAAAATATTTTCCTAATTATCTATCAACTCAGACACAAGACAAGACTCTCTTCTGTTATATTATATAATGGTGGTCAAGTACGAGTATGTCTCATAAAAATAAACAACATACAAGAAAACTTTTGATGGTTTTGAAAATTTTGAGGCCGATTATAAATTGTTTGCCTGGTAAAATTGTAATTATGTAGTTGTTCTAGTTTCTACATTGGCAACTCATTCTCACGTTTTCAGACGAATTTTACGATGATGGTAAAATCCAATTAAATTTGGGGCGCGATTTGGCGGCAGGCGCGGTGTTATAGGACTGTGGCATGTATTGGGTACAATGTAAGCCGTATTTGATAAGGGTGGCAGGGTGACGGGAAGGGGGAAGCTGGCGGGTCGTCTAGACGTAGCGTAATTAGGAAGGTGACTGTAGGCTGTGCGGCGGACAGACGGCCTAGGTTGGGCCCTGCTGGCGTCACATTCTAATTAAACGTAATAGCTGAATTATATTCCAACCGCGAGTAACTCTTAGGCTCACCCGAATAAAGGTGACATAACAAAACGTGACTTGCTAGAGTAGCGAGAGCCACAGTGTCAGCAAATTGAGCTAAATTATGTGGTATTCAAATTGTGGCAGAGTCAAGAATGTCTTAAGATTTAGTTCGTGCGTACCTACATTGGTTATGGCTCGGTCTCTGCCCCCAAATTAGTTCAATGGCGTATTCAACTTGTTTGCTTTACCATTTTCGGTTACACAAAGATGTACTGATTGAGTAATTTTTTCACTAGCGCTTAGCTAAATTTGTCGTCATTATATTAATTCGTTGTATTATGAGATATAATAGACTGATAGAAGCAACGCCGTTGGAGATCGCATGCCGTTGCGAGTTAAAAGTAGAGCAACAGGCAGTTTCGCAGCGTTAATGGTGATTTGATGCGCATTGCGTGGCACGCGTGGCGAGCGACTCTCGAGCAAGGCTGGGTGAGAGGACAGGACGCGTCAGTGTCGCAATGTCGACTGACACCAGTTTGAAGGTCGTTATTAGAGGATGTCAACGTGTGGTAATGGCTGTGTTCCTCCGCGGTGAAGCGTTCGCTAGTTGCTGCTAATACGAGTTGTTTGTCAACGTCGTGGTGCCGTTGTGCGCCAGTCACTCGCTATAAATAAATTACGCGAAGTCACGTCATCGCCGTCAGCTTGCGAGAAATATGTCCGAATCACCGGACAAACAATTGCCTTCTCTATTGTGATTGCAACAATTTACGGTACATGTGAAAAGTGAAGAGGAGTCGAACTCGTAACTGCATTTGAGATGAATGGCGCCCATGTCGTCAATGGGATGCGGACGTAGCGACAGATATTTTTTTACCTTTATGCCTATTATATTTTTCTATACATACTCACACACACAAACGCACTATCATATTGTACAAAAACTATTTAAACTCAAAGCTTCGTTAATAAATTTATGTACCCGTACACTGAGGAAAATGTCTCGTTGCTGTTACTAACATTCTGCTAGGTATATGTGACAACTATATTACAATACAATTCAATAACTCTTTTTTGACACCAAATGATAAATACAGCTTACAGAGGAACTTATAAATATAAGTACAATGGGCCGTCTTATCGCTAAGAGCGATCTCTTCCAGACAACTTTTAGATGGAAATGTAAACGAAAAGTGAATGTAGTATATTATTTAGTAACTTTCTCTAAATTATTTGGTAATGAATGGCTTATTTTGTAAAAAGAACGTATGCCTGTAATTTTGACTAGAAAATATGTTTCTGAGAACTTTAGTGGTCTAGTTGTCCCAAATATTTATCTCCGTGTGGATATGAAGATAAGTGTTAGGAATTGTAGTATGTACAAATAAACCTTAACTACATATATCTGTGCATACAAACTACTAGTGATGATTCACAACATAAGTGAATTATCAGAGAGGGTTGCTGCACAGGCTCTAAAGAGGCCTGCGGAGTACAGGGTTCACAATGAATGGTGCCAGTAACAATCCATTAAACTTACTACTTATAAGGCTATCTTGTTTGCTCTAAGTTGACTATAGTAATTCAGCACTTTTTCCGGCCGTCCATCCGTCCGTCCGATTGTCAGAGGTATTTAGTGTCTAAACCATATTAGCGAATAATAACTTCAAATTCCCAGTGTTCCCTGTTTTTTGTCTTAACATATACTGTAGCCCAAAGCCAACACGTTTTAATAGAACTAATAAGCTTTTTTGCCGAAGTGAACGCTTCTTTAGCGACGTTTTGCACTTTTTTGAAATGGTAAAAAAATTATAAACTCGCGTCAGGACACGTGACCTAATCGAAAATTCGTAAGACGAAGGGGGAGTAGACCGCCGCCAGGCGCGGCGTAGGAGAGGAAGTAATATCCGCCTCTCTTTCTACCGCGCGGCGAAAATGTATGCCTGCTCCTGCTATTTACAACGTTAATTTTCAAGTTTTCACTTCTGCCGGTACTCCTGGAGTGCAACCCGTTATATTTTTTCATGCCCGATAGGCAACCATTGACCACAATCTCTCTGATGGAAAGTGATGATGCGGCCGAAGATGTAGCATGCTTGCCTAGAAGGTATCTATATATATTTTCTTATATTCTTAGGCTATACAACTAACCATGCACTAAGCTCAAATATAATGAACAGTAGCTGTGCTTTGCGGCTTTGGATGTGTTTATCATACTTAATTTATTCTTAGTAAAATATAATGTTCTCTATTATAAAGGCTGGACTGCATATATATTTATTTATTATGCATATTTAAACAACAAATAAATAAACGCATTCATACTGTCAGCCCCACCCATAGTTCAAAGACTTGTACTGTGTGTGGGTGCCGGAAACATTTATACATCCCATGGGAAGGCATATTGTGCCAGCTGGGAATCGAACCAAGGACTCAAGGCGTAGCGCAAAGACTTACCCACTGCGCCAACTGGGTCGCGATTCGTGTGGTAATGTAGGTCAGTTTAGCCAGTTGTGAAAACGGGAACATATAAAAAGAATCTTTATAATTAAACGCAAGCAAAGCTTAAAAAAACCGACTTCACCGCTTTATCTTCGGAACCTTGATCAGATTTAACGTATTAAACACGCATTATTGACTATAACTCAAAAACTAGAGAACAGATCTTGATCAAATTTCAATGAGACCACATGAAAAGCACCAGCTTTCAAATAAAAAAAATATCGTCAAAATCGGCTCATAACGAAAGAGGTTATGAGGTAACTTTTGAAGTCGGGTAAACGAGAACATCGTCAAAGTACTTCACAAAATAGGCATTATTGACGATATTTCAAGAACGTAGATCAGATCTTGATCAAATTTAAATGAGACCAATTAGACGTCTTTCAACAGCTTTCAAACAAAAAAAAATTTTGAAATCGGCTCACGTGGAGAAAAGTTATGAGGTAACACACAACAAAAAAAAATGAAAAAATACAGTCAACTTGAGTACCTCTTCCTTTATTGGAAAGTCGGTAAAAATATAGTTCGATCTGTCTGTAATCTCACTGAGACAGCTTATCTGGCTCAGATTTACGTGCGATTAGAATTTTGTTGTAAAGAGAGGCTTTTCTAAAGAGAAGTACATACAAGTTTTTTGTAAAACAGGACCGGTTACACTTTTGTTACTGACTGTACTTGTTATCATGTTTTCTTTAATTCTTTTATTTTATTTAATTTGTGAATGAGACAAGGCTTTATTACCTATATAGTGACTTTATGATCTCCTTCGTATATCATTACGTACAAATTTCATAACCCAGTGGCACTTAAAAACTAAGAAAACTGGTTTATCGCCAACTCATGACCCTGACATTAGAAATATTGGACTTTTAAATTAACTTTAGGCCATCTTAATCCATCCCTGTCAATAAATAGTCTATTTATATACATATATTTAATTTTGTGAAAAACTGTAATGAGTCGAAATCTGTACATAAAATACATTTTGTAAATTTGAATTGGAGACTAAGAGAAAAGAGTACATACTAAGGAAAAGCGCGAATCGCAGCCCTAAGCAATTTTTTTTTATTTTGCTTCGCAATCTTTGTGCATTTTGCCAGTATCAAGTAATTAATTAAGTTCAATTTTTATTTTTGGAAAGAAAGTTCCATGTCGCGCGTTGCTAAAGGGGGCTAGGCGGAAAAAATTAAGACCAAAAGTTGTAACGACACTTTTTGCTAAAGTTGTAAGCCATACCCTCGCCATACCACGTTCTCGTCCGATCACCGAAATTAAGCAATGTCGGGCGCGGTCAGTACTTGGATGGGTGACCGCCTGTGAACACCGCGTGATGTTGGTTTTTGCATGTTTCTTTTAATTTTGGAACGAAAGTTCCTTATCGCGTGTTGCGAAAGGGGGCTAGACGGAAATTTAACTTCGTTCCATCCGGGTGTCCCTTGACACCTCTCAAGTTTTTTTTGTATTTAAAATGTGGTCACTATATCCCTTGTGTCCGTGCCCTTTTTTGACAATATTACATTTTATCTATAATAAATAAAATAAAGAAGGAGGAAGGAATTCTTCCTTAAGTTCTTTAGTAGTTTTCAAAACTAATCCTAGTCACCAGTCACAGTCAAAGTCAATTAAATTAGTCATGTCTGGTCATAGACAAGTAGTGCCTTAGTGGAAGAAACGTTCCTAGAAGTCCTAGAACCTATATTGGAGTTTGAAACCAAAGCGAAAGTCAAGTTTTTTACCTTTACATGATTTGCCTACATGAGTGTAGGCAAATCATGTACACATTCACAAACTATTGCGAAAGTTAAAAAATGGCGTCGCTGATTTTGTATAATTTTCCAAAACCTGCGGTTCTTCAAGTGTTAATGAGTTATAATGCTGGATTATTAATCGTTAATATTTAGTAAACGTGCATAAGAGAAGGCAAATCATACAAAGTTGAAAAACGTGATTTTCGCCTTCGCTCTAAAACTCTAATAGAAGTTCTAGTAAAGTTTGACGACCCAGTTGGCGCAGTGGACAGGTGTCCGCCCTCTGTGCCGTGGGTCCTGAGTTCGATTCCCGGCAGAAGCACAAATTCCTTCCCAAGGGATATTTGTGCTTCTGGTTCTGGGTATAATGTGTGTGTGATTTGAATGTTTCCGCCACCTACGACACAAGTCTTTGAACTTAGTGTGGGGCTGTGAGTGTGAATGCGTTTGTTTGTTATTTTACTAGGGCATGACTTAACTATTGACTCTTTTTCTTGACTTTGACTGTGACTTGTGACTAGGACTTTTAATGTGATATAGGTACACTTGAAATATATTATTACTTGACACTCGCTAAATGCACAAGATTGCGAAGCCAAAATTAAAAGAAAAATAACCTTACTTACCTTTTTTAATTTTTGTTCATGTTCATTTTCCAATTGTCTTTTATATGGTGAACTCGTTATAATTTTAGTTTTTTACCGTCTTCCCAAAAAGGAGGAGGTACTCAAGTCGACTGTATTTATTTAAATTTTTTTTTAATGTGTGTAACTTCTCTCCACGTGAGCCGATTTCGACAATTTTTTTTAGTACGAAATATGTTGCTTTCTAATTGGTCCCATTTAAATTTGATCAAGACCTGATCATTAGTTATTGAAATATCGTCAATAATGTCTATTTTGTGACGAATAATGCGTACTTTGACGATGTTCTGGTTCACCCGACTTCAAAAGTTACCTCACAACTTCTTTCGTTGTGAGCCGATTTTGATGATTCTTTTTTATTTGAAAGCTGGTGGATCAAGGTTCCGATGATAAAGCGGTGAAGTCGGTTTTTTTAAGCTTTCCTTGCGTTTAATTACTTACTTCTATTCTATCATAAGACATATGACGCCAATTTTGGGCTTTTTGTAACGGTGAGATTACCATAGATTTAGGAAACAAACCTTCGCTTTGTGAAATTACTTCAAATGGAGAAGATTGTAGCTCAACATCTGTCACCGGGTTTAATGGCACAATTTCTATTGGTAGAATGTTCACCTGATGCTGTTCGTGTTCTGAACCGTGTGGCTCCTCAGACTCATCACACGTTAAAATAGCATCAAGATTTCCTGGGTCCAGTATATGAGATTCCAACAGTGTTTATTACTCCAACAGTACGCACGTGCACTCTTGCATTGCGCATACTTTTATTACCTACCTTATTATTTAAAATAAAATGATGTGCATCGCCATTTTGTTAATATCGGTCACAATTAACGCGAAATATTGGTTGTTATGGAGTATTTTACCGAATTAAACATAATCAAAATCAAAATCGTTTATTTGCATGGGCCCCAAACAGGCTCTCATGAAAGTTAACTCAACTGCCAGATTCGCAAAATTAGATCCATCTCGAGAGGAACCTGGAAACCAACACGGCGGTGCATTTTTTTTATCATTTCTTTACACTAATACATTATTATATTTTATCCTAGGTCTCTAATCTATATTTATGTAGTCGCTAGAAAGCGCTTGTGCAGTTTGCCTCCATGCATCCTTTTCATTAATGTAGTCAATCGTTTTATAATAGGCTTTCTTAATTAATGCCTGTTTTATTACAGATTTGAACATTGGTAATTTACCTAGTTATAATTTTAGGAATTCAATGTAAAATCTAATCCCATTTGCCATAAAAGATTAATATACGCGCACTGTAATTTTATGCTTATAAAATATCTAGTTAAGATTTTGGGCGTCGATTCTTAATTCATACTTTTAAATATTTATGCGAACACACATAATATTTTCAAAGATGTAAAGTGAAGGCATGGTAAGTATGCCTGTTTCTTTAAAGAATTATCTGAGTGATTAGCGCGGACCCTTATAATAGAGATCGAACTTTCCGCTTGAAATGTAGGACACACACTCATTGGAAAACACGAAAACATTATAGGTAAAGTGATCAAAATCAAACCTTTTTGCAATAAAACTAAACATTTTTTCGCTATGTTTTATCGACGCAATGTTAGCTGGTTACGACAAATTTCAATGTTGACGACGAAGAGACTGCGCACTCTTGGCCCACCTTACCCTACTACTGATGGATATATTAACTGTTCTTTAAAGAAATTTACCATCAAGCGATTAGCTTGCTTGTTCTTCTCTATACCATAAAAAAAATACAATTGCTTTTTACAATTCATTTTGTTTGACCTGTTCAAGAAACAGACGAAAGATTTTTAACATCATGTATTCCTGCTAATTAATAATGGTTCAAATGGTATTAGTTAGAAACATTCAATGTTTGAATAAGTATAAGATGCGAGTCGCGACCGTCTGTGCGATAAATAACAGGTTATTTCCATCGCGGCCCTTCAGTGCAACAAAACTTCCTTCGTGTGGTGTAGGACAACATTGTTGTTCACGCACAATACGACAACATTATATTCCATCCACCTGCTCCAAAAAGTTGTTTATTTAGTGTATCCTACCAAGTCTACCGGTAATTTATTTCTAGTACCTATAAGGTATGAGGGAGCTCTATCATGGAAAAATACTTCCTACTTCACTGTTAGGCGTTCGAAGTTAATTGTGTATTATAAAAAGTAATACTATAACGATTTTCAAAATCAAGCTTTTACCAGTTGTAAATAAATAATTAAACGCAAGCAAAGCTTAAAAAAACCGACTTCACCGCTTTATCTTTGGAACCTTGATCAGATTTAATGTATTAAACACGCATTATTGACTATAACTCAAAAACTAGAGATCAGATCTTGATCAAATTTCAATGGGACCACATGAAAAGCACCAGCTTTCAAATAAAAAAATAATTATCAAAATCGGCGCACAAAGAAGGAAGTTATGAGGTAACTTTTGAAGTCGGGTAAACAAGAACATCGTCAAAGTAGTCCACAAAATTGGCATTATTGACGATATTTCGAGAACTACTGATCAGATCTTGATCAAATTTTAGACCAATTAGAAAGCAACATCTTTCAAACTAATAACAATTTTTCGATATCGGCTTACGTGGAGAGAAGTAATGAGGTAACACAAATAAAAATACAATCGACTTGAGTACCTCCTCCTTTTTTGGGAAGTCGGTAAAAAAGGACTAAAAGTTATATAGACATACAGAGAACTTGTAAATACAATTCAAACGAACCCAAACTAGATGGAATGAACCCATGTTTAGTTCAGAAGTTCCTATGGCCATCTCTATAAAATACAGTGCCAGATTAAACCTTAAAATGAGAGTGATGTGATTCTTCAGTAAGTAACACGTCGATGTATCATGCACACTCTTTTTGAACATTAAGCGGGTACGACCGAGCCACAGTGAGAAGGTACGCTACTGTATTACATTTACAGGCTGTATTTCAGCATTGTGTGATGAGAATATTTCCTGTAGCCACAATACAAGTCTTTGAATTTATTGTGAGGCGGTGAGTGTGAAAGCGTTCTTTATGATAAAAAATATGCCAGTGACTCAATATATTATAATAGTACCCGGATGACCGATCTTTGCTCGGCTGAAAACATGGATAAAACGACGTTTTCTATAATTGAAATCTAACTAGATCGATTTATCGCCCCCGAAACCCCCTGTATACAAAATTTCATGAAAATCGTTGGAGCCGTTTCCGAGATTCTGAATACACACACATATATATATATAAATACATATATATATATGTGTGTATATATATTGTACCTGAATGACCGAGTTCTGCTCGTTATAACGATGTTTTCTAAAAATGAAACCTAGTTAGATCGATTTCTCGCCCCCGAAATCCCCTTCATACTAAATTTCATGAAAATCGTTGGAGCCGTTTTCGAGATTCAGATTATATATATATATATTTATATATACACAAGAATTGCTCGTTTAAAGGTAATTATTAGATAGATATAGTTACTTACTTATACTTGTCTTTGCTGTATAATTGTGTATAGTTATAGGAAATACAGGCAATTGGCCCATAGATAAGACTTCTATTATTAGTTAACAAAGTTTTAAAATTCAAATCCAACGTCGTATTTGTCGTCGTTATGTAAGTAAAGTGGGCACAATAATAAAGTAATTTAATAATAAGCGCATGTACGGATACTTTATCTACACTTGTGTGTTTAACAGTTTTTCACAAAGGCAAGCGTGATGCACTATCGATTGTACAGCGCAGAGGTGTGGTGCGCGCCGCCCCGCTCGAACCTGCGAGGGCGGGCGCGGCGTAGCGGGCCGTAGCGGCTGCCTCTGCTTTTAATGCTACCATGTGCTACGGAGATTTTAAATTATTTTTTTCTTTGTTATATTTTTATACCTCGGTAAACAAGAATAATACATTTCCATTTAACTATGATTTATAAAAATTGGTTTCTAGCCTTTTATATTGTTTTTTTTAAATGTATGTAAAATAATAATTAGTCTTGAATTCATTTTAAAAAATAACTCTAAAAACTCTCACTCTCGCTAATGTCTAGATGCCAGTTTTTTATGAGTTGTACATTAAATAGGAATAAGTAGTTATTAATTTTAAAGGTAAACGATCTTGAGGTGGTTTTTTCAAGTGCCTTGGGTGTGGGTATCATTTGTAAATATATATATACCAAAATCGTTAACAGTGGTACACATTGATATATACATAAATAAAAAATGGTCTGTTTATTAGGTCATAGATAAAAAACATCATTATTATCCATTTGGAATGAGGTGCACCTATGATAACTTACTAATATATATATTTTTTTTATTTGTGACAGGCTAGTGTTTGACCATTATCTCACCTGATGGTAAGTGACGATGTGATCGAAGCTGGTAAACACACTAGACCTGGAATACGCAGGCTCTCAAGGATAACTGCCGGAACACCGTATTTGGCTTGGCGGCAGACTTTCAACTTGTTGGTGGTAAGCTACTTTGGTAGCAAGCCAGGCGAGCAACTCACAAAATGCTCTACCACCTCTCAGTCTATTAATATGTCTATTAGTTAGAGATAAAAAGTATATAGGTACGAGTATTTATTATGATAATGTTTATTTTTATAAATGAATGATACCCAGGTTGGGCGAAGCAAAAAGGAAGGTAATGATTTTTGCAACATAATATGCATTTAGTAAGTATAGGATATATACCTATGTATGTAGGTTTGTCTCAGCATCAATAAACCGATTGCAAAATGTAAGGTAGCATTGTCTGGATTATATGGAAATTCGTTTGGATTTACAGATTTCAAAGGGCTGAGCTGTATAAAAAGAACTGGCATTCGTGATACTCAATCCGTGATACTACAAAAGTAGTAAAGTAAACATAAATATTTAAAAAAAGACCACGGAGGTGGGTATCAAATGTAAGAGCTACGCATGTGATAATAAAGCACGACATAAAACTTTTTTACTTATTGATAAAAAGGTTTGTTTTTTCACTTTGTAACTTTCGTCTTGATGAAAATAGGCATTTTGAGGACTGGAGTGGCAGTGGCTGAACACTGTGCCCAAATAATATAAGAATCATCGTCACTACGAAGCAGAAGGAGAATTGGTAAAATACACTAACGTCAGATATTTTTAGATCCCTTTAAATCTATAATATGCTAATGTTGTCTGTAATAAGTTTGATAAGACCGCCGATAGTAGGAATTACTAACAAAAATCGTACATTTCTAAAATTTGTAAAGTAGTTGAGTTCTGGATGTTAGTTATACAATAAAGGTTAGATAAGATACAATAAACAACCTACACTACATAAACAGTAGGTATACAATTTGTATCACGCAGCAACGGACTGACAAGGTTTTTTATGCATATAGATAGTTTATGGACCGAAAAGTGACATGCGTTATTTATTGTACTGATTCCAATCAATCATTTTGAAAGAGTTCCAGGGTAATGTAAATTTAGACATAGGTCAGTCGTTCAATTTATCGATTCATTTTTTTTGGGGGAGGAAATCATCCTTCAGTTTAGAAAACTAAGTATCCGAAAATAAAAAAAACACACTCTAAATTTGGGAGACGTCGTAATAGGAGCTATATTAGTCTATTTATATCTAGAATGATACAGGCGATGCCGCAGGGCACAGATACTATTATATCAGACTGACATGCGCATTGAGTCTGTGAGGATAATTTTCCTCTAAAAAGGCACGTTCAATGTAAAAGAGCGTTTGTCCAAATTGTACAAATGTGGTTTTAAGTGAGTGTGACATCTCTAATTGTAGGAAGCGGAAAGCGGAGATCTGTTGGTCAAAGCATTTTCAACTTGAGTATCATCACATCATCCGTATTCGTGGATTCGTCTCTTGATGTTTTATACTGGCTGGTACTGGTCCATAGTTTCGAGTACATTTTATGTCATGTTCCTGTTTCTGTATTTGAATATCTTTTTTTACAAACTTTTATTTAATGTCACTTGTCCCGTTGTCTATCTGTCAGTCTATAATCAAATCTTGCAAGCTAAATCGGACCCACATCCTCATCCCGAAATTTGATGTACTTATGTATTCTCGGTGACAATTATATGTCACCATTGTTTGTACTACCCACTTCGATTTTAGCCGCCATCTAAAGCGCATCCTTTACTTTTATTACCCGACTACGGCGAGGCAAAAAGGAGGGTTATGAATTTTTGCACCGAGTGTATGTTTGTTCGTTTTTTCACAGTGTCCAACTAATAAACCGATTGTAACGTTTAGGATATCGTTGAATTCCTCTTAACTCTAAGGGTGGCAGGTTTAGGTATACAAAAAAATGGCGACCGTGCTTCATAAAGTAGTGTCAACAAAAAAATTAAGTAGGAACAAAATAACATCGTCATAGGTATCAAAATTAAATGAAAGAACTCCAAAATTCCAATTCAAAAATACAAAGAACGATATTAGTATTTTAGGTAACTTAGGTGTTTGCTGAGAGAAATAGGCAATTGGGCCGTATATATCGTTCCATAATCTGCCTGCCTTTAGTGTACACAAGACTCTAAATAATTTTATCAAGAAAACTTACACTCATCATGTTTTGGTATTCTAGTAATTAAGATTGTAAGCTCAATTATATTATTGTCTTAATAACTGTATCTTTTGTTTTTATTGAACAGGACCTGTTCTTAGACGTTCAAAAAATGACATGGCATGTTATTGAGCGTGTTAGGTTATGCGCGTGGTCTCCGTGCATATTTTCCGTCATTTTTGCGCGCGGGTGAAAGCGCAGGCGCGGTCTCGATTGTTTTCGTCGTATTTCGCGGGTTATTTCGGTACGGTCGGCGCGGCCGCTACCGATGCAAGCCACGCGAACGCGTCACACTGTCCACAACTACACTACACTTGATATTAGAACTTACGATTTGTATTCTACTGAATCATAGCTTTTATTGTTACAGAAAGGATCGGTTTATCTTAACGTTTGTGCTATTCTAGTCACACGTTTCTTGGCTATCTTGTACACTAATGAAAAATAATAAAGTTAAAATGAAGTTTAAGTTTCGAGCGTGCATTGGGGACCATATCATAAAAAAAGTTTATTGCCTCTGGATTGGTTAAAAGTTGTGTTGAAAAATCGCTTTCGACAAAACTTATTCATGAGGCCTGATCAGTGTCTTTTTGCTCTAGATACAATTTATTATACTGGATATCAGGAATACTGTATTTCACGTCAATTAATTAGCTCACAATACTTATTATGCTAAGATACATATTTATATAAGTTTACCTTTCTCTTTTTTAACATACTCCCCACTAACGTAGTCAAATAGTTCATCTTTCTACGCTGCAGGTACCGGGTTCAATTACCGAAGCAAGAATTTTCCTTTTCATTATGCAATTTTTGTGTTCGGTTCTGGGTATATTTGTGAAATGTACGTGGGTACATATTGTAAATGTTTCCGTAAGTTGTCCGCAACACACGTATTTGAATATAGTGCGGAGTTGTGAATGTGAACGCATTTTTAGTGTTTTTACGACAGTTAAATTAAAGTTACTGGTTATATGAGATAGAACTTAAGTCCCGGGAATGGAGTGCAGTACCATGTGGTAGTTTATGAGCTGATGTGGCCGTTACCATCAGAGAAACGACTTGCTTGTGTACTCTCTTACTGTAACGTAACAGTCAAGTTTAATTAAACTTCGCCCTAAAAAAAACGCACGTAAACGCAGTTATTTTTGGATAAGTGATGTCAATGTTATATATTTCTTTTGTTTGTCTGGAAGAGATAGATCTGACCGATAAGACCGCTCTTTTTACACATAGTTCAAGTTATATTTCTTATGTCTCTATTGGAACTCGTTGTTCAGTAAAGTGTAATCCATCTATTTGTCTAATAATAAGCGTTTTCACACTCACATCCCTAAGATCAAAGACTTGAATCACAGAAACCGGAAACATTCACATCACTACAATCACAGAATTACCCTTGGTGAGGAAATCCATTTTCCTGCCGGGAATCAAACAATATAATTATGCGTATTATTGACGGTTTAATCTTATAAAGGAAGGAAGATAAGGATGATTTATTGTTAACAAGCCGTGCCCCACTGCTTCCACCTTAAAATTAGTCTATGTGTTAATCCTAGGTATAAGATGTGTAAACATTCTAAATTTTATCAGTGTGTCACTTACATAACACACTTACACATGTACACACTTACACACAAACTTTCGGTTTTATAATATAAGTGTGATTCGAGGACCAAACCACAGAAACAATAACAATTCGTATCTGATTTGAATTAAACGCAAGCAAAGTTTTAAAAAAGCTGAATTCACCGCTTTATCTTCGGAACATTGATCAGATTAGATGTACTAAACACGCATTATTGAAGCTATTTCAAGAACTACTGTAGATATTTCAGGTCTTGGTCAAATTTGAATGGGACCAATAGAAAAGCTACATCGTTCAAACAATAAAAAAAATTCATAATCGTTTACAACTACTGATCAGATCTTGATCTTTATATTTCAGTATCAACTTTTTTGAATATACGAACTGAAGAAGTTGGTCGGGTGAAGGGATACTTATATAGCGTAGGTTATAGTTATAGTTTTTGCTCCGCGAATTTGTACATTTAGCCAGTGTCAAATATACATACATGATCAGGAGCATATTAATTCTATGAGCAGGAGTGTCAAGTAATAAATGTTGTTTAAGTTTCTAAAAACGTTCCATAAAACTGGTCCTAGTAATCAGTCACGGTCAAAGTCAAGTATAAACTACATAGTCAAATCATGCCTCAGTAAAGTAGTAGAAACATTAGTATAATTTCTATTAGAGTTTTGGAGCGAAGTCACATTTAGCAACTTTGTATGATTTTCCTACACTAAGTGTTAAAACTATTGTACGCCCGAAGTAAGCACTTTAACGAACTATAAACTGTTAATAATCCACCATCATCACTAAACCTCGAAGAATCTTAAGTTTTGGAAAGTTAATACAAAATTGACAACGCCATTTCTTCACTTTCACGGCAAAAAGCTCTATAATTAAACTTTTAGTTCATTAGTAGGTAGGTTATATTTTATCGAACTGTTAAAAACCGCAAAAATATAAGAAAAATGGCTGAGTGGTCACTCGATAACCTACTATTTTCTGATTTAATAGCTGTTCACTGTCAATATTTTTTTAGGCAACATCGTTTAGCCGGTCTGGCAAATTTATCGTTGGATTAACTAAACTAAACTAAACAACTTATTTACTTCAATTATTTAATACAAATTAATTGTGTATTTTGTATAGGTGGTCTACATTCGATGTTATTATAAAAAGTTATGTGACAACTATATATTATGTTATTATGTATAGTCCGCCCCATCGATTCCGATGACGGGTACCTCAGAAATAACTCATTTTTTTTGTTTTATAAAACGAGCCCTAACATGGTTCGCCAGACCAAACTTGGTCTTAAATGCCTCACGACATGTGCTGCAGTAGAGTTGGCTCGCGGAGTTGTGAGTGTAAGTGTAGGAAGGCTTAGGTCTCTCTTAGGACAATAATTATAATCGTATTGTGACGAGTATCTAGGACATACACCGCATAATATATAGTACAATGCATAAAATTTTGCTCAGTCATAATCGGACTAGCGTTCGCGTCGCACGTAGTGCTTCTGATTTTTTTTGACAATTTGTTCTTGCACTTTTACAAGATCTACTGATAGTAATAATAATAGATCTAGTTTATTTTTAATATATATAAATATATATACAAAAGGCCCGTAGTATGAGCTACCAAACATATACAAAAAAAGATCTACTAAAACCTCAAAAACAAAACACAAATTGAGTGTATGTAATATCTCTGCCTGGTAATGACATCTGGTCCAGTTTTTTTTTACTAGATTTTAAAGTTTTTTTTATTCATTATAGACAAGCGTTTGAGCGATGGTCAGCGATGATGTGGTCGATAAAATAGAGCACGCTTGCCTAGAAGATACCTGTTCACTCGCGACTTAAAGACTCCTATATTGTACCTATTAGGAAACACCGACTCAAGCAAGGTGCCATTTCTTTGCGGTTCGCACAATAAATGTAGAAGCAAAACGCTTTTTTCGCATTTGTGGAATATCTACCAAATACCGGTGTCGATTAGCAGTTTGTCTGCTTGTTCGATGATATAATGGGGATGGGGGAACTAGATCGTGTAATTCCTTGGCACATTCTCCGAAATGTATCCGATAAAATACCGAGAGACTAGCTACCTTGCGACGATGTCCCAAGCTCTGAAGGTTTACATCGGCCAATTGCTCGCTGTCAATGAGCCTCTTGGCTCTTCGCTCAATGGAGAGGCTCAATCAAGAGGCTCAAGCTGGTACTAAGCTGAACCATCCCAAAGATGAGATCAGTCCTAAATACATGAGCGGACTTGTGCTTGATAAAAATTGAGCAACTGAGTTTAATACTATAGTTAGTGGTCACCATTAAGTAGGCAAACAATTAATTAATATCACTCTTTTGACACTACAGGCCCAGAATTAAAGAGTGTCAAGAGTGGTAGGTAATTTGGAATAATTCTCGTAAATTTCTCCTGAGAGAGTCAAGGTCATTTTTTGCAAGTTGTTTAAACAATATCTTGAAAATATGATAATAAATTTGATAAGAGCATCAATGTAGGTATGAAAAAGACCTTCGAATAATCTTCAGATTATTACACGACGAATAATTGATTGATGCAAATATAAGTAAATTAATTTATGTGATTATTAATAAGGTACTTATTTTCAACACGCTATTATTAGATCTACGTTAGTAATAAACATAGAACAATGCAAATTTTACCCATTTCGTATAATAATATCGTATTGATGAGAACTGTCCGATGGCTTCGGTGGTTCTATGCTGCGGGTGCCGGGTTTGATTCCTGGTGACACATCTTCTCACCAAAACAAATTTGTGTTTTTTCTAGCTGTAATTATGTGTGTGATGAATGTGTTTCTCGTATCCACGATACAAGTCTTCGAACTCAGTGTAGGCATGTGAATGTAAAAGCTTCATTATTGTTTTGTTTATTATTGAAGTATATAAGCCATCAATTAACTATAATGGCATTTTGTCTCTTGGTCTATAGCGGAACGAGTGGGAAATAATAAGTTCCAATCGTCACCACTAGGGACGAACGAAACTTTTTTTTCCCACTCGTACCCAGTGGGGTAGTGTGTCATGGTCGAGCTGCTCTTGATAATGAAGTCGCAAGGAGGGATTTCTCAGTTGCATCGAGTATATTATAATACAAGTATTGCTTTATAATTAATTTATATTTGTTTAATAACTCCTTTATCTCTTCCGCATAACGGTAATGAGATGTCACAAGAAAAACAAACGCGAAACTATGGCAAAATTCAGATGCGGATAATGTAAATATTTCAATTACGATCTAGCCTTATATATATATGAACGGCTCGACCGATTTGGCTGATTCTTTTTTTGACGTGTTTGTAATTGTCAGGCCAAGGTTTGTATATAATCTTTTTTATTTCACCGAAAATTGCACCCACACTAGGCCTGGATGGATCGCTAATAAGTAATTTAAATTTGACCTAATCTGAATCTAATTAGAGTAGTATCCTAAGAATGTGATTGAGAAAGACACTTTGTTCACGTGTTCTTTGTTAATAGCGCTCACTATATGACACTGTCACTACACTAACTCAAAATGTTTAGTTCTTTTGTCTCAATAAGTCTTTAGTTCTAAATCTGTGTTGTGAAGGAGCTGTATTGCCTCAACGTTCACATGGCGATCTAGTAGTAATTTGAATGTTAAATTGTATCTTTTGTGCACAGTGTTTATTCAATACTAAAACTCAATATCCGAGATATTCTATAGGTACTTTTAGGTAAACAGTAAGATCCGTAGATTCAGACAGCGGCCTCGTATCAAGCCTTTGAACGCAGAAATTCCCAGACAGTAGGCAAACTTGATGTTTCATCATACGGCCGGAGACGTACATGTGGGTAGCCGTTGGGAACTTAAGTACCTATACTACTCTACTTATGTTTTGTCGGTTTCTGTTGACTGTAACTCTATCTTTTAAACATGTTTCTCGAGTAATTGGAACTGTTATTTTAATCTGCCTGCAAATCGGCTTTTTACCTCGAAAAAATGAATAATCAGTCATAGCCCACACTAAGTTCCATGACTAGTGTCGTAGGTGTGGGAAACATTCACATCACAGACACAAGCATACTTAGGAACCGAAACACAAATTTCCCCTGTAAACTTGTGTTTCCATCGGGATACCCTCTATTTAGAAAGCGAACGCTCACCCAACTGCGCCAGCGAGTAGTTCAATAAATAATTAAATCTTTTCGTGAAACGTAGGTAATTTACACCATATCTGAACATGTACTGTGTTTTTGAAATCATTATTTAAGTATAAATATTATTTTACTTCATGAATATAAGGCCGATATGCACGTAACTGCTCAAGCCAGTCCCTGGCGATGGCGCCCCGACTAGTTGTGACTAATGCTGTTCGGCGTTTTTTGCATCGTGCAGATCTACGAACATAGATCATAATCATTTTAATATGGTTTAGAACGTTTTCCTCCTTGAACCGAATAGCAATTTCTCCTAAAGTTAAACATATCATCTGGAATATCTACTTTCGGTACTAATGACAATATGTTTGATGTATGCTTTGGGTTTCAGATATGGAAAGCACCAGGTTGCAAATAAAAAAAGAATCAACAAAGTCGGTTCACCTTGGACAAACTTCTGACACATACAAAAAATATCTGTAACACACATAAAAAAAATATATAGTCCAAATGAGAACCTCCTCCTTTTTTTGAAGTCGGTTAAGAAACAGGAAACACGGCTGCATTATCGAGTAATTAAGTCTTATTCCTGGAATTATATTTGTCTACGCGGGCGAAGCCGGGGTGGATTAGCTAGTACCAAATAAAAAGAACCTTTTATGTGGGCGTTAATTGTAATGATTAATATAGTAATAGCAAAGTTAGTAAAAACTGATTTCACTACTTTTTCTCCGAAATGAAGCTTCGACCAAATCTTGTAATGTTTTATATGGGTTTACATTGTCCGCGGTTCCTTTCACTGTACCCTTTAACAAACAAATATTTTTGAAATAATCCGTCTTTGAAATAAGCCGTCTTCAAGGAATCGAGTAATATACGTTTAAATAAAAATTGTGACTAACTGAGTACTTTCTTCTTTTACGAAGTCGAATAAAAAGTAACATTTAGTCGAATTGAGAATGTCCTCCTTTATTGAAAAGCCAGTTAATTGTTGACCTACGCATAAATAAGTGAATATCCACGATAAAATAATGTAGACTGTGTTGTGATGATTGGTTGATAAATATTCGTTGTTGTGTTGAAAAAAACATTTTGATTGAGCCATATAATATGAGCAATTTTCTAGTAAGCATGGGAATTGTGGTTTTACGTAACAGTTAACGTTATGAAATGTAAGAAAATTACGAGTATCATAAAGTTGAATGTATACCTACTCAGTCTAGGTCCCCAATTTCGGCTGCGTATTACACGGGGGTAGCGACGCAGGTCGTCGGCTGAGGCTGGGCTCGGGCGACGGCCTCACGACCCACTTCCCATTCCCCTTCCCCACCACACCTCCCTTCTTGAACTAATACCCCACCCCCGCATTTCTTTATCAGCCTGATAACAAGAATCACTTCTGTACCCGCACCCGGCAGGCGCTCGCAGCGTGACGCACTTTGTACTTCAACCTATGCATGTTTCTATAGTATTTAAGTGTATTGGTATCGAGTATCGTACACGTCCATCACAAATATTTATTATGTAAAGAGTTAGCTACACGAATACAATGGAGGAGGCGACCCGCATCGAAACAGCGCCGCCGGGTGACGTGAGTGCGAATTTCTATAATAGCGCACTATCGTCAGTGACCCGACGCGCCGGGAGACCAGTTTTTTAGAGTCGTGTCAAACCTGAACCGGAATTTATTAGCACTTATAAAACCTGCCGTTGTATGAATTCAAACTATATTCGTAATGCATAATTCACATCTGAGCGACCGATAATAATATGTAACACTGCAGCGCGGTTGACCTTTACACGAGTCGAATTGCGCGATTTAAATTCAATTGGAATGGAGTAAAGTTTACATCAGTAATAAATAAAGATTTTATAGGAATTGCTATTAAATATTAATAAAAATACATTGAAGCCGACTTTAAGCGACTTCTCGTGACTACTGTGTTGAAGTTATTATTTCGCGAATTCTCAAGCACATACTATAACGTACCACCTCTATCCTCAAGCTTACTAGATTAAATTTTAACATAAATGTGTACCTTTTAATGTATATTTGGGTCGAGTAAAAAGGGTCGATATAGAGCAACGATAGACTAGACGAGCACCGGAGCCCGATGTAGGGTCGCTAACGACGGTGATGGGAGCGGTAGGACAGGGGCATGGTGGCCGGGCGAGGGCGACAGGCAGCTTGTGTCTGCGGCGGCGGCGCGCCGCGTTCGACGACCTGCCGTCTCAAGGCCGCTCTTACACGTGCCAGCCGCGCCACCGACCGCTTCCTGCCGCCGCCATAACAAACCTCTCCCGCCCCATACCCCTATACCTCCTACAACCTACAATCTAAATTCGACAGACTACTTCACAAGTAGGCCCGCGACCGCCTGCCTTCCTTACAATCCCCAAATCTCGGATTTCAAGAAACCCTCAAATGTACTTGAATAATGCGGAATAGGCTTCATTTTGAGAGTAGTTTGATATCTAATGTAATTTTGGTATTACGTTTCTCGTATTTTATTTAGATATATACGTGACATTATTTATTAAGTAGAAAAATTCTGGTAGTGATCGCCATAAAAATCATCAAATACACTAAAACTGAACTTGAGTTATTGAGATAATAATTTTAAGAGTGGATGATCTCTACTTATCGTATCGTAGGATCTCTACCTATACAGGAAACTTGATCACTCAAGACTAATCGTGAAAATAACTGACTTCACTTCTTGAATTTAATAATATTGCGAGTATAATACCTATTGTATATATTTTATGTTTACTTTACCAAGTACCTGTATTGTCTGTTTTGTTTTATGTGTAAATAAACAATTTAATTTCAATTTCATACAATATACATGTCATACCTAGCTCTACTATATTATATTAAAACACAGCTTTCATTTTGACGATATTGTAGGTATATGTACCATTACGATGAACTTTCAACATATTGAACTGTATATCATAACTATAGTTACTATAGTCTATAGACAAAATTCAACGATATTATTTGTCATATGAACGTAACTTAACAACGTCTAGATTCTCTAGATATTCTACATTGTAGATGCAACAAGTTTGAAATTCAGCAAATAAACATTTTGTGGTCCTCAACTGACTTAACGAGTGCAGATTTAGAGGTGCGATCTAGACACCTGCGTTTGGAAATGAGAATTCAATGAAATTCAAAGCACACTGAGATGCCTAGATTACAATGCCAATATCTACCTACGCTGAGAGAGGAAAACAACATCGTGTGCCTCTTGTTGAGACTGATAAATGAGTACGCGAGTGGAAGTATACCTACTCGTATTATCATTTACATATTTATGATTGTTCATGTACACAGCGGCAAGTTTTCTATAAACAAAATTAGTTACAATGACATGCTTCTCTCAAGTGTAATGTGTTTTACCAGGACTGATTTAAAGATTATGATGCTATTGTTAAGTTTTCAACTGAATCACATAATTTAACGACTTAACAAAAAAGGAGGAGGGACTCAAGTCGATTGTATTTTTTTTTGTGTGTTAGTACCTCATAACTTCGTTCCACGTGAACCGATTTTGATTATTTTTTGTTGTTTTCCTATTGGCCCCATTTGAATTTGACGATCATTCAAGATCTGACTAGAAGTTTTTGAGTTATCCTCAATAATGCGTATTCTGTGGACTACATTCATTATGATCTCGTTTTTAACCGATTTCAAAAGTTACCTTATAACTTCTTTCTTTATGTGCCGATTTTGATGTTTTTGTTTTTATTTGAAAGCTGGTACTTTCCATATGGCCCCATTAAAATTAGTCAAGATCTGATTACTAGTTTTTGAGTTATTGTCAATAACGCTGTTTCATACGTTAAATCTGATCAAGGTTCCGAAGATAAAGCGGTGAAGTCGGTTTTTTTTAGGCCTTGCTTGCGTTTATTTATTTTATTTTGTCTTTATTTTTTATGCTCGCGCGCTCACTGAGAACTGCAAGTATATGAGAACTGAGGACATATTTTGTTTTTGTATATGAAGGTTACTACTAGTTTAACATTTACATAGTATTTTTTATATTAATTTACGTATCTACTAGATTCATGTTTTGACTTTGATTTACTTGTCATATAAAATCAATATCAAAATCTGAATTTAGAAGTTTTTTGACGAATAATTATTACCGTCAGTCAAGTGACGATGATTATTTGTCAAATAGAGTCTTATGTCAGATGTTGAAAACCTAACTGGCCTCGTGGCTTCATTATTCAGATAATAATTAGTATAGTGATATTCTCCGTGTGAAAAACCATAGCCGTGTTAAATTATATCGGTCCAGCAGTTCAGAATTAAAATAGTGACAGACGAACGGGCAAGGCGGACAAGACATCAATAATATATGAGCTTGGTGCGGTAGAATCCCTTAACCGAGCATGCAAATGTGCAATGAGGTAATGTTCCAGCTGTAATGTTGAGCTGCAAGTGTCAATGCCAACCATCTGAGACATAATAGAATAGGTCTCAGGGATACCAGTGAATTGCATTGCTACGTGGGACGTATTCAAAGTTCCAAATGAAGCAGCAGACGCGACACTCGCCATCAATTGATGAACGACGTGATAACCTTCTTTCACGAATAAGGCAGCAAATACTTTCAATTTATAAAATTATTGTAAAACTTTTTTTTACATTATTTAACGTCTTAGTGTATTCGTGTTGGTAAAGTACAATATACTATTATGTTTGTATTATTTACGTAGGTATAACAGGTACATAATATTTTTAATTATTTGTATATTTATTTAAATCAGTGTCGAGATAGGCACACCATCGCTAACAATATTTTTAACATCTCCTTTTGGTCATCTGGAAGAAATCGTGTTGAGCGATGTATATCTATCTATCTACATTCCAATATTGGTTCTCACTTCTTAGGAGATGTTGCTTTTTTGGTTATGTTTACTCGTGTATCTAACGTATATATGGACGATTTTTTTGATGATCAATCTACCCAAAACATGAAACTGCAACGAGACATATGCATTAAACACTAAATGGTTTCCTACATTTAAAAACAAATACATTTTCCTACCACATGTCTTATGTATTTTTGAAATGGTATAGAAGAATGTTTTTAAATGGTTTCACTAGTTGTATTTTTGATTTACTCGTTTATGGACTTATTCAATATAATAATATACAAATACAACGGATACCATATTAGATATTTTTTAAAAGTAATACTAGGCAATAATATGCCAACGGAAAAATGAGACGAAATCAACAATTCCTTACAATTTGTAGCAATCGGTTTGTTTGTTTAGGCGCCGCCGTTGGGACAGTCAAACATACGCTGTTTTAATCACAACCCTATATTTTGATTCAATGGTAAAAGTAGTCGGGTAAAAAGAGAAAACTTAAGTTACCTATCAGGTTGAAAGAAACTGTCAAATAATATGATTCCAACCAAATACTATTTAAGTACCTATATCTTAGGTATACAATAACCACCATGTAGGTAAATCACCAGTTCTGTCGAAAACACCAACTGTGTATATTTTGCAGAAGTGTGAATGAAAGAACTGTTCATTCAACTCTATAATAAATACCACAAACGAACAGCATCGGTATTAGCTATCTGAAAATATAGGTACAAAGCTATAGAAATAGGTATATTAAATTGATAATTTTATCTTTTAGCTTGTGACCTTAGACAACTTATTAGCGAACGGCCCAATTAGCAAATTGAATCACACAACAATAATGTCTGTCGCATAATTGGCATTTGTATGTGTTAACTCGCTTATCACTACTTAATTGCCTTTATGACCTGTCTGTTTGATATATTTATACGAGTGTTGTGATTCCGAGAAACGCGATACAATTGTTTTGTCTTCGTCGTGGCTAAATCCCGACCGTATCGACTCTAGTTCCTTCAAGGTATTTAGTGCAGGAAGATCGAAAAGTTGCGCAGTGCGCGAGGGGAATACGTCTGGACGAGTCGCAAAAGGGAGGTGAGACGATCGAGGGCGAGGCGAGGGATGCTAGCGAGTGAACCTTTACCCTGATAACCTAAATCGCGCGCCCCGCCGGCGCCGCCGCCGCCGCGCCCACTGCCGCATCTCGTACTCTACATTCAACGGTTACATTAAGTAAGGTCTTTCACTTCTATATCAATATTTTATTACTACTCGATTGTGTTATGTCATTGTAGCTTTGTACGGCGCCGCTTTAACCACTATCCATAGCCGGGAAAGCGTAGGAGGAGGCATCGTAAGTCCGTATTGATTTTCCGGCATTTCACCGGCGTACCTACTACAAACAGTTGTCAAAGAAACTGGAAACTGTACAAACTATTCGAGTGATATTGAATAGATTTTAATTGAATTTATTCTCTACAAGGATAATGTGTGTGCTTACACATCTTACAATTCAATATTAGTGGGGTAGGTACTACCTACATATTTGTATTACTGTAAATAATGAGCAAAAAATATTATTTAATAAGTAAATCCCTAATAAATAGTATTTTATAAGTTTTTCGCTGATGTCATTTTATTCCATATATTAATTCCCCACAAACTTAAAATAAATTTAGATACAAGACAATTCTCCGGTGGGTAGTGAGTGATATGTTTGATAACAGTATCATCATGCAGTATATCAGTATCATGTAGACTTGGAGAGGTATGTTTTGTCAAGATAAGCATTGTTTATCAACAATTCGACCTCTTTCTCAGAAGTAGCGTCGCGTCATGTTCATATCAGATAATACAAAATGCATATTGCAGATGCTAACGTTAATTCGAGTTAGACACGATAGTTTAAGATAAATACTCATAGGTAAATTGCGTTTACAATTTTAGAATGCATGACATATCTACCGGCACCATTAGTTTAATAACCGAGAGTATCAGCGAAGGTGAATAATTTCAGGTATGCGAGCGTGTTCCAGGAATATGCCACGTGTTAAACTGGAAGTAGGTAGAGCGGTGCGACACGGTTTGGTCGAAGTCGGCAGGTGGAGCGTGGTGCGTCGCGGGCAGTCGGCGGCGGCGCAGGGCGGGCGGGCGGCGGAGGCAGGTGTACTGACCGGTGTGGTCGGGCGGCAGTGGCGCCGCGGGCGGCGGCGGCGGCGCGGTCGGCGGCGGCGGCGCGGGTTCGGACTCGGTGGTGTTGGAGGGCGCGCTCGCGCAGGCGACCGCATCTTCCGCGGCGCGGGCGGAGGGCGGCGCGGGCGGCGGCGCGCCGGCGCCCGACGGGCCGGGGGGAGGCGCGCAGAGCACGACCAGCCGCAGCAGCGCCACGCACCACCACCAGAGCACGGCGGCCAGCGCGCGGGCAAAGCGCCCGACGCGGCCCGGGGCCCTTTCGCGACCGAAATACGCGCACCGTTGACTCGTGCACCGGCGAGCTCGCCCTGTCACCCGGGTTATTCGTTCGGCGTCGGGACGGCTGGCGAGGCGACGCGGGTGCGCGCGCGCGTCCACACGGCGACTGGGGCGCCGCTCCCGAGAGCGTACGACCGCACCCGAACACTATTTCGGGAGCGACGCACCGCGCCGATGCCGCCGCCCGCCCGCCGCACGCTGCCAATTTTACGCGAAATTGCGGGCGGGCGGTGATGCGATATGTACCGCGGCGGCCACCTGCAATACCGCCGGAGCGCTTCAATCTCTTCTGCTAACATTAAGTTCTTTCATTGAGGTTTCTACGTTGTAAAGAATAGGGTTTGGACCCGCGACAGACCGACACGTGCCGGTGCTCCTTAAAATAGTCGGCTGCTAGCCCGTATCTATAGATACAATGTCGTACCTATTGGCAAGGAAAAGGAGACTCGCACTATCTCACTGTCTCGCGCTCTCTGTGTTGTGAATTCTTATGCACGGTTTATATTTAGAAGTTAAATTATTTCTGATATAGATAGGTGTTTGACATTACGTTGAACTCTCATACGTCGGGAAGTTCCACCTGTATAAATACTTAGTGCCACGAAAATGTATGCATTGTATATCATAATTATTTTACATACTTAAATAAAATATACATTTTGTTCAGAATTCAAATACATATTAGGACATAATACAATGTATAGGTCACATTAGTATAGTAAGGTTATACAAACAAGATGAGTTCTTTACAGATACAATACAAGTACATACTTTCTTTCAGGTGATATTTACATGTAGTAAAACTAATAAATCTAAATGAATAGTTATCTACTTATTGCGGTAAAAAAATATAACTGACACTAAATGTTGCTAATTAATGAATACTAATGAATACCTCGATTTAGGGTACATATTTCAGTTGTGCTCACGAAGAATTTTGTTGCCACCTTTATTATGCGTACCGAAAAGGGCTCCGGACCGAACTTGTCCTAGTCTATATTTTCCGATAAGTGCAATATGGGAGTTTTAAAGTCACGATTGAACAGGTATTTTTTAGCTAATATGCTCAATATCGTTTATCACATTTCACTTACCTTCAGATGAGATACTGGTCTAACGTTTATCTATAGTAAATAAAAATATCAATAATTTGTTTAATTAAAGGCACCACATACTCAATAATCACAATTTGTATGAAAGAAGAACAGACATTTTAATCCAAGAGCCAAAGAAAAAATAAATTAAGCGGCCACTTTAGTTAGTGGTTTTAAATGAAAGCTAATATTTAGTACTTCATTTGATAGTATAACTACAAAGCCTGGTCACGTTTACTTTAAGACATAATCGGAAATAAATCCTACTAATATTATAAGGCTTGTGTTTAAACATCGCCACAAAAAAGTACCTATTTTACGAACAAAAAAATTCTAAACGGTTACCAAAATGGATAAATGGTCACCAAATTACGTTTCCTAAAATATTATGAAATAAATCAATTTTTTCGTATTGTAAATATTTTTGTATTAATTATTTTTTTAAAAATAACCTTAACCCACTGTTATCCTATTCGGTTCTGTCACAGGAATTTTTTATTATAGGAAACGTAATTTGGTGACCATTTATCCATTTTGGTAAACGTTTAGAATTTTTGGTGGCCGTCTAAATTATACCCATATTATAAATCCAAAAGTTTGTGTGTAAGTGTGTAAGTATGTTTGTTCCCTCTTCACGCTTTAACGCCTGAACGGATTTGGATGAAATTTGGAATGTACATAGATTATACCTACGATTAACACTTAGGCTACTTTTTAACTTGATAATAGCGGGCGAAGCCGCGGGGCACGGCTTAACTTAATATATTACTCCCTTTTTCCTCCCCTTCTTGTGTTTGAAAGTGTGCAAGCAACGTAAGAAACGATAAGTTAGGTTTTTATTCGTTTTTTCAATTTGAATGACCATTTAGGAGGTATAACGATTCGAAGTTGGTTCACGTAACCATTTTCACGTAAACAAAACTCAAAATAACGCTGTGATAAAGTTCTTCATAGCACAGCTTGATGTTCAGCGATATGTTTTTCTACTTATAGGTGTAAAATGGAATGCTGGGATCGTTACTCGGTAAGACCTTGCTACACGTCTTTTAAAGGATTTTAATAATTCTAAATTTGACTATAATATACACAGCTTAGGAAAATCAGATGTTCCTCTCCGAAAAATCATAAATAAAGGCGTATATATATAATTATTTTTTGATTAATTTTGATTATATCATATTAATTTATTCAGATATAGATTAAGCATACTTTTAGAAACATTTGGAAAGGTATTAGTTAAATATCTATATTACTATGCTAATTTTGTCCAAATATTCGCTTTGTCCGTATGTAACTTTAATGAAAAATAACTATAAGCTGTAATACATTTAAGGTATGTATTTATGCCACCAATTCAATGAAATTTTTTAAGGAAAAAAACAATTTTAATCAACCAACCTTTTAATCTAACTGTTTATAAAAGACTCCATCCTGCTGAAAATGCAGCATTGTAACCGTCAAAATTTAAGCGGGTAGCAAACATCGAAATAAGCTCGTAACATCACATTTTATTGGATTCAGCTATGATCCATGACTAATTACGAGAATTGTCACCCCTTCAGTATTTTTGTATGCAAGAGAGAGGTACGAGTCGAGCATGTCGCTCGCTTTATGGAAAGCACTAAGCTTGCTCATTTCAGTTCAGCGCCACCTAGAGTTTTGAACGTTAAGAGTTCAAAATCCTGCGCGGCCATGGACTACGATTGTCACCCTGAGATAATAATATAAGATGTTAATTTTTTTATACCCATGAAATCCATTGAAAAAATTGGGCTTCTATCAAAAAAAAAAACAACAATGTTTGCACACTATCGCAAGGCAGTTCAATTACTTGCAAAGGTGTGGCACTTCCCCAGGCGGACTCTACATAAGCGTCCTCTAGCACTACCAGGAATATTTGCCAAAACCACAAAAGTAATATACTGGTTAATTGTTACGAAATCTGCAACACATTTGCGTTGAATTACATTATATTACATTATTTTTACCTTACCTTATATATTTTATACTAATTTTGTAATATGAGCTATCAACGTCAGTATTGGCTTTAAGTAATTTTCCGTATTTATACCACTGAGTTTAGAAAAGCCGATAGAAATATTAGTCAGGTCGAAAAATTGGGTTAAATAGTCCAAGACTCTATGAACTTACCGTGCGATAAAAAATCAGAGTGTCTTTGCACACCATGCTTAATTACATATCTAATAATATTTTATGCCAAAATCAAATCAAAATCGTTTATTCACATGGGCCCAAAAAATGCACTTATCAAAATTAATGTTTCCAATGTCAGATTCGCAAAAAAAAAAAAACAGCCATCTCGACAAGAACCTAGCTAAAAACTCGGCGGTGCATTTCTTCATAAATTATTTTTGTACTTATATTCTCAGTTTATTACCATATACTTCACTTTTTCCACCTTTGATTTCCACATCACTAACATTCGGACTAAGAAGTAGTTAAGAGCAGATCCAAGTACGATTTTCAACAAAAGTCTTGAACAATATAGAGCGCATGTCGTTAGCCTCCGCTAGGGATATTCGTGCTTTTGGGTTCTGGGTGTGAATGAAATTAATAAATGTTTCCGGCACACACAACACAAGTCTTTAAACAAATCTTGGGGCTGTGAGTGTGCATGTTTTTTTGTTCATATGACTTGTTTTGCATAGATAATTATTTCCATTTATGGGTAAAAAAGATAGGTCTTGTTTTTAAGCAATATATTTTTTTTTTTTTTAAATGTGTCTGCAGATATGACCTCGTTTACTTTGTAAGTGTTAACAATTGGGGTGCAAAAAAAATGTATCTATGTGTTACCGTTTGATAACAGATAAAACGAAAATCTTTTCAGCGAGTTACCAACCTATTACGGTTTAAAACCATTTTAATGGTTAGGACAATACCCTTACAAACAGTAGCATTACTTTTCTTTTTAAACTTATAGTGTCATCATTTAAAAAATCGCAAGAAGAAAAGGTAGACCGCGGAGCATAAAACTCGCTTGCATTTCAACAGGGTCACAAAAGCCGAAAAAGTAAAAAAAAGGTAAAAATTTTAAACGATTTTTGTAGATTCTTACGTTTATTTCCCAAACTACTAAGATTAACTTACTACCAGATGAAACACGGGTTAATTCTTTTCTCATGTTGCCCCAATCTTAGTTCGAAAAATATGATCAATAACAATCAAATCAAAATTCAAATCGATAAAGAACCTATGGAGATAGGAAACAAACCTATGATTACTTAAGCTACAAAATCCTTGAAAGAAACTTATTAGAACAGATAAAAACAAATGAAATTCGAAAAGTACAAAAAAAAAAATCGTAAAAACTAAATGAAAATTCGGAAAACGAAAAAAACATCGGGAAAAAGACAAATATTATCTTTCTTCGTTCTTCGTTCTGAAACAAAAACGGAAGATAAAAAATTGCCCACTATTCTGCATACTGCACAAAATATTCCGTTAGCGGCTAGGATTAGGAAACCCTGCTTTTTTATTCTCTATATTGCTCTCATCTTGTTATTCTCGAGTCCCGTGTTGTTACGGCTGAGTTTCTTGATTCTTTTATTTAGTGGGTGTAAATTGAAACACTTTTTTCCAAAGTAATGTGTTACGTGTATTTTAGATTGACTATCGTCGATTTTATAATGAAGTTTTGATTATTTTAAAGTAATTTAAATATTATTAAAGTCAGGTTTGAACAATATATATTTGAGGATATTAATCTAAAAAATAACACGTCACAATTACAAAATATTCAAACCTTAAAACTAAGCGTAGATACAGTCAAAAATGTTAATCAACCCACCTTGACTGTACCCGCTGCAAAGGTGCCCAGGCAGCATTTCCACGCTGGATAGCAATGGCCAGCCTTTGCACCAGAAACGCGCCGGAGCGGGAGTCACCGTTGGTTTTCCTTATCCGGCGCTCTATCTCACGGACCAAATATTTGGCTTCGGACTCCCAACAGTCCATGGTCTTAACGGCGATGGGAACTAAATAATATTGTGGCTCCATCGCCGCATACTTAAGCCGCTTTCTAGTCGCAGCATCCTCCGCAGCTGCTGCCGTTGAGTGGATCGAGCAACCTTCTAAGATCAGGTAGCTCCAGCACGCAAGGGATATTCGCCGACACAAAAGCTCTGCGAACTATGTCGTTGAGGGCATGGTGTCGCGGAAATCTACCTGTGCAACGACGACAACAGAAAGCGTGATGACAATCGGCCTCCGCCATAGAGCCGCAGGTGGATCTATGAGGTTCACACACCTTCCAGCCCTACCTACCAGGGAGGGCTACTGCTACATGCAGTGAGTTGTCATCTAGTTAAGTTCCCAGATATGCCGAGCGAAGAGAAGAGCTTGTTTTTTGCTTATTTTTTTGTTTAATACGATTATCTTATATGACAAAGACATGAAAATGTTTACTTTTATTTTGTTACCTATATAAATGCTAACGTTGACTCGATCAAATAGGGTTGTCGAAAGGTCGACAACTGTGGGCCCAGTTGTGTGGCCGTCTTTAAGTATTAGAATAATTATTTTCACCTATTACATTTTTTTTATTCCATAAAGCTACAATCAATTTTGTTCAACTTTAAGTGTTAAGTAGGTTTGTATATTTAAATTGAGTCTATTTTGCAACGGTTTCAAAGTCCGAGAGTAGCAAAGTGTTTCTTTGAAGTTTTAATGAATTCCATGTCATCAAAGTTACGTTTAGTTTAGTTATAGTAAAAGTGGGGGATGCTTTACCAAAACTTCCTAGGAAGTTTGGAGGGAAGGTAAAATGCCGGGTCCTCAGAACGTTACACCTTGGCCAAAACATTAAAAACAATATTATTTTGATAAATGTTTGCGCGAATTCACCTGTATATTATAATAAAACGCTGACCAACACTCATTTTATTAAACCCCGACCTAAGAAGAGGGGTGTGTCATAACGTTACCGCCTGTGTTTGTGTCTGTTTGCTTCCTAGCTCTCATACAAATGTACCGATATCGGTGCCTTTTTTAAAGCTGGCTATATCAGGATGTTTCTGAGCAAATTTTATGGTAATTGTACCTTTTTTATTGACATGCTATAACTTTTATGTTACCTTATGTAGCGTCCGCGCTAGGTATATATAAAGTAGTATAATATAAGTGTATTAAAAATAAAAATCGAATATGAACATCAAAATAGGTGTTCAAAGTTCAATTATATAAAAAAATATATTAAACACGTGTGGTTATGATATATAACGTAGAGCCATTATTGGTCAGAATGGTGTAGAGGTGTCAGAGGCGTTTATTTATAGTACCTAGTAGAGTTATAGTTTTTAACTTTTGTATAGTCTTGTTGTATGACGTTTGACAGTTTGTTCGAGTAAACAAGTCAAAATAAAATTAAAGCAAAATGCAATATACATAGGATACTTTTGATAGATAGATATATTCTTTATTGAGCTCCTTCCAAATAGTACAATGTTACAGTACAATTTTAATAAAATCTAAGTCTTATCGCTGAAAGCGATCTCCTTTGGATGGAGAGGAATAACGCAAAGTAATGAGACGACGTTGTTTTACGTTAATAAAAAGTTTAACTCAGAACAGTGCTTACTTTAGTACATAAATATACTTATGTGCTAAAGTAAAACATAGTAGTATTAAAAAAAAACATAAGAAGACATATTTGTCGTTTCATGTCTTTTTTATTGTATACATTATATACCGCCCGCGGACCACAAGGCCAGAGAGAAGAAACCAACGAGTTGGTAAGAATCTTTGCAAGTCCGCCTGGTGCGTGGCACCAACCCTACAGCCAAATAACAGGACTGCGCTAGTAGGACCGGTTTTGACTTACACCAGTGTAATTCCGGGCATATGGGACAACACGATTAAACATTGCATTGCAGTCCTACGCAAAACTTTATTACTCAAAATTTCGGGTGGCAATGGCCCTGCAGATGTATAAAGACAGGTTTCATTTCTTACTTTCAATGCACTGTCAAAAAAAACAATATCAGTCATGTAAACAATAAATAAAATACATTTTTGTCTTTACTGTACTTTACTTCCTGTAGGAACTTATCTGGAATAAAACCTGCGTATCCAAACTGTTCGACTATTCAGTATAACAAATTGGAACAATTACGTCCAAGCAGTTAGATCATCGGACTATTAGTAGGACTACATGGAATAACCCACCCGTTCACCCGTTGGGAGCTACGCTGCCACACATTAAACTTGTAAAACCCCTCTTTTTGCGTCGGGGGTTAAAAAAGTAAGGTTGGTGTTCTCTTCTTCAGTGAATCTAACCTGAAGCACTGTTTTCAAAATTCATGTTAACGTGTATTTTTACCCACGACTGAATAGATGGTATTTGCATTTAGAGTGAGAGGTTGTGTGCAAAACGAATGTCACCATTTATCTCTTAAACGGTTTGACTGATTTAGATACGGCTAAGGTTACTTGATCGGAGTGTTCGTCGCCGTTTAGTGAACATCGGTGCAGCCGTTTTTAATATAAGTCGTCGCAAGTATTTACAAAATTTGGCCACTTGAGTTTATTGATTACTAGCCGTGCCCCGCGGCTTCGCCCGCTATTATCAAGTTAAAAAATAGCATATGTGTTAATCCTAGGTATAATCTATGTAAATTCCAAATTTCATCAAAACCGTTTAGCCGTTAAAGCGTGAAGAGGGAACAAACATACTTACACACTTAAACACAAACTTTCGGATTTATAATATTAGTAGGATTTTATCATGATTGTTAATTAAATATATAATATATAATTGTAAACAAAATGAATTGACTAGTGATTAATTTTGTGCATAATAGTATTGACTTTTGACAGTGATAATCTGAACTAATAATGAAGGTCGGTGATGGAATTCTTCAATGGCTCGCTAGTTTTTAATTTGTATTGTTTTGTATAATCCTTGTATCAGATTATTGGTTACCGATCTGTATGTCTGATTTCTGGGACATCACAGACTACAAGTCAAAACTGGTGATTCATGGAACTCATTAATGGTCTCTTCCTATAGACGTGTCTTTCTGAAACGAGTTTATTTCGGAGTAACTACATTATAATCTAAAGCAAACAGCTGTTTAAGATCACTTAATAGGAGCGATTACATTAATATTATAAATCCAAAAGCTCCTATGTGCGTTTGTTTGTTCACTCTTCATGCTGCTACAGATGAGTGGATTTGGATGAGATTATAATCTCCTATAGGAATGTAGATAGTTTATATCCAGGATTAACACATAGGCTTTATATACACACGTACAAAGCACAGCTTTTTTCTATACAAAAGTAAACATAGTTTTAAACTTTGACTTAGTCTATCCAAAAATGCTGTCTGGTTTACATCAGGAGAGTGCAGGGATGCTGTATTTTGTGCATATCATACAATGTTGCCGAGTGACATGTGACATCGGGTCCAGTGCAGGGAGCGGGGTGGGCGGGTCACTGCACTGAGGTCGCGATGCACTGGGGCATGTGGCCACTGCCCCGCGCCGTCGCCGCCGCCCGCCTCCAGTCTCGCCTCACCCCGCCGCTGGAGCCTTCAACGCTCTAGTTGTAGGCGGGCAGCGGTTTAAAACTCTTCATTAGATTTTTTTTGTAATGTCAGGTATCCAATGAAAGAAAGAAAATATGAAAATCATTTATGTGTGACTCAGCGATTTTATAATTTTAACAGATTTTATAATATTATAAGTAAGTATACACATATGAGTCACAATCAGCCCCATCTCAGCATTATGCCGGCAGATAACCAGCGCTGATCTTCATTGGTGATATCACGGGACAGGCATACACACAAAACACGAAAACATAATTAATTATGTAATGAATAACTAAAACATATTACAATGAATACTATCATACATATACCTATTTATTTCTAGATTTTTAGAGAATTTCTCTTGAGGTGAAAACTTCCGCCTGGATTCGAACAATTTAGCTTAGAAGGCGAACGCACACTCAGCTAAGCTAAAGGGCAGCACAAATACATACAATAAAACATTTCACGGTACAAGGTGCTGACACCGACTTAAGGTTATTGAATGTAGTTGGGGTAAAATTGCATTTGCTAGAAACTGTATCTTTGAGCCCAATTTCTTCTGTGTAAATATCGAGTGTCTTTATCAATCTTAAGGAAGCTCTTTAGCATCTAATCGCATTAAAAAAGACCTAGCGGATTCATAACGGTTCTTATCAATAATTATTTCTAACCCCACTATGAAAGTTTTCATAAGTTTGAGATTTTAACACACAGTTTAAGACTAAGGCGTGCAATCTAGGTTTCAAGGATCCTAGCTGTTCATCGGGTGAGTTCACGACGAAAGTCAAGATACTCGCTGGATCGGGGATGGCCTGGGTTCCACGTCGGCATAATATAGTGCGAACCCGTTTCCTGTAATAGTTTATAATATGTCTAACTCGCTTACCGCTTATGAAACATACCGCTATGTCCGCTCGCACCGGTTACTTTAAATTTTCATTAGCACAGCACTCGGGCCGCCGACGGCGCGGCGCTGCGCCAGCCTCTGCAATTACATTTTGCAATTTACAAATTGTCTTTTTATGCGACGCATGCATTTGTGGACACTTGCTTTTGACTTTAATTGAACTCCTCTTTTTACGTTCAATAGAAATATGGAGTTTTCTGGACTGCGCCAATAAGTACAGTGACTTTTCTTTGTTAGGTAAACAGCTTTTTATGTAGAATACTCACGTATGTATTCACGTACTCAAAAATGTAGTAGATACAATAAAATGTTTAAAAATTTTGCAGGAATTTTGAAAAAGATTTCCGTCTGTCAGTGAAGTCCCGGGAGCCACTGTATATGTAAGACGCTTACCATCAGGCGAAAGACTTGTGGGTCTTCCCTTTTAATAGCATAAAAAAATATGTTAATTTAAAATTAAAGTAAATTAAATTAAAGTATAGTAAATTATGTACAACATATTCGAAAACAAATTATTATAATATGCAATTATTTGGCTTAACGTATTAGCATTGCAATTCAGAGGGGCAATGCCACCAGCATGATGGGAACGCAACCCACTGGTAGTGGGCTTGAGCACTTGAGTTACCTACAAGCTCGATGTCTTCTAGGTAACTTGGTTCTTTGCTGTATATAGTTTTAGTTTTGTTTTAGGAAATATAGGCAATTGGCCCGTAGATTTTAGCAGTAGATAATGATAAAAAATAAAAATGACGAAAAACCTTTAAATTACCTAGCAATATTGAAGACAGTATAGTTAACAATAATTGTTATAAAAAGCAAAAAAATATATATTCTTAACTTACTAATTGTCAATGTCAGATTAAATATTCACACCGCGTTTTACTAACATTTTATTGAATTCTTAAAAAAATATTTAATGACGGATACAATAGCAGACTTTTATTTGACTACATCTTAATTACAGATAATTTAGAATAAAATATAAACACAACTACAAAACACCAGCTTATTTATAATAGATCTGTAATTTTCTTGGTTTATCGGCAATTTGCACCGTTTAAACATTTTATCGGTGCGCGTTGATGTCTTTTGTACGGATCTTGAATTATTAAGATCCTGAGCTCGCGGACAATGTTAACAACCCGGGTTTTCATGCCAAGGACATCTTTTATTCACCACTACCTGCGCTGCACGGATTTTCCCACGTTAATTTATACATTATATAGAAGCAAAATTCACTGATTTCCTGACTATTCACAAAATCTCGAACTACTTAACCTATGAAGCTGAAATTTGGCACGTTACCTACGTGCCAAATTTCTAAAGGGAGTTCTTTGCCTCTCTGTCGTTCTCTCACTAATGACTAAGGTCCATGACAGTCACAGTCATGTATTGAGTCTCCACTTGATTCAGTAGATCGATGTAGAGTCTCTGATGTCTTGACGATACTTATAGACTAAAGTGTTAGTATTAGGCCCACAATCAACTGCTTCTCCAAGTCATGCATCTGAGCTCGTATTATACGTTTCTTTTTAAAAGGATAGAAAAATGTATTGTTAGACTTGTTTTCAAAAATAAAAAACTAAAATAATGTTGATGAAGAAAACACTTGATCCTTCACTAAAAGAATAAGAATAAGTAGAACAATTTATTTACCTAGGTTCGCTAATTACATTTTGTGTTGGTAGTGGCATGGTGGATGAGCTGATGAGATTAGCCATCGCATAGGAATGGTTGAAAGTACAATGTCAAGCCTAGGGATAGTTAGGAAGAATAATGTATACGTCGTGCAACCAAAATACTACTAATGTATTAATTGAGTAGCTTTGATTTTATCTGTAACGACTGAACGGATTTGAATGAAATTTGGTTTGTCGGTTCGCTTCAATTTGGAATCGATAAACTACTTTCTATGTAAATTAAATATCAGATTTATGAGATGTGATTATCCAAGAAACGTCTTATTTAGTTTAATATATATTTTAACGTTACATTTTAAAAATTTGATCAAATCCCTATTTTGTTCGTATTCCTCCAACATATTCACTGACGGGCGGCAAGTTTCACTCTTTGCAAACAAAGTCAAAAGCCTTAGTCCGAAGCTAAATAAACTAAAGTGTACGTAGCTGGGAGGAACCGCTCGCTGTTTAGGGCACTATATACAAGGAAGGGGTTATATTGCTGTTAGATTTAGTAGTTTGATAAAAGCTCACGCACATTTTGAACTATTACATTAAAATTTAAACGGGAATTAGCATGATTTACGCGTTGTCGATGTCAAGATTGACAATCGGCAACGCGTAAGTCGGCATCATTCGGAAGCCTTCTTCAGGATGAGCGCGGAGCGCTTGCCGTCGCATCCCACCTCGCACAAACTGAATGAAGCCGATACAATTGTTGATTTAGACATCGGCGTAAGTTACGCTAATTCCCTTTTTGTATTAAAATTTAATAGATTTCATTATTTAATAATAAAGTGCATAATAGCGTGATAAGAGTCAAAACTATTCAAAGAAATGTTAGCTAGCGTTCTAGTATGCTTCAAAAGTGGTGCATTACACAGTGTCACCTCGGAAGTGCATCACTGTATGTGGCGAGTTTCACTCTTCGTATACGGAATACGTTGTTTTGAACTGAAACTTGAAGTGGCAACCACACCAATAATACGAGCGGTTCCGCTCGTATTATCACTTAGTACTGATAATGATCCATGGTTTTGTTATATATTTCTAGGTCCGTATTCTGTCTTTAAAGTAATCAATAATATACTAAGTCTGATATCTGTTATCAATCTGATATGTGTTCACTGTCTCCCCTGCTTTTGGTTTTAAGAGTATTGGCAGATCCAGAACCAAAAACAAAAAAACTAGTGGCCTATTTAAATAGGTATTATAATACCTATTTGAATACGCCACTATAGAGCTTGTATTAGATATATATGCTCCCTGGTACGTCAGAAATGACGATCTTCATAGGGACCTTAAGATAGAGATCGTTGAAAAAGTAATAAATACATACGCAGAAGCTCACCAATATAGACTTCATCATCACGTTAATGTCGAGGCAATCCAGCTCCTTGACGTAACAGACTTAGTGAGAAGACTTAAAAGAATTAAACCATTTAAACTTGTGTAATGTTAGTATATATCAGTGTAATATATAGTGAGAGTGCTGCAAAAGAACACATGAACAAAGTGTCTTACCCTTAAATGGAGACAATAAGAAAAGTGTTAATGGACACATTCTTAGTTTAGCAATGTAGCTGTTTAAGTTAAAGTTATATTACTGATTAGCCATAGTTTGGCTAGATTGTAATTATAATAGGGCACTTTGTAAGAGGTACACTAGAAGTAAAAAAAATAAAATAAAAAACGATAGAGCTTGTATTAGATATATATATATATATATAAAGAGTTAGCCGATACTAGATGAATAATGATAAAAATAGTTAAAATTAAAAAGTCAAAGAAATTTTAGGACGAAAAGTGCAATATCAGGCTAATAATTTGCTAGTCTTCTCCAGAACAAATATAAAAAAATTCACACACCCCAGTAACTGGGAAATCGTGACAGGGGTGGGCGTGTGCTTTTTAATTTTTTTTTAATTCGGTATTCGGAATTTTTTGAAGATGTTTTATAATATATCAGTTTCACCCATTGGTTAGTGATGATGACATGATTGAGGGTGGTAAACACGCTAGGCTTAGAATAAGACTGGTTTATAAGTCTAGCCGCCGGAACTCCATCTAGTGCTTTACTATAAGTATTTCATGTTGACACATCTTTCTAAATATTATTAAGTTTTCAAAATTATTTATTCACATGGCCCACGAAGAGGTGCTCATAAAAAAAAAAATCTAGTTTGCAAATACGCTAAATTACAGCCATGTCGAGAAGAACCTAGCAAGAAATTCGGTGGTACACTTTTTGTCATTCTTTTCATCTTGGGTTCGTTCTTAGGGCTCTATATCATCTTGGGTTTATCTTTGGTATTTAACGCTAATAAAGAAGCAAGTTCTAGAATATAACTGGTTTTCCGGCTGCCAGAACACTGTTGCGCTTAGGGACCCTACCTTTTGTAGATAGTCAGGTGAGCAACTTCCTCGTCTCGTCTCTCAATGACATAAAATAATAAATAAATAACGACTGTATTTCATCTAGCCGGGCGACCATAACAAAATGCATTACCACCATGAAAATTCAATTTATAAATGAATCTTCCTTGTCCACAGGAAACTTCAAAATCATTTTATATAACACGCTTTTCATCACGTCATATCTCTCACGCATCTGCAAGATGTGGAAGAATCTTCTGCCCGAGGTCATTTCTCATAATTTGGATAGCTTCAAAAAAGCGTACCTAAATCGTGCTCTTACAATTAAAGGTAGGTAACGCGCTTACAATGCCCATTGTGCTGCAGGCGAGCGGTGGTAACCACGTATACCATCAGAACGCATGCTTGTTTGTCACCAAGTAAAAAAATTACTCTATTAATATAAAAATACCTTTTGTGATTACTTTAAATATCTAATGAACGATATCTTCAATGTTCTTAGGACTATGGAAGACGAAAAACAGGACAATATAAGAAGCCATGATATATATGAACTGCCCGTTTTGGCTAAGTTGGGTAAACGATCGCCTTCTAAACAGAGGTATCGGGTTCGATTCCCGGCGGGAACACAAGTTTTCTCCCCATGGATAATTTGTGTTTCTTGTTCTGGTTGTGATTGTGTGTGTGATGTGAATGTTCCCGGCACCCACGACACAAGTCATCGAACTTAGTGTGGGGCTGTGAGTGTGAAAGCGTTTTATGTTTGTTATATGGAATCTATTATGGACCATAAAAAAATCGAGTAGTACTTACACATACTGGTTTTTATTGGATTATATTATGAAGCATAAAGAAATCCGCAAAACACTTACATATAGGTTCATATTGAAATCAGTTAAGAGCCGTAAAGAAATCCAAGAGATACTTTTATATATTGGTTCATATTGGAATCTGTTATGACCCGTAAAGAAATCTGAGAGACTCTTTTATGTATTGGTTCATATTGGAATCTGTTATGAACCGTAAAGAAATCCGAGAGATACTTATACATACAGCTTCATATTGGATTCTGTTATGGACCATAAAGGATTCCGAAAGGTCCTTTTACAGGGTATACTGTATGGTCTGTATCGAGCAGACCCGTTAAAGAGTGGGCAGTGTCGCGTAATCAATCGGACTTATCTGTTTACGTGCCGAGCGTCGACCCCGCCGCCAATCCGCGCTCCCCGCGCCTTCGCCCGCCTGACGCCTGTATAGGGCTGCCATTAACAATAATTATAAAAAATATCACTTAAATATTGACGACTCCGTACTTAGTTCGATGACTTGTGTCGTGGGTGCCGTAAAAATTCACTTCAAGTACAATTGCACAAAGAACCAAAAACAAATTAACTAAAAAAAAATTGTCATCGTCAAAAAACTCTTATAGGGCCTCCTTTCGGCTGGGCTCTCTCTAATTATAAAGAACTAGCGATCCGCCCCAGCTTCGCCCGGGTGTGATTAATGAACACACACACAGCTCGACCGATTTTGTGCAAACTTCACATAAACCATCTATTAAATAGTCCGAACAAAGCCTAAACATTTGGTTTGGATAGGTGATCCCGTTCTTGAGTTATAAAATTACAACGAAAAGTGGCATTGATTTTTATATATATATAGATTACACACATCGGCCATGACATTTCTGAGAAATCGGTGTACATTGGTACCTACATATAATGAGAAGAATGTTAAAAACTAAAACCCGACTTCTAGTACTAAACCGCTGTCTTTATTTTATAACCATCGAAGCATTAATATGTCGATATTACAATCAGGTGAATTCTACGTGTCAATTGACTATATTTCCTAAAACTAACATTGACATCAACAACCTGCCATTGTAATAAAAAAATATATTCCGATGTTTATAAGATAAATTATGTTGATGATAAAGGTATAGATAAGCTTGCGCTTGAATACTATCTTAACTGATGGTAAGTTGATGATGCGGTCGAGGACAGCAAAAAAAGCTAGGTCTATAATCCTTTTTTTTAAATGGTACTTTTGAGCTTTTTAATTGTTATGCGATGGTATTAGAATCTTCTGTGATGGTACCTACTATCACAGGAGCCATATTGTTTGTTTATTATAAAATCCTGGCCTTAGGAATGTAACGATACTATGTTGCAACAGATTAATTAGTTTGGGTGCTGTGAGGGAGGTTACAATCGAATATACATAAATAAATAGATACACACATACGCTGCTAGAATAATAACTAATAAACACATGCTTATGCTAAAAATACAAAGCCCAAACCTATAAGCAGTGAATTGAAAACTTCATTTGACATTTTACGTTGGCGTTCTGGCTGACATCAGTCGGTCTTCTCCCACTGATGAAAATCAAGCCGGTGGCAGTTAAGCGATAAAATTGCCATTATATCTGTTTTACAGGCGAACGATATTGACCATACAAGAATATTAATTAGGTAATACATACAATGTTCAAAAATAACCTTTTTTTAACAATTTAAAACGATAGTTTGTTAACAAAGAAGCATATAGTTTATTTTTGTTGTCTGTAATTTTAAAAAGTCAATAACACATCAGCTATCGTTTCTTTGGCAGATAATCCTAGTTAAATAACCTTTGGTATGTAAAGATAGGTAGATAATTAATTAATAAGACACAACCTACACAATTTACACGTGCTGATAAGATAATTATGAAATTGAAAATCGTACATAAAGTCACCTTTGTTATACATCATTCATCCAGAAGATTAAGGCAGTTAAGTCAAAGCGGGGACTAAAAATTCACGAGTTGCAGATTAATTAGCTGGCTGAGCTCCTGAGAAAGAACTTTTGCTAGCTTTTATCTCAACTATAGCATACTGAACCAATGGAAAGCAACGCCATGATAGTCAAATTAAAAAAAAACTTTTAATGCTAGATCGTCAAATTGACCACTATCTTTCCGGAAACGAAGATAGGGCGAAGATGTAACATGGCAACAGGCGTAAGGCGCCTTCAACGGGTAGTCGCAGTTACTAATACTATACGGGCTTGAGCTTCGAGTGTAGGTAACATAGATAATAAATACATGGTAGATAGGGCTCATGTTGCATGGTTAGTTATCGTAAACTGAAATTCAGTCGTAGTGTATTAAATAGAAAACTCTGTCACCTAACCTTTAATGGAAAACCATTGCCGAAAAATAGCCGTAGCTATCCTTGCTTGGTGGTTTTATGGACTTGTATGCAGTTCTGTGTTGTAAGTTTTTTCATGATGCTTGTAAGCATCCTATATGGCTTAGCGATATAAGTCAGTCATATTCTAGACTGCGCTAAAATAGAGATCAAGCACTAGCCAATCAGAGAAAAGAGTTTGCTCTGAAATCAATTATGATGTTTGAGAATACATTTACCGACTGTCAGCCCTGGATGGTCGACGTGCCGCTTATCGTCCGCTCTGCACCCGGTGTTCCGCTTTGTTCTCGAGTCTCCCGTAAATAATGTTATACCTACATCCCACATAACGCAAATTACACTGTGTTAATGACACTTCTACTACTATTGCTAAGATAACGAGCTAAATTGCCGCAAACGCGCACTTTATTTATACTGCAGTTATATACGGCTGCTATTAAAAGCATCAAGATTTGTAGTTATGAATTTACTCGTATGTTTATTTTTTTATTTTGTGATAGGCAAGTGGTTGACCACTATGTAAGTGATGTTGGTACACTGAAATACGCTAGGCCTAGAATGACTGGCTCGCAAAGGTAATTACTACGGATATGCTTTGCAGCAACGTTTTTTTTATTGCATTTATGAACACTTTCTTTAAGTTTTGCTGCTAAAATTTATAAATGGCGTTGCCGATTTTGTAATTTTTTATAAAACTTGTGATTTTTTGAGTGTTTATGTGTACCTAATAATTGTATCTAGATTATTAGACGCGTATTGAGTGTAGCCAAATCGTACAAAGTTGAAAACGTGATTTTCGTTTTTGCTCCAGAACTCCAATATAGTTCTATTAGAGTTTCTACTAATTTACTAGGGCATGACTTGGCTCTTTTACTCGATTTTGTCCGTGACTGGTGACTAGGACTTCTAATATAAAATAATACATTTGACATATTTGCTACAAACTTGACACTGGCTAAATAAACGCTTTCACACTCACAGCCCCACATTAAGTTCGAAGACTCGTCACACACACAATAACAACTAGAACCAGAAATACTTTTTTTCCTTAGGGAGCAAACTTGTGTTTCCGGTATACCCCTGCTTAGAAGGCGAACGCTCAACCAACTCAGCCAACAAGCAGATCAAATTCACATAGTTTGCGGACAAAAAAAAAGCGTTTGTCAGGTTTCATTTTTTGTTTGAGCGGGTTTTTATTTGGTCCCATAAAAATAATCAAGAACGGATGAGACATACTGAGAGTTTCGGAAATGTTGGCGCGAAAGTCGATGTCAGGTCATATATTTACAATTTTATTTGAGCTTTACTTGCTGTCTGTACTTAATAATTTTCTCGTGGAGCGCAGTGGAACAAATGCTTATATTATTTTCAGTATATAGTATTAGTCTATTAGTCAGAAAAAGTGCTCGTGGAGCGTTGTCCACTATTTCGTGGAGCGCAGTGGCATTACCCGTCAGGTTTAAAAAATATATATATCCTAACGAACAAGAAAAGCTACTAACTAGAATAGCTACAAGCTTCAATAGTCGCTGTACAATAGTTGTGATGATATTATGAGGTATAAAACCAGTAGTGAGCAAGTCTCTACCCTCTGCGCCTTGGGTCTTACCCAGACCTCCAGAGTCTGCGCTTCTACTTCTGGGTGTGATTGTTATATGTAAATGTTGCCGGCACTCACGATCTTTAAACTTACTGGAGGCTGTGAATATTAATGCGTTTGTTAATAATGTAATAGTATGGTAATAGGATTTGTTACCCGTAGTACCACAATCAATAAAAATAGTCCGTGGTACTACGGGCAACAAACCGTAGTACGTAACGGTTGTACTCACGTGTATGCGATCGAACATAATTATTATCATTTATATTCGATGGGAATTACTATTAGTTCGCGTAGTAGGTAAAAAGACTCATCTCATGTGTTAACCTCGGTGATAAACTATCTGTGTGTCAAATTTCATCCAAATCCGTACAGTGGTTTTGGAGTAATTGAGCAACAAACACCCGTCCAGAATTTCACATTTATTATATTAATTGTATAACTTTCACAATAAACAGGCTATCAAGTGCAAAAAGATTTTTTTCAAATCGGATAATGATATGCGTGTTACTTGAGATACATCTTCATAAACGAAATGAATGAGTTCCTCCACCACAGAAACAATCTTACAAAGGTTCTCTGGTAGAATTACTAACCATTCGATTTGATTTCGATTAAGTTCAAAAGTCATCGATTAATTAAGTTCTTACAAAAAAGTTAGTTCTGAAATTCGCTACTGACGGATATCTTGGCGACTTGTCAATGATCTTTTAATGACGATAACTTTTTTTTCCAACATCCAGTTGCAATTAAATAAAGTTTATCTTTTGCCTCAGACAAAGTTTCATTGACTTGTAAAAACCGTATGAAAATATGTTTAGTAGTTTCGGAGGTCCGGGTAGTAGTTCCTACAGAACGTGTGATCCGGAGTATTGCCCGGATCACACCTTTTCATTTTACAGTTTTATTTATTATTTAATGTAAAACTCTAAGAATAAGATATTTTTCTGCGGTAAATTGGAGCCAATATTTTAATTTAGACCTGTAGAAATACATCGGTAAAAATAGTAATCAATTCCATGCAGTAGATTTTTCGTGATGCGCGTACAAACATCCAGACAAAATCTAAAAATGGTTGTTTTGGCTTCTGTTGCTCTAGTAAAGACTCCCATTTTAGTTTTTCTTCAATATATTTAATGTTCAGACATCGGCCTGTTACAATTTTATTATAAGTATATAGATGTGTATAAACGCAGCTGTAATGCGTTGAGTATATAGGCACGCATAGTATTTATGCATTCTAATACCTACTATGCGTACCTATATGGTAGAGATCGCTATTGGTGATAAGGCCGCCTGTTGTGATACTTTACGTATAAGCTTGTTTGTTACCTTTGTTTTATCTCATCTTATAAAGTGGATCAATAAAGTATTATCTATCTATCTATCCATCTATCTATCTATCTATCTATCTATCTATCTATCTATCTATCTATCTATCTATCTATATATACTCAACGCATTACAGCTGCAAAGTATGTCTAACGTTTAAATCTTACATAGATAATTCGTGTATGACTCGTAAGCTTTGTTCGCTTACCAAAATGCTATAAATTATTCATTAATGATATTGAAATTGCTATTATTTAAACAAGAAATAGCTTTTATCTAAAAGCCGGTGCCTATTAACAACGTCAATATTAACTCATCTGACTATGTAAGTATGCATTTGTATATATAGGGTTAGGAATGACGCAAATATATAGATGCGCAAATTTACTTACAAGGAATGCGTAATTAAATGCACGTAATTTGTGGGTGCCATTAAATTGACATTTGAAATATTATGGCCAATTATGTATATTCAATAATGATGCAATGATGCAAACCCAGACGAACATTAATAAGAGAAACGTCGGAATAATATTATTATACCATCTAAACGGACTTTACTGCTTTTATCGATTTACCGCAGTTTGGTACTAGTAGATATAAGGTGTAAATAATAATATTTTAAACAATAATAAAAATAAAACATATTGTTTAAAAAAGTAATTGATCAAACAAATTTACAGCCATATTTAGTTCCAAGACTTGTATAGCGGGTGCCGAAAATATTTACATAATTGAGGTACACAATCACAGCCAGCACATATCATTATGTATCTTGAAAACAAAAATAAACTTATATTTCATCACCGCACGTATTATATCTAATCTAATACCTTTAAACAAGCAACTCTTGTATACATGTATATCCTACTAATATTATAAATCCGAAAGTTTGTGTGTAAGTGTGTGTGTAAGTGTGTAAGTATGTTTGTTCCCTCTTCACGCTTTGACGGCTGAACGGATTTGGATGAAATTTGGAATGTACATAGATTATACCTAGGATTAACACATAGGCTACTTTTTAACTTGATAATAGCGGGCGAAGCCGCAGGGCACGGCTAGTATAATATATAACCTGAATCTCAGAAACGGCTCCAACGATTTTCATGAAATTTAGTATGCAGGGGGTTTAGGGGCGATAAATCGATCTAGCTAGGTTTCATTTTTAGAAATCGTCATTTCCAAAAAAAAAACCAGGTCATCCAGGTACTATTTTTGAAATGGTGTTCTTAAGCTCTTTCATTTGATATTGATATTTGTAAATTTTTTACTCGACTACATCGCAGCAAATAGGACAGTGATTATTTTAGCACCGTATGTATGTAATTGTGTATGTGTATTTGTTGTCTCATATCATCCAAACTAATGAACCGATTGAAATGGGGTATTAATTTATCGAATGTCGGATCATAATCCTTAATTTTTTTTAACAATATAAATAGGTTTTTCACTATTATAACACCAATATAAAAAAAAGAAAAACAGAGTGTGTCGTAAATACACGATAGGAGTGAAACTTTTGTTAAAAAGGTTGCGGATCCCAATTTCAAAGCCAACCCATAAGAAGAATCACTTCAAATATTATGTTGGAGTGAAATCCCCGTTGGCTTAGTTGGGTGGCGTTCGCCTTCTAAGCAGGGGGTTGCGAGTTCGATTCCCGGCGGGAACACAAGGAAAAATTGTGTTTCTGGTTCTGGTTGTGATTGTGTGTGTGTGTGTGGGTGGGTTGTAAATGTTTCCGGTACCCAAAACAAGAGCCATCGAGCTTAGTGTAAGGCTATGAATGTGATAGCGTTTATGTATTATGTTTAACTGTATCGAGTATATAAAAACTCAGTTGAGCATTCTATAAAACCTAAAGTAAAATGAAAGAGTAAATTCTGTCAGCATAGTTATTTTTTGTCTGCATGTTTTTCTTTAGTCAGAACCAGCGTACCCTGGGGCTTCTCTTGCCACATTGTAACTTGAAGCCGTTCGTTCCGAGAGAAAAAAGTCACTTCCTGCTCCTGGCTTCGAGACTTGTTCGACGCTGCAACTTGATATTTTATAGACCTGTGTAGTGTTATTTATGAAGTCGAGTTTTCAAACTGTGGTTGTTTTTATTATTTATTAGTATTAATAAATAGCTTCATTAGACACACATACCTAAAACGTTTTGAAGATATTAAAAGTATAGATGAATAAATCAGTATATATCAGTCAGTCTGTTATATCAGTTCTGTTATATGAGACAATATTAGCGATAATTATTAAAAACTTACTTTACAAAAAAGAAACACTTTCACACTCACAGCCCCTTGTGCCCCTCACAGCTGTTATGACTTGTACTAAAAACGAAAACACTCATCACACACACAATCACAACCAGAATCAGGAACACAAATTTCTCTTGAGGAGAAAACTTGTGTTTCAACCGGAAATCGAACTCGATACCCGCTGCTTGCGAACCCACCTAGGCAAACGGACAGTCCAATCAATCAAGAACAAGAACATCCCTAGGTGAGGAAAACACTCAGCCGGGAATCGAACCCGAGCTTGAAGGCGAACGTGCAACCAACTTATCGAACGGGCAATTCAAAATTAATTTTGTCATTTTGACATATCAATACAATACAATACAATACAATAAAAAAATTATTATTTTCCTAAAAAAACACAAATGTAGGCATGTAAAAGTATACATGCAATGCAAGACAATATTAATTTATTATAAATAAGTACAAAAGGATATATTCTAATACCTATATCTTTTTTTAATTGCGCGTTCGCTAATGTCATCTTTATTTTCACAAACATATATTACATATTTATACTAGCAGTGCCTTGCGGCGTTGTCCGCTTTCATATAAAAGTCAATGAGCGAATCCAAGACTCATTACATCTACAATTCTACATGTAAAGTTTCTTCCAAGGACTAAGTCTATTCAGGAGTTAATGGTGTTATATATAGTTATATGTAAAAAAATCCATAAGGAAAAATATTACGGACCTTCTGTGTTTCAAAACATACTCACACACACGGACACTTACTCGCGCTAACTTAAACTCTCTAACTTGCGAATTTATAATAACAATGTGAAAGTGTTACAAGATCATCGTTTTATTGAGTACTATTCTCGAGAAATGTTTTGATGGATTTCTTTTTATACCATACTAGCCATGTCCCGCGGCTTCGCTCGCGTTAATTAAGTTTCAAAGTAGCCTATGTGCTAATCTCGAGTATAAGCTATGTACATTGGCGATTTCAACCAAATCAGTTTAGCCGTTACAGCGTAAAGATAAAACTAACATACCTACACATTTACACATACTAATAACACAATCATACTATTATTATAAACTTTCGAATTTATAACATTAGTATAATTATAACAGTGTTAACTACGCGTTAGAGTAGTTATTTCTAATTTACTATAATGACTTATTAGTTATTAATTTGTTTTTTTTTTAATAAAATGACTACTCAGATATAATTTAGATCACTTTAATTCATCTAATACTATAAGAATCTTTGTCCTGAAATACTGATTCACTGACTGACTGACTGAGTAAAAGACAACGCACAGCTTAAACCGCTGGTCGTAGAGACTTCTGAACGAAAATAAGTTTAAATCTGGCAATAGATTCATTAACTTACATGAGTGCCTCTTTGGGGCCCATGTGAATAAACGATTTTGATTTGATTTGAAAGGCAATTTTGAATCGAAGAAAAACCTTTTTTTCGTTTGAGCGAGTCATACGGTCACGAAAAACTGCAAGCGTTTAGATGGTTTTTTTTTGGAAATGAGAGGTACCTACGCGTGGTATGAAAACTACTTTTTCAGCTCTGCAGTTAGTAAGAACTTCAGCTTCTATAATATTATATCGAAACGACACCACTTTAAAATTAATATAAGCTATGCACATTCACACGTCCTTCCTTCTAATCCTACTAATATTATAAATCCGAAAGTTTGTTTGTAAGTGTGTAAGTGAGTAAGTATGTTTGTTCCCTCTTCACGCTTTAACAGCTAAACGGATTTGGATGAAATTTGGAATGTACATAGATTATACCTAGGATTAACACATAGGCTACTTTTTAACTTGATAATAGCGGGCGAAGCCGCGGGTCACGGCTAGTATTATATATTTGAAAGTTTGTGTGTAAGTGTGTAAGTATGTCTGTTCCCTCTTCACGCTTTAACGGCAGAACGGATTCGGATAAAATTTGAGAAGTACATAGCATATACCTACGATTAACACATAGGCTACTTTTTGACTTGATAATAGCGGGTGAAGCCGCGGGAAACGGCTAGTTAGAAATAAATTATCAATTTTTATTGTATTTACGGTTTACTATTTTGCCGATAATTGATATGATAACACATAAAAGATATATAGATATATGCTGTCGCAGGCTTTTATATAGGACTATTTAAGATAATGATTTCCATTAAATATTTGTAACTCTAATGGTAACCAGAATAACTTGCAGATAGCAGATTTTATCTACTTACTTGACACTTATCGTTATATTTTGGACAATTCACACAATACCTTTATACATTATAGCCTTTGTGTTATTCTGATGAATAAGCTATCTTATTGTAAAGTTTCATTAAAACCCATTCAGTAGTTTTTGCGTGAAAGAGTAACAAACATCCATACATACAAACTTTCGCGTTTATAATATTAATATAATATAAGTAAGGATGATCAGATGATAATATTTACGAAGTTACGTGAAAGTAATCTCAACGTTTCTGGTAATTATTTAGTTTGCGAGGCTTGCCACATCTGTAACTCAGGATGTTAAGACATCGTTTCTATACGCGTTTAATTCGAGTGCTATGAATGTTATAAAAGAGAAACCAGATTAAGAAATTGTACTCGAAAATGCTGCGTATTAGCGTATAGAAGAGATAAATAAAACTTTTAGTAGTCAATAAATGTAATCTATAAATGACGATAGCTTTTTTTTCCAACATCCAAAGAAATACTTAAAGTTTATTTATCGCTTCAGGAAAAGTTTAATCGATTTATAAAAACCGTATGAAAATATGTTTAGTAGTTTCGGAGATCCGGGTAAGTAGTTTCACGTTCTCATTTTACAGTTTTATTTTATTATTTAATGTAAAACACTGGGAATAAAATATTCTACTGCGGTAAATTGGAGCTTATTTTTTAAATTAGACTACTATATATAAATTATAGTATGTAACGTTTTGATTGCAATGTAAACACGTAAAGGTGTCCGCTCGGCCCAATGAGCCCACCAAACAAATAAAGTCGGATCATCGTGCAGACAAAACCTTTGCAAAGAAGAAATATCGGAGTAATTGAACGTCCGTTGTTACTAGAGGTTAGACTGCACCACGCGGTGGTGTGCTGTGCAGAGAAATCGGACGATGCACTGCGCGCATGTGTGCGTGCGGCACAGCCTCCATAGTCTGCGGCCTGTCTAGACACCGCCCGCCCCCTCACCCCTCACACCCCGCCTCTTTGGGTACTCTTCAATTCTCGTTCAATGTTGGAAAAAAAAGCTATCGTCATTTATAGATTACATTTATTGACTACTAAAAGTTTTATTTATCTCTTCTATACGCTAATACGCAGCATTTTCGAGTACAATTTCTTAATCTGGTTTCTCTTTTATAACATTCATAGCACTCGAATTAAACGCGTATAGAAACGATGTCTTAACATCCTGAGTTACAGATGTGGCAAGCCTCGCAAACTAAATAATTACCAGAAACGTTGAGATTACTTTCACGTAACTTCGTAAATATTATCATCTGATCATCCTTACTTATATTATATTAATATTATAAACGCGAAAGTTTGTATGTATGGATGTTTGTTACTCTTTCACGCAAAAACTACTGAATGGGTTTTAATGAAACTTTACAATAAGATAGCTTATTCATCAGAATAACACAAAGGCTATAATGTATAAAGGTATTGTGTGAATTGTCCAAAATATAACGATAAGTGTCAAGTAAGTAGATAAAATCTGCTATCTGCAAGTTATTCTGGCTACTCTTCAATTCTCGGTAACAAATTCATTTGGTAGCAGGTATCATAGCTGTTGTGGTTATTCTAAAAAGCAAATGCTTGCGGTCACGCTTATGCTGAGTTTTAGCATCGTATCTCGGTGTCTGGTACTTAAATGTTTTGAATAACTAGTATGGATTTGTAAAGGGAAAATACGAGTATATTTAGTAACATTATCATTTGAAATTAAAGTATCGTCACAGTAGTACAAAATAAAATTTGCTTAAGTATGCAAGTATAAGCTGGACGAAAATATTTTGTAAAAAATCTAGATATCTAAATAGGACACGGACAACTTAAGGCATCGAGCTCGATTCTCGGTGGGAACAAAAACACGTTTTCTCAATAAGAAATACAAAAAACTACCACATCTTCACTTACTACCAGTGAGATAGTAGTCAAACGCTAGCAGAGGATAACGCACAGATAAAAAAAGACAAATGGAAAAAGTATAAAACAATTTTAAAATATTAGGTAAATCAGAACAACTAATCTTAGTGAAATGACTGCGTTTGGGAGCTACAAAATGATAGAAAGAAACACAGAAAAACAAAGACGGCAAAAAAATACTAACACCTACTTTATTAATAAAGAAAAGAATAAAGGAGACTATACGTTACAATGTTTATCGACCCTGCTTCCTAATTTACGATTCAACCTCATATTTCCAAAAATATTATGCAACAATCTGATATCCTCCAGTTTCGAAATGTCAATCTCTGCCAGACGATCGAAATCCTTGACATACCTATTTGTGTAATAGGTATTGTCTGTTGTATATTATTACAACCATGCATGTATAAATCGCGCTTAACATAAAGACCCTAATATTTTCTGCTTTTGCCCATTCAGATATTTGAATCTGACGGGCAAAAGGGTTGAAGTGAGGCACAGAATGTGAGATTAGTCGCGGGATGTGAGCCTGCAACGAGCGACCGCAGCCAACAGAGTAATAAATAAGCTTCGATACAATGTAGTCCTGAACAAACGGGTACAGGCGAGCACTACTCTGCCTATGCTTTATGTCCACGATTCGCACACATACTTAGAGATCTTCCATACCTAATACATACATCTCCAAGTATATTATATCTGAAACTCAATTGTTTGACAAATTTGGTAGTAAACCAAAAAAAAAAAATGATCACCCCGTTCATGTTAAGTTTGGAAGATTAGACTAGAGATTAGACTATTAGATTAAATCTAATATAATGCTGTGACTTATGCCACAGGACGGCCACAATTAATTCCTCGGAATAATAAAATAAGGTGTCAAGTTTAACATAGATATAGACGAGAACGAGTATACTGGATTGCTTTTAAATCTTTGTTCATGCATGCAAGACAGATACTTCAAGGTAGATTAATAAGTTAAGTTTAGAAAAGGTCGTGAAAAGCGATATACATACGGACATAGTCCAATTGGCAGCTATTTAATTGGCGGATATTTGATATGGCGCCCGCTTCTCGGCGGCGCACAGGGCGCGCAGCCGAGAAGCGGGCGCGCGCTTGCGACGCTTCACACCGCGCTCACGACATTTTTGTATAGGCTCTAGTAACACAATATTCTAAGCGGACAGGGCGCGCGTAAAGGTGCGCGGCGGGCGCGCGGCTGTGGCGCTTTGTATATCAATTCCGTAAGATTGTGCCTCGTATTATAAGTCTATTCTAAAACTTATTAAATCAACCTTATGTCCATATCAGATAATAGATCTAAATAAATATAATTATATCCAGAAGGAATCTAATTTTAACAGTAAGTATTTATACGAAGAATTTGTACATAAATTGATGCCGATTACAAGAATACACTGATCAATAATAGTCATGTCAAACCTACGTATTTGGTGGTTTCGGAGACACATCTATTAATCAAATGTAATACATAATTTGTATTGTGAACAACTTGAATTGTATCATCAGTTTGTCAAAACAATACACTGAAACCAACACAAACTTAGCCCACAGTTACATTATTTAATGTTTTTGAAAGTGGTCGACAAAACAAGCAATGCAAGGTGCATTATGTATTATATAAACAGTCCTTCAGTTTTGCAATGCAAGACACGACAGTAATAAATCGGTTCGGAGCAGAGTCGCTATAAAACCTTCTCCTAAGGTTTTTCTCGCCGCCTGTACCGGTGCAGTGTGCCGTCCATAGACTGCGGGTCTATAAATAGAGGATATATACGAGTCTATCGGCACCCACCTGCCCTGCAGCCGCCGACTGGTCGGGATCGTGGTACAATGTTGTTTAAGCTTTTTCTGCCGATATACCAGTTCAATAGATTCAGTTCATGCAGCCTTTGATCAGTTTTGTTTTATGTGCAACGTATTATTAGTATTATTTTGACTTCGTGTTTGGATTAGTATTATTTTGACTTCAGCCTGTTCTGTTCTCAAATATTTAATTTATGATTAACTATTCAGTTAAAATATGATTATTGAAAAAAAACTCGAATACATTGGAATATTCCTGCTTATCCAGCAAATTTGAGCAACATGGGCATTTTGACTTGACAAGAATAAAATGACTATGTAAGAAACTATGATAAAATAATTGAATTATACACAATCATTAAATTAAAATACTCGTTAACATGTCTGACAAATGTGTGTCAGGTTACTGATTACTCACTAGACAGCACCAGCAATTCGTTCAACTTCGGTTGTTATAATGTATTTGTAATTTCGTATATTTTTATACCAATTTTAAAGTAAATTAAATACATGTGCCCGTAAACTGACATTTATCTGCATTGAACTTAGCCCTAGATTATATTACCTCCACCGACATCTCCTTAACCTCCTCCAAAGAGTGAAGTCGGCACAAAATCAACTAATTTGTGAATTACGCGTTGCCAAGAGATTATGCATGAGGTTTTATTTTCAGTCGCTAGTATAACGTTAATATATCAGCAGGGGCATCACGTGCATTTATATCACTTCGCTTTTATTCCTCTCATAGTAGGGTCTATCCACTTATCGAATCTACGAGTATATAATTATGTACCTACAGTCAGGTAACTATTTATCGTATTTTATATTCAATTAAATATAGATGATGAAATTTTAATAACCATGTGTAAAACAGCGTGTGTAATGCGAGGTTATCAAAAACTGACACACGCGTTTGCGCCAACGTTATTTGGTGGTTATCCGCAATATTTAAGTCCAGACGTGTCATTAAAATTATCACAATGACTATTGAAAAGAGTCACTGTGGCTATTAATTCTAAATTACGTCACGTAATCGCCGATCGGGAGCCTCGTTTCGGCATGTCTGTCTGACTGAATAAATATGTGAAAGCGGCTCACGACCTCCTGGAATCGGCGTCTAGACGCATACTCACAGTCTAGATACGCGGCTGAATAGGTGGGCTTTCCCCCCGCGCGGCTGTCCGCAAAAACTGAACCGATTATCTGACGCGTGCGTCATAGCTACATTGCACTGCATCACCAACAACAATCATTGAACAAGTGAAGTGCGCCGCGACCGACGCGCGACGCCCGTCGTCAGTCCGCAGTCTGCATTGACGATTCACTCTACAGAACGCAATGAGTAGGATGTCTACATAGAATTTGTTAACGTTTTATTTGGTCTTATATTTCAGGTTTAATAAGAACTCACCACGACATAAACACTGACAGGGACCACGTAGTTCTCACTGGTGGAAGAGTAATTTCTACCCTTAAGTAGAAAAATCTGCTGACCTTGTGGTCCGGCACCTATCCTTGAAAATCAGGGTTATTCTAGGCTTAGTTTACTTTTAAATTTTTATTGTATATAGGCAATCGTTTTACCACTATCTCACTTAATGGAAAGGGACGTAATATCTTAGACCACATTATCAAATACACTTGTACTAATAATATACATTCTAAAACATTATTTTTAACCCCTATCTCCTCGCTACCTCCGGGGGCGTTTTCAATTCTTCGACTCTTCTAATTCTCTATCATTAAGGTCGTTAGAGAATCTTAAGCTTAAAATTTACCAACACACAACCACATTATATGACAGCTCTTTCACTGTTGAAGCTGTTCGACTGTGGAATAAGCTTCCTATTGAAATTAAAAGAGCTCAATCATTGGCAATATTTAAAGACTCCGTCAAAATACCTGGCAGGTCAAACATAATAATACAAATTTAATTTGTTGTCATAATTTGAAGGATCCTATTCGTCACGCAAATATTTATAATGTTTACGTATTAGGTTTATGTATTCTATATCATAAATTAGTTTAGGTATATTTTTGTTTATGTATGTTTATTGTATTTTCTATATTATTATATTTATAAAAAACACCGACGTCCAATTTCATTGCTTACTCCTCTCCATCCAAAGGATGTCTGGAAGAGATCGCTCTTAGCGATAAGACCGCCTGTTGTTACACTTATTTTCTAGATTACTATTCCTTGTCATGTATTTGTTAAGGTATTCAATATAGTGTTTATCTATCTATCTATCTAATATTGGCTCCAAAGAAGGTGGAAGGTAGAAGGTCTGGTGAAAGTGGCGACTCTAAAGACTTTGAATATTTTATGTCCAGTACCTGCTGCAATGTTAGAAGACGTTTCTGTGGATATTATTTGTATGCAATGATAGGCAGAATGTAGGAACTATTTCACCTGACATTCCACGTATTTATTCTGTATGTGTTATTTTCTTCTCTTATCTGATTCGTGTCATTAATACATCTAGTACCTGTATGACCGATTGATGGATGAGGATTTATTTTTATTTTAAATGACGTTTTCTAAAAATAAAACGTAGCTAGATCGATTTATCGGTTCCGAAACCCCTGCATACAAAATTTCATGAAAATCGTCGGAGCCGCTTCCGAGATTCAGATTATATATATACACATATACAAGAATTGCTCATTAAAAGGATAGATTAGATTATAAAGATCTGTGTGATAATATATATTATAAAGTCCCATAAGCTAGAAGAAATTCTAGTCTTTTTACCCGCAATATATAGATAGCTGTTATCCTCAGTTATATGTAACTAAAAATATGTAAACAATTCTAGGAAGCCGAATTTATATATTTGTCTACCGGTTTCAAATATAAAGCTTGATAGTGAAGCTTTTCAATGCCTAATAGGACTTGGAATTTAGGCACTTCTTTATTCACACTCACAGCGCCATACTATGTTCAACGATATGTATCGTGTGTACCGTAAACATTGACATCACTTACCCAATCGCATCCACAACCAGAAACACAAATTTACCTTGGGGAAGATCGTCCCGCTGAGAATCGAACCTGATACCCGAAGCTTAGAAAGCGGAAGCGCCCATCTACGTCAGTTCCGTTCATTGCAGTGCATATATGTGTTATTGACCTTCCCATTAAGTTATAATATTATTGTGTAAAATACCCCTGAAATAGCGCTGATTTGATGCGTAGAACTCCTCAATGCATGAAGAGAAGATATTTCATATTAAACATAAACGTTTTCACACTTACAGCCTCACACTAAGTTAGATGATTTGTGTCGTAGGAGCCGGAAATATTCACGTCACACACACAATCAAAACTAAAACCAGAAACATACATTTTCTTTGGGAAGAAAACTTATGTTTCAGCCGGGAATTGAAATCGATTGAAGCCAACGAGCATTTCGATATTAGATTGTTTTTTTATATGTTTACTTACATATGCAATTACTCGAAAAGGGCCGGACCGATTTGGAAAATTCCTTTTGCCGTATTTCAAATATTTATTTTGATATGAAATATACATTAAAAATCCTTTGGATTTGTAGTGCGTTACTAATTTAAGCTTCTTAGTTCTTTTGAATTAAAATTGAATTATACCTAACCATCATTAATAATAAACGCTTTCACAGCCCCATACAAGTACGATGACTTGTTTCATGTTTGCCGGAAACATTCACACCATACACACAATCACAACCACAACCAGAAACACAATTTTTCCTTAGGGAGAGAACTAACAGTGTTGCGAAGGCGCTCAATTCAGACAACAGGAAGTTCATTTTATATATATTACATTCTTTCTTATTTAATTTCTAACTTTATGACCACTGTATATCGTTGTAGAGCCCTTACTGTGTTTGTTGAGTATTGACGATGACCCCCTAATAGAGTCTACAGTCTAGACTTCACGAGGGCGTTAACATCGCTGCCAAATATTAAGAAATTGACGCGTCATTTAGATAAACACGAGTAGACAGACACAGTTGCCACGTGAATGTTATAATACATGCATCTGAATTACAGATGTTGTTATATCATTTCAACTGCTTACAAGGTTATTGAATCTGGTGATGTTTTAGCTTCGGAATTGTATGTACGTTCAGCTGGATGATTGGCAAAAGTCATGCATTACTGAAAATCACAGCGAAAATACTCGATTAACAATGAATTAGATTTTTCTAAAAGTATCAATTTGTGCTGTGCATCTTTGTCCGTATCTAATTTTCATGAGTTGTCCCGTGACCCTTTCACCTTGTAACAATAGAACAAACTGTTAAACCTTATCCATTATGGTTGATATACCTAGCTTTATTGCTATACTAGCCGTGCCCCGCGGCTTCGCCCCCTATTATCAAGCTAAAAAGTAGCCTATGTGTTAATCCTAGGTATAATCTATGTACATTCCAAATTTTATACAAATCCGTTCAGCCGTTAAAGCGTGAAGAGGGAACAAACATACTTACACACTTACGCACACACTTACACACAAACTTTCGGATTTATAATATTAGTAGGATTTTGCTTCTCGGTTTACGTTTTGTCTAAATCTATTCAGCCAGTTTAAAGATATGAAATTTCATTTTTAGATTTTTAAACAAACAATTTTACTACATAAATACATACCCACGTTAGTATGAGCTAGGTGTGAGCCATAACTCTACTTACACTATAACTTTCGCATGTTTATTAGTACACTCGCCTCTCAGCTTCGACTAGTATTTAAAATAGTCTATGCCCTACTGCTGGGTCTAGACATCCTACATATCTAGACACATATTTTATCCTTAATTAAAATTGTTATATTCTGGCATAATCCTTTACCCTGGTTTATCATATTCTCGAGCTCGGCTAGCTTGCTACCATACACCGAAACGTAGTCGTAACTCACCAAACGGATGCAAAAAAACTGTCGCCAAAATTACTAAACTGACGTTCTGATAGCCTCGTGTATACCACTCTCGACAACATTATCCAACAAAACATTATATTTCCCGTTTCTTCACTAAACATAAAAAAATCTGAACAATTTTAAAAGTAACTACTAACGACTATTTCAGTAAAGACTAGGTTTGCATCGTGCACGGCAGCATTATGTTTTAAAAACGCGATTAGATAATGTAAGAAATTATCGTACGCTGTTACTAGAATAAAGGTTTGAAGAGTAATAACTAATCTCACCGTGTCATAATAACGTTTATGAGTCATAATTTTTACGGGTGTCGTGTTTATAGTCGGCAATAATAAACCTTTTGTTTTGCTTTGCGAGCTAAGTGGCGTTGCGAGTTAAATGATTGTCCTCCAGACGTAACCACGACCTTGCCGAGAGTGCACTTGTCCTCTATTAATTTGTAGGCAATCTGCACTTTACTTGTCCTTATTTTTTGCGAAATCCGTGTAGCATGCCATTCCGATTAGCACTAATGCAACCTTTAATGTTGCCAAAACAGACGTCGTAAAAACGTGACTACCATTTTTATAAAAGGAGGAAAAAGTTGGGCAGCTCGTCTTTTTACGAACGACTCGTACGTGAGGTGAGAGATATGATTGTTCGATATCTCTAGTTTGATCATGTGATGCTTCTAGTTGTCCTATATTATACTCGTATTGTACTCGTTTGTTGTCTGAGGACTCGTTAATTTAGTCATTTTGGTGTAGCTTTATGTAAGGCTTTCTTTACAGGTGTTTCTTTAAGATAATTATATTAACATGAAAAATAACATTTTAGAAGGCCTACTAGGTGGGAGAAAAAACTCTCTCTCTTCTGAGGAACAGAACAAGAAACTTTCGCCAGAGACCACAAGGCCCCAGTTGGAATTTCCGTCAACAAACAGGGTAGATAAACTTTTTTGCTAATTCGCCCGCTACGTTTGTTACCTTGATGTTGATTTTATAGGTAGTCGCATTGTTAGGACAATGCAAATTATACTTTTGTTTAAAAAAAATGGCTTTTAGCTCGATTTTACAGTAAAAAAACACTAAACAGGCACTTATTTCCCAAAATCGTTCAAGTTATCCATCAATTAAACGATAAAAATTTTTAAGACCGCGCAGAAGAACTATTTGTAAAGTTTCATAGCTTTAAAATTTACAGCTGTTTAATTTTGTGTAATAATCATCAAATATTAGTATTCACGATGAAAGACTGAAAAGTATTTCTTCTATCGCATCGTTTCTTTCCATCAGGTGAGATAGGTTAACAAATGCTTGCCTATCAAATATAAAAATAAAGCCCGATCTAGTGTTTTGGCGTCGATTCGATAAGTAGAAGAAGTATTACCATTATGTACATCGCTTTCTTTTTAAAATACACCAATACTTTAAGAAGTAAGCTTAGTCCCCAAATACTGAGCAAGATTGTGTTATGATGTGAATATTTCCGGCATCCACGACATAGTAGTCATTGAACTTAGTGTGGGGCTGTGAGTCGACAATAAACAAACATGCACCCATACGTATTCCCACATGATATAGAGAAATCTGGGGAATTACCCAAACCTACGCGAACAACAATATTTTTAAATAAATATAGAAAAAGCTGTTTTAATATCCTTTTATCCTTCTAGTTAGTTAGTCATCATAAGTCGTAAGACAACATTCCTTTAACGACTGCTCCTCGTTGACTTTACTCAATAGGAAAGTCGTATAATTAGATAAATATCAATAAATACAAGTTTTCAATTATGTTACTGTTAAATGCAAAAAGCTTCTTCAAAATCAGTTCAGTACTTTTGAATTGTTAGAAATCAAATGAACGAGCACCAATTTTGTAATAGTAAAGATAGGCTATTTGCCTGTAGCAAGGATTTCGAGTCAAGAACTCATATAAAAAATCTTTGGTCTGTATAGCCATGCTTCCGGCAATTCTTATGCTTGCTTGTTTGTCGTATGGACTAGTGGAATGTTGGTGTCAGAATTTTCAGGCCTCTTGAAGGCAGGATTGAATGTGCCTAACGTTAAAAAGAACTTCATACCCGGAGTCGGGTGTTTCCGAGTGAATAGGAGCAATCGTGCTGAAATGGAAAGAAATAAAAGAATAAGAGAAAAAGAAATCGTGCTGGTGGTGAAACGGTTAGGCTTTTAACAAAAAATGACTTAAACGCAAGCAAAGCTTCCAAGAATCCCACTTCACGCTTTAGAAATAAAGCGGTACCATTGATCATATCTTGACAATGTTTATATGCGACCAACATGACGCCATACACATTAAACAAAAAAATATTTTCAAAATCGGCCCGTCCGTATTTGAGTGAACGCGTGATAAACATACAAAAAAAAAACAGTCAAATTGAGAATCTCCTTTTTATGGCGGTTTAAATGGCTTTTTTAAAATTAATATTTTTGTGCAGAATAGAACTAAAATTTTACGCAAGGAACATCTTTATTACCAAAACAATTTTTGAGATAGATGCCGGTGTAAAAACTGTAACTTAGCTACCCTTCCAATTAATAACCACCAACAAAAAAAAAACTTGTTTTTAGTGACGTACTCTTTTTTTTTATTTTAGGTAGGCAAACGTTTGCCTATATTGAATAAAAAAAACATGCTAAACGACGAAGCGGTCGACGATGGCGCAAGCTTGCCTAGAAGATACCTTCACTCGTGACTTGTAGACTCCCTTACTGTACTCATCAGGAAACACAGACTCAGGCAAGGAGTTCCATTCCTTTGTGGTTTGCACAATGAAGGTGCTTTTTTGCAGCTAGTTAGGCTTTTGACTCGATGTATATTCCAAAATTGACCTAAGAAGTCTAAGACATACCGAGTATATTGATGTTCAGTTACTGGTAGGGATACATTTCGGAAAGTTGGAGTCTGTTCAAATTGACTCCGTTTAGCGAAGAATAAACACCTCACTTAGAATTTTAAATTATTCGCTTGTACGGTTTAGACGCTAAATGACGGCCGGACGGATGACAAAGTTCTTAACCTCCCAAGTCAAAGACAACGAAAAGGTGACGAAGCACATTAAACAGAATTTTGGAATGTTAGGTACCATGTAACAAAAATATGAAGCTTCGTTCATCTTTAAAGTTTTAGGGTTAGAAAGACTGATTTTGAATTTTAAACCAATTTGAGCTGCACAATATACAACATGCTCTTATAACATATGAGCTTGCATGCGCTGTATATTCAGATAATCACATCTACTGGGTACTCCGTAGCGAAATTGTATTGTCTAGAACGAGATAATGGTATATCGCCTACATACTTTATGCTGCAGTCTGCAGTACTTGTAATGAAATTTTCTCGTCTGCAGCCACTACCATCAAAGGAAAACTCGCTTGAACTTGTCCCGACTTTAAGAGTACGTTACACCTTCCTTACATACTCGTCTTGAGTAAAATTAAATGCATTATTAAAGTTGGTAGACAGGTGCTCCCTGTGGCTTCATTCATTTGAAAGTAATTGTTGCTATGTAAGTATTTTTACATAATGAGTCAACTCTAGAGCTGCAATTTTCAAGAAAGATATAAGTTCAGAAATTAGGAAGGAAAAATTGTACTTGAAATGGCATTCGAACGCGTGCGTGTCTTTAGCCATAAATATCTATTAACTATTGACCAGTTAGACTATCCGCGATTTCATTCACTTGAAATGTATTCTTACTATCATTTATTTCCGTTGTTCTTGTTGGAAAGTTAGATTGTATAGAATTAAAATATCCCGCCTAGCTTTAAAGTGTAACGTTATGGGGATATTGAGTTTAACATGTCAAAGCTGTCAAAGTTAACTAATGTCAATGTGACTTATTCAAAAAAGTATTCGCTCTCACTTTTGCATTATGATGGCGGTTCGCTCGTACATAAGGTACTTATGGTGATTTCTGTTTTTCTAAATTGAATCTCTGTATATAAGTTTGACCTTATTTATACCTACGAGTATAGCCCATTACGTGTCACTACTAAAAACAGAACGGGGAAATTGTCTACACGTGTTAATACTGTAAAAAAAAAAGAACTAATTCGTTACGGGGACACTTTTATATAAAAAAGTAAACAGACAAATAAAAATATATTAGACATTTAGTTCAAACATATGTTACACTAACATAGTTAACATTTAGCTATAACTATGTCTTACTTTAAAGTTAACAACCGCCACACATCGCTGACATATGTATAAAATTTAATGTTTATTGTTTTTATTCCTTAAAATACAAACGACTGCGTCTTAATTGTCAAGTATATACCTGAAAGGCTCAAGCTAATAGGATTAAGCTGCATGAGGCATTTACCACTAAAATTGTGAAACATAACATCTTTTATTTAAATAGTATTCCGATTAAAATGTTTTTAATTAGTCGTTCGAACCTAACTATGCCCTCGCGTCTACATTTTGCCAAATAGAGAAAAACTTGAAATTAATTACTTAAAACTTTTTTCTTAATATTAATAGATTGTTTTTTGTTTGCTCAAGTAGGTACAGGATATAAGCAAATATTATACGTGATGTCAGCTTAAAATGTGGTAGCTGTTTTTTGAGATAGACACCGGAACAAAATAGATCTAAAAACAATGAATCGCTATCCTATCAAATTGTTATTTCCCAAAATATATTTTTTCATAGGTTTATTCAACGATGCAACAAACGAGTGATTTTTTTTATTTATTTTGCCCCTGCTTATGTATAAGTAAATGATGCTCCTAATATTTTCATGTACCAGTATATTTTAAGCTTTATTTGGCTTTGCTATTTTTGGCTTTGGGCCACAGATTTACATAGATAGATAAACTCTTTATTGAACACCTTAATTAAGACAAAAAACAAAACGAAATTATTATTTACAAAAAAAGTGTAACAATAGGCGGTCTTATCGCTAAAAGCGGAATTACGAAATAGAGTTGGAGTCCGGTGTTTAATAAAACAACATTTTAAAAAGTGCGTGAATCTAAGAATAATAAATTATATATATACTTAATTATAAGTTAAGTTAATTATAAGTTAGATAATTGACAAATAATAAAATAATATACATTCATACATACCTATTCTCGAGAATTTGAAGTCATTTGCTTGTATGATTTAGAACGCTTAATGCCTCTGATATAGACGGACGGATAAAGTGCTGAAATGCCCGAGTTTAAAAAGAGACCGCGCGAAAGTAAATTTGAGTTAAATTTTCTTAGAAAAAAATATTTGTGTATTAAAATGTGTGTTAAGAGAGGATTAAAACGTTTTTCGATACAAATAAAACATTACTTACAAAGAGAGTATCAAAGAGAAGATCGCAGTGAAGTCTATCGACTTTTTCTGATAATTAGTTACATGACAATGGCATGCTTGTTTCCAGAAAAGTATAACTTAGACCTAGTTAGGGGGGGGGGTCCTTAGTTCTAGAGTGAACAGGTATTTTCTAGGCAAGCATTCTCCACCGTCGACCGCAAAGTTGCTTTCCATCATGTAAATATCATGAATTTGTTTTAACCCTACCTCTACATATATTTCATTTGCGACGAAGAATCAAGCAAGCATATTTCGATTTTCAACCAACTTCAAAAAAGGAGGTTCCCAATTCAAAGTATGTGTTTTTTTTTGTATGTATGTTTCGCGATATCTTCGCCAACTATGAATTAATTTTGATGTTTTTTTTCCCCATATAAATTTTATCGAAATCGGTCAAGTCAAAACAGCAATATAAGCGATGAAGTCGATTTTTTAAGCTTTGCTTGCGTTTCAATTATGTTTATATCGATCAAGAAGTTTACACTCGAAATCTTTAATGCAGATTAATACTTTCATGGGATCAAAGCCATGAAGCTGAGAAAATGATTATTTTAATATTAGAACCATTGGTAGTGCCATCGGATAAGTTAAGCTCTCTGCGCGCGTCCACAAGTCGTCGCTCCCGCTCCTGCCGAGCTGCAGCGGACCCGTAGCTGCATTCGTGTAATTATTCACTGTATCTAACAAATGCTCTTGATTCTATTGTGTATTTCAGTCCTGGTTTATTTATATTTACAGCAATGTCTACTTTCTGAAACGTTATTTTATATGTATATTTTTACCAGACCGCGAAACGCAAAGGAGTGTATATCAACCAATGTAGGTATGTATGTTCCTTTGTAGCGTCTTAGAGACCAAACGGGCAAAGTTTTCATCAAGCTTTGCGTCTTATGTAAATCAATTTGTCGTAATCTTGCGAATGTCACTATAGACATGACCAGTAATCGAAATTCGTAATGGCGAAAAAATATTATGGTGAAAAATCAAAATAATTAAACGCAAGCAATTGACTTCACTTGTTGATCAGATTAAATTTATTAAACACGCATTATTGACGATAACTCATAAACTACATCTGGGACCAATGGGAAACAGCTGTCGTAGGGAAAGAAGTTATGAAGTAACACACATAAAAAAATGCAATCCAATTGAGTACCTCCTCTTTTTTTGTGAAGTCGGTAGAAATTAAAGTCGATGAACTGTGTTTGTATAAAATATATTGTTCAATACCACTGAAAAGGTATTTGAAAAGTTTAAAAATCCGCTTTTGTTCTTTGTGTCATCGTAACAGGCCTGGAACGGGAACGGCTTTTGAGGACAGTTGCTGGAACATGACCGATTTTTTTACTAAATTTGTAGCTAGCCTGGCTGTCATTATAAAATGCCCTACCACTCCCTAACAGTACCTAATAATTTACCTCACATAGCATCGTCATCGTATGTCAATAATGACATCTGAATCTGATCGGTAACACGTGTACCTCAATATATAGTAAGTATCTATAACCCAATAACTGAAAGTGTCGAGATGTGAAATATTTCGGCTCTCCTCGTTATCAGCCTTGTTCTGTGACAACAAGTGTAACAATCACGATAACAAGCCGTATGTTGGCTCGTTATTGTAATTCTATTATGTACTTATGTAACAAACGCTGATAAGATGTTCTTACATCCTCCGCAGGCATTAGCTATGTTTTTGTTAGATAATCCTCCATCTCTGGCCGCATACTTCAGCCGGGTCTTTGACTTTGAAAGCATTTTTCAATTTAAACGTCTAGCTACAGAGTACGTCGACTTGCAGAAGGATGCAGTCGAATCGGCCGCAATCTAATTCTAAATCGCTAGTCGTGTACCTGTTTGTGTCAGATATGAATCTCCAGACATGATTAGACTTATTTTTATTCATAGCATCGTGCAGTGACGAGCGTTGCAAAAAGTCAAAGGCATGCAGCAAAAAATATGGTGTGCCAATCATTATACTCGAACATGTTATTCAGTGCACATTTGACCGGTCACATTATGTGGTATGTAGGCAAACAACGGGCACATATGTGCCGCTAAGCTGAGACGGATGGCACGTCTAGACACGCCATTCATACACGTCTATCTCCAGACAGATCTGCAAAGGTGTTCGCAAAAAATGCAACAGTCTCGCCGGGCTGCATAAAAACTTTGTTGCCAATTAAACAGTCCGATTGTTTTAAAAGAACGTAAAATATGATCACAGTTCGAGCCGGACCAACTGGAGTCATGTACACGTCTGCAGCTCTAGATTGCAGTAGAGACGTATCTGACAAATAACGGATTTCGGATTTCACCAAGAAGCAATAAAAACTCGAACTCTCGACATTTTGGCACCAAATAAATATCAGACTATCAGTCTATGCAACAGATGGTCGTTTACACTTATTTAGACTCAATTTGTAGATGCATATTGTAAATACCGTGTATTCGGGTACTTTGACATTTTAAAATATGCAAAGCAAATGTTAATTTATAATAGTTGTTTGTATTTTGGACTTGTTGTTGCTATCTACTGATTTTTGGTATAAGGATGGCGGTCTGAGTAATTAATTAGTATATGCATCTTATAAAATATTTATTTTCGAATAAATTTGTGAACTTCCTTAATTATAAGTGATAAACTGTATATTTGAAAACCAAGCTAATCAACGCCAATCTTCTTTAGACCCTAGCAGCTGAAGGATATGGTATGCGCAAAGGATTCTTGCGCACTTTCTTGTTCATCTTGAAAGTCGACGGGCCGTAGAGGCGAGGTTGTTTCATATACTTGTTTAGTGTCTGGCAGGTGGTAGGTATGTAGGGTTGGATGGTCGCTGACTCGCTGCACCTTGTGGTGGAACGGGTCGTGAAGGTGGAAGGGGTGGCGGGTAGGAGGGGGAGGTCTCGGGGCTCATCGACCTTACGAGCTCGTGTTTCCAACGGCGGCGGCGCCCGCGCCGCGCAAAAAGCGCCTAACCCAAATTTCAGTAGCTGTCGGGCTCGATCTCTCCTGTCGCGGCCGCGGGCGCAAGCGCAATTTGGGTGTATGTAATCGGATACAATCGGCGTGCGCGTCGACCATCGATTCAAAGGATTGGTCACGTGCGGTCGTGTCACACTTATATATATTTGACTGCCTGCATTGCGCCCTATAGCTTCCTGTAATTAATCTTATATTTTACGAGATTCCGTGATATGAAATGTAATAAGAACTATACTTGTGATGTACAATAAGTTTTCCTTTCGTATATAAATAATTAGGTAGTGCAAGATTGTACAAGAGCAAGACAAGCATATCTAGCTGGCATTTTACTAAAAAGTGAAAATATATGCAATTCTTGACGCGATTTTGACGCAAAGCAATAAAAACTCGACCAATATAGAAACTACATCCTCCAAATATTTACTCAAGTATTTAAAGTTAAATAAGAGAAGAGTTATTGACTTAGGCGCTTAAGAGGTGTTAAGAAGAAAGTAAACACCAGTGGCTGCTAAAGGTCAGATAATATGAAGGTTACTGAAATTTTACTTTGATGCGCTGTTCCATGCACAGTAAAAATAAAGACAGGAGTAGCGTAAAATATCACGTTCGATAATGATAATTGCTGTCGTGATATTTGCATGTTGGTCCCACTTCATGCCGGCCGCTCGTGTCCGTGCGTGAAATCCGTTTATCTTTTATCTACATACTGCTTCAGCTTATAAAAATCTCATATGTATATACATAATAACAATATAAATATAGAGAATTAAACGCAAGCAAAGCTTAAAAAAAACCGACTTCACCGCTCTATTTTCAGATTCGGATCAGATTAAATATATCAAACACCCATTATTGACGATAACTCAAAAACTACTGATCAGATCTTGATCAAATTTAAATGGAACCAATGGGAAAGCAACAGCTTTCAATAAAAAAAAATCGGTTCACGTGGAAAGAAGTTATGAGATAACACACATTAAAAAAATACAGTCAAATTGAGTATCTCATTCTTTTTTGTGAAGTCGGTAGAATAAAGAGAATAAGGCGAATATTAAAAACTAAAATCTGACTCCTATAAACAAACGGGCTTCCTTGTAATGTTTTTAGTTACAACGCGCCCGAGGCGCGCGCCCTTCTCTGCCGTTATAAGGAAATAAGACGTAAATAACTGATATTTTTGTCAAAATTGAGTTATATACATCAGATATTATGTCTTTGCTATTTACTATATATTATGACTTGTAGCAGTTTTTAGACGTGAGTGAAAAAATGGCGTTGTTGATTTTGTAAATTTTTCCAAAATCTGTGATTCTTCGAGTGTTAATGTGTAATAATGGTGGATTATTAACCGTTGATACTAAGTGAACGTGCATAAGTGTAGGCAAATCATACAAAGTTGAAAAACGTGATTTTCGCCTTCGCTCCAAAACTCCAATAGAAGTTCTAGTAAAGTTTCCACCACTTTACTAGGGCATGACTTTACTATGACTGGACCTTGACTCTTTTACTTCACTTTGACTGTGACTTGTGACTAGGACTTATGAAATACACTTGAAATATTATATTATCACTTGACACTGGCTAAATGCACAAGATTGCGAAGCACAAGAAGAAGACTTGTAGCAGATGCGTCTAAATTAAAAGTAAGATTTATTAGGTTGTATATTTTTTTTTTTTTTATACAAGATAGGCAAGCATTTGTCCGCTATCTCACCTGATGGAAAGTGACGATGCGGCCAAAGATGGAACATGCTTGCCTAGAAGGTACCTATTTACTCTAGACTTGAAGACACCCAGATTATACCGTTCAGGAAACTAAGACGCAGGCAATGAGTTCCACTCCTTCGCTGTACGGATGATGAACGTAGAAGCAAAACGCTTCAAGCGAACTGGAGGTATGTCAACCATAAATGGATGACGTTTGACAGTTTGTCTTGTTGTTTGATGGTAAAAAGGGCATGGAGGAATTATATCATGTAATTCCTGAGCACACTCTCCAAAATGTAAGCGATAGAATACCGATAGGCTGGCTACCTTACGTCGGTGACCAAGACTTTGCAGTTTTGACTCTACTAGCTTACTATCGCCAATGAGTCTTTTGGCTCGCCGGTCAATAGACTCAAGAGCTTCTAGCTGGTACTTAGCGGATCCATCCCAAAGGTGGCCGCAGTACTCCATACACGATCGGACTTGAGCTTGATATAAAATTAGCAAGGATACCCAGCTTCTTAGCAGCCAGTTGAGCTCTGGCTTCTATGTAAGTGCCAAAGTTGAGATTCGACGTTAAGGTAACGCCAAGTAGCTCAAGCTTGTTAGCTACCGGTATTGGCACATCTTGAACAGTTGGAGACAGGTGAAAAGGTCTCCGTTTGGCGGAGAAGAGACATATCATGTCATGTCCCTAAGACTATAGAGAGTTACACGAATTCAACTATATATTAAAAGCAATAAATTAGTTTAGACGCTATAAGGGAAAACGAACATAATACGTGCATATATATTATTGCTTTATAGAATCTAATAAGAAAAAACTAAACATAAATATATATATATATACTTTACTATATATTTTATTTTCTCATAATCTTGTATTTATATCTCCGTTTTACCGAAGTATTAAAAATCTTCTCCATCCAAAGGTTGTCTGGAAGAGATCGCTTTTAGCCATAAGACTGTCGATAGTACACTTAAATTAAAGTTTTTTTTAATTAAGTTATCTATTTAAGGTGTGACAATAAAGCGTTATCTATCTATCTAGGGTGCTAAAATAACAGCAAGCCAATTTGTTTCGCCGTTATCGAAAAAAAACCTTAAGTATGAGCACATGATATTGGAAAAACATTATAACATATAATCAACTATAAATCTTGCATTGAAACCTACAATGTTTGCTTGTTTTCATAATATCTATCTTTAGCTTTCTCAAAATCCTTGAACTGTTTACGAACTTGAACTTACATTATTCTTTGAACCCTGATATAATATTATGCACGTAAGTTAAACTTACCTAGAGATAAAATGATCATCCATTGTTTAGTGTACGCACCGGTAGTCACTAGACGATGTGGATGCCGTAAGTCTAGCGACTAGTGTCATTTATTACTACTTTTTACGACTCTATACAAACTATGCAGCAGTTTGATGCTAAGATAAGTTTTATTACTATTTTAAATCGGAGAAGCAAGTACTTATTATGCAAAAAAACTAATGTTTACATGAGGCAGATGGGCATTTACATCATCACCATCATCTCAGCCGCAAGAAGTCCTCTGCTGGATATAGGCCTCCCCCAAAGATCTCCAAAAAGAACTTAGCGGCCTGCATCCAGCGTCTTCCTGCGATCTTCACCGTCGTCAGTTCACCTTCGGGCGGTCTTCCGACACTGCGCTTGCCAGTCCGTGGCCTCCATTCCAGAACCTTTCGGCCCTGTCGGCCATCCGTTCTAGGTTCTATGTTCCCTACCCACTTCAACTTGCTAATCCGCTATGTCGCTGACTTTCGTTCGTCTACGGATCTCCTCATTCCTGATTCGATCTCGTGAGGGGATTATACAGAATGGGCATATACAGAATCGCCTGAATATGCTACAACCATAGATCATTGCGTCACAATAAAATATCTATATGTATACTTCTATACTAATAATATTATAAAGAGGTGAAGTTTGTTTGTTAGTTTATTATACGCTGACTTAACTATTAAACATAAGTGAATACAATGTATGGCAAAAATGTTGGCCTTTATGAGTTATAAAATAAAGTCCGCGATAGCATATATCTAGAATGTATATTCAGGCCAGAAAAAAAAACTTTTCTTTGTTAAATCTGAAAAAAAAAAGCGGCCTGTGTTCTGTTAGCTTTTTGAGACATGCATATAATTTGGACAAATAATAGTCTATGAGAAATCATTAAATTAGTTTTACGGGAGGACGACAGGTCAGAAATTCACCAACACGTAATTACACATTATGCGTATAAGATTATCTAAGTTTTGAACCGACGTAGATAAGAAGAAGGTTTCTTTTTCTGTTCAGCTAAATATAACTTATTTATGATATTTGAACTGCCAGGTGGCATAGTTGGGTGCGCGTTCGTCTTCAAACAACCGCATTCAATTCCTAATGGGAACAGAAGTTTTCTCCTCGCGGAAAAAATGTGTTTCTGGTTCTAGGTTTGATGTGAATGTATGATTTTTTTTTTTTAATTTGCTCGAGTGACAAGCATTTGACTACTATCTCACCCGATAGAAAGCGATGATGCGGCAGTAGTTGTAGATGCTTGCCTATAAGATACCTTTACACTCATGGCTTGAAGTTGTGTGTGTGATGTGAATGTTTACAGCCCCAAGACTAAGTAATGAACTTTGTGAGGGGCTGTGAGGGTGAAAGCGCATATGTGTATGTTATTTTACCTGGGCGACAAAAATTAAAGGAAGAAAAATGATTTTTTGAAGTTGGTTAAAAATAAAAGTTTAAACTAAATTTAAGCTGGATAATTCACGCAAAACTATCTTTCTGTTAAGTTTAATACCAACTTACAAGTAATTTAGGTACGTGAACATATTTGATATCAATGTTATGTCTACATTCTGCAGAGACGAGTAAACTTAAATATGATAACAAAATCATCAAAATAAACATTATACCAGAGCGAGACAAGTGTATTTGCAGCACTGAATATACTCTGACACTTGTATGCTCAGGTGACAGTATAATACTTAAATTGATTACGTTATCTCAGTTAAGCACACATTCTGATACGGCAAACTAAAATTAATTTGCCAGTCTGATAATTAACAAACCGTTTGTATATCCCCATTGGAGTTGCATATATGTGTGGTCATGTCGTTAATCATTTAGTAGACGAATGAGTAATGCATGATGCTATTCCATTACCGTCTATGCATGTCAACTCTAGCAAGTATGAGCAAGCAAGGATCAGACGGCTCAGACAAATTTGTACGTCCTTACATACACGGAATTGAATAATTTTGGGTATATAATTCAATAGTGACACATGACTGATTTATTATACTCAATTGTGACTTGGACATTACGTGATGCTCAAAATATGTAGGAAATTTTTTTACGCAACAATAAGTAAAGACTAGACTTCCGGTAATTATTAAATTTGCGTCTTGTCTGCCTGGAACATAAAAAGCATTTCTACCCAGATCTTTGTCTAGTTCCTACGCGGTTCTGCTCTTACCCCAGTCGCACTTAGTCATATGTCCAGTAAGCCACTGGTAACTTTTGCCTTGCATCGGAACAAGCACTGCTTCTACAGCGGACGACAGTGGCACTGCTACGGTCCTCTGTCAAAGCGGTAATACATCCATAGGTCAAGTCGTAAAATATTCTTAATAAGCGGTAAATATTTTTCTAAATCAAAGTTATAAATAAAAAAATAAATAGTCTTCAAAATATTTCAAAAGATATCTTAATTTCGCCACTTTTAAATTGCCTGGAAAATTATTTCTATATTAATGGTTATAATTTCCAATATAACTATTCAAACAGTAAGTTCCAGTCTAAAAATGAAGGCCTTTTAAATATTTGGCTAACAATTAAGTGTCAAATTTATGAAAAAAATTGGCGATCTATTTTTCACTGGAAGATCTCTAAGTTATTATAAAATATGAATTTGTATAAACAATTTTTTTTTACGATATTGAGAGTTGAGACGACCTACTTGCTCGCCTGATGGTAAGCGGTGATGCTTACCATCATGTTACACATTTCAGTTGAGCAGCTTGCACATTTTGAATTGAGTACCAAAGTTTTGAACTGAAATAGTTAAAAGTCCTGCGCAGTAAAGCACCCTGAGCAATTAGATGTTAAATCTGTTTATGCTCTGAAATTTCACTGGAAACATTGCCCTATAATCTGAAACACAGTGATATCTTGCCTTATAATCTGAAATACAGTGATATTTTGCCCTATAATCTGAAACACAGTGATATTATTATGATGAAGCTGGGAGTTGGAAAGTGGAACTATTTAACTGGCTATTAGTGAACCTCTCGAGCATAGGTTTGCTTCAATACTGTTAACGATTGTTTTAAGTTGCCGATGATAGAATGTCTGAATTATTGTTGTTATGTAAAATATGATAGACAACTATTGAATTATGAAAATCTAGCGTCATTGGATTGTATATCCAATTGTAGCTATGGTTGATTGTGTACGGCTCATTATGGACAATATTTAATTAATACTAATATAATCCATCCAATATTTTAAGACAGAATACCTTATATATACAGGTCTAGCCAAGCTGATTATATTGAATGAATACAATTCTACTCTGTCCTATTCAAGTAATACAATGTGATTATAGCCCGTTTACGTATCTACAGATATAAATGACGACACCACCGGAAGGCTTTTTATCAAACTATGTCCGTCTAGACAGTTTTGATTGATGTAATAGATATGTAATGTATATAACTCGTAATACATTACGTACGTCACATTTCGTTGTAGGTATATGGTACACGTTACAACCCTTTTTGAAATTCAAAAAAGGAGGAACATATTTCATACTTTGGAACCTTGATCAGATTTAATGTATTAAACGCGCATTATTGACTATAACTCAAAAACTAGAGATCAGATCTTAATCAAATTTCTATGGGACCACATGAAAATTGTCGGCTTTCAAATAATAATTAAAATCGGCTCATAACGAAAGAAGTTATGAGGTAACTTTTGAAGTCGGTTAAACGAGAACATCGTCAAAGTAGTCCACAAAATAGACATTATTGACTATATTTAAAGAACTACTGATCAGATCTTGATCAAATTTAAATGGGACTAATAAAAAAGCAAAAATTTGAAATCGGCTCACGTGGAGAAAAGTTGAGGTAAAAAACATTAAAAAAAAAATACAATCGACTTGAGTACCTCCTCCTTTTTGGGAAGTCGGTAAAAAATATTTAAATCGGAATAATACGGTCTAATGTTAGAAAAGACCGTGTTCACTGCTAATATATAAGATGATAATGCCCCCACACTAAGTTCGATGACTTGTAAAGTGGGTGCCCGAAATATTCACAGAACAGAAACAAAAATTTCCCATGGGAGAAAACTCCCACCGATATTCGAATACGATACCCGCTTCTTAGAACTGCCGCCTCCAACTACGTCAGTGGGTAGTTTAAATAGTATAATATTGATAAAAATATAATAATATATGTTTGCAATATAAATAGGAATCAAAAGTATACAAAAATACGAACGCTACAGTAACTACACAGTTATGTTTTTCAAGGTTTCCTAATCATATACTATACGGAGAGCTATAATGTCCTTCGTAGCGGTACTATTGCTCTAATCACGCATGAATTCAAATGGAATTGTAAAAATAATGTATAGTATAATATATTTATAATTTATACAATATTGTCGAGCTGGTAACCCGTGCATGTAAATCACATCTGCGATGGTACCATAGTTTTCCGTATATTATTTCATGAAATATATACCACTCTTTACAGATAACAAGAGCCCAGACTGACACGTCATTGTGTACACGGTAGCCTGGAAAAACCAGACGAGCCCGTTTCATATATGATGATAAATTATTTAGGTTTGTTCTCTGCGCTCTGCGTCATTTAGAACACAATGTAGGTAACTAATATTATGAAACACGTGTAAAGATATGGTGCAAATATATTATATACAGCATATATATGTTGCTATGTAAGTAGATAGAGGACGAGGTTTGTTTTGGGATGATGGTGTATGTATACATGTGATGATGTGTGTATACATCGGATCAGCGCAGGAGAACGTCAAGCTAAAAAGTCTGTAAAAAATTTAAGAAGTTCAGAAAAATAAGGCGCATCATTACATTGGAAATTTTGATATTTTTTATTTTTGTGTGCGTATAAGATTTCTAGACAATTAATAATATGGGCGCTTCAAATTAAAACGGGAATAATTAAACGCAAGCAAAGCTTAAAAAAACCGACTTCACCGCTTAATCTTCGGAACCTTGATCAGATTGTTGTCGATGTTCTAGATCGGCAATTCATATTTCGGTTTCATTCGGAAGCCTTCTTCAAGATGAATGTGGAGCGCTCGCCGTAGCGTCCTACCTCACAATCACATGGGCGTCTATTTCTTTACCAGTTTTAACAGACAGTAAAATATCTATTATATAAAAAATTTATCGTTCAACATATGCCTGTCACTTTTAATTATACTTGGTAGTTGTCAAATTAAAAATAGTAGATATTTATTAGAGTCAATTGTTTTGTCTCATAATACCTCACCGCAAAACAGACTAATATGTAAGAAAGGACGAAGATAAACTTTCTTATATCTTGCTCTATAAAGGACATTTAAGGGGAACGCAGTGCTGCGGTCCTACTTCAGTTATCAGTATACTTAATTCTCATAGAACTAAAAATACTCGTATCTTATCTATACAGCATGACCTAAGTTACTTATGAGGTCACTACAAAGTACTAAACTAATTACACTGAACATCCCATTGGTTTAGATGGGTGCGCGTTGGCCTCCTAAGCAGCGGGTACCGGTTTCACTTCCCGGTGGATCTTCCGCACCGAAATTTGTGTTTCTGGTTTTGGGTGTGATTATGTGTGTGATGTGAATGTTTCCGGCACCCATGACGCAAATGTAGGAGAGAAAATAGTCAAAAAAAATATACATTAAATATATGTAAATTTAATGTATATTAAAATAAACAGCATTTAACAGTTTATTTTAACCTATCTAAAAATAGTCTAAAAAATATACATTAAATATATGTAAATCTAATGTATATTTTTTTTGACTATTTTCTATCCTACATTTGCGTCATGGGTGCCGGAAACATTCACATCACACATATTGATGGCTTAGGATATCATTGCAATCTATAAAAATCAATGCCACTTTTCGCTGTAATTTTATAACTCAAGAACAGGCTCACCTTTCCAAACCAAATGTTTAGGCTTTGTTCGGACTATTTAGTAGATGGTTTATGTGAAGTTTGCACAAAATCGGTCGAGCGGTTCTTCATTCATCACATTTTTTCCCACCGGAAATTGCACCCGGGCGAAGCCGGGGCGGATCGGTAGTATATTAAAATTTTTAGAGACCTTTCTCTTAAATAGTATTTTATGTATGCGGAAAAATTAGCGGAGTTCTGATATATGTATCCTACCTTGATATATAGATATAATTGCTATGCCTCACGCTAGACACATGAACTGTAAAGCCAATATATACTTTGCGGTTCTCTTTGAAGAACTCAAACACTTTTTGTGCGGAATAGAATTTATCACCCATAAAATCTTCATAAAACTAATTTCACCCAGCTAAGTACGCAACGGAAACTTCCAAAGGCGCGAGTTAGTGTAGTTTCACAGACTCACAGTTGAGTTTAATTGCCTAGCAGACAATTATACGCCAGACAGACGTGATAACTCTGTCTAGGTCATTTGTTGTCGGTCCGCGACCAGTTAAAACCATTTACGAATTATAACTGTTTTTTTGCTGTTTAACGGAAAATGCATTTTACCTGACTCTTGCTTGAAAGGTTTATAGATGGATGACAGACTTTAGTAACGCCTTATTTTCAATTGAACCTAAAAAGTAGGAAGGAAAGGGTAATACTAATTTCAGATTAAGGATTGCAAAGGTATTTTATTAGTAAAGAAGTAATTTTTTGTACTGAAATTTAATACGCTTTGATTAGTCAACTTGAACCAGGTAAGTGTCAACTAGGTATACCAGCTCATTGTATATATCTATTTTTATAGTAAACCTAGCATAAGGTTTTTTCTTAAATAAATTGTAGAGTCAAAGATGCTGATTGACTTTTGCTGTGCATTTACCTTTTACCACTTCGTGATACAATAAAAAAAAGGTAATATAAAGTATGATTTGATTAAGATGATAAAAAAGTGACTCAAAACTGAAGTTAAGTAAGCAATCATAATCCACATAGCAGAACGAAAAAAATAAAGCGACTTATGTCGATATATAGATGATTCGTGTATCTTGGTAGATAGAGTGATTAGAGCAGACCACAGCTTCAAGTACTTTCCATCAAGTGATAATAACATAACGCTTTCACACGCACAGCCCCACACTTCGTTTGAAAACGCAATCGCAAACTTCTCTTGTGGAGAAAACATCGGGAATCGGACCCGATACCCGCAGCATAGAAGTCTGATGCACAACCTACTACACCAGGCGGCCAGACAGCAAAGGCTCATCGAAAGCGCAATAATATAAGTAACTGTGCCCCGCGGTTTCTTCCGCATTCCTAATGATGATGTGGAGTCTAGATAAAAGGCATAATTACTTTCTTTGCGGTTTAAACTATCTTTGTGCCAAATTTTATCACAAAAGATCTAGCGGTTTAGCTGTGAAAAGTGACAAATGGATAGACAAAGTTACCTTCGTGTATATCAAATTATATAAGATCCGCCATAAAGCTTTCTTTAACGTTTTCTTGAGCTTCTCCTGCGATACTTGTATAATTTCATTCATTCAATTTCAATTTTTTTTTTTCAAAAACTTAAAGCATGTCGTGTAGATTTATCTAATAATGCTCTTTTTACAACGTTTCGATCGTTCTTTGCTTCTCATATTATGCCCAGTAATAACGCTAATTTCAATGACTTGTGTCGTGGGTGCCGGAAATATTGACATCACATACACTCAAACCCAAAACCAGAAACATAAATTTCCCCTGAGAATAAAACTGGTGTTCCCTCCGGGAATCGAACACGATACTCTCTGCTTAAAAGGCGAACATGCACCCAACTTAGCCAGCGGGCAGTTCAATCCTTTATCGGTTAAGAAATGCGACATGTAGTGGAAAACAGACGGATATCCGCCGGACGTCTGCCGGACATATAAGCATTTTTATCCAAGCTGAAACAGAGACTCTTCGTTCGCACTGCTCGCTCGGTCAATTATTTTATTACATGGATACCTACTAACATTTCTTCCTTTGTATTGCTATCAAATATTAGGTACTTACCTACGTTATCTATTGGTTCAATGACGAAATACATAATGTTAATCTTAATTCATGTAATTATGTGATTTTTAGATTTAATTAAGTATAATTTAATTCATAAACTATGTTTAGTTAAGGACTGGGGTGAGTGAATTGGGTATGCCTGTAATCCTCACCCTGAAAGTTTGAATATATAAATAAATAAATAATTTTGATACAAATAAAAATTCTTTACATAAACATTATGTATCATAATGTTACAATACATACTTTTATAATACCTAATTTTTATTTTAAATAATGTCAAAATATTGATACATTGAAACTAATAATATTCAAACACATAGACCATAATCCTACTAATAATACATAAAGCTTAATTACTGTAATGTTTTTCCCCATAACTAATCCTAAACATAAATGAAAATACCCATAATACTTTATTAAGTACTAACCGAGCCCCGCGGGATCGCCCGCGTTTATCAAGTTAAAAGTAGCCTTTATGTTAATCCTAGGTACAAGCTAAGTAAATTCCAAATTTCATCTAAATCCGTTTTAGCCGTTAAAGCGTGAAGAGGGAAAAAACATACTTACACACTAACTTCGGATTTATAATATTAGTACGATTTATTGTATAGAATTTTGTTATCCTGAACAAATCGAAATTTACATATGGATTCTCATATGAGAAAAACCGCTAGGCATATCAATCGGCTAAAAAAGCTAGTTGGCTTTGAAATAAGTATAATTTTGTGCAGGTGCAGGTTTCTGGGTTGATTTTTCTCTGTTCTGTCACAGGAAGGCTTTCAGTTGCAACAATATTATGCCTACTACAACAATGATTTGAATTCATTTAGAATTCATTTGAAATAAAACATGAATGTTAGTTGTTTTATAATAATTATATGATGAAATAAATTATGAAAAACAATAAAATGCGTTTTCATTGTTATGTAACTTATGACTTAATGTTAAAAAAATATGACAAAAATAATTTTCAAAATTAACAATTATAGCAAAAAATATTATGAATTACAACTGTTATGCTAATCAGTATTATATGATGTAAATAGTAATAGTATAATAAATTATGTACTACATTTTTATAAATCTGAACCATTACGAATAATAACATTATTTAAAATGAGCTATGTAAAAAAGAATATGAACAATAATGTTATGACAATCGACGGTATCCTTTATCTATTATGTTGTTATGTTTGTACCTACATGCCTGTTTACCTACAGCCGTACAGTCGGGAGTCTGATGCAGCCACTGGTCTCTAGACCGGTTTGTACGGTTGATTAACGAGACACGCCAATTATCACTTTTGTAGACGACTGCCAATTATTGTGACTAATGCTGTTTCGGCGTTTTTTGCATCGTGCAGATCTACGAACATAGATTATAATAATTTTAATATGGTCTAGAACGTTTTCCTCCTTGAACCGAATGGCAATTCCTCCTAAAGTTAAACATATCATCTGGAATATCTACTTTCGGTACCAATGACAATATGTCTGATTTCAGACATGAAAAGCACCAGGTTTCAAATAAAAAAAGAATCAACAAAATCGGTTCACCTTGAAGAAACTTCTGACACATAAAAAAAATATCTGTAACACACATAAAAAAAAATATAGTCCAAATGAGAACCTCCAACTTTTTTTGAAGTCGGTTAAAAAACAGGAAACATGGCTGCATTATCGACGTATTAGATACGTCTTATTCCTGGAATTATATTTGTCTACGCGGGCGAAGCCGGGGTGGATTAGCTAGTTTTATATATAAGAACCTGGATGACCGAGTTTTGCTCGTTAAAACGACGTTTTCTAAAAATGTAACCTATCTAGATCGATTTATAGCCCCCGAAACCCCTGCATACTATTTTTCACGAAAATCGTTTCCGCGATACAGATTATATTAATATTTATACAGGAAATGCTCGTTTAAAGGTATTTGATATGGGAACTTATTGTAATATGTTTAACCTCATAATTTAATAAAACATGAGATTAAGAAAATAAACAAAATAACCATATATATAGCATATTAGGCATGTTAGGCAGAACAAGGCTAATGCCATATAATTCAATAAAATTAAAACTATTATCACTATAATCATTTAAATCAGTTTACCTAAGCATAAAAAAGAGGACGTTTAAGAAGAAAAGATCTACAACGTTCGTATATAACAAGGGATCTCAAACATTCCAAATTAATTTGAAGAGGTACTACCGCAAAAATGCACTTATACCTACTCGCTTATTCACTCACACAGTCGGAGCCGAAATTATGATCCTCTAGCCACGAGCATCATTACGGTCACGAGGTTCCACTGACGTCAATGTCTGTCTGTACATGAGCAAAGAAATGCATGAACTCCGAGCGTGATGCCACTTATTTAGGAAATACCATCATTCCTATCAGCGCTCTTTATCATCAAATTCTATAAGTACTTAGTCATCAATTTGAGTTAAGTAATATTTAGATATGTATCTGTAATCACACGTAGGTATATGAATAAGTTCCTTATAATGCACGACGTCGTTAAGATCATAGATAAATGATAATTATACGTTTATTCGTGAAAAAGATTGCATTCCGGTAGCCAGCAGTCACTGCGCACCGTAGGCATTAGCGTCGGTCAAAGATGGTCCGCTGCGTCATCAGGACAATGTCGTCGCCGGTGCACCGCTATAGTTGCAGCATTAAAGAGATAAGCTGGTGATCGAAACTGCATGGCCGTCGGGTGGCAGGCGCGGCGGGTGCAGGGGTGAGAGGCGCGGGTGGCGCGGGACGCGGCCGCCCGTCTAGACGCTACGTCACGCGGCCTCGCGATACCCGTGCCGGTAAACAACAATGTGCACTGACCGAATATGGCACCCGGCACGCGGGCCGGTCGCACCGACCCGGCCCAGACCAGCACGGGTCAGCTGCATCGATGTCTTGACCATCACCTTATATATTATTATAGGTCCTAGAGATCTAGGCTCTGTGGACTAGACCTCGCATAGGCCGCACTACTCGCATCCTAGCAAAACCTCTTTACACGGATCATTTATAATTTTTTGTTTACATTTTATATATTATATGTCACGCCCATTCATATCGACATGTCCTATAGGAGAGTTTGACAGAATCTTCAAATGCACACTTGAGCATCTAAAGGCCACAAGGTTCACGGTCATTTCGTATTCATCATATGCCAACATTATTTTGGTCTGGCTTCTTATTGCTTTTAGCTCAATGCAGGCACGTCGATCGATAGTTATAATTAAACTGGAAGGTGAATTGATTGTTATGTTTTGGATTTTTTCCCCCTGGTGTATGGGGAAATAACAACTTCTGGAATTTTAAAACGTGTTACAGTCACTTTCAACCGACTTCAAAAAAGGAAGTTCTCAATGTACGTAATTGTACGTATTTTTTTGTATGTATGTTACGCGATATCTCCGCCAACTGATTATCCGATTTAGTTAGGTAGTTTGGAGAGAGTTTGGGTGTTTTGGAGAGAGAAGGTCCCATATAAATTTTATCGAAATCGATCAAGCCAAAACCAATGTATAAGCGGTCAGAACGGTATTTTTAAGCTTTGATTGCGTTTAATTATCTTAATAGAAGGACGAGTGACGACGACGACGACATGATAGAACACACAATGCTTTTCATACACTCATTATCTATTTGTTTAAATAAGTTCGGTTTTTTAAAGACACCATCATTACAAGAGATTTTCGGTTCCGAATGGAAAAAGCTAGATACACTTGATGGAGATAGAAGAAAGGTAAGATCGAAAAGGAAAACTTTTTCACCAAGAAGACATTTCTTGGCGAAAAGGTCCACATTGTTATGAGCGATTCATTAACTTCATCGATTACATTTACGAAATTTCTAACTTCCAGTCAGATACTATTACTGATTATTGTGTAAAATTACTCTGCCAAACCACATTGCAATTGCTTTACTAGCCATACTGAATCATTAATCATTATGATTGAAGCTGCCAAATTAAATGAGATATCGTTACATTGTATCAAATTGTTCGCATTGATAACTTTTGCCAATTTGTCTCTGGATTAGGCAACCTAAACATCCATGATTCTGTGAGCATTGATTGTAGAATTCAGGGTCACAATAAAAATTGTACTTGTTTTGATAATATAACTTAGAATCAAATAAACGATTGCACTCTCACATAAATTCGATTATTCAAATACGAAAAATTAATTTCTGCATTCGATTGTCATCAAGAGTCTAACTTCGGACAGCAATATCTTCAAAAGTCTGACTTCGATCGGTAATATCTTCATAAGTCTAACTTCGTACAGCAATATCCTCAAAAGCCTGACTTTAGATGGCAATATCTTCAAAAGTCTGAACTCGAATAAGATATAACATGAGTGTATGGCCGGCCGTCTGTCTGGCCAATACTTAGAAACGCTTGTTATGAGCCACTTTAGTTCGTTCATTTAACAGTTAGGGTATGCAGGAGAACTCGAAATATGTTATAGAAATATTTATTTATTTATAAACAAATTAACATGAAAAACTTTGGCAGTGGTAACATATTTGAGCCGTTTGGTGTTGAGACACTGGGTCCGTGGGGACCGGGAGCTCAATCTATTTTCAAAAATCTATCAGAGAGCTTGGTTGAGGACACGCGTGATTAAAATGCTGGCACTTATTTGGCTCAACGTATTAGCATTGCAATTCAGAGAGGCAATGCCGCCAGCTGCAACCCGCTACCCACTGGTAGTGGGCTTGAGCACTTGAGTTACCTATAAGCTCGATGTCTTGTAGGTAACTTGGTTCTTTGCTGTATATAGTTTGAGTTTTATATTTCCTAAAACTAAACAGTTCTTTACTGTTTAGTTTTAGGAAATATAAATTGGCTATTGGCTCGTAGATAACCATAATACATGAAAAACATAAAAAAATAAAGAATGTATTTAAAGTATGTGAACATGGTCCATATGCCAATATAGAAAAGCTAGTATGTCCCGAAAGGATGGGATGAAATGAGGTTGCATTTCCAGACGGAAGTCACGCAGAAATCCTGCTTCAATTCGCTTCAGAAAGTGAAGCACTGACGTGAAATTTCTCAGATACGATCCATTCAACTATAAATACATGAAAATAATTGATGTTGATCCATTCAAATGTTCTAGAAACCCTCAATACGCATATCTTATAGTTTACATGAGTCATGTTTGTAGCGTATTTTATACCTGTAACGGTTGGACGGATTAAAATGGAATTTAATATACCTATGGTTCTAGACTACAGGGTCTATATAATATAGAACATAGACTAAACGTTGACGTAAGCATTGAATTCTATTTCGCATAGATATACACATCGCATCTTTATATCTATCTACATACAATAAACATTTATAGTAATAATCACAGTGGTTATCATAGAACTTTGTTACAAAACATCCACCTGCTGTTTATTCTTTGTTCCAACATTTCAGTGTATGATTTAAAATGTTCTTATAAATGTTGTAATTACGTGAATTTTTGTTTTCCTAATTAGAACATTCCAATGTATTAAATGCATTGTATTTAATTAACAACGTTAGGTAGTTAATTAGCAATTGTGTTATTACAATTCGCATTGCAAAGAAATATTTTTCTCGGCCAAGCTTAATACCGAGGACAAAGATCTTGACGAATGGCGTTAATACTACTGTGTCGGGAGTATATTTAAACAAAAAAATACATTCACACTCACAGCGCCACGTATCGTAGGTGCCGGCAACATTTACATATCTACCACACACACAATCACACCCAGGATCAAAAGAACAATATCCCAAGGTGTACGGGTCTTGAGTGATTCCCCTTCAATCCACAAGCGGGGAATAGCCGGTGGGTGCTCAAATATCCGAGTTATAAATAAATTTTTGTGAAAAATACATTTTCGCACAGACACATTTACAATATGTGTACGTATTAGGTATTGCAAGTTGCAACCTTTTAAAATTGAGCCCTAGTTGAGATCTGTTTTAAATAGAGTTCAATTTTAACTCTCAATATGTTGTAGGTCAAACTGTCAAACGTCATCCACATATGGTTGCTCGAAGCGTTTCCCTTCTACGTATATCATCCGTACTGTGAAGGAGTGGAATTCATTGCCCTAGTCACTAGTCTTTGTTCCACGAACGGTATAATCTGGGAGTCTTCAAATCAAGAGTGAATAGGTATATTCTAGGCAAGCATACTACATCTACGGCCGCATCTTCACTTTCCATCAGGTGAGACTGTGGTCAAATGCATGCCTATCGGGCATAAAAAATATAATCATTGAGAAGCTCAATATATATCCGGCTTCAGCTTATAATACCCGCTTAATTATACCATATTGTATACATTAAAAGGCTAGTTCTTATTATGAAGGAATATTAACGGAACGTTTTAGTCCCATACTTTTATTTCATAAATTTAGTATGCAAAGTGGCCAGAGATTAAGGTTTTTACTTAAATAAGCTAAAGTTTTGTGGGTCAGACAAAATATTGGTAAATAATTAAAATATAGGCCTTTTAAAAAAGTTTAAGTACAGACAAGTGATATGTAGCACAGGAAAATGAAAATTAACTTTAAATATGTATAAATATGCATGATAAGTGACGTGTATATATACTTGACAATATATTTTATATATTTTATATATATATTATATATTTATATATTATATTAAAATATATATTTTAATATAATATATTTTATACATTGACTGAAAACCGTTAGAAAATATTATGACGTGAATGTTATTTTACTGCCAGGATAGTGAGAAATAACCAGGAAAGTGAGATTATTTAACACAAATTCTCATATTTAATTTTTATTTAGAAACAATGTATTACTAGTATCACTTGGTCTTTGTAGCTTAATACTATAAATTTATCTTAAAGAGATCATTTAATCAACAAACTTTATGTATTCCATGTAATCTTTTTAGCAGCACATTTTTTCTTATAGTATTTACTAGATCTTGCCCGCCACGACTTCCTGCAGTGCCTTTTTTTCACAATCGGTCATTTCAGATATTGTTTTTATTTTTCCAGCAGTTCTTGACTTTAAATAATGTTGTTTTTTCTTTTCTTTTTAAGTAGTTAACTTCTCTGGTCATTTTTAATTCGTTCATAACGTTTTCGTTAATTTTCTCGCATTTGTGCGAGAAAATGTTTGTTTTTTAGGTTGTGACATTTTCGTTTCTGTGGAAAAAGGCCTCAACGTGTTAATACAAAAAAAAATAATAGGAAATTAGGAATCTAAGTGAATGTTTATTTCTTTCCTGTAAATTTATCACTTTTCTGTCTAAGAAGTCCAGACAAGTGATACACAGGAAAGTGATATTTTTGAGGTTTTTCATAAAAAACAAAAAAACGCTGTATTTGAATGACATGTTAATGCTTTATAGTATATTTACACTAGGTATTTTAATCAAAACTATAAAAAATATTTAAGAAATCCAAATATTGTTTACGAAAATACATATCATACAAGTGAGAAGTTGTCTGTCCCGAACGCGTCTGCGGTCGACGAAATCTTTGTCGCGACTGACAGGAATGTGATACACAATTCTTGTCGCCCCTATTTTGTGATGAAAAATCGACTAAAAATAGGAAGATACACAACTTCTTTTTAGGTTTTAGCAAAGTTTTGTTAATTGTTACTGTGATAAGATAATAATTTCTTTGAATTATACACTTACTTTACGTATTATGTCGGTAAAAGCTTGCGTTTTGTAAAATCGCCCCACAGGAAAGTGACAATTTTGCTCATGTTTAGGCATTTTTCACCAAAAAGATGTTTTCGTATCTAGCTGAATTTCAGTGCCCATATAGAAGCTAATTAGTTTCATATTCCAGATTTAAAATAAATCAGAAATATTTAAAAACTAAGGAGCTATGAGTTGAGCGCACCAAAATTCCTTCACTATGAGAACTAGCCAAAACTACTTATGTATGCCAGCATTAGTTTAAAAATGTGTTAACAACCAAAACCGTAAAGACAATATATTGAACCGTAAAGACAGTATATTGAATTGAAACACAAGCAAAGCTTAAAAAACCGACTTCATCGCTTATATTTCGGTTTTGGCTTGACCGATACAATGTATATGGGATCACCTTTGAAGTATACTCCACCAAACAATAAAAAAATATCAATATCGATTCATAATTGGCGGAGATATCGCGTAACATACATACAAAAAACAACATACAGTCGAATTGAGAACCTCCATTTTTGAAGTCGGTTGAAGATACTAAATCATTTACTCTTAATAATTATCTTGCTGCTAATCAGTGCTGCGCGATTCGTCTGTCAGCATAATGTTAAAAAAGCTTTGCTTTCCATGCCCCGCACTAAGTTCGAAGATTTGTATGTACTCGTGTGTCGGAGACACATAATTTGGTTGGGTAAATGATTCTAAGGGCAAACTAACAAAAATACAAGTTAGTGTATCTGAGAGGTCTTAAGCCTCGTGTGTTTTTTTAATGGCTGATATATGATTAATCCAGTCAATTTGAAATTAGCGGAACCTAACCTCGGAACAAGATATAATAAGCTGAATTTTCGTATATAATGTTCCTTTATCAATCATTGTTGCAGACTGCATGTTGCGCACATAGAGGCAAAGTAAAGGCAGATTGATGAAGGAATATCCTGACTTAATTTTATTTTTAATATTGACATATATTGACATTATTGTAATTGTATTAATTTCATTGTAGTATTTAATATGTAATTGTGATTTTTATTTTGAATTTTATTTTAACTTAATGCTATTGTAATGTGACTAATTAATTAATTAATGAATAATTTTAAAATGATAAGTCTTAAGTTACTTGGAATAAATGAATTATTATTATTATAATATTTTCATTTAGGCTATCTAAAAGTTGTCTTTAAAGCCTCATAAAATCTCGTGTCTGCTTCTTAAGTTATTTAAGATCAAAGGTAAAAAAACAGTTTTTAACGATTATTCCGGTTTTTATTTGTCCAATGATGTTGATATCTGTTATGAAATTGTAGGGCATAAAATTTGCTACAAATTTAATTTTATACATTTAAATACGCTCAACCGTTTTTGCGATATACTGCAGTGTCATAATAAAAAATAATGAATGAATCAAAAAACCCGACTGCAAAAAAACAAGTCGAATTAATTCTAATGCGGAACATAAGTAGTGACTTTAACAGTACGGACCCATTATAAGAAAGATTTGAGCCGGTCTAGATTTTCAATGAGATTACTTTTATTTCTTCTTTAACACAAGTAACTGGATGATGGTTTTTTTTTGGTAAATAACGTTTACTAAAAGTGAAACCTAGCTAGATCGATTTATCGCCCCCGAAACGCGCCTGCACACTAAATTTCATGAAAATCGTTGGAGCCGTTTCCGAGATTCAGATTATATATATACAAGAATTGTTCGTTTAAAGGTATTAGCTTGAAGCAAATTAAATAAAAGCTAATTAAACGATGCTTTACAAAACGCATCGAAAATTGATAAAGCATTTTCAAATTTAGTCTCGCATGTGGCTAATTTAATTAATTAACCATAACGCGATGCACTCACAGGTGCCACTGTGATACACACAACGCACCGCATTTCACGGGGTGTACAATGAACGTGAATTTACATTACAGAGAGCGTCAAACGCATGTAAATTCAGTGAACAGTGAGCATTGCGTTTCGAATCGATGAACTGGACACATGCAATGTAAACTATGATTATCGTATCACTATTTATTGGACTGCTCTAGTACTTATAAAAGTAAAAGTAAGAATGCTATTTATTGACGTAATTTTTTAATAGTGTATTTGATCCATAGGCTTGCAGCGGGTACACTGTATTTCAGATGCCAGTGGTTTTTTCCAATAGTGACACTGATTTATATCTATTTTTATTATATAAAAATGTTTTGAGTTCGATAGATAAATAATTTCTTTATTTGCACACCAAAAAAGAACACTTACAAAGAAATCTTAAATTTAACATAGGAGCACAAAGGGCGGTCTTATCGCTCAAATCGATTTCTTCCAGATAACCAAAGGGAGAAGATAAAAATATTACAAACAGGGACGGTGGTGTACCTCACCACTTATTTAAATAAATAAATGTACTTACAGATACTTATTAATATTAGATACATAATAAACCTACAAATATAATAAAATTAATATAATAATAACAATATATTATAAACATATACAAACGAATATATATTAATCTATACTAATATTATAAAGAGGTAAAGTTTGTTTGTTTGTTTGTTTGTTTGTTTGTTTGTTTGTATGTAAAAGGTAATCTCTGAAACTACTGATCCGATTCTGAAAATTCTTTCACCAATAGATAGCTACACTATCACTGAGTGTCATAGGCTATGTTTTGTCGGGATAGAAGTTAGTTATCATTTGTTTGTTTGTTTGTTTGTTTGTTTGTATGTAAAAGGTAATCTCTGAAACTACTGATCCGATTCTGAAAATTCTTTCACCAATAGATAGCTACACTATCACTGAGTGTCATAGGCTATGTTTTGTCGGGATAGAAGTTAGTTATCAGTTCGAAATAATAATATTCGTAAGACAAGTCGGAGAAAAATTTGCTAACTTTCCGCTTTATCGGCGTACGCTGACTAAACGGTAAGACATAGTTGAATACAATGTATGGCAAAAATGTTGGCCTTCATGAGTTTTACAAAAAAGTCCGCGACAGCATATATCTAACATGTATGTATAGCTCAGAAAAAATACTTTTCTTTGTTAAAAATCTGAAAAAAAAGCGGCCTCTGTTTAGTTGGCTTTTTGAGACATTCAGTATTAATCCTTATCAAAATAAACTATTTCATCGTCTTACGTAGTTCATGTAGATACATTTTGCTTTTTACTGCATATGATTTGGATAAATAGTCTATGAGAAATCGTGAAATTAGTTTCACGGGAGCCCGCCCGTGAACGGGACGGGTCAGAAACGTACAGAAACGTACTACGAATTCCTGCACTAAAAAATAGCGGCTTCTATTTCGTTGGCTTTTTTTAAGTATTTAATATTAATTCTTATCAAAAAACCTATTTCATCGGCTTACTTAGTTCAGGTAGATGCAATTTGCTATTTACTGCACATAATTTGAACCCATAGTCTAGGAGAAATCGTTAAGTTTATTTGAGGGTGAAAACGGTGGATCACAGAATGGAACAGTTACTGCGTAATCCGGCATACGTCTATGTTTTGAACCGACTAACATAAGAAGGGGATATAAATTCGACTGTTTTTTTTTTGTTTAGTCTTATCATTGAAGTTTGAACTGCCCGCTAGCGTAGTTAGGTGGGCGTTTGCCTTTAAAGCACCGGGTTTGATGCCCGGTGGGAACACAGGTGTTTTCCCACGGGAATTTGTGTTTCTGGTTTTGAGTATGTTGTGAATGTTGTGTGAATCTTGGATGTTTACAGCCCCTTGATACAAGTCATTGAACTTAGTGTGGGGTTGTGAATGTGAAAGCGTTTATGGGTATGTTTTTTAATATTTCGCTGGGCGGGTCGTTCCTGAACTTTGAATTGCTCGCTGGCGTAGATGGGTGCGCGTTCGCCTTCAAAGCAGCGGGTTCGATTACCGGTGATAATTTACCTAGAAAATTTGGTGTTCCTGGTTTTGAGTATGTTGTGAATACTTTGTGAATCTTGGATGTTTACGGCCCCCCGATACAAGTCATTGAACTTAGTGTTGGGCTGTGAATGTGGAAGTGTGTTTATTTGTATTATTATTTTTTAACCGGGCAACGCCGGGCGGGTCATCTTTTGAACTATCTACTCGCGTAAATGGGTGCGCGTTTGCCTTCAAAGCAGCGGGATCGATTCGCGGTGGTAACAGAAGTTTTCTCCCTACGGGAAATTTGTGTTCCTGGTTTTTAATATGTTGTTGAATCTTGGATGTTTACGGCCCCACGCTACAAGTCACTGAACTTAGTGTGGGGCTGTGAATGTGGAAGTGTTTATGTGAAGATTTTTTAACCGGGCGACGCAGGGTGGGGAATCTTTTAACTTTGAACTACCCACTGGCGTAGATGAGTGCGCGTTCGTCTTTAAAGCAGCGGGTTCGAATCTCGGTGGGAACACAATAACAAAAGTTTTTTCCCCACGGGCAGTTTATGTTTCTGGTTCTGGGTATGACGTGAATGTTGTGTGTGTGGTGTTAATTGTTTACGGCCCCACGACACAACTTATAGTACTTTTACAGTGGGGCTGTGAGTGAGAAAGCGTTTATATGTAAGCTTTTGTTTACCCGGGCAACGCCGGGCGGGTCAGCTAGTTATAGATATATTCATTATTATCTGTTAGTAACGTATGTTAATTTTCCAGCGCATTTTTTTATACGTTAAAAATCTATTATAAATCGAATACCTTATAACGAGCAATATATAATTATATATATATATAATCTGAATCTTGGAAACGGCTCCAACGATTTTCATGAAATTTTGTATGCAGGGGGTTTCGGGGGCGATAAATCGATCTAGCTAGGTTTAATTTTTAGAAAACGTCATTTACCGAAATTATCATCCACGTATAACATGCTTTCAATGCATTAATAATAATTTTTTTTACCAAGTCATTAGTACATGATATGGGAGTAACTCCTTGTACTAGGTTCGATTCTCGGCAGAAGAACTCTATTCCTTAACAAAGATATTCGTGTTCTTGATTGAACTGCCCGTTGATTTAGTTGGGTGAAACAAACACAAGTTTTCTGCCTAAGGGATTTCCCTTTGTGCTTCTGGTTCTGAGTGTGATTGTGTGTGTGATGTGGATGTTTTCGGCACCCACGATACAAGACATCCAAGTTAGTGCGGAGCTGTGAGTGTAAAAGCGTATTTATGTTATTTATTATAATTTTACTACGACGATACAACACCAGCACAGCTGTAAAGATAGTAGGTATATAAGTACATAATTATAACTTTAGTTCTTTGCTGTACATAGTTTTAGTTTAGTTTTAGGAAATATAGGCAATTGGCCCGTAGTTAATTATAAGTAAACGGAAGTTGAGAAGAAGTATAGTGAATATCTACTAATGCTTATTTTTGTGTGAAACGTTTTAGGACTATCTTTTATTTTTATGCAGTATGCCTATATAATCTAAGAAATATTTTTTGATCGCTCTTAGCGATAAGACCGCTCATTGTACCAATTCATAGGTATTTATCTTCTGTACTTTTTATTCTTGATCTCAATAAAGAGTTATTATATTGTATTGTATTGTATTGTATTGTAAATACTGCAGATTTATAGCTTGTGATTTATATATAGCACTTTAGCTTGTATTTAGTTTGAAGGTATATAAAAACAGACGAAACGATAATCTCAAATTATTCCTTTAAACTCCATTTTGTTGTTAGATGTGTCTTAGAACATTCGGTGAGGTAAGAAAAAGTTTTTAAAATCAAGCTTTTACCAGATGTAAAAAAAAAAGTAAGGACTAAGAAGAATTATATAACCAGAGAACTTGTTGAGACGAATGAAACGATCTCAAACTCGATGGTTATGTGGTTTAGTTCAGAACTTCCTATGGCCATCTTCCATCTTCATCTTCAGACCAGTTCCATGACACCATATCATTGTCACCGAAGATACATAAGTACACCAAATTTGATTCGAATCAGACATCGTGAATTGGGTGTAATTAAACTTGCAAGTTTTGATTACAGATCAACAAATAGACAAACAACGGGACAAGTGAAACCAAATAAAAGCTTGTAAAACGAACGAGTTTTATTTTTGGAATCCTTTTCTAACTCCGATAAGCTAGCTTTCCACCGCTATATAACTTTTCTTTATTTGAGGGTGCTAAACTAAGACATCACTTTGCTTACCTACTTACTTTGATCATGACACCACTCGATTTAATGGGAATTCCCATTAGATCACTCAACATCCATTAGTCTCCATGATTCTGTAATCACTCTATACATATTTAACAAGCCATATTCGAGTAATCGTTATCAAGGGACCTATCGTAAACTGAATGGGTTAGAATTTTCCACTGGGAAACAGTCATAAATAAGTAAACATGTAGACTATATTAACCACGCGAATACTACGAATTCAGACGATAAACTACTTTCGATGTCTAGTCATTCGATTCCGGTATATATCGTAAAGCTTACGAGTTTTATTGAATTAAAAATATTTTTACCGACTTCAAAAAATGGACAAAGTTCTCACTTCGACTGTATATATTTTTTTATGCGTATTATCTCATAACATCTTTCGTTGTGAGCTGATTTTGATGATTTTTATTTTATTTGAAAGCTGGTGCTTTCCATGTGGTCCAAATATTACCTATATAGATCTGATCACTAGTTTTTGAGTTATCGTCAACAATTGAAAGAATGTTCTATGCAAGGGTATCGGATTCGATTGAACTGCTCGTTGGCTTAGTTGGGTGGCGTTCGTCTTCTAATCAGGGGTACCGGTTTCGATTCCCGGCGATGAAAAGACCTAAGAACACCTAGACATAATGTTGCCTGATTCCCAAGTGAAACTATTATCGGGTTTGGCATCAGAAGGAAGGTTGTCAAAGTTGCCAGCAACATTATTGGGCATATGTTGTGGGACTCCACAACACAGTGTGGAAGACAATGGTCAACTTTTATAAACAGTAAATCAAATGCATACATTTCAGGTTTTGTAATTTAGGTAAGGTTGTTTAATTGGCCCTAAATATTTGAATTGTTAAAAATATCTTTATAATAATTATTCTGTACCTACGTGTGTATGTGACTGAACTACTCCTAAAAGGCGGAACCGATTTTGATGATTTTTTTGTGTGTTCAGGCGGATAAGATAAGATAAGATAAGATAATTCTTTATTGGCTAAAACTGTAGTGTTAGTATTTGCGAGTTCTTATTGCAGGTAATGTTATTACAGTTGACCCATCTCGGGCGTCCAATGTCAAAAAATATGATTATACAAGCCATACAAATTTTCATTATTTAGATTATAGATATTTGGAATTTATGGTGAATAAGATACAATAATTATAATTAGTTTGTGAAATATAAAGAACACTACAAAAATGTCAGAGATATTGAATTCATGCTATGTCAAAAAACTTTTAAGGAAATATTCTTTCAAACTATAGAAAACATTTTCAGTCAACCAATTTTTTAAAGCAGATTTAAACATATTCATAGGAAGTTCTTTAATTCTCTTAGGGAGGTGGTTATAGACCTTTATGCTAGACACATAGGTACTCTTCTCAAAGATCTTACACTGTATAAATGGAAGATGTAAGTCATTGTAACACCTCATTTGAGTACTTCTTACACGCACATCAGACTTCGTTTTAAAAATATATCTATTATTCCTGACAAACAAGCTAAGTTCCATTATGTATATTGCTGTGAGTGTTAAATATTTTTTATTTTTAAAAAGTTCTCTGAGAGATTCATCACTACGCAAACCATATAGTATTCTGAGGCAACGTTTTTGTAGTATAAAAGTACTATCGATGTTAACAGAATTGCCCCAGAATATGATGCCATACGTCAGCAATGGATATACGTTTCCATAATAGGCGTTGCGTGCCACATCTATCGAACAGACGTCAGTCAATACTGAAAGCGCATAACACTGACTAGAAATTTTGCTGTTTATGCTATCTATGTGGGATTTCCAGTTCAAGTGTTGATCTATTTTCATACCCAGGAAATTCGTCTCATTAACTCTGTTTATCTGACTATTTGATATTTTAGTAGACGTATTTTTATAATTCTTAAATTCAATCAGTTTTGTTTTGTTAAAATTTGTTTTTAAATTTAATGTATTCAGCCACTCAGTAATTGTTTTTATCGATTTATTTATTTTTGTTGAGTATTCAATGTCAGTAAGACCATCATTAATGAAAAGTATAGTGGCATCATCTGCAAACAGTACACAAAGTTCTTTTAGCGGATTCAAGAATGGTTTAGATTTTCAATTCGATCCGATAAATAATGTATTTTTTTTATTTACGCGTGTGAAGACGCGGTGAACGACTAGTTATATCTATATATTATTATATAAAAATTAATGCCACTTTTTGTTGTTATTTTATAACTCAAGAACGGGCTCACCTATCCAAACCAAATGTTTAGACTTTGTTCGGACTATTTAGTAGATGGTTTATGTGAAGTTTGCACAAAATCGGTCGAGCGGTTCTTCATTTATCACACCCGGGCGAAGCCGGGGCGGATCGCTAGTTATGTATATATTTTGAGACAGTCGTAGGGGGTGAAACGCTACATCCAGGAAACTTATTTAAAGTACTCGATGATTCTGCTAAAGTTCGAGGCAGTGTGCATGGCTTAAACATTTCAGAAGAAACATACTACAAATAAACTAAACAAATAGTCGTGGGTGACTCGTTAAAATATTTTCACATGTATTTTTTTTTGTAGGAAGACTAACAACTATTGTACTTTAATATGGCAATTTTAGTATCTAACAGAGAGTTAAGAGCTTTGCCGCGAAAGTGAAAAAATGGCGTTGTTGATTTTGTGTAATTTTACAAAACCTGTGATTCTTCGAGTGTTAATGTGTAATAATGGTGGATTATTAACCATTAATACTTAGTAAATGTGCATAAGTGTAGGCAAGTCATACAAAGTTGAAAAACATGATTTTCGCCTTCGCTCCAAAACTCCAATAGAAGTTCTAGTAAAGTTTCTACCACTTTACTAGGGCATGACTTGACTATGACTGACTACTAGACTTTGACTGTGACTTGTGACTAAGACTTTTATTGTGAAGAATAGTAATTGTTAATATTTGTTTAATATTTCGACTGAAGGACTATGCATCCATGGTCATGAAATAATAATTAAAAAAAAAAACAAAGAGTTAATTAAAAGTCTCCACTAACATAAAAACATGTAGGATATAACAATTATATAAGTGTTTTTTCCTTTATTCAATTAATTAAATAACATAGTTTTTTACTATAAGCAGTGATGAATAATCACTGAGAACAAATAAAAATTAAATTAAACTGCAAAAGTTACATCATTTTATCACGGGACAGTTACAATGAATACAACAAGCAATAAATGCAAGTAATTGTAGAATAACAACGTTGTACCTATTCACGCTTATTGCGAACACCCGGTTATAGAGAAAATTTATAACGCTATTAGGAATAAACTAGTGTGCTCCCATTATCACGTCTCGGTCAGTTTAACATTCACGATTCACATTACAACAGAGTCTGAAGAAAACAGACACACCTGTCTAGACCTGCCGCCTTCGCTATAAACCACTTAATGAGTAAGCCGCAATAAGAAAATTTTAATGCACGTCTGCATTTAGAAGCAATAAATACATCAACCTAATTTAACAATTTTGTTATTATAAAGGGGTAATGTGTTTATCAGCGCATGTATGACTATGACATAATTGTTCCTCTGTGGCGGTCTAGAGACCATCGCGTGGGCTGATTTTGATGATTCTTACGTAAAACAGACGCCATATTGCAAAAAATTAAAATAGTAAGTCAATGAACGGTGTGTATTATTGAATATGGAGATTTGAAAATCATCTTTAAGTTTATTTTATTATGTTTTAATTCCAAAAGCCCTTTTCGGATTAGTTGTTTAGCAACCATTCTCACTTAAATGTTAAATCCTTACAATAAAGCTGTAACTCTTTTAAATAATCGCATAATAGGTCTTATTAACGAAAATGTGTAAAATAAAAAAAGTAAGTTGACATTTTACACAGTCGGGTTTTATTGATTTTTAACTAGCTTCAAAAAAAGGAGGAGGAGGAGGTTCTCAATTCGATGGTATTTTTGTGTGTGTGTACCTCATAACTTCTTTCGTTGTGAGCCTATTTTAATAAAAAATATTTTTTTATTTGAAAAGTGTTATTTTCCATATGGTCCCATTTAAATTTGAGCAAGATCTGACTAGTAGTTTTTTTGAGTTATCCTCAATAATGCATATTCTGTGGAGTACATTGATGATGTTCTCGTTTTTAGCCGACTTCAAAAGTTACCTCATAACTTCTTTAGTTATGAGCCAATTTTGATGATTATTTATTTATTTTATAGCTGGTGCATTTCATGTGGTCCCATTTAAATTTGATCAAGATCTAATCAATAGTTTTTGAGTTATCGTCAATAATGCGTGTTTAATACATTCAATCTAATCAAGGTCGGTTTTTTTATCTATATATACACAAATCAATGCGACTTTTCGTTGTAATTTTATAACTCAAGAACGATCTCACCTATCCAAAACAAATGTTTAGGCTTTGTTCGGACTATTTAGTAGATGGTTTATGTGAAGTTTGCACAAAATCGGTCGAGCGGTTCTTCATTTATCACACCCGGGCGAAGCCGGGGCTGATCGCTAGTTTAGTATATTGACATGTTTTCGGGTGCGGCTAGAGAGGATTTCAATTCCGAGCAACTAAAATGTTTCAAGGAATCTGCGTGCTAGGTAATAATATTCTCGAGAAAAATGCGCAACTCATTTGGCGGCGAGTCAGCGTAGGTCATCAAGTCTGTATAGAATGATAAGAATGTCATCGCTAAACAGTTATGGTTTTGACCATGGCCGAGTTAACGTTACGCACGTTCATTCATTCGCATTCCACGTTCACTCTCGTAAATAACCGAGCAATTTACGGCATGTATTGCCACGAAGCAGCCGATCAGTATGATGGCCTCCGTGAGTAACCATGACCGGTGTGTTTGCATAATTTATTTAGACTGCGGTTCCTGTAGAATGCTATTCGAAGGTTATGTCACCAAACTGTGAATCAATGCTTGGGGAAAAAGGCGCCTTGAGATATGGGGTTTTATTCATTCTGCCTTTAGAACATACATGTAAGTGATACTCTTTTTATGTTTGATAGGCATGTGTTTGACCACTATATCAGCTGATGGAAAGTGAAGATGCGACCGAAGACGTAGCTTGCTTGTCTAGAAGATACATATTTACTCTTGACTTGAAGACTTTCAGATAATACCGTTTGGCCATTCAAAATGATAAATTGTACATTGTTGTGAAATGTAAATTTTTCACAATATGGCGTGTGGTGGCCATATTAAATTTTTATGACTGTCATATACTTATTGACACTCGCAAGATTAAGATAAATTGATTGACGTAAGAATCATCAAAATCGGCACTCGCGTTTGATTTCTAGAGATCCGTAAAAGAACAAACATACATAGGCTGATAGGAGAGCTGGAGGAGGGTAATGTGTTAATCATAACACATTACCCTCCTTTGCGTCTTCGTGCAGTCGGGTAAAAATTGTCACAAGAGAATGCCGTTGTAGATGTCCTTGCACAGCCAGTAATTGTGACAATCTCAGCACAGAGAGAGGCATTTGCAATCATAAAACATAACATTACTTTGTCTCTAGTGATTTCTTCTTTTAATTGTATGTAGATATGGAATAAAAGCTAGCGCAGTACAATTTACGATGATTTCCGTAAGAAATCCCGCTTTTGCGTGGATCGTTTACCTTCCGCAATCCATGGGTAGACTATCCAGTGCGTCCGCTTTCGTATGATGTTCAGATACACGGCACGGTCTGTTGCCTGAGAAAAATGTACTTCCCGTACATAGTAGTATCAATATTCAATAAATTACCTTCAGTTACAACGCTCGTGGTAACTATTATTTGAGTGGGCAGGAGGTCATTCACGTTTCGCCGGCGAACTATTTTTGGAGTTAAATTCTGTAGTTGGTAGTTTAGCTTATTTCACGTAGGTGTGTCTGATTAACAGAACAGCGAGATATAATAAATTGCTGTAAAGATTCATTCGAAAGAGCAAAATGCATATTATAAATGTTCGCTTAGTTCTGATTTGAGTAGCAATAAACTCTCCCAAAGATATCTCTAAATATTTCACATTTGTATTAGTTTGGTAATTTATATTATATATTTGATTTATTCCTGTTGATTTACGAGTATTCGTTAAGTTACGTCGAACCAGTTCTCTATATTACTCAGTGACAGACTAGTCTAGACAAAGTTCGGCATGAAAATATATTCATAGATGTATTTGTATTTTTAATTTATGTTTCTAAACTGTCATCTGAATCTGGAACAAAGCAATCTAAGAGCATAGCTAATTTAAGCGAAAATTTTAAATATATTTTCATAATCGTAAACGAGGTTAAAAATACGATTTTTAAGTGTGATGTTATACAATTCAAACATTAATTAATTAATATTATTGAATTATTACTCATAACACAATAAAAAGGTACGGTAATGTAATGGACTTCACGTGACTGCAATAAAGATATTTTTTTATTGTGCCAGTACATAGCTGTACAATTATCCACTGTATCATTTACGCCTATCTAGTAAGTGTACAGAAATTTCTTATGAACTTTTATTAAAACACCGAGGTCGGTATTAAGTATGCACAAATTTTAATATGTTATTTAAATAGGTACTAAAATCACGATTCTTTGATTTTGATTTTCATGGTTTTTTACCCTGAACACACAAATTAACAACATCAAAATATTATCTAATCCTACAATAAGATTATAATATTACCAATTTTTGTTAAGGATTAAAATATTAAACAATTATATACAAATTTAACCATTAATCACATTCAATTTTTTTTTTATATTTATACATTAATTATACTCTATAAATAATAAAATGCTTTTATTAATCAAGTCCAAGTTTTACAATATAATTATTTAAGTTATAAAAAAAAGGCTAAAGATGGTTGAGACGACCTCTAATGTTCGGCCAAGTGACCAAAACAAATAGTTAATTTGAATATAATTTGTTTGATATTTCTCTAAAAATAACACAATTACAGAAAGTAATACAAGGCATGCAAGCCAACCTCATTATACATCAAACATTCATCGAACAAAATGAAGTTTCACATCACTATCGGTCGTGAATCGAAGTGAGCGGCGTAGTTGCGAGTGGCGAGATTGCGACACATGGTAGGCGCCAGACGTCTAGACGGTCCGTCGCGTCACCTGAAGGCTCTTCAGGAAGGCCGAAATTCCCCCGCCGACATCTACGTCATCTAGCTTACCTATATACGGTACAGACGAGGCGAAAATTCACTCGTCGATTCTTATAGAAAAAAAAATGGTAGTTATTATTAGGATGACTAGTTTAATGTGATGCGTGTGCGGATTTGATTCTTGTTTTCATATAGTTTGAGTGTTAATGTATATAAGACACATTATTAAATTATCTTGTACGGCCCGTTGTGTCACGATAAGGCTCTTCAGGAAGGCCGAAATTCCCCCGCCGACGTCTACGTCATCTAGCTTACCTATATACGATAAAGACGAGGCGAAAAACCGCTCGACGATTCTTATAGAAGAAAATTAGGCAGTTATTATTGATGATTAGAATAATTTATTGTGATGCGTGAGCGGATTTTATTCTTGTATACGTATAGTTTGAGTGTTAATGTGCATAAGTTTCAATATAAAATTATCTTACAAATTGCTAAATTGTTAAAAATATCTACAAATTACAAATTGTTAAGATGTATATGACAAGTAATTATTGATGAGATTTTTTTTAATTAAGTCCTAGCTTTTAATAACTTTCTCAACAGATGATGTGGTAGCTCTCAATAATGAGCCCTAATCTGTCAAATTAGTACCTAACTATTTCTTACTATTGACTGATGTATGAGTAAATAGCAGATAAAATGTAATAACGAGGTAGGAAATTTTGAAAACACGTGTCGTTATTGGTATGCAAATGTTATACCCATAAGGTAGATAAACTGTCTAATTTACATTTTGTTTTATAAATAAGGACAAAATATATTGTGTAAACAATACTTTTGTAGGCACCTGTACTTTTCTTTACAATAGACGTGCTAGCTCTCTGGTCTCTAGCTAATGTCCTTTTACGTAACAAAAGCCAGGCTCTATCTTAATTGAATTTTATACTACTAAAGGTTCTTTCATTCTTATTAGCTTTCATTCGCAGATTTACTCAAAGTTCAAACTAAACCAACATTATTATAATATTTAACTTCGTAATAGTCACAAAGAATGTTCTGTAAAGATTTAGAGCGTCAATTTAAATTACGATTGTGTTTTATTATAGGGTATATATTTAAGCAATTTATACTCGTAACTGGACAAAATCTGCGTTTTTTTTATAAATTACTAGTTGTGTCCCGCAGCCTCACCTGCGTTAATTAAGTTGAAAAGTAACCCATCTATTACTCCTGGGTATAAGCTACGTACCTTCCTTATTTCATCAAAATCCGTTCGGCCGTTACAGCATGAAAAGAAAACAAACGTACTTATACACAAACGTTCGCATTTTAAATATTATTGTGGTTTAATCTGAACCTTAATATACCTAAGTCAATTATAGAATTAGAATACACAACAAATGATATAAAATTGTTTATAAACTCCTTCCGGGTGTTTGTTTTTTAACCTCCGACGCCAAAAGAGGGGTGTCTTTGCATTGTAGCTTCCAAATGGTTAGACCTATATTGATTTGTTTTTTGTTTTGTTTTGAATGTGACTTGATCGAGAGTATTCTTATCTATCTTCAGTGAAAATTCCGTTCTCCAGATATAGCATCAGGGACTTTTCAACATTTTAACTTTGCCACTTGTCATTGTCACCATTATCTTTGCCTAGCTACTTAAAAAAAGATGTTATAAGTTTGATGCCGATGTCTGTGTGTAAATGGTGAAGTTTATTTACACCCGGGTTAATTCAACGAGGTGCATAATGTAAACTTTTTGTTTACTTCATTTACCTAATTCATCTGGATACATAAATAAAAGTAAACAGTAAACTTTATTTATTCACCTGAGTAGTATATCATAATACAAGTCTATCATAATACGTAGTATTATGATAGACTTGTCTAAACTGCTCGACCGATTTAGATGAAAATTGGTAGAGATATAGAATGTCTTAACATATGGTAGATTTCAATCTGATTTAACAGTAACGCGGGCAAAACTAGTAAACGGTGAAAGAGTTATCTTCAAACTACCAACGTAGTAGGTAACTCAAGTGCTCAAGTCCACTACCAGTGAATAACGTGCTGATTGTCTCCTTGGACTACATTATACACGTATACACAAATATAGGTAAAAGCATAAACTTTCTCTGTAATCGATAGAGCAACACAGAAAGGCGTGTGTATGCCAGCGATACCATATCAGTGGAGCGTTATCAGGCGCGATAGCAGTACAGCACTCGATACGGTTCGTTTGCACTGCTTCACTTGACTGGCCAAATGTTTGTTTAGTATACGGCCTGTCTGCAGATTAATGAGGTCAACTCCATTTATAGGGTTGTTATGGCACGGCGAAAAGGAAATTTTCCTTTTGTACGACCTTGAACTTTAACTTGTTTATGTACAGTCAGCAATAAAAGTTGCTGAACATTGCTAGAATAGCATAGAACTGCCTGTTGGCTTTGTTAGATGCGCGTCCACCTTCTGAGTATCGGGTTCGATTGCCGGTGCAAACACAAGTGTTCTCCTCAAGGGAAATTTGTATTTCTGATTCTGGGTGTGATTGTGTATGTTTCCGGTACCCATGACACAAGCCATTGAAATCAGTGTGGGGCTGTGAGTATGAAAGCGTTTATGATCGTTTATTGCTAGTTTGACAAAGTAGCTAATATACTTTTAAATAATATACTAGCCGTGCCCCGCGGCTTCGTCCGCTATTATCAAGTTAAAAAGTAGCCTATGAGTTAATCCTAGGTATAATATATGTACATTCAAAATTTTATCCAAATCCGTTAAGCCGTTAAAACGTGAAGAGGGAATGAACGTACTTACACACAAACTTTCGGATTTATAATATTAGTTGGATTGACAGTACAGTACAGTAATCTGTTTTAAATGTAAGTGTTGACCATGCACAACCTATTACTATATCATAATATCGTCTATAATATATATTTTTTTATAGATGCTGATGTTGTATATCAAGTTCAGCTTCTTTTTGGCTGACAGTATACTGTTTTAGAGCACTGTTTCTTTTTATAGCAATTTTGTAAATGAACTCACTTCTTTCAGATTTTAGATACAAGCTGTGCCCGTGGCTTGGGTAGACTTTAGAAGACATGTCTGATGTTGACATGTCTTCTAAAATTGCAAATGGCACGATGAATACAAATAAAAATAATACGTGTCCGACAAAGTCTTGACGTTTGGCAACCCTAATTTCACCTAATGATCCGAATTATAGCGGAAAATAACCGATTTGTCTAGTAAATAGAACTCTCGAGTGGGGGCGTTGTAACTACTTTCAATAATACTTAAGCTTATATAAACAAGTCGTTACCGTTTAGTGTGAATGGCATGTGAGGAATATTTATAGGATATAGGATTCTGAGACAGATTATCTCGATAAAATGTGTGAAAGAAATTTCTTGGTACCGAAGCACTCACACGGAAAAAACTGTATCGAAGTATTTGATGAGTTCACATGAGACTGTTTTTTTTTTCATAACCATGGATGCGTAGTCCTTCAGTCGATATTACAAATTCTATATTTCATAATAGAAGTCTTAGTCACAAGACAAAGTCAAGAAGTCAGTCATAGTCAAAGTCATGCCCTAGTAAAGTGGTAGACACTTTACTAAAACTTTTATTAGAGTTTTGGAGCGAAGGCGAAAATCACGTTTTTCAACTTTGTATGATTTACCTACACTTATGCACGTTTACTAAGTATTAACGGTTAATAATCCACCATTATTACACATTAACACTAGAAGAAGGGTTTTGGAAAATTATACAAAATCAGCATCGTCATTTTTTCACTTTTGCGGCAAAACTCACATGTGACTGACAAGCAAATGTGTTGCAAAACTAAAAAATCAGTGGTTTTCCAATTACAAGTTTCTCACTAGCAAACCTGAAAAAGATACTTCCGATATTTCAAAAACGTTTCACCAATTAAGCTTAATTTTAGCAGGTAAGTACTGGGAGTAGACGTCAGCTTAAAAGAACGAAGGTTTTTCAATTAGTCGTTTATCATACTGATGTTGTAAAATTCGAAAGTTTAAAGTTTGTCTGTTTGTTCCCCCTCCACGCTGCAACAGCTGAATTTCAATGAAATGTACAATAAAGTACATTATACTTACCTAGATTTAGTAAAAAGGCTGCTTTTTAATTTGATTAACGCATCCGCAGTTTATTATTATTAATTGTGGCAGTGGCGATTTGTGCCCCGAAAATAATTACGTTATTATTCTAGTGGTAGGAATCTATTGCTGAGTCCTCCTGGGCTGCCCCAGGAGGACCACACCATTGTTAGACATCCAATCGATAACAATACAGTGCACGCAATACTGTATTTGGATTGAAGGGGTTTCCATTTATTTCAAAAAAGTATTACAAGTAAGTACATAATTTGAGACATCTAAAAACCTAAAATGGTTTATCCAGGTGCAGAGCTCCTCAGTTTACATTGAAATAACATGGCATATAGATTTATCATGGCGACTCGTCAGGGTGACAAGCCCTTTTGGACAGATTTTTAACTACTTAAGTTTAAAACTCTGATGTGCACTGAACAGTAATGGGCGTGGCCTCATTATCAGCCGGGCGAAGCTGGCGTAGACAAAACTATGTTCGAATATAATAGAGAAAAAATTTGCGTTGCTGTGTTTTTTAAAAGATCTTGTAAATAACTAGCTGAAGAGCTAGACTCTGAATCTGATGTAATATCAAAATGTCTATTTCTAATATATCTTACCTACGTTCGTGAATTCTTTACTGATAAGCGGAAGATACTAGGTATCAAATGTTATCACGGAGCAATGTGTCACAACAAGTGCTCAGTGTGTCACGCCTGTGACACGCGCAGCAGAGATGGTAACTCTACGGTATCTATGACATACTGATATAACATTTCAGCAAATTTCAAATCAGAATCAACCATCAAATTTTATCAATTTAGGCAAAAAAATGATTTTGGAAAGAAGTTAGCACTTAAAACTGTCCAAGGTAACTTAAACACTATGTTATATTATTAATCTACATATAACTCTGTCTATATGTGTGTTAACTTTTCTCGAGTATGTTGCTGTACTGATTTTGATAAAAGTTCTGATAGTCGTTTATAACTTTGATAAATGCTGGTGAAGCTGCGGGGCACAGCTTGTATATAATAATGTTAATTATAAGGAATACTGAATGGGCCAATTGTCTATATTTCCTAAAACTAAACTAAAACTACATATAACTGCAAAGACCTTACCTATTAGAACTCTCTCTACTTGTTACTGATATTAGACAGGATATTTAACATGTAATTTTAACTATTCTTGTAAGACTTGATGTTTCGCCGCTGTTCCAACCGCCATGAAATCCAAAAACAAAATTATACAATTTTGTTAAATAAATAAAAATTATTTATTTCTAACTAATCTATTATTAGTTACTAATGTTAGCTTAGTTGGGTGCGGTAGCACAAGTTTTCTCCCCAAGGAAAATTTGTGTTTCTGGTTCTGGATGTGATTGTGTGTGTGATGTGACTGTTTCTGGAACCCACGACACAAGTCTTCGAATTTAGTGTGGGGCTGTGAGTGTGATGCGTTAAAATAAATAAATAAATTAGTAATAAATATTATTTGCCTAATGTCATACATAGCACACTAATATTGTAAATCCAAAAATATGTCCCAGAATATGTGAATATTGTATTTAAAAGTGTAGGTACATTAAAATGGTAATTTGTGGAAGGAACTATCTACCAAAATACAGGTTTTATAACCTAGTTTGATAACTATACAGCAACATTTAAATTGCTTGTACTTTTTCTGAAAAAAATATCTTTTTTAATATATAATCATATAATAATTAGCATTTCATCCAAATCTATCCAGTAATTACAGATTTTGAACGGCTCTACTTATTTACATAGATAACCTAGACCTTGGTTGATAAAGGTACCATAAACTTTATTCGCGGGCTATTGCTACTAAAAATTTAAGCAATATCTGTAAGGCCGGTTTCAATCTAAGCAACCAAGTAATATAAAATATAAATTGTCCTCCATAAATAGAAACAGGATGTAAATACAAGTACTAGTACGAATGAAAGTCTCCAGTCAGCGCTCACAACCTTCCTACATCTATGATAAACTCAGAAGAAAGTTGTTTTATCTAATTGCTAATAATTTATGCCGGGCCTTGTATGGATGCTGTATTCATATCTAAGGTCTCGGGTAAATATTGTACTTTCCCTTACGAGGCCGGAATATTTATGAGTATGACAGACAACGTTGGAAGGCAGTGTCTAATGAGTTAAGGAAAGTTTGGTAATCCAATTAGAGAGTGTTTTATTTATGTTTGAATTTAGAATGAATTTGAATAATTAGGCACATGACATAGGTAATTGAGTCAAAGGCTTTATAATTGTATAATTAGCGGGATAAGGGCAGTACAACACCTAGCCGCACGAGATTATAGAATAAATCGATGAAGCTATGGATGGGTGACAGGCTTTATTATTATACCTAAAATTAAACTTCAAATTAATAAATCTTTTACAATAGTGTAGCGATAAGACGAAAGTTGAGTGTAGATAAGTAGGAAACAAAATAATTAATTTTTTTTTTAGTCCGTGTGTGGTTTCGTAGATAAGAGCTTGGCAAGTAGAGCATGAAACTGTTTTTCATAAAACTCTATGTTAGAAAATAACAATTTGATATGCCACCAAAGTTACTGTTTAATTTCCAGGCTCTATCTCAGACCTATTTTGTCCCGGAGTCTATCTCAAAAACGGCTACACATTTAATGCTGATACTTACGTATAGTACGTGTTAAAATCAGTATTTGAACAACAAATTTAACACAAAAATCAAACAGATCTTATTTAAATGAATGTTACAAGCAATTAACTTCAAAAATTCTTCTCTATAGGCAAAATGTAAGCGTGAGATCTCAGTTTGGAGCGAAAGAATAGTTATAATCGTTTTTAGATTTTAAAGCCGTAGCCGTATCGAATTCCTAAGCTCTAGGTGCTGCGTAGATTTCGTAGTGATGAGTCTACGATGACAGTTACTATGAATAATTTCTATAAAAGCAGTGACAGCAAGCGGTCGGCCGACGCGACGGTCGACGGGCGGTCGTAATCGGCGTAGACGGTACGATCGTGGTTGAGTCACGCGCTGTCTGCCATTAGCGGCATTGTTTGGCGTTGCCAGCCACAGGTTAGGTAAGAGATTTCACGGCGCGAACTAGGCCCGCGCCCTCGCTCCGACCTTGTCTCGACTCGACACGGATTTATTGATGCGTCACCCACCACAGACGCCGGTCGCACCACTCGTAGCGCACTCAACGAGCTACGGGCGGTTCGCGCACCGGAACCAATCTAAACATCGCCCGCACATTTGTTATTCATTTACAATGGACGTAGAAGCTTCCAGACTTAAAATTAACTTATCTAAAAAAAATAGTGTCAAATGCCTTTGAAGTTTGGTGGAGGGGTTTTAATTTTGACCCAACGGCGAAGCAAAAAGGAGGGTTATAATTTCAGCACTGTATGTATGTAATGTAAGACATAGTAAGTATATGTCGTACAACATTTATCTTATTCAAAGTATAATCAACAACATATATTACATTATGTCGTACATATATATCGTTTGTTTTATTGCATTAGGATATGCCTATGTTCAGTAGTAAATAAATATAGGTTGTTGATGATGATGACGATGATGATGTCGTTTGTTCTCTGACAGCGATCAAACTAATAAAACGATTGTAACTTTAAGGATATTGTTGAATACGTCTGAATTATACGGGTGTTAAGGCTATTTTCTACTGTATTTCGACTGTATTTGTTTTTTTTTGTGTTACCTCATAACTTCTTTCCACTTGAACCGATTTAATTTTTTTTTTGTTTTAAAGCTGTTGCTTTCCCATTGGTCCCATTTAAATTTGATCAAGATCTGATCAAGTAGCTTTTGAGTTAGCGTTAATATACGTGTTTAATACATTTAATCTGATCAAGGTTCCGAAGATGAAGCGGTGAAGTCGGTTTTTATTAAGCTTTGCTTGCGTTTAATTATATTATATAAAATAATAAAATTGTCTCCGTAAAAAAAGGAAGAATAATCTTTCGAGAGGTAGTATAAATGCGTATATGTTGTCAAGTTAGTTAACTAAGCTACGTAGTACTATATTTAAAAGCACGCAGTAGGCGCAAATTACTCCGCGTAATCTGCGCTTTGTGATAAAACAAAAAGCTTTTCCTTGTATTGCTTTAATAAAACATAATTATAACAGACGCAGTGTATGTACATTTTGTTTTTGTTGGTACCAGCGTTTAAGTCAACTACAATTATTATTCAAATTGCATATATAACTTACAACTTCCTTATCACGACATCATCATGCAAATTCTACAATTTTCGTAGCCAGTTTACATAACGATGACATATTGTAAATATCATGATGACATTTGAATAATAACGAGACGTGAATAGGTAATAACAATTATGGAGAAACTAGTCGCAAATTGCGGCCTAGACTATCATGACACGCAAACCTGCCGAGCATGCCGCCGAGAATTAAAAAATACATTAGGTTCGTAGTATTGTGTGAACAATTACGATTTCTGTTGAAACGGAAAATGGAATGATATTTGAAATAATTTACACGCAAGATTCCGACGAATTGCGAACCTCCACCTTTTTTGAAGTCGGTTGCAAACGCACTAAATAATTTTCTAATTACATTAGTCCTGAAGTATCTACGCGTAGTTATTAAAATAAATATATTTTGTTTTTCTCACTCCCACTCCCAGTGTGGGGACACTAAGCGTGAAACTTTTGTATCGTATGTGCCGAAATCATTCAAATCATACACGCAATCAGAACAGGAAAGAAGTCGACGAACTGTGTTAAGTGGTGTATCATTGAATAGCTACTTGTAATTTATTTTTAATTTCTTTTATAATTTTTCATTTGGAACGATCGCCTTCTTCAAAGCAGCAAAGGGTTCAATATCGGGTTTGATATTGGCGGAAACACAAGTAAGAAAAATTTGTGTTTCTGGTTCTGGCTGTGATTGTATGTGTGATGTGAATATTTCCAGCACCCGTGACACAAGTCATCGAACTTAGAGTGAGAGAGGCTGTATGAGTGTGAAAGCGTTTATGTTATAATCGCATAACAGATCTTATTAACGTAAGTATATGATGTAAAGACTTGTATCATGTAAACAGACACAAGTAAAGTTCGAGTTCGAGTGCGTTGCGACACATAGTAGACGCCAGACGTCTAGACGGGCCGTCGCGCCGCTCGAAGGCTCTCCAGAAAGGCCGCCACACTGGCCTCACCCCGAAAACGTGCGTTCACTTACTGTCCCCAAAACCTGTCGTTGAATCGGCAAGAGTCGAGAATAACACGACAATTACGGGCAGCTCAGGCAATGACACTGAAATAGGTACAGTTTATCTACAACTAGATGACCCGGTGAACTGCGCACCACGCCATCTATTGAATATAATCCAGAGTTAAGATTCCCTCACATAATATTATTATTAATTTTCCTTTTATACGTTTATATTTAATTATTTTTTATTTATCTTTCGTTGTAACTACCATGCCCAATAAAGTAAAAAAATAAGAACTTACATCTATATTTTGTAGTCATCCGTAAGCGCTGGTGCATTTATTATTCTGACCATTGTCTTTTTTATGTTTTATGCATTCGACCACCATCTCATCTAATGGAAAGTGAAGATTCGGCCAAATATGTACCATGCTTGCCTAGAAGATACCTATTCACTCTAGATTTAAAGATTTCCAGATTTTACCGTTCAGGATACAAAGAAAGCAAGAGTCTTTCACTGTACGTATGATAATTTATTCCTAGTAATAAATTATGTAATATATGTGTGTTGCTCGTAAATATTGAGTAATAAATGCTATAAACGCTTTCACACTCATAGCCCCACACTAAGTTCGATGACATGTGTCGTGGGTGCCGAAAACATTCACACCACACACAATCACAACCAGAACCAGAAACACAAATTTTCCTTAGGGAGAAAACTTGTGTTCCCGCCGGGAATCGAAGCAGATACCCCATAACAGATGCTTAGAAGGAGAACGTGCACCTTATTAAGCCAATAGGCAGTTCAATTGCATTTTTACGTCTCTTGGGCGTAACTAAAGATTTATATTAATTCACGCATTTCTTACTCCAAAAATAAATTTACACTAATATTAAAAATTCAATTAACAAGTCAATGTCCGTGTTATGTTTGTTATCTCTTACAGCTTAATTGATTAACGCGATCGAAGGCGCCCAGTTTGTACGTTTATACTACTGTAAAAAACTATATACTTATCTCAAGAATCTAATAAAAATATTAATCACGAGTTTGTCACGCATACTATGTGCGTTAATGTTCTTTATGCGTCACTGAATGCGTAGTTATGCTGGTTCGGGAAATCGGCACACGTGCGTGTGGACTACCGTGAAAGCTGGTCGTTTGCGGCCGTCAAAACAGCTACCGAGTTACGCGATTACGGCAGCACCTCGGGTACCCCTGAGACGGTCAATATGATCGTCAATGTGTACGTCAATCAGATAGTTTTTTTTCGAATGTTTTTGTCATTTTCTAGGTGAACCGATTTTGATGATTATTTTTTATTTGAAAGCTGGTTCCATTTACATTTGATTAAAATCTGACCATAAGTGTTTGAGTTACCCTCAACAATGTGTATTTAATTCATTTAATCTGATCAAGGGTTTCGAAGATAAAGTGGTAGAAGAGACTTAAAAAAGCCGACTTTACCGCTTAATTTTTATCATTAGTGTGTTACTGTTACTAAGGTGGTTGAACATTGGTAAGAACGTGAATACAAATTTTATTCTTGAACTACCCGTTTTTGTTGTGCGTCTGCCTACTAAGCTGTGGATATCGGTTCCCGGTCAATTCCCGGTGGCAACATATAATAAGTTGTCCCCCAAGGGAAATTTGTGTTTCTGATTCTAGTTGTGATTGTGTACGTAATGTGAATGTTTCCGGCCCCACGACGCACAATTCTCCGTGTAGGTTGTGAGTGTGAAAGCGTTTATCCTTTAGTTAGACAGTATACCTAGTTGTTTTGACATGCAATGCATGGTATTTCTATTACATTAATATGTCAAAAGTTTTTGTGTTCATTTATCTGGAAATTAGTTCAATGTTTCTTGCTAAGCGTTTGGTACACCGGATGTGGTTTGTGCCATACATATATATATTGTGTGAACACCACATGATATAGTAAGCCCGCATCTCATGAAATGCTCACAAGGGGTGAAGCCGGCTGCTTTCGCTTACATTAAACCGCAGAACGCAGACCGCATCCGCGTGTGGCTAATCCTTTAGACGATGGCCATTGTCAATATGGAGGAGCATGAATGCACATTGACGATTAATATTGATCATGTCATGGCTTCTGATATATAGAGTTGGTTATGTAGATAAACAGAAGAAACGCCAGTTTGGTAAGCGAGTGCCAATTGAAGGTCATGGATCTTGTTTTTCGACAGCTTGAGTAATAATTTTATTCAAAATCATTTTGAAGGTTTTATATTTTTAAGTCAATAAGACTTGTCTTTCACTGTTACAGTATCACCACTTCTTCAATACGGACCTTATAATTGATACGAGTGATGTACTTGTATCAATCTATTTTAAGTGTGTTTCCAACAAATCACATTCAGCGTAATTGTGTAACATTCGCGAAGAAATTCCAACGATTAATACTGTAAAATGACATGGCGTAATTTGTTGGGTACTCATGAAATTTTTTGATATATCTTGGTAGGTTCGGGATCAGCTCTGGTACAACAAACTCGTACCCAGTGGGGACGACAGGGTGGGGACGACCGGGAATAAAGGAAATATTATAGTGCTCTATGATAACCATTTTACAGTACCCTAGTTAGGCTTTATTTTTCTGATCCTGAACAATTAGTTTGATATAAATAAAAGTCTAAAAACAGTGACTTTGATGTCTTACCAATTTTTGGTTTTGGGCTTACATCTTTACATACTCTTCGCTTGTATGATTCAGGCGCTAAGTGCCTGCGATAGACGAAAAGTAAAAAGTATTGAAATCCAAAGTCAACTTAAAGACCTCGCAACCCTCGGTCAATTAAAATTCTTTTAAGTCCACAGAGCATTCTAAATCAAGAACTCCAGACAATTGAACCTTCAATTCAGCAATGAAAGCGCGACTCTACATCTTTTGTTCTTCTTATAGAGGCCACTACGCAAGTTACGCACTGATTGCTTTGCCATTCGCGACGGTGTTGCCAATACACATACAATAGAACAATGACAAGATTCTCTCCATCGCATTTTCAACAGTTATTGTAGTCTACGTTCTTCATTAGGAACGATGGGAAACTATTTCCCTTGTCTGCATTTGTTTTAATAAAAGATGAGTTTCTGCAGGGGTTGTGTAACTGCTATCAATTTAAATGTGAATGTTTATGAGCATGAGCACATGAGTTAGTTTATACAACGTGAAAAAGAGGTGGGGTCTATTTGGATCATTTATCTTGATCCAGAATCTGAAAAAGGGCATAGCCACGAGACATATTGGGTGTGCGTCCACCTCCTAATCAGTGGTAATTAGGTTTTATTCCCGGCGGGAACACAACATTACGTGTACGTTTCTGGTTCTGGTTGTGATCATACAGATAATAGAGGAGAGTCATCGAACTTATGTAAGGTAAACTATCAGACTCGCCTCATGTACTGACATAAAAGTAGGTGTGATAGTGCAAACACAATATAATTAGCATGATTCGTAGTAATTGCCTATTCGCTCCCTTCTTAAACATCAAAATTGTAATTGAGAAAAGCACAGATGTCAGCAAGTTGCATAAACGGTCTCCATATGAACGATCTTTGAACACAACGGTCGGTATTATTTCTGCTTTCAATAATAACTGCGGTAATATATTTTACAAAAAAGTGCCTGTACGCTTCTAAACTTGACGTGTTTTTTTATATTGATAGACTAGATTTTCTTTGTAAATAATGATAATGTATAAGGTGGTAAGACCGCTACACCTACACTGGAAACTGTCCCTTGAGGGTCAGTGAGAATAATATTTGGTTCTAGACGACATATTTATATATATATATATATATATATATATACCTACTCTAACAATAACATAAATATATACATACATACATAATATAAGTATAACATGTTGTATATGTATTTATTACATTTTTGGTATCCAAAACTTTATTTTTGTATATATAATTTGATTAGAACTGTAATACAAGTAAACCACAGTCCCAAAATTATTTTGCTATCTCCTCTCCATCTAAAGGTTGTCAGGAAGAAATTGCTTTAAGCGATAAGACCGCCCATTGTACTAGCCTAAGTTGTTGGTTTGGTATTCAATAAAGACTTCGTCTATCTATTTACCTATATAATTATTTAACATTTTACTTAAACCAAAATATGAAATGTAGTCTAGACTTTGAAGTCTGGTGGTCCTTGCTAAGACATGACTATTTAGTAGAGCCGCCTCACAATCAAACACTTTAACACTCACAGCCCTTACTACTTCGTTCGATACCTATACTAAGTTCGATGAATTGTGTCGTGGAAGCCGGCAACATCACATCACATACATAATCACACCCCAGAACCAGAAACACAAACTTTCCTTTGAGAGAAAACTTGTATTTATTTTCCACCGGGAATCGAACTTGATTCCTGCTGCTTAAAAGGCGAACGCGCGCCCAACTAAACCAACGCGCATTTCATTAAAACGTGTTACGTTTTTGCAGTTCTCCATACACTTCGAAATTGTCGAGTCAAAATTCTCTTACGACATTTTAAACTCAATAATAAAATACCAGGTTTTTTTATCTGCATCCTGTCATTCAGTTTTAGGAGTCGTAAAAGTTTCAAACAAGATGGTCAACGTTCTCGCTCATCACTTGCATATTGCAAATGGATGCAATTGGAGGGGCAACGGAGAATATTCCAGATTATGGGTGCAGTCGACGTCAATGCACGGATTATTCGAGAAGAGTGAATTGATGTGTTGGGTGGGGGTGCAGTGTTGCCAGATTGAATTCAGAAAAGTGTCGGTCTTCTCAGTAAAAGCATAGGTATAGCGCCGGTTTTAACGTAAAGTCTTAGAAAAATAATAAGTCTTATAATAATAATCCTACTAACATTATAAATCCAAAAGTTTGTGTGTAAGTGCGTATGTATGTTTGTCCCCGCTTTAACCTCCTGCTTCACGCTTTAACGGCTGAACGGATTTGGATGAAATTTGGAATGTACATAGCTTATATCTAGGGGTAACACAAAGGTTACATATTAACTTGATAATAGCGGGCAAAGCCGCGTAGGACGGCTATTATTGTTATAAAAACAATAGTTTGTGTGTTTGAGTATATGAATATTATTATGTTTAAAACTAGGTAATTTCTTTTAATTTTATATGTAACAAACTATAACTTAGGTAACAATCGAATGAAAATATTTTTTTTCAAATACTTATCAGAGAGCTTAGTTGATGCTACGCGTGATCAAAATATACTGCTACTTATTTGGCTCAACGTATTAGCATTGCAATTTAGAGAGGCAATGCCGTCAGCCAGTTTACATAATAATTATTATAATATTTTTTTTACAGTTTTCTTTATTTTGTAATATTGTATTTTTTATTACTTTTATAAAAATATTGTAAAAAAAACCTTAGCTTAAGAAAAAATAATAAATAAAGAGAATAATAATAATAATTTATTTAATTTACAAAAAACATTACAGACTTACATTATATGTACATATAATAATATAGTTAGCGAGCCCTGTATCCCACACTAGGATAAGTCCTGTGTCGTGGGATTCAGTCTCTTTCAGGATTGATTGGTGCACTTTATTTTGAGAATTTATACATCAATAAATTATATAATAATATATTAAATATTTAAATAACATATAACCAATGTGTTATAATTACCCATGGTTAAATTTTTATTGATTGTTATAGGTTGGATGTTTTTGGGTAATTAGCATAGCCACTTTTCTAGTGTTAAGAATGATTTAGCTTTTATTGTTTATTCGGGTTAGGGATAATTAAAAGCAAGCAAAACTTTGAAAAATGACTTCACCGCTTTATCTTCGGAACCATGGTCAGATTAAGTGTATTAAACACATTATTGACGATAACTCAAAAACTACTGATAAGATCATGATCAAATTTAAATAAGACTAGGGGTAGACTAGGGTAAGCAACAGATGCAAACAAAAAAATGACAATTTCGGTTCACGTGATTAGATGTAATGAAGTAACACATATAAAAAAAATACCAATAAAAAAAAGTACCTCCTCCTCTTTTGAGAAGTCGGTAGAAAAATTAGACCACTATATCACCTGATGATAAGTGACGATGCGGTCGACACAGGGGCAAATTTAAGCTATTGTTGGTCTATAGCCCCATTAGCCAGCGAGGAAAAGTTGGTAAGGATAGTGGTGATAAAATATCGGTCACGGAGAACTTATTTACCTATTATTATATATCACACTGATTGACTTAATATAAGCAAATATTAACGTATTCTGATCCAAGGATGATTTAAATAAATAATGGAGTGATATTTAACCCATATAGACAGCCTGGTGACCATGGTGTCATAGATTATCCAGAAGTATTGATACATCAATAACAAACTAAATGCTAAGTATGCTCCTTCTATCTCGAAAAGAACAAAAAACTGGAGCAATTTGAGGCGAAAGCTGGATGACCCTCGTAAGAACGTTGCGATGTTGCAATTATATCAGACATCACAAGCACATCATACAGCCGTCATCAATTTTTTTTTTTTTTTTATCCCATTTGTAGCGGTAAGCAAATGATATTATTATGATAAGCTATTAGAGTAAAAGCAAGCAAAACAATTTAAATAAGCTATTAGAGTAAAAGCAAGCTGGCAGCACTGGGTGCAAGTGGGGGCAGAGAGGGCAGGGCATCGCCGCGTCGCGTCGCCCGGTGCATCGCTGCACCGTGTTCAATGCACCCGCCACCCGCCTGCCTCGTCGCTGGCCGTTGCCACCGATTTCACCAGTACTTATGAAATCTTTATTATACTTACGTAACGCGATTGCATTTAAATGAAAATATACATAACATTCTACACGAGACCTCGCCTGATGTCGTAAAAATGAAGGAGAACCAGTAGGATTTAGTAATACCAAAATTCAATCAATATTTTATTAGTACGTACTAAGATCTACTGAACTGAGTACTTCTATAAAGTCCTGGAATGGCTGAATGGTGAAGGGTCGTGTGAAGGGATATTTTTTTATAAACATTTCACCATTTGTAGGAAATGGTGAAATGTTTATAAAAAAAATATCTAAGTACATAAATATTTTTTTTATACTCTTTAGACAAGCACTTGACCACTATCTCACCTGATAGAAGGTGATAATGCGGCCGAAGATGTAGCATACTTGCCTAGAAGATACCTATACACTCTTGACTTGAAGAGTCCTAGATTATACCGCTATATTATTTGTAATAAGGTACTATTTTGTCTTATTGGTCTTTAGAAAATCCCATAATCAAGAATAGATGGAAGGTTTCGGAGTTCAATAACTGTAAACATATACATAAGTATATGTATTGGCATAGAATAAACAATAACCTTGTTTAATAATTATAATTTATCAATGATGTATTGGGGAATTTGAACAAGACTTCAGACTTCTCAACAAGATATACAGTTAACACAAATACATGCCATAACAGAATATAAACGCTTTCTCAGTCAACGCTTAACACTAAGTTTAATGACTTTTGTCTTTTGTGCTGGATTCATTAACATCACAAACACAATAACACCCAGAATCAGAAAACCATTTTTTTCTAGTGGAAAAAGCTTGTGTTTCCCACCGGGAATCGAACCTGATGCCTACTGCTTAGAAGGCAAACGCGCGCCCAACTAAGCCAACGGGCAGTTCAATCAAAATAATTAATAATTGAAACGCAAGCAAAGCTTAAAAAGCCGACTTCATCGCTTATATTTCGGCTTTGGCTTGACCGATTTCAATAAAATGTATATAGGGCCACCTCTGTATATAAGTATACTCTACCAAACAAAAAATTAAATCATCAAAATCGATTTATAATTAGCGGAGATGTCGCGTAAAAAACATACAAAAAACCATACAGTCGAATTGAGAACCTCCTTTTTTGAAGTCGGTTGAAAATAATGTTCATTTAGAAGATCTTAACGAATTCCCCTCTCTGTAAGACATTATTGTAAACATGTAATGGCATAAGTATATAAATTATTCTAGTTAAATCCTTACATACACACTACAAAAGTACAAAGTAACAAAGGCTGCGCACCCAGAGCAAATATTTTAACTGAAAATTGCACATTTCTCGTTGAAACTCCGTCCAGGTAAATACAAGCTCAAGTTCTGTTCACTGCAACGTTTGCTTCCCAAACATTATTAACTGCTTGATAAATTTAAACACTGTTTAAAAGTTTAGGTACTTTTTACCGACTCCAAAAAAAGGAGGAGGTTTTCAATTCAACTGTAATTTTTTTTTTCTGTGTTATATCCTCATAACTTCTTTCGTTGTGAGCCGATTTTAATGATAAGATAGGCAATCAATGTTGAAAAACGTGTCGGAATACTCTAATATAAATTATAGTAAAGTATCTACCACTTTACTAGGACATGATTTGGTTATGACTGAACCGTGACTCATTGGAGCAAATAGGACTGGAGGTGTCCGAAAGAAAAATCTTCTCTCGCAACTGGTTAGGTAAATCTAGTTACCAACGTGGACGAAGGCGTCCTGTTACCTGTAACTGGTTACAAAGTTACAAATATGGAAAAATAATTCTGCTTCCACAACTAGTTACAAAAAGTTACAAATATGGAAAAATAATTCTGCTTACACAACTTGTTACAAAACAGCGAAAGAAAAATCTTCGATCGTAACTGGTTAGGTAAATCTGGTTACCAACGTGGACGAAGGCGACTCTTTTACCTGACTGTGACTGTCTTTCGTGACTACTATTTATGAAATACTTCACCTACTCACTGGATAAATGCACAAGATAGCGAACCCAAAGTTAAATTAAAAAAACAGGGAGTGTCGTAAAGGCACACGATTGAAGTAAACCTTTTGTACTACATGTAAACTTTTTAATTATTCATCAGTGTTTACCCCTACCACTTTTCGTCACACAAAAAGGTTGCGGATCAGAATTCCAAAGCCCTCCCATAAAAAGTTACACTTATTATATTTGATACGAGATATTTGACGTAAACATTTTGATTATTGTTGAAGGCTTATTATTTCGGCCCCGTTACAAAAGTCATGATCACAAGAACTTATGATAATACTGCAATTTTCCATTCAAATAGAATAATAGACTAGGGAAGGTACTAGTCTATTATTTTATTTAAATGGAATATTGAATGTAGTTGGCAAATCGTGAAACACGGGGTCAGCGCTCCCAGTGACAGGTTTTCAGTAGTTTACATTTGCTTCGCATAGGTTAAAGTGCATCTAAGTGCATGCTCTGTAAGAGAACAGTATCGTGACGTTTCACATTGTGTAAGTAAAGCTTAATTTGCTGTTTTAATAAGAGCTTTATATGTATCGAAGTAATCTACTAATATAAATTTATGAATCCCTATTTACCTTGGTCACGCCATAACACGAGATATTTACCGATTTCATTCATCTTTTTTTTTTAAGTTTTCTAATACTTTGTAGAAGGTTCTTACGGAAAGAAATATTTAAGAAAATAATTGCGCAGAGAATTTAAAATTTGGAACAGGATTATGTCTGTCAATCTTCAAAAAGTACTAGAAAAACATAAATATGAAAGAGGTGATACAGTGGACAGTTATTATGAACATGGGAATGCCTTTGCACCAGATACCGTAAGGGGTATACCGTCAGGTGGTTATTTGATTAAAAACTTTTAACAGTACCTATGCTTTTTTAAGCTTTTAAGACATTTTATTTAAATTCTTATAATAAAAAGGTAAGAAGTATATTATTCGCAGATCAAGTCGAGTGAGTAGCTACACTACAAGACTGGTGTTTTGCCTGCATCCGGTTCTCGGCACTTTTTCACGCGGCGATGCCCAAACAGGACTTTAGTTTACTTCTTGTAATACATAAGTAGTATATTATTCACGTATACTTATACAGTAGCTAAAACGAAGTCAAACATAAATCAAGTCGAGTGAGTAGCCCCACTACAAGACTGGTGTTTTAGCCTGCATCCGGTTCTCGGCACATTTTCACGCGGCGATGCCCAAACAAGACTTCCATCTTACCGCTCCGGCGAAGCATTTCCTGCACAATTTTATTGCTTTGTTTCTTATTGTTCACACAGTTTACTTAGTCTTTGTTTGATATAGCAGGAAGTCAATTACAATAAACTTGCATTTACTATTGCAGAAGAAGTGGTAAAAAGGAAAACTTTAACTATACCGTTAAATAACAGTTTGGATTTTCACTTGTCACAAGTGTTGATTTACGATATGACTTTGTCATGTATCGTAAATCAACATTTCAATAATTGATACGCAAGCAAAGCTTAAAAGTAACAAAACACAAGCAATGCTTAAAAAAACCGACTTCACCGCTTAATCTTCGGAACCTTGATTTAATGTATTAAACACGCATTAACATCATCAAAGTAGTCCACAAACTAGGCATTATCGACGATATTTCAAGAACTACTGATCAGATCTTGATCAAATTTAAACCATTTTAATGTTAAAACTATCGTGAGTATTACACATTATGTTTCAATGTTATATTCGGCTTAAAACACAAAGTACAAAGTAAGTCGACATTTTCGTGTTTTAAGCCGAATATAACATTGAAACATAAATTTAAAACATTTAAAGAACAATGGCGAACTTCCATACATCATTTTAGTTGAAGTAAAATAGCATCGTATATAGATAAAAAAATATCTTACGTAAGGCCGGTTGCCTTCTGAGCTTAATTTTAAAAGAATTGTCGTTTTAGAAGGCCTAGTTATTAAGATATTAAACAAAATATATTTGTAGGTTATGGCTCAGCACACTTTGCCGATCTCTTTTTGAATACGCCAACAGTTCTGACAGTCGTGAATTCGTGATAAAAGCCCATTCCAAAGAGCCATCACAACGTTTAAACTTGAAATATATTATTACTTGACACTGGCTAAATGCACAAGATTGCGAAGCTAATATTAAAAGAAAAAAGAAAAAAAAAACAAACGTCAAAAGTGAAAACGTCATTCATACTTTTTTTTTTTAATTATTATTTCATGACCATGGATGCATAGTCCTTCAGTCGAAATATTAAACAAATATTATCAATTTCTATTTTTTATAATAAAAGTCTTAGTCACAAGTCACAGTCAAAGTCAAGTAGTCAGTCTTAGTCAAGTCATGCCCTAGTAAAGTGGTAGAAACTTTACTAGAACTTCTACTGGAGTTTTGGAGCGAAGGCGAAAATCACGTTTTTCAACTTTGTATGACTTGCCTACATTTATGAACATTTACTAAGTATTAACGGTTAATAATCCACCATTATTACACATTAACACTCGAAGAATCACAGGTTTTGGAAAATTATACAAAATCAACAACGCCATTTTTTCACTTTCGCGGCAAAACTCCCCGTCATTCATACGACAGTTTGGTATTGCCATGAGATTTGCTTTTTCCCCTTAAATGTCGATGACTGCAATAGCAACCGCAGCTATTTTTAGCAAACCTGTGAATGACAGACGGATTCTAAACAGCTGATGGTTCATACATAAGTTACCATAGTATTTTTTGTTTTATGGATACATTATAAGCATTAGCATTACGGTTTAGGAATATAGAGATGCACTAGGGTAAGGCAATGGACATGGTAACATCTTATTATATAACCACAGCATAGACAAAAACAGAAAAATGAAAAATGGTAGATAGTAATCGTTTTGTTTCTTTTAATGTGTATTGTTTTACCTGGCTTCGTCTGCCTTTTCTGTTGTTTTAGTAAATCTTTGTAATTTTTTTGAGTGAATTTCGTTAATTTCACATTTAAATACGATCAAACATAGGCCAACTAAAATTTCGCCATTGTTCTTTAATTTATTTAAAATTGATGATGACCAATTAGAAAGCAACATCTTTGAAACTAAAAATGTTTCGAAATCGGCTCACGTGGAGACAGGTAATACAGTTGACTTGAGTACCTCCACCTATTTTGTAAAGTCGGTAAAAAAGACTTAATCGCTTATATTTCGGATTTGGTTGACTGATTTCGATAAAATTTATATGGAACCACCTCTGAAGTATACTCTATCAAACAAAAAAATACATCAAAATCGATTCATAATTGGCGGAGATATCGCGTAACATACATACAAAAAAAACATACAGTCGAATTGAGAACCTCCTATTTTAAAGTCGGTTAAAAAGGAGGAGGGTTTTATTTCATAGTGGTTATTCTCACCTGATGGAAAGAGATGAAGCGGCTTAAGGGGCAGATATATAGAGATATAGATTATTATAGATAGGTAACTCTTTATTGACACACCTTACAAGAAAAACACGTAAACATAAATAAAATTTACTAAATCAAAGTTCACATCGGCGGTCTTATCGCCAACAGCGATCTCTTCCGACAACGTTTGAGTGGAGTGGATTTTGATTAGAACGATATAACAGGGTTATACATTTATGTTAATTAAACACATACTTAAACAATATAAATGTTATAATGTAACAAATACATATTATACTTATAATATACATACCATATAATAAAAATATAGTAATATAATAATAATACTGTCAGACGTGACTGTGATTTTTCATATTACGGTCATACAGTGTGAGTCTCTATGTAATTTTTGGAGCACCGCAATCAGTAAAACACAAAATAATATGAAGACAGCAATCAGTAAAACACAAAATAATATGAAGTTTTTATATTTAGACAAAGTTACTTGAGGATGTAAAAAAATGTAATCTAGAAACATGTTTGGTGAATGTTTATTTTGAAACTCTAATACGGTTAATTCTCAGACTCAATAAATGTTAAAAATAATGTTTACTACATTCTTTAGATAATGAAATAACTAAATAAAAGTTATCATTTATATTTTAAATTGTGTAGTTAACGCTCATAACGGGTTTTTACGATTTATCGCTTAACCGAGATAATGAGACATGGCCCTGATCTATAATATGCATTTGTATAGGGAAATTTTGTGTTTCTGGTTCTGGGTGTGATTTTTTTTTGTTTTTTATTTATGTTAGATAGGCAAGCATTTAAACAATATCTCACCTGATGGATAGTGAAGATGCGGCTGAAGATGTAACATGCTTGCTTAGAAGATACCTATTTACTCTAGAATTGAATACACACAGATTGTACCTGTGTTATGAATGTTTCTAGCACTCACGTCACAAGTCGTCAAACTTAGTGTGAGTGTAAAACTGGTTATTTACTGTATATCTATTTTTAATTAAGGGCGAGTAAATAGGTTGATTTAATACACATTCTGCTAAAACAAAATTGTGCATCATCTTAACTTCTGACTGAGCCGATTCGCACGCTGTCTTCCTGTCTACACAGACTATTTTAGTTCCGCTAACATCACTGAAACCCTTATAATTATTCGCAGCAGACAAATTACCTAATATTTTAGAAACCTTCATCATCATCACCATTATGTGTAATCGCTTGTTTATTAAGAAAAGGTGCATTTAATTTATATAATGCATTTTATTTTGGGATGCATCAATCAAGTAAAAAAATATCCCACCTTTTAGTGATGCTCATATATAAATAAAATAAAACATCTGCCACCTTGCATTCGCAAGTCACTCTGCCTTTGTGATTGCGACCAGTCCACAGTATATAACATAGTATAGGTACAGAATAAGTTATAGTAACAATCCTAATGATTCCACCTTCACTCGACCTGCAACACAGCACCACAATGTGACTCAGCTATACATATGACCAGGATTATTTGCAAGATACATTGATGGATGTCAAGTTAACCTTTCAAAGACTTTTTTTACTATTTTTTAATTCAGTTACAAGTTATTGGGCTCGACTTTGAAAAGGTTGCAGACGGTCTGCACTGCTTTTGTGGAGCTTTATGATTCAGCATTCCAACAATATATTTTATCTAGAGATCTGATGCCATCAGAAAAAATTGCAACTTAACATTTATACGAGTAAGTTTAAAAGGATAACAAGTTTTTATTTTTAAAGTAGATGAATTTCATGAAATTCAAGTATAATGGGAGTTCATATTTATTATGTTAGTTATTCAATGTTCACAATTAAAATAATAAAGAATAACTTTTGAGGTTAAATGCTTATAACTTTTTTAATTTGTAATAATTGTTTGATTTCTGTATTTGTTGTTCAAGTACAGGATACAATGGATAGTGTACGTAAGTTTCTGCTTTAAATGTGAAGCCGTTTTTCAGATAGACTCCGGGACAAAATAGGTCTAAAAACAGTGACTTGGTGGCCATCCAAATCGTAACTATCCGACATAGCTTTTTTTTAAACCGGTTTATTAGGTACTCTATTTACCAAGCCCTTTTGAACGATGTAGATAATACACTTATGGGGTTTATGTTTTATGCATCCTTGGGTGGATTAAAAAATAAAAATCATTTCGCTCCCCACTTACGTGTATGAGTGCACCCTTAAAATTTACTTATATATAATTTTATTTGCCATTTCTGACTTTGGGCCAATGTTTTACATATTCTCTGATAATTTGAAGTTATTTGCTTGTATTGTTTAGACGCGATGCCTCTGACAGACGGACGGATTGATGGACGGACAAAGTACTAAAAGACCCAAGTCAACTTAAAGATCTCGCTTCGCTCGATCAATTATAATGCTATATACATATAGAACAGATAAAACGTGTTTATACAATACAACTAGTAGTAAGACTTGGCAGTAGCACGGGATATAACCAGTCCAAGCAAACGAGCTAAATCTAGTTACTACTAGTTATTATTATACTTAATAAAAACGAACGTATATAAAGACCTCTATAACTATATTATTAATTACTTTTGTTTTTATACTTAAAGTGCAACGTTTCATGTTTCGTTCGAGTACCTGCTCGGGTGACGCACTCTTCAACTCGGCACCACATTATGATACCACATCGTCCTCAAAATGACACGAGCCAAAGGCAACGTGTTTGACACTCATGGCACTTTGAAACTTTAGATTAGGGTCGTAAAGTCACTATTTACAATGGCAGGGTCTCCCACTCAATTGTTATAATTACTTAGTATTTACTAAATTTTAATTCACCGCTGGAATGTTGAACAATGTCAGTTGACATTAATTAATCTCAGGTTTCTGAGGCGTTCAAATGTCAACAAGTTGTTCCTGTTTTCTTAATATACACATTCTTAAGGAATTATTAGGTATATTTTAAGCATCTTATGAGAGGGCTTTGAAATTCCGAACCACAACCTTTTTGTGTAATGTAAAGTAGTGGGGGTACACTCTGTGATGAATAATTTAAATGTTTACCTGTAATACAAAAGTTTCACTTCTATTGTATGCCTTTTTCTTCAACACACCTGTTTTTTTTGTCGCCAAGAACTAGACGTATTTAATAACAACAAAAGATAGATGTTTCATATATAGACAATATTTACTGAAGGGTAATATAAATAAACAGAAGATACCTATAAAATGGGATCCAGAAAATTACTGGTTTTTTTTTGATAGAATTAATATCCAAAATTGGGTCTTACACAATTATATCGATTATTTTCAGACTATAGAAAAGATAAAAAATATTTCTACTAAATCCTTTACATCATTTAAACGGTGTAGAGAGTTGATGTTGATGTACAAATAAATACTAATGGTTTCGTTACTACTTTACTCCTATTTTCTTACTTGTTAATGATGATGTGGTTATCAACATTAAATATTAGCGCTCTCACACTCACAGCAGCACATTAAGTTCGATGATTTGTGTCGTGGGTACCGGAAATATTCACATCTCACACACGATTGTGACCATTGTGTTACCAGAACCAGAAACACAAATTTTCCCTCGGAAGAAAACTTGTGTTCCAGCTGGGAATCGAACCTAACCAATACCAAGGAAAGCCAATGCGCACCTAAATAAGCCAACGGGCAATTAAAAAAATCTCTAAGCCTCTACAACATATATTACTAACTAGCCGTGCCCCGCGGTTTCGCCCGCTATTATCAAGCTAAAAAGAAGCCTATGTGTTAATCCTAGGAATAAGCTTTGTAAATTCTTAATTTCATCCAAATCCGTTCAGCCGTTAAAGCGTGAACAAACATACTTACACACTTTCACACTTGCACACTTACACACAATCTTTCAGATTTATAATATTAGTAGGATAACAAAATAGCTATATACAGCAAATCAACTCAACAAAAGCCAATCAGCGTGTAGATTGTCCTGAAAGTGCTGTGCAGTGCATTGCAGTATGTTTTTTTTAATGTAACAAAGATTACCTGAGCAGGTCGCTCTCCTGATGGTATAAGTCATGCATGCTTATTTCAGTTCAGTTCAGTGCGACTCGGAGTTTTCAACATCAACAATTCAAAATCCAGCGTGGCAAAGCATTAGGGTCGTTACCCTAAAAAATTTGATGTTAATACTTTATATGCTTTGTAACTCGAAAACATTGCTCTTCATCTGAAATACAGTAATGTTTACATAGTATGCTTGGCGGTTGAATATCTGGCAAAAGTGTGGTACGTCTTCACTGCATCCTATCACTACAAAACGTTGTGATCTCTAGGTATGGATAAATAATTATTTTATTGATCGAGTAAAGCGAGATCTCTATGTTGACTTGGGTGGTCCAGCACCTTGTCCGTCCGTTCGTTCGTCTGTCAGAGGCAACTAGCGTCTACCATGTATCCATGTTATGTGATCATGGTGCTTGCAACAGTGCCGAAATATCGGAAACTCAAAACAAACGAAATACTTGGTAAATATCCGGTTATTGATACAAACATTTATAATGATAATCAAAATTATATAAATGAAAATAATAAGGGGCACCCATATTCGTTAGTGGCAATTTTTTTTTCTGCACCTGTGGTCTATCTTTAAGAAAAGAATTACAAGTAGAGCACGAAACCGTTTTTTATAAACTTCTATGTATAAACAAGCTCAAAAGGTTTTTTTTATTAGGCAAAAGATAGGCGCGAGATCTCAGTTCGGCGCGAACGGCTAGTACTTATAATATATATATTAAAAACCTTTACCTCAATAGCGTGTCCTAATATGGCAAAGCATTAGATTATCTGCTAGTAAGAACAAGCAAGGGCGTTGCACACGCCCTGGTGCCCTTGCCGCCGCGGTGCATCCACCCCGTGCCTACAGACAGACGCACAGCGCAGTGACAGAACGTCAAGAGCAAATAGGACAACCATGGTCAAGGTAAACTTGGAACGCACGAATAAATAGGTACGGTAAGCAGACGCTTTTGTTTATTCGTAAATCCAACAACAATAATAATAAATAATGCTACACTTCACAGCCACACACTAATTTCGATGCCTTGTGTTGTGGGTGCCGGAAACATTCACATTAAACACACACACACTCACATCCAATTATTATTAACCATTTGCAACATTACTTTTACCTGCTCATATAGTTTTGTAATTTTGAAGTGAAAACTCCTTTAGTGGCGTTGTGCACTTTTTGGGATGGGTAAAAAATGTTAAACTCGCGTCAAGACACGTGACCTGATCGAAAATTCGTAAGACGAAGGAGAGTAAGTAATATCCCCCTCTCTTTCTACCGCGCGGCGAAAATGTACGTTAATATTCAAGTTTTCACTTCTGCCGGCACTCCCGGAGTGTAACCCGTTGTTTTTTTTTCTTTCATAAACGCAAGCCTTCCTCGCATCGCGGTCCTAATGCTCTATTTCACCACATTTGTGACTTGATTATCTTACTGAAAATATGCTCGGGTGTTTTGGTTTTTCCCTGAGTAATGCATCCTTTAGAATCGTGTAGACATGCAAACTCCATAGAGTTATTGGTGGTTTCTGGTAGATGCAATATGGGAAAATACCGGCTTAGACTTTCTAACGGAGTAGCGTCTAGCTGATTACGTAAAAATATGCTCCTGTTACTTCGAATACACTCATAGACAGAGCTCTTGATTTTCCTTCACCGAAATACTTTGATGACTACCTTGTCATAGCAATCTCACTTCGTAAACCAGTGAAATAGTGATGAAAATATACACTACTTACTAGTAACCTACTATAGATGGAATTGAACACAATGCCTTCTTTCTAGTTTCCCGATAAGTATTATTTATGCCTTTTCAAGTCGAGAGTAACAGATACGTAGGAGGTAGGAGTTCTTAGCAAGCATGTCCCATCGTCGCTTTCTATCAAATGAGACAAAGAACAATGGCGAAATTTTAGTTGGCCTATGTTTGATCGTATTTAAATGTGAAATTAACGAAATTCACTTAAATAAATTACAAAGATTTACTAAAACAACAGAAAAGGCAGACGAAGCCAGGTATAAAAATACACATTAAAAGAAACAAAACGATTAAATTCAACCATTTTTCATTTTTCTGTTTTTGTCTATGCTGTGGTTATATAATAAGATGTTACCATGTCCATTGCCTTACCCTAGTGCATCTCTATATTCCTAAACCGTAATGCTAATGCTTATGATGTATCCATAAAACAAAAAATACTATGGTAACTTATGTATGAACCATCAGCTGTCTAGAATCCGTCTGTCATTCACAGGTTTTCTAAAAATAGCTGCGGTTGCTATTGCAGTCATCGACATTTATGGGGAAAAAGCAAATGTCATGGCAATACCAAACTGTCGTATGAATGACGTTTTCACTTTTGACGTTTTTTTCTTTTTTCTTTTAATATTAGCTTTGCAATCTTGTGCATTTAGCCAGTGTCAAATAATAATATATTTCAAGTTTAAACGTAGTGGTGGCTCTTTGGAATGGGCTTTTATCACGAATTCACGACTGTCAGAACTGTTGGCGTATTCAAAAAGAGATCGGCAAAGTGTGCTGAGCCATAACCTACAAATATGTTTTGTTTAATATCTTAATAACTAGGCCTTCTAAAACAACATATCTTTTAAAATTAAGCTCAGAAGGCAACCGGCCTTACGTAAGATATTTTTTTATCTATATACGATGCTATTTTACTTCAACTAAAATGATGTATGGGAGTTCGCCATTGTTCTTTCAGTCAAATGCTTTCATAAAAAATAGCGTAAAATTATATAAATATATATATTGGGACAGCATTTAGTACGTCGCGTCGCAGTGATTTATTAGATTAAGGTTTGTGTGAAATATGTATAATTATAGTTGAAGCCCCGTTTTCTAATTTTTAAATTTAAACTTTTGTATCAATGATGACTATCGCAACAACTTGTCGAGTAGATTGAAGTTATATATTCTTTTTTACCGACTTCCCAAAAAAGGAGGAGGTACTCAAGTCAACTGTATTTTTTTTTTGTGTGTTACCTCGTAACTTCTATCCACGTGATCCGATTTAGGGAATTCTTTTTTAGTTTGAAAGATGTAGCTTTTTAATTGGTCCCATTTAAATGTTATCAAGATCTGATCAGTAGTTCTTGAAATATCGTCAATAATGCCTATTTTGTAGACTACTTTGACGATTTTCTCGTTTAACCGTTTTAAAAATTACCTCATAACTTCTTTCGTTGTGAGCCGATTTTGATGATATTTTGGTGCTTTTCATGTGGTCCCATTGAAATTTGATCAAGATCTGATCTTTCTAGTATCTAGTTTTTGAGTTATCGTCAATAATTCGTGTGCAATACATTTAATCTGATCAAGGTCCCGAATATAAAGCGGTGAAGTCAGTTTTTTTAAGCTTTGCTTGCGTTTAATTATTTATTGTTTTGTTTTTGGCACTAAAATGAGTTCACTTCATTTATTTGTTTTATGTTTAAATAAACATTTTCATTTTTTCCTCTCGTCCACCGATTTGAACTGAACAGATGTATGTACCATATCCTCGATTTCTAACGGATTGTTTAATGCTTCTTAAGTAGCCAAAATCTTCTAGGCCATCACACTATAAGCCGCACGTGCTGAATACAATACCGAGCACGTCGTCTGTGCAACGCGACATGTCCTGTAGATTGATGCCAACTACATGAATTTAATCAACATCACTTTTGTATGCTCCTGCGCACAATACCTATTCAGATATATGGACGCTGAATCTGTGATCGTCAACCCGCCGTCACCGGTCAATTACCCTTCCTTTCAAATGCAATACCAAAATCACACAAAGGAATTTCGAAGCTTCATTGTAATTATCTGCCATAAATCTGAATAAAATAAGCATCTGTTTGGTTAAAGAATCAATAAAAGTCCGGTTTCCGAAAAGTAATTGACAGTTTTTATTTTAGGCGTTGTAATTTGTTTAACTTTGTATTGTGGAATTGCGAATTGAGGATATAAAATTATTTCAACAAAAATAAATTGCTGAGCATCATCTAGCAGCTGGAGCAAATTATTAGTATCATCAATTATTTGTAATACACGATCCAAAGAAGCACTATATATGTAAAAATTTTCAAATTTTCATAACATACTTCTATTGCTTTCAGTCTGTCCTCAACGTTATTTTGAATGGAATTTAATGTATCCAAATCATTATATATTTCTTCTTTGTTATTATAGACCGAGAGCCCACTGCAAGGCACCCTATCACATAAGATAAAAGGTTAAAACAGTTTGTAGAGATCGAGGGCACTTAGTAGGTTCAAAAATGTTTGGTCGGCCTGAGCGCAGCTTGGCACGTTTTGTCGTATAGGTCAAAACGTGCGTCATTTTTACCCCATAAAATATCTCATCGTATTAAAGTATGAAACTAGTCTGTAGGGCTAGAAGCCGTTGTATAAAGTTAAAAAATCTAAGTCGGCCGAGTCCTATCTTGGCACTTTCGCATTTCTTTATTTCGAAGTAAAAAAATATGTGAGAAAACCACTCGTAACAATTTTATTAATGACGCTTTTCTCATATTCATAGGTCGGCCTGACCTCAGCCCTGTAATATTTCTAGTCATAACTAAACCTTTCAAGTCCTAACTGAACCTAACTAAACCTAACCTGAACCAAACCTAAATCTAACCTAAACCTAACCTAGCCTGAACATTCTATCAAGCCCGAAGTTGTCCTCTGCAGCAACACAATGGTATTCTGCTTACCTCAAATATCGTCCACAAGCCATCCAAATCGGTCAAGTTCTCTAAGAATGGAATGACGTTGGCGCTGGCGTAGCACAAGGTTGGATCTTATTTTCTCTTTTCATTAACCTAAATATATCTAAACTTTCACAGTATTTTTCATATGTATGCTACGACCTTCAATTATATAGCTATTCCTCAATAAACGAACTACCCAATGCAATCCTAGTTCTCAATGATTATTTGTCTCGACTTTAAACGTGGCCAAAACTAAATGTGGTATAAGGGTTAACCCCGAAAAATGCCTTAATCAAAAACCAAAATCAAAATAAACCTTCAGTGTAAAACTGTGTATCAGAGGTATTATAACAGTTTGCCCATTTTTGACATACAATAGAATAATAAAAATTTACAATTAAATTTTACGGTGAAAGCAATCATATTATTATGGTCACAGAATTACAATATGCTTAGAAATATTGAAATATACACAAGAATAAAGAAAACAAAATCAAATAGGTAATTACTGCAATCGGAACAAGGTAGAAGATAGAAAAAACTAATTCCTTTTTTTCTTAATATTTACACTAAGCTATTTATAGATACGTCGATACGATAGGCGAAAGGTTGAAAGTTCAGTAGATTCGATGGTTCATAAGAAAACAACATTGTTCGATTTCGACGTCGATGTAAAGATCATCGATGCCCAGAATAAACCCCATTGTTCGAACTGGGCGTCAAATTTCTGCGTTTCTTTCTTCTTAATACGATAGCTACGACACCTTTCTGCATTCGAGGTCTGTTTTTGTTGATCGCAAATGCGAATAAGCCTTTTAGTTTAGTTTTTTTTTGTCTTTTGGCTTTCAGCAACAGAATATTGTGTCTCAATTGTGTTATCAATATATTTATACGATAGAAAATTATGTTATTGTTAATTCAAATTCTTGTTCTGGGTGTGCGTTATGTGAATGCTTCCGACACCCACGATACAAATTATCTAATCCAGTCCACCTGTGAGCGTCAAGGCGTTTTTGTTATGTTTCATTGTTTTTTTTTTAAATATTATCGGTGCACATTTAATCCCTATTAATTTTGCTTCGACGTTCATTTTACAGCTCCCTTTGGTTACATGTAACATAATGTTGATGAGTTTATAACTTAATTAACACAGTTTTAATTCATAAATGACATTATCCCGATTTTCATTTATTGATATTACTTGTAATTGTACAAAGTTTAGTGTTTGATAGAAGTTTATGGCAGCAATATAAAATAAGCATAGTTTAAATTAGCACTTATTTCGCCTTCAGTATAGGTTTTTTAATTGAACATATTTTTTGGTCAATGAGTTATTTTCTGCAAGTATATCTAATATAATGTTAACTGTAACAATTTTTTTATTTAGATTTCTACAACATTGTACGATGAAAACTGATTAACGTTCAAGAAATATTATAGAATTGTTCTCTTCAATTGGCTGAAAGTCAAAAGTATTGGGTTTCATTACTCTATAAAAGTAGTTCAACTAATTGCCGTGCATTTAGAGCACATCATACAATTTAAATGAGCCTGGCTGTCTGCATGGGTGTCTGATGGGAATTTCAAGGTAGCTAGTTAGCGTCATAACAATAATATCACCCTAATAACATCTTAGTAATATAAATTAATATTAGTGATACTCTCTGAAAAAACGGAAAATGACAGATTTTTTAGAGTAAATCGACTTTCTTTTTACTGACTTTCCAAAAAAGGAGGAAGTACTCAAGTCAACTGTGTATTTTTTTTATGTGTGTTACCTCATAACTTCTCTCCACGAGAGCCGATTTCGAGAAAAAATTTTTAGTTTGAAATATGTTGCTTTCTAATTGGTCCCATTTAAATTTGATCAAGATCTGATCAGTAGTTCTTGAAATATCGTCAATAATGTCTATTTTGTGACGAATAATGCGTACTTTGACGATGTTCTCGTTTACCCGACTTCAAAAGTTACCTCATAACTTCTTTCGTTGTGAGCCAATTTTGATGATTTTTTTTTATTTGAAAGCTGGTACTTTTTATGTAGTCCCATTGAAATTTGATCAAGGTCTGAATATAGCACTGCCACGTCAAACATAATGAAATTCAACTCAAAATATGTATATATGTCTTGTAGGTAACTTCATTCTTTGCTGTACATAGTTTTAGGAAATATAGGCAATTGGCCCGTAGAAAGCTTATAAAAAAAAAAACTCAAGATAAAAGTTACAATAAGGGAATTTTCTAACACATATGTTATTTTTTAAGGTCATGATACATGGGATGCTCAGCCTTAATCTTAGATAAGTTTAAAGATTTTTCATCTTAGCTAAATTTATAATTGCCGCCGTGTTCACGGCCTTGCATCAACATAATAAATGAATTTGCATGATTTCATGATGGATAAAATTTCTACAAAATCACCGAAAGCAGCAATGTAGAGTTGCAATTCTTTAGGTATCCCGTGCGTGCCTGGGCACGGCCCTGCATCAGGTGTAATGTAAGGTGTCTGTCGACCTCGCATGGTCACCACACCATGCTGTCTAGAGGACGCCCGGGCAGGGCGGCCGTTAATCTACCTTACCCACCCAAAGTTGCAGTTTCTAATCGATAAAGTAATTTAATTCTTAGTTTAGCTGCGGGTGATTAATTGCACTTGTTGTTAGAACAATTTAAACGGCTTTTTGTGTTAGTGAGGCCAAAGTTCGATGATTCTTGCTTACTTTTGTATATTTTTTATACTGGACAGGTAAGCATTTGCCCGATACCTGATGGAAAGTGACGATGCCGAAGATGGAACATGCTATCTATGTATAGTTTAGGTTATATCTCGGGACTTAATCGCGCTAGAAAACTATTTTTATTTATTTCGACGTTTCGGCCAAGTTGCATTCGCCATGGTCTCGAGAAGTCTTGTCGAGACCATGGCCAATGCAACTTGGCCGAAACGTCGAGGTAAATATTAATAGTTTATTTGTGTACGTACTCGGCCGAAGATGTAACATACTTACCTAGAAAATGTACTTGAAATAGAACAGGGACTAGCTAGATAAGCAAAGCTTAAAAAACCGACTTCAACGCTAATATTTCGGTTTTGTCTGGATCGATTTCGATAAAATTTATATGGAACCACCTCTGAAGTAATAAAAATCATCAAAATCGATTCATAATTGCCGGAGATATCGCGTTACATACATACAAAAAAAAAACATACATTCGAATTGAGAACCTCCTTTTTTGAAGTCGGTTGAAAATATCGGCAATATATAGATAATTATGTAGTAACAAGTGGCTTTAATATAAAATTTGAAAACACCCGCGTAGTTCTATCTAGAAAACAGCGGAACCGATTTTCACTATACATAGCCAAGAATTCTTTCGATCAAGTCACCTTTCATACAAATCAAAATTGTTCCAGCCGTCTGGCAGCTACGATGCAGACACACACACCCGTTACACTTATAACATTCCTCTTTGTGCGTAGAAAAACATAATGAATATCCTTAAAATAATTTCAGCATAATTTTTTATCTGCATATTGTAAACAAGAATCGTGCTACTAACCATTAGATTGATGTTTCATAGTTCGGAGTTCAGACTAAACAAATGCGAAAACATTATTTCCTCCTTTCAAACAGTTGTAAGTTCTAAACAGACAGACAGACAGGCGTATAAACACTCTCATAAATAAGAGATACAAATGGAAGACGTAGGTTACTCAACTGTTCTTAGAAACGACATGAATATACGGAGCTGTTTACTCTGATACTTTTAAATTAATCATGGTGATTAGTGATATTTATGAAACTTTACATTGTATCATACGTTTTTGACAAAAACTCAAACTTTTTAACTTAACAAAAACTTTTTCAGGTAAGAACCTGATGGTTAGCGACGATGCGGTCGACGATGAAGTAAGCTTCCCTAGAAGATACCTGGTCACTATTGACTTGAAGTCTTCTAGATTATACCGTTCGAGGAACAAAGACAATGAGATACTCTCCTTCGCAGTACAGATAACTATTTACTCACGACATGAAGACTCCTTTAGGTCTAGGCGCTTCTATCAGGTCACTAGTTAAATCATATCCGACTAAATAGTATTATATACCAAGAGTGAGATAGTGTTCAAACCATAGAGTAAATATACAATCGTAAGTATTAACTCTATGGGTTAAACGCGAGCCTATCTGATATAAAAAGACATTCGCAATTGACAAACTTTATTGCATCGAACCGAGGAGTTTCAGAAATTCCAATTCGGTACTACGTAAGTACGATAGGTACGTATATTGCTCTATATTTATCTCGTCAAAGTTTAATCAAAATGCTGAGCAGGATTGGACTGAGAGGACTGGAGACAGAATTAATTATCCCTGTCCATCCAGGCGTTTATTGCGTGTGTTTAACACGACTTTCAGGTTCATTTCATCGGCGTAAGTCGAGACGGGAAGAGAAGGGGTCGTAAGGGCACAATGAGTATAGGTATGGACAGTGATTAAACTTCTCGCGTGATCTTAACCGTGTTCGCATTAATACGTGATTATGATGATGCTGTTTTTGTTGCTTAGTCTAGACATTCAGATAATTTTTTTTTAATATTCATGATTTGCACACACTTGAACTGACTTAGTTGGGTGAATTTTTGCCTTCTATCGGGTTCGATTCCCGGCGGGAACACAAGTTTTTTCCTAAAGGAAAATTTTTGTGTTTCTGATTCTGGTAGTGAATGTGAATGTTTCTGGCATCCACGACACTAGTCATCGAACTTAGTGTGGGTGAGTGTGAAAGCTTTATGTTTACTATTTCATCTTATGTTACCGACGATGCGTTTGATGATGGAGCACGTCTACCTAGAAGATGCTTATTCACTCGCGACTTAAAGGTACTTATTACTCAGCTTCTTGAGCGATTGCAATGACGACTCAGACAAGGAGTTCTTAGAAAAGAAGCAAAACGCTTCTTCCGCATTTGTGGAATTTCTACCATACAGAAGTGTTACAGCTCCGCACTTAGTTCAATGGCTTGCAACGCGGGTGCCGGAAACTCACTTTACTCTCACAATTGCAACCAGAACCAGAACCATATTCCACATTGTCTTGGGGAGGAAACTTGTGTTACTAAAAATTATCAACGCAACGAAGGAAGGCAGATATGTAACTACTATGAGCAACTTCATCAGTAAACGATCTTTGTGTGAGAGATTCCACCTCTCAAGAAGCTGATTCACTGTATCATACTATCCCTAAGGGTAGGGGTAGTGGGTGGCAGCGATGACGCGGTACAGGGGGTCAGACGGCGGCGTTCAAGGTTAAGGCCACCCCCTCGACGGATCGCAATCACGACCAGCCCTGCAATATGCATAGGGCAGGTGGCGACCCTAAAATATTCCATGGGGAAAGTGAAATTAGGTTTGCGGTGTTGGTGTTCCCAATTTAACGTGTTTAGTTAAATTATAATCGGGTTCGTTGATGGATCGAATTTTATAATGAACAAGATGCTATAATGAGACCCTGTGATTATTTATTTTTAGTTAACTATCGACTTGTATCATTAATGTCATAAAAGCTTACACCGGTCAATTATTTATCACATTTTCTGATACAATAATGTCGTTAATCTTTTGAAATTGCTATCAATGTCTTTTAAAAAGATTTATTTAAATTAATCTATTAGTATATTGACGTCAAGCAAGTTTTGTTGTACCTGTTAACCAAATATATTATTATGTCAAGTTCCGAAGACAAAACAAAATTATGGCAGAAGCAAACTAGTTTAATTATGGATGGTAGATAGTGTAGGTTCAGCTACGACTTACAGTAATAAACACCTTTATTATAAAAAGCTTACATGAAATGTACATTTACAAAACCGATAATCTTATCGAAACTGATCATATCTGTTGATCCGTAAAATGCCGAACAGATCTAAAAATTAACTCGCAGCTAGGTCTCATCTATCGTGACAAAGTGACGCATGACCCATTAGAGTTATAATTACTAACTGAAACAATATAATCGTGATCCGGCAGAGCGAGCTGTGAATAAGCGCAAAGGGCGGGCGGAGAAATGTGGGCGGAATAACTATACGGGACGTTTCGGAACATCGACTCTGGAGCTCCATCTCGCTCCAACTGCAACAGATTTAAATGAGTGTGACAAAGAGCGAAATGTAGAGATTGGAATCGGAAATAGGATAGATTGGCGGTAGCTCGGTTCGGGCAGACTGTCCGACGGCGCAGACGAAATGCTATTAAATGACGTCACAGGCACCTCGTGTAAGGGGAAACGCCAACGTAATGTCTCGCCGCACGACACCACCCGTTACATAACATCCAATAACAATCACCTACATGACTCAAAACGAACCATCTATTGTTCTCTCCAACACGTAGACTACTTATGTATTCTATAAAATTAACTGCTAGTCATGGAACTTAAATATACAGATAGATGCGTATACTAGGTATTGTTCTGCCAGACAATAGAGTTCCCAAGACCTCTATTGAGATTAGACCCGCTGTGTAGACTACAATGCGTGATAAAATTGGCGATTATGATGAAGAAGTCTAGCAAGTTATGCCCTTAAGGTATAATAACTGTACTCACGCAAATAAAGTAATTCTCTGTAAAAAAGACACTCGGAGAGACTAAGCTCTCAGACCAATAAAAGTGAAGTATCTTTAGGACAAATCAGCATTCAATGCTGATTGCTGGGTAACATCAAAATCTGTAAATCAACAAATCAAAATGATGAACAGTTTTTTTAAACATGGAATATATAAATCTTGTAAGAATTCGACCTCGGGAACCGGCTTCGGGTATTTACCTTTCCTAAGGCAATTTGTGTTTGTGGTACCTAGTGCGGGCGTGTTTCGATTAATTTTATTCGCTGTATTACGTTTTTCTTATATATACCGTCACATTATGAAATACCTACATTATTCATAGACCTACCTACTAACATCTATGAATTCAAATCAAAGACTTTGAATAAATTCACCCACAAGACCAAGCTTTGATAAACGCGGTGACTGTATATCGAATGTGAAGAGATAGCCTTAAACTAAAACAACCGACGAATTAAATTTTCGAATTTCGTCAATCAGATTTAGAGACGCCAGACAGCGGATATGAGTGCTTCCTCCGCGTTATCGGCGGACACTTTTGCTAAATTAAAATGGATGAGGTTTAAAGTGGTGCGGCCATAACTAACGGTTGGCGGCGACGCGGGCGATGGCGACGTCTGCAGTACAAGTGATTACATAAGGATGCTACTATCTGCCAATCTGAATATTGTGAGATTGGAAAAAAGTCGTTTACTCAAAATTGATTTTCACTAATGATCACGCTAGATAAAAAGGATTATTGTTATCCCCACCACAAAGTAAATTCGACACATTTACATCACCAATTATTCCGCCAAATTCTAGCAGCCTAGTTCAGGCCAGCAGCTTCACCCGCATTAAGAACAGGCTGCGCTTCCGTCCGAGCACGATAGTCGTCACAGGCGATTGTAGACCGTATGCGAAAGCACATAGAGTGAACATATGGCGGTTACGCAAGTTTCACGTGTGATATACTTAGATTTTTAAGGTTTTTCGTAAAATTCTCGAGAAGTAAGAAATATATCAAAATTTTGGCTGAGCAACGGATGATACCTAAACTATTAAAATAAGGTCAATTAAAACAAAAACAAAACTAAAAGAAAAGGTATAAAATCTATCGAGTGAAAATTATTCTATCGTGAAGAGTCTCAAAAATTATATATTAAAGTAACACGTTGATAGGATAAGTGATCGACTCAGGAAATCCATTAACAAACAAAAACAAATAAAAGCATTCACACACACAGCCCCACATATACAAATCACATTGACAATCACACCAAAAACCAGAAGCACAAAATGTCCCTTGGGAAGGAAAATTGTGCTCCTGCCGGGAATTGAGCCCAGGACCCACGGCTCAAGGGGCAAACACTTGTCTACCGTCCAGATCGTCAAAAATAGTCTTTTTTAGGGAGCTTGCTCTTAGTAATTCTGATTGGAAATTTCATCAAGATAGGTCCAATGATTCAACCCTGAAACAAAGTTACTTTTGGGTTCGTACTAGTTAGTGCAGTAAGATGTTGTGACAAATTTACGCACAGATGAGGCCATAGGCATACTGAGGCTTGAGTTCACTAACACAAATCCACGGTTTAAACAGCTGTTAACTTGACATTTCAATTTATCAAGTAAACAGTTGTTTAAATATTTGTGTCATTGAGATTAAATTAATTTTATTATACAGTATATGTATTTGTGCCAAGAACGCTAATATAAAAATCCAAGTTATTGTGTGTGTGTTTGTGAAAGTATATTTCATACCAGGTATTTTTGCAGTGGTGGAAGGTTTTCGTGTTGTATTTTATACTACCCGTGCCCCGCGGCTTCGCGACGCGACGTTTATGTAACTTTTAAAAGAGACTATTTGTTAATCCTAGGTATAAGCTAAAAACACACCAAATTTCATTGTAATATGTTCAGCCGTTGCAGCATGAAGAGAAAACAAACATACATGCACAAACTTTCGGAATTGTAATATTAGATAGATAGATAACGCTTTACATAAAACACATAAAATTTTTTTTAAACTTAACTTAAAGTGTACTATCGGCGGTCTTATCGCTAAAAGCGATCTCTTCCAGACAACCTTTGGATGGAGAAGATGGATTTAATATTAGTGTGATGTCGTTTTGTTATATTTCTTTATACACATAGAGTAGCAGTTTTTTTTTCTTCTAAGTAATGTAGTTTTGGTCACTTAACTCAACAAAAGAATGCTAGAACAAAAAAAAAGAGAAGACTAGTTAGAGTGCACTGTTAGTTATTTTGACTTGCTTTCACAGCTCAAAAAAAAAGACAGAAGAGAAGTTAGAGTGCACTCTTAGTAATTTTCTGTTGCTTTCACAGTTCAAGTCACAACAAACTTGATTGAAGTTCCTGCCCCAGCTAATAACATTGTGACGTTCTAAGAAGAGTCTTATTGTAAAACGTGTAAGCCATAGTGTAAGCATAACACGTTTGTCAATGGCAATGTGTTTTGTCTTCAAGATGTAAACTTGTTACTTATTATTCGTAAAGTATCAACGGTAGTATTCAGTTTGTTTGATAACAGTGTGTTGCTTGCTTTATCAATACGCACCAGTTCCATAATACCTTACTACATTTTAGTTGTTTTAAATGGGAAGAAATGCACGGCAAGTAAACTCACCTCTTCAACAGCACTAAGACAAAATACCTACCCATCGTTGAACTAGGGGAACATTTTTTACTAAGTTCACTGTTATAGGATGGTTGCGGCAAATCTGTTCATATTTTTTTAGAAAAGCAACTTGTCAAGTCTTGTAGTCGCCATTGAAAGCTATAACGTGAAAGATATTTTTTTTCAACCTTCTGCTTGTTAGAGAGATTATTTTTTTAACCGAAGATAGGATCCTAAGTTGATCCTAATATGATGGTAATCCGAAGATCCGAAGGTCCAGTGCAGCTTCGGCGATTATACTTCGTTAATTATTAAAAGAAGGCGCATATTATTATTATATATTATTTAATGTATTTTATAGAACAGTTGCCACAGACATAAATTATGACCCGCGCCTAACGTGCTGCTAGAAAACATTCTTCTCGATTTTTGGTATATATTTCTAAAATATAAGGTGCTTCTTATTTTTAAAAATTATATGGAAAATGACAAATTATCACCTAGTAAATAATGCGTTGACAAATTCCACATATTTTGCCGCGTTTGTTAGTCATTTTACTTAAGAAAATCATTTTTACATTTTTTCAGTGAAAATTTAGTATAATTTTATTTTTTCTGTATGTTAAGTTATGCGCAATAAAAACAATTGGTTATTTAAATTATATTTATATTTTTTTAATATCTATAAAAGCAAATTCTTGCTATATGAAGGAAAGGCCAGCCACGCGCAAGTGTTCTTACTTATAGGCACTTTTTTCGGTCTTATATCACATGAAATCTCACCCTTACATATTTAGCCACACAGTCATATAAAATAATGATTTCGGCAATTTATAGCACCCTTCAATAGTAGCCCCCACGGCGCACAGTAGAAAATAGGACGAGGTGCCGACGCGTGGGGTCTAACTCTCTGACTCCCGTCCATACCATTAAAGAATAATTCGCCCTAAATCCGTCGAGACTGCCGGTATTTGTGATACAGTCCAGACGAGTTATTTATCACCAATTGCAGCTGCCAAACTGCAATTGACGACTGCGACCGTCTGCCACACTGGTTGGTGGCAGTAACTGCGATCATATTTTACATGTAACATTGTCAAAGCTATGATATTATTATTCACCTAGGAATAAATAAGTATATAATATTAGAATTTACCAATAAATTCTCCATTCTTACAATATCTCCGGCCAATTGCAGTTAAATTGTATCTATTACTAGGATCATAGATTATTGTGAATTCATTTGGTACAACTGTAATTTTACTATGCGAAATAACATATTATTACAATAGACAAAAGGAAATTAATGATAGGATAATTTCACGGCTTTGACAACTAACCTGCAACATTTATATAGAAATACTGAACTGTCATGATCATGTGTATCATCAATGATCATGCAAAAGTACTTGTATGTATGAATGCTTATGCTATGCTATGAGGCTGATTATATAATTTTAATTGCCGCATGTACTTTTGGTTCTGCGTTTGATTGTGTGTATTTAACCGACTTTAAAGAAGGAGGAGGTTCTATGTTCGACTGTATGTTATTATTTTTTTATGTATTAATATATTAATATATTCACCAAATTCTCCCCCATTTGTGGACCGATTCAAAAAATTATTTTTTTGTTTGGTAGATTATACTTCAGAGGTGGTTCCGTATAAATTTTATAGAAATCAATCAAGCCAAAACCAATATATATTTATTTATTTATTATTTTGCACAATACATATGCACACGGAGAACTTAATGCTAATACAGCATTTTCTATAAATTTATATATAAGCGGTGAAGTCGGTTTTTTTAAAGCTTTGTTTAAATTATTTGTAAATGTTTTGGGATCAGAAGAATTGCATGATATTTTTCTTTCGACCTTAGAAAGATACTAAGGAACGGAGGGAGGATAGGTAGGCTACTGTACCTACTTGGAGCCAATTGGATTGTATTAGTATGTATTACTGTACCTTCTGTTCCTCAATATCTTGCAAAAACGCTGCACGTGTCGAGGAATATTACGACCCCATAAAACTTTTACGGCATTTTATATTACTAACGTAGTAATGTTCTAATTCTGATATAAATCTATTTTTAATGTTACACAGAATGTGGGGCTGGAGTGCAGAATATTTTAACTATTTTATTGATAGTAAGGTAACCTAGAAACCGATTTAAAGTAACTCGCATGTACCCGCAGAAAGTAAGATTAAGTCAAATTTTCAGATAGAAATCCTTTTCGTCAGATCGGTAGAACTTTTTTACAATTAGTTAACTAACTATTTGATCTTTTTCACATAAGTTTATTATCCTTTAAAACAATACCTATTTTTGACTGTAGTAAAAAATCGCATTGGAACTTGGTTCCTGAAAGAACACTCTTAATTTTAGATGGATTATCAAACATCAGACGATGAAGTAATAATATTTATTAGTGGAGCACTTGGGAGACTGTTTACAGCAAACCAGACTAATAAACAAAGCACTTCAGTATTTGTAATGTAAAATACGTGGGAACACAGTAATAAAATACCCATTAGTCGAATGGCAGACATCATACTGCCTGGTGATGTAGAGATTAACGATACAGTGCCAATTGACTTTTGACTAGCCAACTAGTCGGTGTATACAGATATACGTGTTTTTCACTCTCAGATGAACGAATTAAAGTGAGAGTTTTTCTTAAAATAGTTATCAAAAAGTTGTATAGACATGCGGAAATTGCATAGTTTCGAACAACGTTGTAGGAACCTCACATATATAATGTAAAAAGTTGACAAATTGATATTATTATAAGTTTTACTACAACGCTAACTGCATTTATGCCTTTCTGACCTGAACGTTTACAATCGGGATAGATGGATGGATCTTTTAGTACATTAACTACTTTATATTAATGTACCTCTAAGGAATTCATTAAAGTTAAAGTTTAATGTGTAATTATAATAATTTCCTGAGATTTATGTCTTATAATTTGTTCGTAGAGATTTATGCCATTACTATTTCCATGGAGTAACATAACATGTTATTGGAAATATGATGATTTCATATTTTTCTTCCTTTGATTGTTTGTCCAAAAAAAACTAGTATGTAATTGAATATAAACATAACAAACATAAACATGTTCTTGTCCTCAGTTCAAGGTACTTCTAAATTAGTCGAACAAATGCTTTCACATACTTTGGGTTCTTTAGAAATAGCAAACCTTACTGAGGCTAGATGCGCATGGGAGATGGCATGTCCAAATACCGGGCTCCCTATCTTATCCTCACAGAGACTGTGGGGTCGGTTTCTATTTCCTAAAATTTCCCTTGGAGAGAATACTTGTCCCTACTAGGAATCGAATCCGATACAAGCTGCTTAGAAGCCGAACTTGCACGCAGTAAAATATGAATCTTTGTTAAATGATAATACTAGTAATGTAGTAAAAGTATCCCAGTAAAATGAGGAGGTGAAAATTCCATAAAAAATTACTGGTTATGAATTTATGCAATTTCCCCATACAACGCATCGCTAATTTGCCTGGGCTAAAGTACCTAATGTGTTTTCATTAATTAGTACTACTTTAGTAACCTTTCTAAAAAAATACATAAAGAAAATAAGTTGTAAATCAACGCCGTTGGGCTATTTGGTTCGCAATAGGTTTATGTGTCAGACAGATTGTGAAAAAGTAATTTCATTAGAGTAGAACATAAGAAAGGAAATAAACATTACAATTTTCGGGACGCCCTCCAGACGTGCCCTAGACGCTTCAGTTTTTATGATCCTCGTGCAAATCAGGTACTTCGCCTACTAACGTCTTTTTATTAAAATTAACTGGGTGGGTGGTATATCACTGGGGGGGACTATTATTATTTATTTTAGTAGGAATAAGTGGGTTTGTAACTTTAATTCTAATTATGAACAGATTTATTACTTAAGGAATAAATATACCTATTTTCATGCAAGCCATCCGATAAGGTCCGGGTATTGTGTAATGTTGAGTTACTATTTTAATAGGGAATTTGCGCACATTTTTTTTTAATTTTTAGTTTAACACATTGCTGAAAAAAAACATAAACATTACATTTGATATTAAAATAAATATTTGGAAATTATATAAAAAAAAAATTCAACACGACTATTCTTTATGTAACATCCACGACCCCATTGCTGCTGTGGAGAGTGATGTTGACATGTGTGAGAGTTGACATGTCATTGACTAAAACACGAAGATTGACGTCACGAATCAGTCTAGCATAGGCATTTTATAGGTAAAATTGCTACGTCGCTTAACATCAGGTGAGATAGTGAAAGAAAGAAATAAATAAACTTATTGCTACTATAAAAAAGAAGAATACATCAAATAAAGCCAAGACCTTTATTTACATAATATTTTTATTGAGCAATCGGTTTACATTCATCTTGTACTGCGTGTTCATTTACATGAGCACACAGTGCTGGTTTTCAATTTACCCCGATCCTTGGCCTAAGATATACAATATATTATACAAGAATAAAAAGGCGCATATAGGGCGGTCAAAATGTATGTTCATTAATCAATTTGAAATAATTAAAATAACCGGTGTGAAGTTGGCAGCCAAAATTTATCTGCCTATAATCCGACCAAATTAAGAAGTTTTTTTCAACAGATTGTTTCATGCTCTAGGAAGTTAATTTTAATATTAAAAAGCTCAAACATAGTGTACATGAACAAAAATAATCTAAATTATCATACTTTTAATACCAATTCACTTTATAATTTCCAAAAGATATCATTTTATAAATTAGCATTTTAAAATATCAAGTCCCCTAAACTGAGACATAAATGGAGCATAAATAAAAAGAACAACATCCAAGCTATCATTCAAACAAAACGAGAAGGTGGCTAAAGCACCAATAAACCCTTTAATAGTTATCTGAAAATTTAGGATCTAATTTAGGCAAATGCTGCTTTGGATCAATCAAATCCCATTGCCTGGGCCATGATTAAAGTTAAAATAGATAGAAAATGGTCTAAGCTTTCAAATGAGTATACTAACAAAGTGGCCAAAAGCCAAATTAGCTCTCTACTAGTCATCTAAGCACCAAAACTTTTTATTTTATATATATTTACGCTGACGCCATTTTCCACCATCAAATCCCCTTATCTGGGTCATAATTGGCACAAATTAAGAAACACCATTAAAAATTATTTCAAAAAAGTATAGTAAGAAGGTCGCAAAAGGTCGGCTTAACTCTCAACTGGTCATATGAAAAAGACTTTTTTAATTTATTCCTACGATAATTTAGGCAGATGGTGATTTAAACTATCGTATCCCCTAAGCTGGCCCATGATTGTAACCAAAATGAATAGAACATGGTCTAAGCTTTCAAATGAGTATACTCACAAAGTGGCTAAAAGCCAACTTAACCCTCTACTGGTCATCTGAAAATCAAATTTTTATTAAATTCACACGATAATTTAGGCAGATGGTGATTTAAACTATCGTATCCCCTAAGCTGGCCCACGATTGTAACCAAAATGGATAGAACATGGTCTAAGCTTTCGAATGAGTATACTCACAAAGTGGCTAAAAGCCAACTTAACCCTCTACTGGTCATCTGAAAATCACATTTTTATTAAATTCACACGATAATTTAGGCAGATGGTAATTTAAACTATCGTATCCCCTAAGCTGGCCCATGATTGTAACCAAAATATATAGAACATGGTCTAAGCTTTCAAATGAGTATACTCACAAAGTGGCAAAAAGCCAACTTAACCCTCTACTGGTCATCTGAAAATCACATTTTTATTTTATTCACACGATAATTAAGGCAGATGGTGATTTAAACTATCGTATCCCCTAAGCTGGCCCATGATTGTAACCAAAATAAATAAAACATGGTCTAAGCTTTCAAATGAGTATACTCACAAAGTGGCTAAAAGCCAACTTAACCCTCTACTGGTCATCTGAAATTCACATTTTTATTAAATTCACAGGATAATTTAGGCAGATGGTGATTTAACCTATCGTATCCCCTAAGCTGGCCCATAATTGTAACCAAAATGGATAGAACATGGTCTAAGCTTTCAAATGAGTATACTCACAAAGTGGCAAAAAGCCAACTTAACCCTCTACTGGTCATCTGAAAATCACATTTTTATTAAATTCACACGATAATTTAGGCAGATGGTAATTTAAACTATCGTATCCCCTAAGCTGGCCCATGATTGTAACCAAAATATATAGAACATGGTCTGAGCTTTCAAATGAGTATACTCACAAAGTGGCTAAAAGCCAACTTAACCCTCTACTGGTCATCTGAAAATCACATTTTTATTTAATTCACACGATAATTTAGGCAGATGGTGATTTAAACTATCGTATCCCCTAAGCTGGCCCTTGATTGTAACCAAAATGGATAGAACATGGTCTAAGCTTTCAAATGAGTATACTCACAAAGTGGCAAAAAGCCAACTTAACCCTCTACTGGTCATCTGAAAATCACATTTTTATTTTATTCACACGATAATTAAGGCAGATGGTGATTTAAACTATCGTATCCCCTAAGCTGGCCCATGATTGTAAGCAAAATAAATAAAACATGGTCTAAGCTTTCAAATGAGTATACTCACAAAGTGGCTAAAAGCCAACTTAACCCTCTACTGGTCATCTGAAATTCACATTTTTATTAAATTCACAGGATAATTTAGGCAGATGGTGATTTAACCTATCGTATCCCCTAAGCTGGCCCATAATTGTAACCAAAATGGATAGAACATGGTCTAAGCTTTCAAATGAGTATACTCACAAAGTGGCAAAAAGCCAACTTAACCCTCTACTGGTCATCTGAAAATCACATTTTTATTAAATTCACACGATAATTTAGGCAGATGGTAATTTAAACTATCGTATCCCCTAAGCTGGCCCATGATTGTAACCAAAATATATAGAACATGGTCTGAGCTTTCAAATGAGTATACTCACCAAGTGGCTAAAAGCCAACTTAACCCTCTACTGGTCATCTGAAAATCACATTTTTATTTAATTCACACGATAATTTAGGCAGATGGTGATTTAAACTATCGTATCCCCTAAGCTGGCCCTTGATTGTAACCAAAATGGATAGAACATGGTCTAAGCTTTCAAATGAGTATACTCACAAAGTGGCTAAAAGCCAACTTAACCCTCTACTGGTCATCTGAAAATCACATTTTTATTAAATTCACACGATAATTTATTCCTACGATAATTTAGGCAGATGGTGATTTAAACTATCGTATCCCCTAAGCTGGCACATGATTGTAACCAAACTAGATAGAACATGGTCTAAGCTTACAAATGAGTATACTCACAAAGTGGCTAAAAGCCAACTTAACCCTCTACTGGTCATCTGAAAATGTCATTTTTATTAAATTTACACTATAATTTAGGCAGATGGTGATATAAACTATCGTATCCCCTAAGCTGGCCCATGATTGTAACCAAACTAGATAGAACATGGTCTAAGCTTTCAAATGAGTATACTCACAAAATGGCTAAAAGCCAACTTAACCCTCTACTGGTCATCTGAAAATTTCATTTTTTTTAAATTCACACGAAAATTTAGGCAGATGGTGATTTAAACTATCGTATCCCCTAAGCTGGCCCATGATTGTAACCAAAATATATAGAACATGGTCTAAGCTTTCAAATGAGTATACTCACAAAGTGGCTAAAAGCCAACTTAACCCTCTACTGGTCATCTAAAAATTTCATTTTTTTTCAATTCACACGAAAATTTAGGGAGATGGGGATTTAAACTATCGTATCCCCTAAGCTGGCCCATGATTGTAACCAAAATGGATAGAACATGGTCTAAGCTTTCGAATGAGTATACTCACAAAGTGGCTAAAAGCCAACTTAACCCTCTACTGGTCATCTGAAAATGTCATTTTTATTAAATTTACACTATAATTTAGGCAGATGGTGATATAAACTATCGTATCCCCTAAGCTGGCCCATGATTGTAACCAAACTAGATAGAACATGGTCTAAGCTTTCAAATGAGTATACTCACAAAATGGCTAAAAGCCAACTTAACCCTCTACTGGTCATCTGAAAATTTCATTTTTTTTAAATTCACACGAAAATTTAGGCAGATGGTGATTTAAACTATCGTATCCCCTAAGCTGGCCCATTATTGTAACCAAAATATATAGAACATGGTCTAAGCTTTCAAATGAGTATACTCACAAAGTGGCTAAAAGCCAACTTAACCCTCTACTGGTCATCTAAAAATTTCATTTTTTTTCAATTCACACGAAAATTTAGGGAGATGGGGATTTAAACTATCGTATCCCCTAAGCTGGCCCATGATTGTAACCAAAATGGATAGAACATGGTCTAAGCTTTCGAATGAGTATACTCACAAAGTGGCTAAAAGCCAACTTAACCCTCTACTGGTCATCTGAAAATGTCATTTTTATTAAATTCACACGATAATTTAGGCAGATGGTGATTTCAACTATCGTATCCCCTAAGCTGGCCCATGATTGTAACCAAAATGAATAGAACATGGTCTAAGCTTTCAAATGAGTATACTCACAAAGTGGCTAAAAGCCAACTTAACCCTCTACTGGTCATCTGAAAATGACAATTTTAATAAATTCACACGATTATTTAGGCAGATGGTGATTTAAACTATCGTATCCCCTAAGCTGGCCCTTGATTGTAACTAAAATGGATAGAACATAGTCTAAGCTTTCATTTGAGTATACTCACAAAGTGGCTAAAAGCCAACTTAACCCTCTACTGGTCATCTGAAAATCACATTTTTATTTTATTCACATGAAAATTTAGGCAGATGGTGATTTAAACTATCGTATCCCCTAAGCTGGCCCATGATTGTAACCAAAATAGATAGAACATGGTCTAAGCTTTCAAATGAGTATACTCACAAAGTGGCTAAAAGCCAACTTAACCCTCTACTGGTCATCTGAAAATGACAATTTTATTAAATTCACACGATTATTTAGGCAGATGGTGATTTAAACTATCGTATCCCCTAAGCTGGCCCTTCATTGTACCTTAAATGGATAGAACATGGTCTAAGCTTTCAAATGAGTATACTCACAAAGTGGCTAAAAGCCAACTTAACCCTCTACTGGTCATCTGAAAATGTCATTTTTATTAAATTCACACGATAATTTAGGCAGATGGTGATTTAAACTATCGTATCCCCTAAGCTGGCCCATGATTGTAACCAAAATAGATAGAACTTTGTCTAAACTTTCAAATGAGTATACTGACAAAGTGGCTAAAAGCCAACTTAACCCTCTACTGGTCATCTGAAAATCACATTTTTTTTAAATTCACACGATAATTAAGGCAGATGGTGATTTAAACTATCGTATCCCCTAAGCTGGCCCATGATTGTAACCAAAATATATAGAACATGGTCTAAGCTTTCGAATGAGTATACTCACAAAGTGGCTAAAAGCCAACTTAACCCTCTACTGGTCATCTATAAATTTCATTTTTATTAAATTCACACGATAATTTAGGCAGATGGTGATTTAAACTATCGTATCCCCTAAGCTGGCCCATGATTGTAACCAAACTAGATAGAACATGGTCTAAGCTTTCAAATGAGTATACTCACAAAGTGGCTAAAAGCCAACTTAACCCTCTACTGGTCATCTGAAAATGACAATTTTATTAAATTCACACGAAAATTTATGCAGATGGTGATTTAAACTATCGTATCCCCTAAGCTGGCCCATGATTGTAACCAAAATAGATAGAACATGGTCTAAGCTTTCGAATGAGTATACTCACAAAGTGGTTAAAAGCCAACTTAACCCTCTACTGGTCATCTGAAAATCACATTTTTATTAAATTCACACGATTATTTAGGCAGATGGTGATTTAAACTATCGTATCCCGTAAGCTTGCCCTTGATTGTAACTAAAATGGATAGAACATGGTCTAAGCTTTCAAATGAGTAAACTCACAAAGTGGCTAAAAGCCAACTTAACCCTCTACTGGTCATCTGAAAATGTCAATTTTATTAAATTCACACGATTATTTAGGCAGATGGTGATTTAAACTATCGTATCCCCTAAGCTGGCCCTTGATTGTAACTAAAATGGATAGAACATAGTCTAAGCTTTCAATTGAGTATACTCACAAAGTGGCTAAAAGCCAACTTAACCCTCTACTGGTCATCTGAAAATCACATTTTTATTTTATTCACACGAAAATTTAGGCAGATGGTGATTTAAACTATCGTATCCTCTTAGCTGGCCCATGATTGTAACCAAAATAGATAGAACATGGTCTAAGCTTTCAAATGAGTATACTCACAAAGTGGCTAAAAGCCAACTTAACCCTCTACTGGTCATCTGAAAATGACAATTTTATTAAATTCACACGATTATTTAGGCAGATGGTGATTTAAACTATCGTATCCCCTAAGCTGGCCCTTGATTCTAACTTAAATGGATAGAACATGGTCTAAGCTTTCAAATGAGTATACTAACAAAGTGGCTAAAAGCCAACTTAACCCTCTACTGGTCATCTGAAAATGTCATTTTTATTAAATTCACACGATAATATAGGCAGATGGTGATTTCAACTATCGTATCCCCTAAGCTGGCCCTTGATTGTAACTTAAATGGATAGAACATGGTCTAAGCTTTCAAATGAGTATACTCACAAAGTGGCTTAAAGCCAACTTAACCCTCTACTGGTCATCTGAAAATGTAATTTTTATTAAATTCACACGATAATTTATGCAGATGGTGATTTAAACTATCGTATCCCCTAAGCTGGCCCTTGATTGTAACTTAAATGGATAGAACATAGTCTAAGCTTTCAATTGAGTATACTCACAAAGTGGCTAAAAGCCAACTTAACCCTCTACTGGTCATCTGAAAATCACATTTTTATTTTATTCACACGAAAATTTAGGCAGATGGTGATTAAAACTATCGTATCCCCTAAGCTGGCCCATGATTGTAACCAAAATAGATAGAACATGGTCTAAGCTTTCAAATGAGTATACTCACAAAGTGGCTAAAAGCCAACTTAACCCTCTACTGGTCATCTGAAAATGACAATTTTATTAAATTCACACGATTAGTATACTCATTTGAAAGCTTAGACCATGTTCTATCTATTTTGGTTACAATCATAGGCCAGCTTAGGGGATACGATAGTTGAAATCACCATCTGCCTAAATTATCGTGTGAATAAAATAAAAATGTGATTTTCAGATGAACAGTAGAGGGTTAAGTTGGCTTTTAGCCACTTTGTGAGTATACTCATTTGAAAGCTTAGACCATGTTATATCTATTTTAGTTACAATCATGGGCCAGCTTAGGGAATACGATAGTTTAAATCACCATCTGCCTAAATTATCGTGTGAATTTAATAAAATTGTGATTTTCAGATGACCAGTAGAGGGTTAAGTTGGCTTTTAGCCACTTTGTGAGTATACTCAATTGAAAGCTTAGACCATGTTCTATCTATTTTAGTTACAATCAAGGGCCAGCTTAGGGGATACGATAGTTTAAATCACCATCTGCCTAAATAATCGTGTGAATTTAATAAAATTGTCATTTTCAGATGACCAGTAGAGGGTTAAGTTGGCTTTTAGCCACTTTGTGAGTATACTCATTTGAAAGCTTAGACCATGTTCTATCTATTTTGGTTACAATCAAGGACCAGCTTAGGGGATACGATAGTTTAAATCACCATCTGCCTAAATAATCGTGTGAATTTAATAAAATTGTCATTTTCAGATGACCAGTAGAGGGTTAAGTTGGCTTTTAGCCACTTTGTGAGTATACTCATTTGAAAGCTTAGACCATGTTCTATCTAGTCTGGTTACAATCATGGGCCAGCTTAGGGGATACGATGGTTTAAATCACCATCTGCCTAAATTTTCGTGTGAATTGAAAAAAAATGAAATTTTTAGATGACCAGTAGAGGGTTAAGTTGGCTTTTAGCCACTTTGTGAGTATACTCATTTGAAAGCTTAGACCATGTTCTATCTAGTTTGGTTACAATCATGGGCCAGCTTAGGGGATACGATAGTTTAAATCACCATCTGCCTAAATTTTCGTGTGAATTTAATAAAATTGTCATTTTCATATGACCAGTAGAGGGTTAAGTTGGCTTTTAGCCACTTTGTGAGTATACTCATTTGAAAGCTTAGACCATGTTCTTTCTATTTTGGTTACAATCATGGGCCAGCTTAGGGGATACGATAGTTTAAATCACCATCTGCATAAATTTTCGTGTGAATAAAATAAATATGTGATTTTCAGATGACCAGTAGAGGGTTAAGTTGGCTTTTAGCCACTTTGTGAGTATACTCAATTGAAAGCTTAGACTATGTTTTATCTATTTTAGTTACAATCAAGGGCCAGCTAACGGGATACGATAGTTTAAATCACCATCTGCCTAAATAATCGTGTGGATTTAATAAAATTGTCATATTCAGAGGACCAGTAGAGGGTTAAGTTGGCTTTTAGCCACTTTGTGAGTATACTCATTTGAAAGCTTGGACCATGTTCTATCCATTTAAGTTAGAATCAAGGGCCAGCTTAGGGGATACGATAGTTTAAATCACCATCTGCCTAAATAATCGTGTGAATTTAATAAAATTGTCATTTTCAGATGACCAGTAGAGGGTTAAGTTGGCTTTTAGCCACTTTGTGAGTATACTCAATTGAAAGCTTGGACTATGTTTTATCTATTTTAGTTACAATCAAGGGCCAGCTTAGGGGATACGATAGTTTAAATCACCATCTGCCTAAATAATCGTGTGAATTTAATAAAATTGTCATTTTCAGAGGACCAGTAGAGGGTTAAGTTGGCTTTTAGCCACTTTGTGAGTATACTCATTTGAAAGCTTAGACCATGTTCTATCCATTTTAGTTACAATCAAGGGCCAGCTTAGGGGATACGATAGTTGAAATCACCATCTGCCTAAATTATCGTGTGAATAAAATAAAAATGTGATTTTCAGATGACCAGTAGAGGGTTAAGTTGGCTTTTAGCCACTTTGTGAGTATACTCAATTGAAAGCTTAGACCATATTCTATCTATTTTAGTTACAATCAAGGGCCAGCTTAGGGGATACGATAGTTTAAATCACCATCTGCCTAAATTTTCGTGTGCATTTAAAAAAAATGTGATTTTCAGATGAACAGTAGAGGGTTAAGTTGGCTTTTAGCCACTTTGTGAGTATACTCATTTGAAAGCTTAGACCATGTTCTATCTATTTTGGTTACAATCAAGGGCCAGCTTAGGGGATACGATAGTTTAAATCACCATCTGCCTAAATAATCGTGTGAATTTAATAAAATTGTCATTTTCAGATGACCAGTAGAGGGTTAAGTTGGCTTTTAGCCACTTTGTGAGTATACTCATTTGAAAGCTTAGACCATGTTCTATCTATTTTGGTTACAATCATAGGCCAGCTTAGGGGATACGATAGTTGAAATCACCATCTGCCTAAATTATCGTGTGAATAAAATAAAAATGTGATTTTCAGATGAACAGTAGAGGGTTAAGTTGGCTTTTAGCCACTTTGTGAGTATACTCATTTGAAAGCTTAGACCATGTTCTATCTATTTTGGTTACAATCAAGGGCCAGCTTAGGGGATACGATAGTTTAAATAATCGTGTGAATTTAATAAAATTGTGATTTTTAGATGACCAGTAGAGGGTTAAGTTGGCTTTTAGCCACTTTGTGAGTATACTCATTTGAAAGCTTAGACCATGTTCTATCTATTTTGGTTACAATCATGGGCCAGCTTAGGGGATACGATAGTTGAAATCACCATCTGCCTTAATTATCGTGTGAATAAAATAAAAATGTGATTTTCAGATGAACAGTAGAGGGTTAAGTTGGCTTTTAGCCACTTTGTGAGTATACTCATTTGAAAGCTTAGACCATGTTCTATCTATTTTGGTTACAATCATGGGCCAGCTTAGGGGATACGATAGTTGAAATCACCATCTGCCTAAATTATCGTGTGAATAAAATAAATATGTGATTTTCAGATGACCAGTAGAGGGTTAAGTTGGCTTTTAGCCACTTTGTGAGTATACTCAATTGAAAGCTTAGACCATATTCTATCTATTTTAGTTACAATCAAGGGCCAGCTTAGGGGATACGATAGTTTAAATCACCATCTGCCTAAATTTTCGTGTGAATTTAAAAAAAATGTGATTTTCAGATGAACAGTAGAGGGTTAAGTTGGCTTTTAGCCACTTTGTGAGTATACTCATTTGAAAGCTTAGACCATGTTCTATCTATTTTGGTTACAATCAAGGGCCAGCTTAGGGGATACGATAGTTTAAATCACCATCTGCCTAAATAATCGTGTGAATTTAATAAAATTGTCATTTTCAGATGACCAGTAGAGGGTTAAGTTGGCTTTTAGCCACTTTGTGAGTATACTCATTTGAAAGCTTAGACCATGTTCTATCTAGTTTGGTTAAAATCATGGGCCAGCTTAGGGGATACGATAGTTTATATCACCATCTGCCTAAATTATGGTGTAAATTTAATAAAAATTACATTTTCAGATGACCAGTAGAGGGTTAAGTTGGCTTTTAGCCACTTTGTGAGTATACTCATTTGAAAGCTTAGACCATGTTCTATCTAGTTTGGTTACAATCATGGGCCAGCTTAGGGGATACGATAGTTTAAATCACCATCTGCCTAAATTTTCGTGTGAATTGAATAAAAATGAAATTTTTAGATGACCAGTAGAGGGTTAAGTTGGCTTTTAGCCACTTTGTGAGTATACTCATTTGAAAGCTTAGACCATGTTCTATCTAGTTTGGTTACAATCATGGGCCAGCTTAGGGGATACGATAGTTTATATCACCATCTGCCTAAATTATGGTGTAAATTTAATAAAAATTACATTTTCAGATGACCAGTAGAGGGTTAAGTTGGCTTTTAGCCACTTTGTGAGTATACTCATTTGAAAGCTTAGACCATGTTCTATCTAGTTTGGTTACAATCTTGGGCCAGCTTAGGGGATACGATAGTTTAAATCACCATCTGCCTAAATTTTCGTGTGAATTTAATAAAATTGTCATTTTCATATGACCAGTAGAGGGTTAAGTTGGCTTTTAGCCACTTTGTGAGTATACTCATTTGAAAGCTTAGACCATGTTCTTTCTATTTTGGTTACAATCATGGGCCAGCTTAGGGGATACGATAGTTTAAATCACCATCTGCATAAATTTTCGTGTGAATAAAATAAATATGTGATTTTCAGATGACCAGTAGAGGGTTAAGTTGGCTTTTAGCCACTTTGTGAGTATACTCAATTGAAAGCTTAGACTATGTTTTATCTATTTTAGTTACAATCAAGGGCCAGCTTAGGGGATACGATAGTTTAAATCACCATCTGCCTAAATAATCGTGTGAATTTAATAAAATTGTCATATTCAGAGGACCAGTAGAGGGTTAAGTTGGCTTTTAGCCACTTTGTGAGTATACTCATTTGAAAGCTTAGACCATGTTCTATCTATTTTGGTTACAATCAAGGGCCAGCTTAGGGGATACGATAGTTTAAATCACCATCTGCCTAAATAATCGTGTGAATTTAATAAAATTGTGATTTTTAGATGACCAGTAGAGGGTTAAGTTGGCTTTTAGCCACTTTGTGAGTATACTCATTTGAAAGCTTAGACCATGTTCTATCTAGTTTGGTTACAATCATGGGCCAGCTTAGGGGATACGATAGTTGAAATCACCATCTGCCTAAATTATCGTGTGAATAAAATAAAAATGTGATTTTCAGATGAACAGTAGAGGGTTAAGTTGGCTTTTAGCCACTTTGTGAGTATACTCATTTGAAAGCTTAGACCATGTTCTATCTATTTTGGTTACAATCAAGGGCCAGCTTAGGGGATACGATAGTTTAAATCACCATCTGCCTAAATAATCGTGTGAATAAAATAAATATGTGATTTTCAGATGACCAGTAGAGGGTTAAGTTGGCTTTTAGCCACTTTGTGAGTATACTCAATTGAAAGCTTAGACCATATTCTATCTATTTTAGTTACAATCAAGGGCCAGCTTAGGGGATACGATAGTTTAAATCACCATCTGCCTAAATTTTCGTGTGAATTTAAAAAAAATGTGATTTTCAGATGAACAGTAGAGGGTTAAGTTGGCTTTTAGCCACTTTGTGAGTATACTCATTTGAAAGCTTAGACCATGTTCTATCTATTTTGGTTACAATCAAGGGCCAGCTTAGGGGATACGATAGTTTAAATCACCATCTGCCTAAATAATCGTGTGAATTTAATAAAATTGTCATTTTCAGATGACCAGTAGAGGGTTAAGTTGGCTTTTAGCCACTTTGTGAGTATACTCATTTGAAAGCTTAGACCATGTTCTATCTAGTTTGGTTACAATCATGGGCCAGCTTAGGGGATACGATAGTTTAAATCACCATCTGCCTAAATTTTCGTGTGAATTGAAAAAAAATGAAATTTTTAGATGACCAGTAGAGGGTTAAGTTGGCTTTTAGCCACTTTGTGAGTATACTCATTTGAAAGCTTAGACCATGTTCTATCTAGTTTGGTTACAATCATGGGCCAGCTTAGGGGATACGATAGTTTAAATCACCATCTGCCTAAATTTTCGTGTGAATTTAATAAAATTGTCATTTTCATATGACCAGTAGAGGGTTAAGTTGGCTTTTAGCCACTTTGTGAGTATACTCATTTGAAAGCTTAGACCATGTTCTTTCTATTTTGGTTACAATCATGGGCCAGCTTAGGGGATACGATAGTTTAAATCACCATCTGCATAAATTTTCGTGTGAATAAAATAAATATGTGATTTTCAGATGACCAGTAGAGGGTTAAGTTGGCTTTTAGCCACTTTGTGAGTATACTCAATTGAAAGCTTAGACTATGTTTTATCTATTTTAGTTACAATCAAGGGCCAGCTAACGGGATACGATAGTTTAAATCACCATCTGCCTAAATAATCGTGTGGATTTAATAAAATTGTCATATTCAGAGGACCAGTAGAGGGTTAAGTTGGCTTTTAGCCACTTTGTGAGTATACTCATTTGAAAGCTTGGACCATGTTCTATCCATTTTAGTTACAATCAAGGGCCAGCTTAGGGGATACGATAGTTTAAATCACCATCTGCCTAAATAATCGTGTGAATTTAATAAAATTGTCATTTTCAGAGGACCAGTAGAGGGTTAAGTTGGCTTTTAGCCACTTTGTGAGTATACTCATTTGAAAGCTTAGACCATGTTCTATCCATTTTAGTTACAATCAAGGGCCAGCTTAGGGGATACGATAGTTGAAATCACCATCTGCCTAAATTATCGTGTGAATAAAATAAAAATGTGATTTTCAGATGAACAGTAGAGGGTTAAGTTGGCTTTTAGCCACTTTGTGAGTATACTCATTTGAAAGCTTAGACCATGTTCTATCTATTTTGGTTACAATCAAGGGCCAGCTTAGGGGATACGATAGTTTAAATCACCATCTGCCTAAATAATCGTGTGAATTTAATAAAATTGTGATTTTCAGATGACCAGTAGAGGGTTAAGTTGGCTTTTAGCCACTTTGTGAGTATACTCAATTGAAAGCTTAGACCATGTTCTATCTATTTTAGTTACAATCAAGGGCCAGCTTAGGGGATACGATAGTTTAAATCACCATCTGCCTAAATAATCGTGTGAATTTAATAAAATTGTCATTTTCAGATGACCAGTAGAGGGTTAAGTTGGCTTTTAGCCACTTTGTGAGTATACTCATTTGAAAGCTTAGACCATGTTCTATCTATTTTAGTTACAATCAAGGGCCAGCTTAGGGGATACGATAGTTTAAATCACCATCTGCCTAAATAATCGTGTGAATTTAATAAAATTGTCATTTTCAGATGACCAGTAGAGGGTTAAGTTGGCTTTTAGCCACTTTGTGAGTATACTCAATTGAAAGCTTAGACCATGTTCTATCTATTTTAGTTACAATCAAGGGCCAGCTTAGGGGATACGATAGTTTAAATCACCATCTGCCTAAATAATCGTGTGAATTTAATAAAATTGTCATTTTCAGATGACCAGTAGAGGGTTAAGTTGGCTTTTAGCCACTTTGTGAGTATACTCAATTGAAAGCTTAGACCATATTCTATCTATTTTAGTTACAATCAAGGGCCAGCTTAGGGGATACGATAGTTTAAATCACCATCTGCCTAAATTTTCGTGTGAATTTAAAAAAAATGTGATTTTCAGATGAACAGTAGAGGGTTAAGTTGGCTTTTAGCCACTTTGTGAGTATACTCATTTGAAAGCTTAGACCATGTTCTATCTATTTTGGTTACAATCAAGGGCCAGCTTAGGGGATACGATAGTTTAAATCACCATCTGCCTAAATAATCGTGTGAATTTAATAAAATTGTCATTTTCAGATGACCAGTAGAGGGTTAAGTTGGCTTTTAGCCACTTTGTGAGTATACTCATTTGAAAGCTTAGACCATGTTATATCTATTTTAGTTACAATCATGGGCCAGCTTAGGGAATACGATAGTTTAAATCACCATCTGCCTAAATTTTCGTGTGAATTTAAAAAAAATGTGATTTTCAGATGACCAGTAGAGGGTTAAGTTGGCTTTTAGCCACTTTGTGAGTATACTCATTTGAAAGCTTAGACCATGTTCTATCTATTTTGGTTACAATCACGGGCCAGCTTAGGGGATACGATAGTTTAAATCACCATCTGCCTAAATTTTCGTGTGAATTGAAAAAAAATGTGATTTTCAGATGACCAGTAGAGGGTTAAGTTGGCTTTTAGCCACTTTGTGAGTATACTCATTTGAAAGCTTAGACCATGTTCTTTCTATTTTGGTTACAATCATGGGCCAGCTTAGGGGATACGATAGTTTATATCACCATCTGCCTAAATTATGGTGTAAATTTAATAAAAATTACATTTTCAGATGACCAGTAGAGGGTTAAGTTGGCTTTTAGCCACTTTGTGAGTATACTCATTTGAAAGCTTAGACCATGTTCTATCTAGTTTGGTTACAATCATGGGCCAGCTTAGGGGATACGATAGTTTAAATCACCATCTGCCTAAATTTTCGTGTGAATTTAATAAAATTGTCATTTTCATATGACCAGTAGAGGGTTAAGTTGGCTTTTAGCCACTTTGTGAGTATACTCATTTGAAAGCTTAGACCATGTTCTTTCTATTTTGGTTGCAATCATGGGCCAGCTTAGGGGATACGATAGTTGAAATCACCATCTGCCTAAATTATCGTGTGAATAAAATAAAAATGTGATTTTCAGATGAACAGTAGAGGGTTAAGTTGGCTTTTAGCCACTTTGTGAGTATACTCATTTGAAAGCTTAGACCATGTTCTTTCTATTTTGGTTACAATCAAGGGCCAGCTTAGGGGATACGATAGTTTAAATCACCATCTGCCTAAATTATCGTGTGAATAAAATAAAAATGAGATTTTCAGATGACCAGTAGAGGGTTAAGTTGGCTTTTAGCCACTTTGTGAGTATACTCATTTGAAAGCTTAGACCATGTTCTATCTATTTTGGTTACAACCGTGGGCCAGCTTAGGGGATACGATAGTTTAAATCACCATCTGCCTAAATTATCGTGTGAATTTAATAAAATGGTCATTTTCAGATGACCAGTAGAGGGTTTAGTTGGCTTTTAGCCACTTTGTGAGTATACTCATTTGAAAGCTTAGACCATGTTCTATCTATTTTGGTTACAACCGTGGGCCAGCTTAGGGGATACGATAGTTTAAATCACCATCTGCCTAAATTATCGTTGGAATAAATAAAAAAAGACTTTTTCAGATGACCAGTAGAGAGTTAAGCCGACCTTTTGCGACCTTCTTACTATACTTGTTTGAAAGTATTTTTAATCGTGTTTCTTAATTTGTGCCAATTATGACCCAGAATTGGGGATTTGATGGTGGAAAATGGCGTCAGCGTAAATATGTATAAAATAAAAAGTTTTGGTGCTTAGATGACTAGTAGAGAGCTAATTTGGCTTTTGGCCACTTTGTTAGTATACTCATTTGAAAGCTTAGACCATTTTCTATCTATTTTAGCTACAATCATGGCCTAGGCAATGGGATTTGATTGATCCATAGCAGCATATGCCTAAATTAGAGTTGGAAAAAAAAGTTGCGATTTTCAGATAACTATTAAAGGGTTTATTGGTGCTTTAGCCACCTTCTCGTTTTGTTTGAATGATAGCTTGGATGTTGTTCTTTATATTTATGCTCCATTTATGTCTCAGTTTAGGGGACTTGATATTTTAAAATGCTAATTTATAAAATGATATCTATTGGAAATTATAAAGTGAAATGGTATATAAATGAATGATAATTTAGATTATTTTTGTTCATATACACTATGTATGCGCTTTTTAATATTAAAATTAACTTCCTAGAGCATGAAACAATCTGTTGAAAAAACTTCTTAATTTGGTCGGATTATAGGCAGATAAATTTTGGCTGCCAACTTCACACCGGTATTAAAATATTAATCGGTGTAGTACATTTTTAGGTAAAAACAAATTAAATAAAAGTAGTTCATTAAAAAGCATTTTAATAACAAAATATAAATGTTTTAAAAGTAAATTTTATACATATGAAGATATATTTATAAACAATATTTAAATTACTTAACCTATTTTTAGATGTTGGTCAAGTATGGTTTTTTAATTTTACTCACATTCCCAAATGTCTATTAAAAGTCAAACATTACATACACGTACAATACATATATTTCCTTCGTCACGTGTTGCAGTAACTACAACTTGTACAACTCCAGTTCAACTGCAGTTCAGTTAACACTAAGAAATAAAAAAGACTCTTAATGTTCAACCAGTTTTCTTAAATTCTTATGAATTTATAATAATAATTCAAACTTCATTTATTAATTGTAAATTCATCATTGTAAACATGTCATAAACCAGTAAATATGAGGCTATGTTTTCCCATGTGGCGTACAATCAACCTTGCAAAAAATAATTATTTAAAATAACAAATCAATGTCAACAACCATTAACAAATGTTAGTGTTATTTATGTTACCTATATTATTATAATTCTAGTTAGTTATGTACAAGGATTTCTCCTTGTACATAACTAACATTTCTAACAGGATTAAAACATACATATCTAACAGGGTGTGCTGTAGAGGCCACAGCCATATGTAGGTAAACTCATTTAAAAAAAGAAGCGTAACAATGTGGTTAACATTATTTAAACAAATATTCCCTATAAGAATATATTTTGTACCGCTTACAAAAAACCAATGTTCAGAATTTGCCAAGCCCTAAATTAATAGACACAAAAGACTACGTCACGTTATCATATATCTATTAAACAAAAACATTGTTGAATTCTAAACACCGTTATAGTAAAAACAAACAAACTTTCGAGTTTGTGTGAATAGGCGTCTAGGTATATAAATTTCCATAATGCAATTCGTCTAGACTAGACAAAGTGCGCCCGCTCGCGCCGACCGGAGCCAGTCTAGAGGACTAGAGGTGAACTAGAAGTAGAGGCGGTACTCACTCTTACTGAGATATCCTCAAAAGATTAATTAATTTATTAAAAATATTTTTTTAATCACATGTACTATTCGTTCGCGCTGAACGAATCTCGCGTTACGTTTTGCCGAATAGAGAAAAACTTTTGGGGTTAATTGCTTTTAACTTTTTCTTAAAAAATATTATTTGATTTTTATTTAACTTGTTCAAGTACAAGATATAACGAATATTATAGTAAGTTTCAGTTTTAAATGTGAAGCCGTTTTTGAGTGAGACCTAGGGTCAAACAGTGACTTTGGTCACCTACGAAATTGTTATTTTTTATCATAGACTTTTTTTTAAACCGGTTTCGTACTCTACTTGCAGAGGGCTTTTCAACGATATCCCACAAGGGTATATAAAAAATATTTTGCTACCCGCTTACTTGCATGGTTGCCCCCTTAACATTTTCACTTTTATAATTTTCATTGCCATTTATGGCTTTGGGCCATAGATTTACACATTCTCTGAGAATTTGAATTTATTCGCTTGTATTGTTTAGGCGCTAGATGCCCCTGACAGACAGACTTACAAAGTGCTGAACCACCCAAGCCTCGACCAATAAAATAAATTGACGGCAGTTGCATTTGAAATTGTGTACCTTCATACAAGCCGCCGGCACAGCATAATATAATATGACAAAGTATCTATGACCTTAGTCCAAAAGAGCGCAGGTTCTCCGGCTATAACGAGACCAAGACGTGATGCAGTCTGCTCTGCACATATCGGTGACGGTCGCCAGACGTATCGACGTATGCCCTTCAAAGGCAAGCTTGACACCTAAAGAGTGTTTAAATGTGGCTACATTCTTGGATGTCATACACTTGACCACCTTGGTATTGGGATAATGAGCTCAATAAGATTTTTCTTGGAGATCTTTTTCTCAAATTCACGCATCTGGATTTCGATAGGATCATTAGCAATACCAGATCCAGGACTTCCTACACTTAATTGATTTTTGATTAAAACAAACGTCTTAAATATTTAAATCAATCAATTTGTTCAAAACAAAAACTATTCTTATTATTAATTATTTTCATTTGTTATTTTATAACTTAAATTTACTTATTATACTTAAATATTAAATAAGGATTAAATAGCCTATCAATTTGTTTAAATCTGAAATCAATAAACGTACCTATTATGTTCTGTAACAAATTAACTGCAATATTATTATAGTAGACTTCAAAAAAGGAGGAGGTTCTTAATTCGACTATGTGTTTATTTGTTACAAGATTATTCGAAGACGGCTGGAATTATTTAGGATATTATTTTTTATTTGAAAGGCTACGGTGTCATGTTGGTTCCATATAGGATTAGCAAAAAAAATTTTTTTTTTTGGGTTACATAAATAAGGTAAGTATATTTATTGAAGCTTTGCTTGCGTTTAAATTATTAATTAAAAACATATACTTTTTTCTTGCATTTGTAAATAAACGATAAAGAAAGTATAATATGAATTTAGTAAGTAGCTACGTATTATATTTTTCAGAAAGGGATGTAATAGTTGGCCAGGCATCCGATATTATATTTTTTTGTCGAAAGCTGAAAATTTTGGCCTCTTTTAATATAATTATGAACAACTTTAATACAATTATGGACAACTTTACTATAATTATGAACAACTTCAATATCATTATGCACAACTTATTAACTTAATTATGAAAACTAAGTGAACTACATCGCGACTCAAATCAACCATTAACGCCTTAAATTATTCTAAGAGTTGCACCTTCATAATATCACATTCTTAGAACATTGGATATTTCAAGGAGCTCCAGACGGCCCAGCAGAATGCATTGGGTCGTGAAAGTAGCCTTCATTCGACCCCTAGACATCGTCCCTTAGTAATGATTCTAGTTATTTAAGTGCAACATACTACATCTAAGTTAAATGGGCCCTTAGTAAATTTAAAGTTAGGCCAGGCGGCGCGGTCCAGAGTGCATTTATTTGGTTCTATAGACAGCCTTTGTATCACCTCTAGACAGTACTACGTAACTTAAAAAAGAAAAATTTAAAAGTTAGTCGCTGTTAAAAAACTTTATCATTTTGTGTACCATTTTTACAATTGTCAATCTAACATCCGAATAAATAACTAGAGATCATATTTTTTTATAGGTGCTCAGATGGTTATGATTTTGGCAGCCCACAGGAAGTTTGCTCTGAATATTAATTCGTTCCTTATCTCTCGGAACATCCTGCAGAAATAATTTCATCACTAATGAAATTAGTTTGCCTATGAGACACACATGCTGCAATTAGTATACTTACACTAAGTACATTTACACATACCACTAGTATCATCACAAACAAGACTTAGTTTGTACATGTCAAAAACTAAATAGAGTAGATAGTGTAAAATAGCTTGTGGTAGTAGATTCAAATTTAAACTGGCGTTCTCACATGACTGCAATCAATAATAATAAAGCTTATACATATATATATATTTAAAAAAGAGCAGTAGCTAACCATCTGCTACTAATACAAACCTGTAAGGCATTATGTAAATCCATTATCAGATACTGCATCTGCATCTGGGGGAATGCAGGAAAAACATATTTCATTTCTGTAGAAAGAGCACAACGTTCGGTATTAAAAATCCTTATGTACTTACCTTACAGACATCCTACCACGATGTCTGCAATAAAGCTCAAGTACTTCCTGTAAGAAAAATGTTTATGTTTAAAGTCACAAGCCTATAGTGTTATATCGTTAAAATTTCGGAAAGCGTGCACGGTATTTCACGAGTTAATTCCTCATGACTTTTTTTACTATTAAAACATTGTTTTACCATGTAACAACAAGACAAACCGTCAAGCGTCATCCAATTATGGTTGACATAACTCCTGTTCACTCGAAGTGTTTTGCTTTCATGTTCATTATGCGTACAGCGAAGGAGTGGAACCCATTGCCTGTATCTGCTTATTGAACGGTAGTATTCAAGCCTAGAGTGAATAGGTATATTCTAGGTATATCCAGGTGTTATAGGGGCAAAATGTTTGCTTATCCAGCTGTAAAAACAAATGAATATTTCGCACATATAAATTAAATTGCTCGAGCTGATATCCTTGCCTGATCACGTTGTCAAAGTAAGCTTGTCTTTTAACAGTATACAACTACCGCCATATCTAGATTATTATTATTCTACTCACTTAGTAAATCATTGGAAGCCGGCTTGAGAATTGAAAATAAGTAAGCATTAGAGTGAGCAACGAACAAAGGGGTGCGTTTGCGGTGCACGTAGACGGCAAGGGGTGAAGAGAGGGGTAGGCTGTCTAGACTTCACCCCCTGCCTACACGACACTAATTAATATTACCGTCTGTCCGTCTGTTACATCGCTGTACACAACCCTCTAATTGCCCTTGTGCAATGCCATCATTTTATTTTGATGGCAGATGTGAAAAGGATATGGATTGCATGCTTGTCAGCGGCGAATGATAGGTTGTTTTTTGTTTGCCCTTTTCTGTTACTGTATATATGTAAATTGTACAGTCAACTGCAATAATTAGTAAACATCTCCTATTAACAGGGAAAAAATATAATATATATTTTACCACTGACTCTCTGTTAACTTAACTTTACTTTGAGTGAATGGAAAAAATGTGCAAGTTCATCGGCAACGGTGAAAGAATAGGTATCTTCTAGACAAGCGTACTCCATCGTCGACCGCATCGTCGCTTACCATCAGGTGAAATAGTGGTCAAATGCTTGCCTATACTGACAAAAAAGAACGGGTAAAAATTAAGTGTGTGATCAGTTAGGTTTAATTGTTTGAGAATTTTATTTATTTATGCATGATAAGCATGCATTTGACCACCATCTCACCTGATGTAAAGTGACGATGCGGCCGAAGATGTAACATGCTTACCTAGAAGATTCAGAGCCCAGAGTTTACCGATCGGAGAACATAGACGCGGGCAATGAGTTCTACTCCTTTGCTCATAGGTAATATAATATCTAAGTACTAATCTAAACAGAATAGGGAATAATGCGTGAGATTTATATAAATAACAAGTATACGTTATTTTTTTTAATTTTATAGCTATGAAATCAAAATCGGTGCAGCCGTTTGGGAGCACAGATACACATAGGTATAACATCCCTCTTTTGTTGGGGGATAAAAAATAATGCTTTTTTTCATAGACATAATGTGTTATAAAATGTTTTATCTATAATAATAGAAGCGATATGAAACGGTAGACAACTGCAATTTCTAATAAGCGATGCAGGTGAACGTACATTAGATGACGTCATGTTTGTCTAGTCTAGACGTCTAGTCTGTTAAGCTGATGAAGGACGCTGGATCCGCGTCTGGAGGTGACATACGAAAGGCCTAGTGCATTTTCAATATCTTGCTGATTTATGTAGTATTTGAATGCCCTCTTGTTGACTTTTGTCTTAGCCCATCGACATGGAAGCTACGGAACGGGCGGTACGTGGAAGGTAAGTGGAAGGAAAGGAACGTGGAAGAAAATTGTTTATTATGCACAGTTATATTATAATTAAACGCAAGCAAAGCTTAAAAAAACCGACTTCACCGCTTTATCTTAGGAACTTTGATCAGATTAGATGTACTAAACATGCATTATTGACGATATATCAAGAACTACCGATCAGATCTTGATCAAATTTAAATGGGACCAATTGGAAAGCAACATCTTTTCAAATTAAAAACAGTGACTTTGGTGGCCTACCAAATCGTTTTTTTCCAAATAGATTTTTTTTACAACCGGTTTCGTAATCTACTTATCAAGCCCTTTTCAACGATATCCCACAAAGATAGATAAAAAAAAAACTTATTCCCCACTAGTAGAAGTACATGTATGGGAGCCCCCACAATATTTTCATTTATATAATTTTAAATGTCATTTCTGGCTTTGGGCCGTAGTTTTACATATTCTATGAGAATTTTAAATCATTCGCTTATATGGTTTAAACGCTATACGCCTCTGTAAGACGGACGGACGGACAAAAATTGCAATGGCACTAACCTTAATAGTAACATGTTAACCCTGAGCTGTAACGGTATTCATTGTGTTGGTAACATTTATTTCTGAATGCTATATTTTTCGTGATCATTTAAATGATGTATTTATTCTACACAATCTATAATAATTAGTAGTTGTTTTGTACTTGACACCTTAGACTGAATAAAGAAGATCAATACCATATTTTAAATTGATTTGCAGAATCATGAAACAGTATTTCCAATATCCGTAACGCGAAAGACAAATTATTCTGCATATTGGGTAATTTGTGAAATACCAGTTACCTCTTGGGACATCATTACAACCATCGAGACCAACGTATTTCGTGGTACGGCTATAGCAAATACTCTCCTCGCCTCTAATAATAGTCGTCTCGCCTCGACCATAAATTTTTATACTATTTTTGGAAGAAACTTTTCAAATATATTTCAAATAATTTAAACGTAAGCAAAGCTTAAAAAACCGACTTCACCGCTTTTATTTTGGTTTTAGCTTGATCGGTTTCAATAAAATTTATATGGGACCACCTCTGAAGTATACCTAATCTACCAAACAAATAAAATAATTTTGAGAATCGGCCCACAAATGGGTGAACCTACATAAAAAAAATACATACTGTCGAACATAGGACCTCCTCCTTTTTTTAAGTCGGTAAAAAGTATTATTTATATACCTATCTTCTATATCACGTCTCGGCTGTAAAGTTTCGACTGTCGTTGCATATTCCGAGGCGCAGCGCGGTGATGCCGTTCTTTGCGGGACAGTGAAGTTTAAACAACGATGAATTATAGATTGTAACTATACTACACTGGGTCCGTAGGGACCGGGAGCTCATTCTATTTTCAAAAATCTATCAGAGTGCCTGTTTGAGGCGATGCGTGATCAAAATGCTGCCACTTATGTGACTCAACGTATAAGCATTGCAATTCAGAGAGGCAATGCCGTCAGCATGATGGGAACGCTACCCACTGGTAGTGGGCTTGAGCACTTGAGTTACCTATAAGCTAGAAGTCTTGTAGGTAACTTAGTTCTTTGCTGTATATAGTTTTAGATTAGTAATAAGTAGATTGTATATAATGAATGTAGAATACATCATCTTAATAATTACGGAAAATGTAGCATTCAGAAGAAAGTCCTAGAACTAAATAAGCTAAGGGTTAGAATAAGAATCAGGGTCTGATAGCTTGCTGGTAGTTTTACAAATTCAAATTACCCTGTATAGTCTATACAGACCTATCTAAACTTACAATATTATTCACCACATAAAAATATTGCAGTATAATTTTTCATCTAGGCATGCAAACCCAGGATAAGGATAGCAATGAAAAATATAATTATTGTCCCTGGTGAAGCGTCTTTGCCTTTTATAATATAAAAAATAAATGTAAATTATACATCTGTGAATAAATACTTCACGTTATATACCTAATATTCATATTGGCAAGAATCTTTGGATATCTGAATACATTTAAGTGTGTTGGGCTCTCTGCTGACCACTGTTAGAGATCGTTCAAGGACGACCCTAGAGATGGCGCTAGTTGTATCGAGTGACATTTTTTGCACTCGCGACTAACTTCACAGACTTAAAAAGGAAGAACTTCAGTCGTGTGTGTCACCGGATCCGTGTTGGTCGACAAACGCTCCGCTATTGAATTTTGTGACGTAGAAAACTAATTAAATAATTATCATCTAATTAACCAGGACTTAAAATAAAAACTTCATCGTGTCTAACGTGATCGACCGCGTGAACTGTGATCAGGATTAGTGTTCCGTGCCTCGTACCCTCTCGGATTACCACGGATTCAAACTCGCCGGCCGGCGCGACGTGGAGTTGTGTGTGTGCGCTTAGGCATACATACAGTTTGCTGTAGTTCCTTTCTTGGGGAGCTCCGGAGGCGGTTTCGAAGCAGTCTAAGGTACGTGAGCTTAAATAAACACTGTAAATTGATTCGTGTATCCCTACTGATTTTTGCCAATGTTTTAATCCAAAATAATTTACCGCTATCATTAAAAATATTAATACGTAAATGGTGGGCTATTTACACGCCAGCGATTTTACTCGCGCCACCATAATTTTGGTCCTTTTCGAGCCGGATAGTCCAGTTTTAATTACCTTTTGCTTTGAGTTATTAACCATAAACATTTCATACATAAGTTCGCCCGCCCGTTGCTAAGTGCAATTCACTCCGCTTATAACTACCTATAGTATAAACCGCCCGCTAACTTACCTACTTGTTCCGCCCGCATTTGTTGTTTGTAAACAAACATTTAGTAGTTTATTTGTGCATAAATTATTAGCATAACGATAACCGAACATGTCGAAACCAAGTTCAGATACGATGTTGATCATTTTAGGAGAAAAGAAAGAGTTGTTATTTAAACGTATGAATCATTTGTTTAATATGTCTAAAAACATCACTTCTTTCGAGAGTTCAAGGTCGAATGAAAACTTTATGTCTGAAACAGAAACTATGGATGACCTTCATAATAAATTTGAATCTATTGTAGATAAAATTAATGAGATTACCTTAATGTCAAACCCTTCCGCGAGTCCCGATTTTGGTTGTTTGGAGTCGTTTGACGAATTGTTTACAAGAGTGAAACGTGTTAGAAATAAGATGAATAACCACGCCAATGTATCACCGCTGCGTAGTGATAGTGCTTCTGTGTTTAAATTGGAGCCGCTTCATATTAAGGAATTCGATGGTAAAATACAGAATTGGCCAGCGTTTTATGAATCTTTTAAAGCAAATATTCACGATAATACGCGTCTAAGTAATTCGCAACGCATTCAATACTTAGTTAGTAAATTGAGTCATTCCGCAAATTCCGTTATTTCTGGAATAGTACCTACGGGTGAGACATACAGCATAATTTGGGATAGCTTAGTCAAGAAATACCAGGATAAGCGACTTTTAGGAACACATTATCTCAACAATGTGTTAGATTTAAAAGGGTGTACTCACACTGCCGCTAGTCTCGACTCATTTATCGATCATTTTTCGGCATCGATTTCTGCTCTCAAACAGCTGCATGTTTCGGATTTGACGGATTTTATTCTCGTGCACTGCGCACTTAGAAAATTAGACACTCAAACCGCACAATGTTTTGAACTTTCTGTTAGAGATGTTGAAATACCTACAACAAAACAGCTGATCAGTTTCGTTCAAGATCAGGCTAAGATCTTAGGACGTTCGAACCCGACCATGTACATGAACTCAAACCCGCGTAATTCAAATAACACATATAAACCGCCCGCTTCTACGTCACGGAACACACGCTCAAACACATATAAATCCTTTGTTGCGAGCGAGGTACCAATGGTTGCTACCGGAACCTCTGCTTCGCACTCATACCCGCCCGCCATATCTCATTGCGCATTTTGTAATGAATCCGCTCACACACATTTATATAAACCGCCCGCTTCTACGTCACGGAACACACGCTCAAACACACATAAATCCTTTGTTGCGAGCGAGGTACCAATGGTTGCTACCGGAACCTCTGCTTCGCACTCATACCCGCCCGCCATATCTCATTGCGCATTTTGTAATGAAACCGCTCACACACATTTATATACTTGTGCTAAATTCAAAAATACACACGATCCTAAATCTCGTTATGATTTTATTAAATCCAAAAGTGGATGTGTAAACTGTCTCAGTATGACGCATAATTTATCGACCTGTAATTCGTCATCTGTCTGCGAGTTATGTAGAAAACGACACCATACGCTTTTACATTTTGTGAAACAAAATAATAATACGCATGTACAAACGCATTCACACTCACAACCCCACACTAAGTTCGAAGACTTGTATCGTGGGGGCCGGAAACATTCACATCACACACACAATGTACACACTGCTTATGCGAATTTTCCCGTGCTGTCGCCGACAACGTCGCCGCCGCCGGTGCCGCCGCCGCCGACTGATTGCGCGCCTTCACCCGCTTTAAATCTACCGCTTACGTCACATAATGCCGCTGTGCTTCTATCCGCCGAAACAAAACCGAAGTCGACTGTTTTATTATCAACCGCTCAGGTGTACGCGCGTTCTAAAGGTAGTACAGGTCCGAAAACTATCATCAGATGTTTAATTGATAATGGTAGCATGAACAATTTAGTAACGACTGAATGTTGCCGCGCTTTAAACTTGCCGATAATACCTTTGAGTAATTCTTTTGTCAAAGGTGTTGGTTCAACTTCGCGTCCAATCGTTGGATACGTGTATTTGGATATTGAATCCCGCATATACCCGCAACAGAAATACACCATACACGCTCTTGTCGTGGAGTGTATTACAGATCAATTGCCGTCGCAATTTATTGAATGGAATCGTAACATAGATTACCACGACCTCCCGCTCGCAGATTTGAATTGGAATATTCCAGGAGACATTCAGGCAATTATAGGTGCCCAACTCTTTCCGTACATTTATTTGGGGAAACGGGTTGACTTTGGTCTGCGACTTCCACCTGCACTTCTAACCACTTTTGGTTACGTTCTGATGGGAGATTATCCACGTAATGACACCATACCTACCGCTTCTTTCACCGCGCTCGCGCTGAACGATCTAGTACAGAAGTTTTGGGAACTCGAAGAAGTACCTACGATGCGTTTGTTGTCACCCGAAGAGACGGAGTGCGAAAATATTTTCACGTCATCAGTGACGCGTGATGATGTCAGTCGCTACACGGTATCGCTGCCATTCAGCAAGGATCCAACTGAACTCGGCAATTCACATGCTGTTGCTCTTCGCCGATTTATGGCACTAGAGAGAAAATTTCGCCAGTCACCCGATTTGAGGGAAAATTACAACCAGGTCATTCGAGAATATATCGATAATGGTTATCTTAGCTCTGTCGATGAAACCGAAATTTCTGGTGGAGGCTACTACATACCTCACCATGCGGTCGTGCGACCTGATAAGCCGATGCCGCGCATAGTGTTAGATGCAAGTTCGAAAACTCACACAGGTTTGTCTTTAAATGACGTGTTGCATATAGGACCTAATTTGCAAGCTGATCTGTTTTTATTGCTTTTGCAATTCCGCTTGTTTCCTGTCGCGATGAACGCTGACATAAAACAAATGTACTTACGCATAGGTGTACCCGTGGACCAGCGTAAATACTTACGCATCTTGTTTCGTTTCAACGAGAACGAACAAGTGCGTACTTTCGCCTTCAAACGCTTACCGTTTGGACTCAAGTCGAGCCCTTATATAGCTATGCGCACTGTGCGACAGCTGGCTTCCGACATGAGTCCACACTATCCTGACGCTGCAAAAATTGCAGAATCCAGTCTCTATATGGATGATCTGGTATATTCTGCACATAATGAACAAACCGCTATGCAGCTGTCACAAGACCTAATAAACATGTTCAGATCGGGTGATTTTGATCTGGTGAAATGGTCTAGCAACTCACCAGCTCTCTTAAGTAGTCTTCCTGATTCGCACCGCAAATCCCTCGATTTTGACGAAGGCAATATTTCCGCGAAGATCTTAGGTCTTTCCTGGGAATCTTCTGAAGATAATTTTTTCTTCACTTCCGCTGTAATAACCGACAAATGCACTAAGATAAATATACTCTCCGTAGTTGCACGATTATTCGATGTTCTGGGTTTGGTCGCTCCAGTCATTCTCTATGCCAAATTGCTCATTAAAGAGTTGTGGTTGAGCAACAGTGGCTGGGACGATCCCGCTCCGGAAAATATTGTTGTCCGCTTTTCCGCCCTTGTGCAAGAATTTCCCTTGCTTGATACCTTACGGATTCCGCGCCATGTAGGTGTAAATATTGACTGCATTGTGAATCTCGTTAGCTTTTGTGATGCTAGTTTAAATGGCATGGGTTGTGTGATCTTTTTACACTGTACCTACCCTGCTGGCATCATAGTTCGCTTACTTTGCGCAAAGTCAAAGGTCTCACCGACTAAAGTCACGACTCTTGCACGTCTTGAGTTATGTGCTGCTGTGCTTATGTCTAAGTTAGTGAAGGTTGTCAATGACTCTTACGCTGCACGCGTTCCTATTGCAGGAGTGTATGCATTCTCCGATTCGACTATTGCCTTATCGTGGATACATTCTTCCCCACATCGTTGGTCGATTTTCGTGAGTAACCGCGTCGCTCAGTGTCAAGAGAACTTAGCCGCGAAACACTTCTACGTAGCTGGTGTAGAAAATCCTAGTGATTGTCTGTCGCGAGGTATGCTGCCGTCGCAGCTAGTCTCGCATGACCTCTGGTGGAATGGCCCTTCCTGGATGCATTCCGCTCCTGAAGAATGGCCAATCAAGCCATTTTCGCCGACTGACTGCAGTAACCTTCCTGAGCACAAGACAAATGTGTTGACAGTGACTTATCAATCGGAACAACCGCTTTTATGTGAGTTGGCGCAACGCATTTCGTCTTGGGACAAATTGCTGCGTGTCATCTCATACATCCTGAGATTCGCACGACCGAAAAATAGCATCGTGCCACGGTCTGTTCAGGCATTGACAGCCGCGGAACGTGCTATGGGTCCGCGCCGTGCAATCAGTTCATTTTGCAGATGACATAAAGTGCATTAAAAATAAAAAAATGCCATCCATGAAGCTGCAACGCTTGGCTGTCTTCTTAGATGAAGAGGATATTTTGCGGGTTGGCGGAAGACTTTCTAAGTCAAATCTTCCATTTGATGCCAAGTACCCAGTCCTACTTCCTAAACGCGATCATATCGTTGATCTTATCATACGACATTACCATGTCGTGAACTGTCATACTGGCCCTGGACTTCTCATGTCGATTTTACGACAGCGTTTCTGGATATTAGATGCCAGAACTGTCGTCAGGTCTCAATGTCGTAAATGTAATACGTGTTTTAAGGTGAATCCGTCGCATCCCACTCCCATGATGGCAGATCTTCCTGCGTATCGTGTTTCAGAAGCGAAAGCCTTTGCTCACACAGGAGTAGATTATGCGGGTCCTATACACATAACGCTTACCCGCCGTAGAGGTCAACACGCGCAGAAGGCGTATGTCTGTCTGTTTGTATGCCTGGTTACCCACGCTGTGCATGTTGAGTTGGTAACTTCATTAAATTCTTCGGCTTTTGTAGACGCCTTTAAACGCTTTATTTCCCGCCGCGGACCAGTATCCTGTCTTTACTCTGATAATTCCACCACTTTCGTTGGTGCTAAAGCTCAATTGGATGAGCTATATACCTTTTTATTGAACTCTAGTTTCAATTCGTCACTCTCAGAGGAGTTGATGACCCGACGCATTGACTGGAAAATGATTCCTCCTAGAGCTCCTCATTTTGGAGCAATGTGGGAATCGAACATTAAGAGTTTGAAAACTCATATGTACAGGGTGATAGGTAGTCAGCTTCTAACATATGAGGAATTACAAACCGTATTGACGCAAATAGAGTGTATTCTTAATTCGCGCCCTCTGAATGTCGTATCTTCTGATCCACATCCAGAGGTGATAACTCCCGCCCATTTTTTAATGTCGTCTCCCCTGCAATACTTACCCACTGCCGATCTTTCTGATCAGCGCATCAGTCTTGTACAACGCAAAGAACTTTTGGACAGCATGGTCCAATCCTTTTGGAAAAAATGGCGCTTAGAGTATTTGCATACGTTGCAAGTAAGGCAAAAGTGGGCTACTCCGGATAAACCGGTTGAAATCGGGACTGTAGTACTCGTTGGGCAGGATAATTTAGCTCCTCTAAACTGGCCTTTAGGGGTTATTACCGAAGTTTATAAAGGCACCGACGGTATTGTTCGTGTTGCCACGGTCAAGACCAGTTCAGGTAGTTTTAAACGCCCTATCGTCAAACTATATCCCATTCCGACACAATAAATGTATATTCGTAAAATATTTATTGTTGTTTATTATTTATATATCTACGCGCGCTTATAAGTATTCCGCATTATTAGGATTAAGTTACAATTTCTTAATAAGTAACATTCACGCCTGATCAGACATAAAGTTCATTGATCTTTTAGATTATTTCATAATATAAACGAGTACAATCTAATAACTCTTACTGTTTCTTTTGAAAGATCTTGCGCTCTTCCAAGGCGGGGTGCATGGTGAAGCGTCTTTGCCTTTTATAATATAAAAAATAAATGTAAATTATACATCTGTGAATAAATACTTCACGTTATATACCTAATATTCATATTGGCAAGAATCTTTGGATATCTGAATACATTTAAGTGTGTTGGGCTCTCTGCTGACCACTGTTAGAGATCGTTCAAGGACGACCCTAGAGATGGCGCTAGTTGTATCGAGTGACATTTTTTGCACTCGCGACTAACTTCACAGACTTAAAAAGGAAGAACTTCAGTCGTGTGTGTCACCGGATCCGTGTTGGTCGACAAACGCTCCGCTATTGAATTTTGTGACGTAGAAAACTAATTAAATAATTATCATCTAATTAACCAGGACTTAAAATAAAAACTTCATCGTGTCTAACGTGATCGACCGCGTGAACTGTGATCAGGATTAGTGTTCCGTGCCTCGTACCCTCTCGGATTACCACGGATTCAAACTCGCCGGCCGGCGCGACGTGGAGTTGTGTGTGTGCGCTTAGGCATACATACAGTTTGCTGTAGTTCCTTTCTTGGGTAGCTCCGGAGGCGGTTTCGAAGCAGTCTAAGGTACGTGAGCTTAAATAAACACTGTAAATTGATTCGTGTATCCCTACTGATTTTTGCCAATGTTTTAATCCAAAATAATTTACCGCTATCATTAAAAATATTAATACGTAAATGGTGGGCTATTTACACGCCAGCGATTTTACTCGCGCCACCAGTCCCTTTAAAGGGGATTTTGAGACTTTTAGCGTCATAATCCCCATTAACCCGAATTTGAACCCGTAATGGGGATTATGATACTAAGTCTCAAAATCCCCATTAAAGGGGATACCTAATGGGGATTTTGACACTAACCCATCTGTACAGTATAGATATTGTACGTTAAGTAAAAGGTACGTTAAGGTAAAGTGAAGTAATCTAAACGAACAATATCTGTACAGTATAGATTATTGTACGTTTAGGTCCTCTAACAAATGAGTACATACATACATACATATAAATCACGCCTCTTTCCCGTAGGGGTAGGCAGAGACCACATCTCTCCACTTGCTACGATCCTGACATACTTCTCTCGCTTCGTCTATTTTCATCAATCCTTTCATACAAGCGCGTCGGTTTAGGGTACTCTTGACCAGACCTTTACTTAAAACGTCTTGAATTTGATCAAGAATCGTTCGTCTCGGCCTTCCCCTTCCAACAGTTCCATTCACATCTGCCTTATAAATCTCTTTCGTTAATCTACTTTCATTCATCCTCTCCACATGTCCAAACCACCTAAGCATACCCTTCTCAATTTTAGTCACTACATCTTCTTTTATACCACAGCGTTCTCTGATACAACTATTCCTCACCCTGTCACTCAATTTCACACCAATCATACTTCTCAATGCTCTCATTTCTACTGCATTTATTCTACTCTCATGCTGCTTCTGCCATACCCAACTTTCACTACCGTACATAAGTGTTGGCACCAACACCCCTCTATGCACAGCCAGTCGCGCCCTTTCGGATACCTTCTGGCTACTCATAAAGGCGTGCAAAGCACCATTCACCATGTTTCCTGCATTAACCCTTCTTTCAATATCACTTTCACACTTTCCATCTCTCGAAAACTTAGAACCCAGATATACAAACTCTTTCACCTGTTCTACTTTTTCTCTGTCTATCAAAATACTACATTCAGTCATACAGTCTTCTCTTTCAAAAACCATTATTTTTGTCTTGCTTACATTTACTTTCATTCCTTTCCTTTCCAAAGATACATTCATAATTGTTACCATCTCCTGCAAGTCATGGGCAGATGACGCAAGTATTACTTGGTCATCGGCGTAAAGAAGACATTTGATGAGTAACTCGTTCATTCTTAGTCCATACATACTCTCTTTCAAATCATTCAAGCAGTTATCCATGAATAGGTTAAACAGCCAAGGAGACGCTACACATCCCTGTCTCACACCCTTTTCGATGCGAAACCATTCAGTGTACGCCCCGTTTATTCTGACACAAGCGCTGGAATCCTCGTAGAGAGATTTCAACGCTTGGATCAGGCGATCGTTCACCCCATACACAGATAATGCCGACCACAACTCATTCCTCACCACTCTATCATAGGCCTTTTCCAAGTCCACGAATGCGCAATAGACTTTTTGGTTTTTGGCCAAAAACTTTTCAGCTATGCACCGTAAGGAAAAGACCTGATCCGTACATCCCATCCCCTTTCTAAATCCCGCTTGTACATCCCAGATTTTTTCATCAGTATCATGCAACACTCTTTCAATCAGCACCTTAGCATACAATTTGCCGACGACACTGAGAAGACTTATCCCGCGGTAGCTTTTGCAGTCCTGCTGTGACCCTTTCCCCTTATAAAGTGGCACAATCACAGCCTTGCCCCAATCTCTTGGGACTTGGCCATTCGTCCAACAAAGGTTGAAAAGGCGGTACAGCAGACTCGCAACAACGCCTCGCCCAGCCTTCAGCATCTCGACCGATACTCTGTCATACCCAGCAGCCTTACCTGATTTCATATTTTTCATCGCTTTCACAATTTCATCCATACTAATCTCGCTATGAGTAGCCTCACATTCATTGACTTGCACAGGGATTCTTTCGACCCGTGCTTCGTCTCTCTCAAACAAACTTTCAAAATATTCCTTCCATCTCTTCAACACACATTCTTCACCTTTCATAATACTTCCATCCTGGCTTCTGATTTTGCTCAGGTCCGATGTCGCCGACTTTCCTCGAGCTGTGCGTATGGATTTCCAGAAAAACTTAACATTAGTCTGGAAATCTTCAGAAAGCCTCCTATCAAACTCATCCTTACTTTCTTCTTTCTTTTTTCTAATCATCTCCTTAACAACTCCTTTCACTCTTTTGTATTCTTTTCTTGCTTCCTTTACATCTTCATCCGACGCCTTCTGTATCCTTTGGTTAGCTTTCATAGCTAACCAATCCAACCATGCTTTCTTCTTTTCACTCACAGCTATCTTAACGCTTTTATCCATCCACAGATTCGTCTTCATTTTTCCTTTTCTTCTTTTGATCATCCCACATACTTTGACAGCCGTGCCAACCACACCATCTCTAATGGCATTCCACAGACATTCAATTTCGTTCACTTTGTCCAGATTTTCAAATTTCTCTTTCAAACCTTTCACATATTCATCTCTTACATCCTCTTCTTGCAGTCTCTCCACTTTTATTCGTTCTAGATCGCTTGTCTGCTCTTGAGCTCTATGCCGCCACCGATTAAAGAGACCACTCATTCGTACTAACACCAAGTGGTGGTCTGTGTCAATGCCGGCTCCGCGATATGCACGAGCATCTAGAACTTTCCTTTTCAATCTTTCGTCCACAATTATAAAATCAATCATGCTTCTACTATCACCCTCTTCCCTTGTATACATATGAATCTTTTTATGGTCAAACATTGAGTTGGCCACAAACAGATTCCTTTCCAAACATATCTCTAACAGGCTCTTCCCATTTTCATTCACCCGTTCATCCCCAAACATGCCGAGAACTCGTTCATAACCATCACGCTTTATACCAACCCATCCATTAAAATCCCCTAACATAAGTATACGTTCATTCTGTCCACATTTTTCCAGAGTATCTCTCATACTTTCCCAAAACTCATCTATTTCTTTTTGGGCTTTTAGGCATTTCCTCGAGCCTACATCCGTCGGCGCATACACCCCTAGAACAAATAGCCGAGTTAGTCCGACTTTAAGCCTTATCCAGATGAGTCTCGGGCTCACACTCTCTACTTCTTTCACACACTCAGCCATTCTTGCGGAGAGTATGACACCGACTCCCCGACAGCCCCTGCTGTTGGTAGAAACACCAGACCAGTACGCTGTATATGAGCCATGCTCCGAGGTGTCACACCCTTTCCGCTTTGTTTCATTCACACATAGCACATCTATACGTCTTTCATCCATCATCTGACAGACTTCATCTATTTTCCCACTCATACCTCCTCTTACGTTCAACGTAGCAAAGCGGCTCTCCATGGTCCGCTTTTCGCCCCCGCGAGGAACGAGACGTGATGGGTTGCGTGCCGCATCGCCGCCATATCGATTTTTAGAAAAGAAAACCATTGCGTTCCCACGAGTAGCAAGGGATTTAAAATGTCCATCCTAACAGAGCCCCGCATGCCAGGATAAGGCTAGCCTTGATCTGGGGTCACCCGGTCCCAGGGCAATATGATCGTTCTCGACTAGGCTCGCCCCTAGCCACGCATCCATCGGCACGGTAGACCTTGGATTGGCGGAGTGAAAGGAAAGAGGGAGAAGGTAGAGGAAGTGAAAAGGGGATAGGAGTGCTATGAGTAGAAAAGGATAAAGGTAAAAAGGACATTACTGGCCCGGATGGCTTGGGATGAGTCAGTAATAGCTCGGGGTGCCGGGGTCGCGTATACCTAACTAAGACTATTGGGAGAAATAGTCAAGATAGTATCCCCTGACAAAACAGATAGTATCCCCTGACAAATGAGTATCTGGGTTTATTAACTTAACAAATAACAGAACCTCCGAACTGCGGAGGCAGGTAAAGCAGGACCGGCAATGTTTGTTAGTATTAATGTGTTGACTCTACTCAGTCGGCTATAAATTCAAATTATCGAGTAAACAGAGGCGACTAACGACTTACATTTGAGGTCACATTGAACTTCGTCAAATTATTGCTTGTTTAATTACGGGCAGGTAGCTTTTGACCACTATCTTACCACCTGTTGGATTATAGTAGGTAAGTGATGAGGAATGGGAACTACGTTACGTCTAAGTACCTACGTTTTGACGACCCATTTGGCGCGTTAAGTCTCTGCCCTATGCGCCGTGGGTCCTGGGTTCGATTTCCGGTAGGGACATAATTTTCCTACCCAAGGGAGATTCGTGCTTCTTGTTCTGGATGTGATTATGTATGTGATATGTAAATGTTTCCGTCATTTACGATGCAAGTCTTTGAACTTAGTGTGGGCCTGTGAGTGTGAATGCATTTGTTTGCACCTTATTTATGACAACTTATTTATATACACATTTGTCTTATTTTCTTTTATTCATTAATGGAAGGTTTACGCTAAGCTACAAGTCATCTTAAAACTGTAGCTCGCAGATATTTTCAGCCAGTAGGTAAAGTTAACAACAATTGCTTTAGAACTTAGTATTGCCGCCAAAACTTTGGTTTCATTTGAAAACTTACAAATATCTCTAACTGTGCCCTATGGCTTTGCCTCGCGACTTTCCTCTAGTATATCACAATGTCAAGTACAAAAATAATAAACTATGATATCCTACACCAGAATATATATACCATATCTATAATTCACAGATATATTATGGGAGTCTTTAAGTCACGAGTGAATAGGTATCTTCTAGGCAAACGTGCTCCATCGTCGACTGCATCGTCACTTACCATCAGGTGAGATGGCGGTCAAATGTTTGCCTATCTAGAATTTAAAAAAACCTACTATAAAACATCATAAATGCATTACATACTTTTACATTCATAATATTTAACAAATAGTAAAGCATAATGTGTCTGCCTTCGCAAAAAAAGTTAAATTTTGCATCAATCCTCAAAGTAATGTGTTCGATTTTTTTATTGAAAACATACTAATGGGCAAAAATGTTGGTAGTTCTATAAAAAGGAACTTATATATAGCTTGTAATTTATATGACAATCTAGTAAGTGTTGTCTGTCCATAATCCATAATCTAAACATTAACCGAACGACGGACGCCGCCTATGCTTATGCGAAACAAATATTTGAGAGCGCAGCGGTCGCAGTGTCGAATTACGTAAGTTACGTTAGACTGAGCTACGTCTAGACGCGGGGGCGAGTGAAAAGGTAGCTAGGTGTATACGTACTAGGCCCTTTCCTTTCACGACCCTTGCTTCACTGCCGCTACCGAGGAAACTAGGTCACCCACAGCTTTGAGATGAAATTTCATTTTATACTTTTTAGTGGTACTAAAGCTTATAGATGGCTAATGAATGTTGGGAAACAAGAATGTATAATTAGAATGTATAGTTAGGCTATATTAAACATGTAAAGTTTATTGTATTTGTATAATCAGAGAAATATTCTAGATGTTAGTATTAATATCGACTCCGTAGTTAGCTGTGTTAGTTTGCCTTCTAAGCATATATCGGGTTCGATTCCCAGCTGGAAAACTTCTCCCCACGGAAAATTTGTGTTTCTGGTTCTGGTTGTGTTGGTGTGTGTGAAGTGAATGTTTCCGGCACCCACGACACAAATCTTCGAACTTAATGTGGGGCTGTGAGTGTGAAAGCGTTTATTTATTTATTTAATGAAGGCTCAGGAATGGGATGAAGAAAATGATTATCAAATTTAATTGCTAAGTGCACTTTTTTATTATACTGTACTGAGCCCATGTCATTACTTCAATTCAATTCAATTCATTTTATTTCTCCACTTTGGTGCAAATAGGTACACTTATGAATGGCAATACATTAAAATATCAAATTATGTCTCGTAAACAAATTTAAAAAAAAACTTGAAAATGTATTATAGTATAAGTGCGAATTTAAAATCACAAAAAGTCGGTTAATCAATTTCCGGTACTAGCAGGTACCTACAGATTTTTCTTTCTTAATTTTGGCTTCTCTATCTTGTGCATTTAGCCAGTGTCAAGTTATAATACTTATAATATTTCAATTATATATTTCATATTAAAAGTACTAGTCACAAGTCAAAGTCAAGTTCCAGTCATAGTCAAGTCATGCCCTAGTAAAGTGGTAGAAACTTTAGTTTGAGTTTCGGAAAGGTGAAAATCCCGTTTTTCAACTTTGTATAATTTGCCTACACTTATGCACGTTCACTCAGTATTAACGGTTAATAATCCACCAATATTATACATTGACACTCGAAGAATCACAGGTTTTGGAAAATTATACAAAATCAACAACGCCATTTTTTCACTTTCGCGGCTAAACCTACCTACAGGTTATCGATAATAATATTTGAAATCAGAACGTTTACACCCATTTTAAAACTTTTTACTACAAATTCTTTCTAATTCATGCATGAGTACCTATTTCACATTTGTGTCTTACTTTGTCTCTCGGTGCCGCAGGAACTAACGAGACGTAATGTCTGGCATCAACTAGACGTAGCTTCCGCTTGAAATTTTATGCACTACATTCGCAGGAAATAAAATCTGAAGCCAAATATTTCCTCAAATATATCAAAAATAAATTCTATGCCAAAGACGTAAGACACACGTTTATATAGCAGAAGTCGCTGAAGTTTATTTCTTGAATATGCAGACGCCATCGAGATACGAGATGATTCAATATATTGAACGTTAACTACATGAAAGACGGCACATAATATAAAAGTCAAAAAGCTCAAAAGTCTGGACCAATTTTGATAAAATTTGGTATGGAGGTAGCTGACACCCTGGACTAACACATGGGCTTTTATCCCAGAAACCTCGCGGGTCCGGGACTTACACGGGTAAAACCGCGGGCCGTCGCTATTAATGTTATATTTTTCAGATATTTTAATTCACTCAAATTTATAGGAAAAAAAAATATATTGTAAGATGAAGTTCGGTTTACAATAAATTTTTTTTTGCTGTATATTTATTATTGTTGTTATTTTTATTAAGTTATTAATTTATTATTGATTGAATAATTCTGTTTGTCTGTAAATAAAATGTACCTTTTTATCTTATAATATATGTTCTAGTTTATAGGAAACAAATAAATAGTACAAATACCTACTTTTAATTTCAAACAGTTTATGGTTTCTATGAAATATGACTTCGTTAAAACGACTTACTAGCTAATTTTAAATTGAGGATTTTCCCTAATAAACCTAAGATAATTTAAATGTGCCACTCTTTAGCATCTTTAGTAGCATTTATACCTCACCTACCTACCCCTGCTGATTAACGGACGAATACACAAGCATTTCTAAGTAGTCCATTGAAATGTTACAATTTAAGGACCGAATATTGCATTTTTTAGAGGACGCAATTTTATTTTTGGGACATGTTTGGGGGGTCAATAGAAGCTTAACCTCAAGTTTGTGGGGTCGCCACCCTTGTCCCCCGGCCGCCATCTTGGAAAAAGGGGTGAAAACGCTTTTATCGCAATATCTCGGAAACTATGCGTCTTACAAAAAATTTGTTAAGACATAATTTGTAGCAAATTGTTTTGCCTACAAATATGTTTATATAACTTTTTGCCCTAAATTAAAAATTAAAGAAGTTATAAGCAAAAAAGAGAGAAAATTTTTATAAAAATTTTCTATTTTGCTCTATAACTTTTTTTTTATACATATTACAAAAACATTACCTCAGACCAATCTTGTAGATGATCTTTTGAGGAAAATTTTTCTCTATATTTTTTTTCAATTTCATTAATTTAAAACGCTGTTACAGCGCTCCAAAGTTGACCGGGTTCGTCAATGCTCATGAGAAACCGGTCAAAATGAAATGTTTAACGTATTTTAGATTTTTTTTAATTATAAATATATTCATACAAATTTTTTGTTAAATTCGTACAACTTTACTTATTCATTCCTAACTCTTTTCCCCACCACCTATGAGGTAGGGTCTGTAGGCGCGTTTTTTTTACGTGATATCCCCAGTACGCCTACTCCACGGACATCTTTCTTATTAGGTAATCCTCGACATCACAATATTTTTAATCACTTATTAGCTAGCTCCTCTAATCGACTTTTCTTCGAAGGTCCAGGCTGTGGTTCAGAATCTAAATCAACGTCAAATGTGAAAGTTTGAGAAATGACAGGAGTTAAAATTGGAGTCATAGTTGGAAGTTCATCTTCAAATTCATTTTCTTCCATTAACTTTGACATTTCCATAATGTTTCTGCATGTTTCGCCAGAACAATGGAGCATACTGTAGAGCATTTCAGGCCTGCTTTTCTGCAGCCACACATGCTTCCGCAGTTTCCTTTGCATCTGCAGAAAATTAATTTCATGACATCTGGGGGTGCTGGAGGCTTGAAAGCTTGTATTGGCATCCAAATGTTTGCATGCTATTTCCAGCCCCAATCTTCAGGATTTTGATATAATCCGAGCCACGACTGGACCTGGTGATATACTCGGAGACTGTGAAAACGAGCAGCATCTTGTGTGTGTGCGATGATAAATTAAATGAATTTTTAGTCACTGTCTAACTAACTAACGGTAACTCATACCTTTTCTACCTGCTTAACCTTCGGTAAGTTTTTGGTGAGTTTTATGGTACGGAAAAGAATTAGGAATGAATAAGTAATGTAGTACGAATTTAACAAAAATGTTGTATGAATATATTTATAATAAAATAAAAAACAAAAATAAGTTAAACATTTCATTTTGACCGGATTCTCATGAGCATTGACGAACCCGGTCAACTTTGGAGCGCTGTAACAGCGTTTTAAATTAATTAAATTGAAAAAAATTATAAAGAAAAATTTTCCTCAAAAGATCATCTACAAGATTGGTCTGAGGTATTTTTTTTGTAAAATGTATAAAAAAAAAGTTATAGAGCAAAATAGAAAATTTTTATAAAAAATTTCTCTCTTTTTTGCTTATAACTTCTTTAATTTTTAATTTAGGGCAAAAAGTTATATAAACATATTTGTAGGCAAGGCAATTTGCCACAAATTATGTCTTGACAATTTTTTTGTAAGACGCATAGTTACCGAGATATCGCGAAAAAAGCGTTTTCACCCCTTTTTCCAAGATGGCGGCCGGGGGACAAGGGTGGCGACCCCACAAACTTGAGGTTAAGCTTCTATTGACCCCCCAAACATGTCCCAAAAATAAAATTGCGTCCTCTAAAAAATGCAAAGCTCATGTAACATTTCAATGGACTAAAGCACGGTTGAAGTTAGGCAGGCGGGCGGTCATAAAATCTAATGGCAACTCGCACACAGAATAACGAAACCAAGTCTGTCGATATAATATATGTATAATAGACTTTTAATTGCATCATCGTATTCAGAGACTTGGTTGTAGTATACTTTCCCAAGGAAAAATTAAAGTCCTCCTTTTAAGACTTAATTTTGTTTTTTTTTTTATTTGAGACTAAGCTAGCGTTTGACCACAATCTCACCTGATGGAAAGTGTCGATGCGGTCAAAGATGGAGCACGCTTGCTCAGTAAAAAATACCTAGTCACTCTCTTCTCGAACAACCCAATATTATACTTTTCGGGAAACACAGTAGACGGCAGGGCGTTTTTTATTTTTCCTTTAGTTGTTAGGTGACTACATATCTATGAAAATTTCGAGATAAGTATACGTAACGTAAACATGAAAGAAATTGAAAAATAACAATCATCTGGAGTGTAACTCAAAGGCGTCTACACATAGGTCTTATACGTTATTAATATCGTCTAGACTTCGTTTAACACAACTGAATTGTTAAGAGAATAAAGTACCTCGGGTAGGCTTAGTATAACATTGGCGGTGGAAGGTCGGACAGGTTGGCCGGTATTATCTATTAACCTTTAAACTTTAAGCTTCAACCATACAAATCTCAATAAAGAAGCAATAATACACATCTATAATGGCAATAAAAATTAAATATGGTTCATTGGTTACATCGAAATATTGTGGTAATGAAGTATATCGTAGAACTCGGTAGAACACATTTGCTACACACTAGTTATGTTTCAAAATATATAAGATATTTATTACGAGTAATCGAGTTTTAATTTTCAAATTCCGTTTTGTTGTTGTTAAGAATATTAAATTTTATTTAAAAATATCCATTTACCCAGTGTCAAGTAATACATATTTTTCTAACACGAGTATAGGTATAATAATAAATTTAACTGGTCTCAGTTACCAGTCCGAGTCATATAAAAGACTCGTGGTTCATTCCACTGCTGCTGCTACTGGACATAGGCCTCTCCAATTGCACGCCATTGAGCACGATTATCGGCTTCATCGGGTATTAGTCAAGTCATGCCCTAATAAAGTGGTAGAAATGTTACTATAGAACATTGGAGTAATCATAATGATGTTTCAACTTGTAATTATGATTTGCCTACACTTATGTACGTTTACGAACTATTAACAGTTAATATACATTTACTTGAAAAATATGTAAAAAAATATGTAATCGGCAAAAACACTAATTGTACAAACTCGGGATTTTGGCGTGCGGCAAATAGCTACAGCCCAAAATAAAACGCACGTGTGAAAAGATCGGAATAGCCTTAATTAAGACATGATGCGTGATTAACCCTGGTATAATTAAATATATTAGCTCACGTAGCTGTAGGTATATTGCTGTAATAACGCCGGGTAATCCCGGCTTATGAAACTTCTAACATGCCTGTAATGGGCCATTAAGTTGGGAAGATCTAGATACGTTATATATTTAGAGCGCCCTTATTTACTTAGTACTATTTCCATGCGGCTGGTTGTGTCTATCTTTGTTTTACTTAATCGCGTATGACCACTATCTCACCTAATGGTAATTGTTGATGTTATTTGAATGATAGTTTTATTGTACTTTTGCAAACTTGATTATTTTATATACAAACAAAGTAATTGGAGAGGTTTTCAATCCTGGTATAGGAAAACATTGGTACCCAAACTAGGAGACCTGTGATATGGTGAACGAATGCCCTCCGTCGGAGAATAAGTAAACATAAACGCTAAAACACTTTCACATAAACGCTTTTACACTCGCAGACCCACACTAAGTTGGATGACTTGTGTCGTGGGTGTCGGAAACATTCACATCACATAAACAATTAAAAAATCAGAAACACGAATATCCCTTGGGGAGAAAACGGGAATTGAACCCGATACCCGCTGTCTAGATCGCGCACTTAACTACCAACAGACACTAGGTATAAGTAAATAACAAGTAAATAAGCTTGCGTATTCATCAAGAAAGTTTCTTTGTACTTATGTTGCTTCGTGAGGTCATCATCTTAAAAATACAATTTGTTTTAAAACTTTTATTTCAGTTGTATAACAAGCAGTTAAACAGTTAAATACTTTACCCGTGTATTATATACCGTGATATTACTACATCGAGTAGTAGTAGCAAGGAGCAAGAAAATAGTATTTTTTATATCTTTTATACAAATATAGGCAAATATTTGTGCTGTCGTTTTTACCCAACTACAGCAATAGTAATTGTTCCATTAAATATTGTGGTATATCAAGAAAACTTTCTTTAAACTTATTTTGATAAGAAGAAAAAAACGCTGACGCTTTGTCTCAGTCTGTTTCCTGATAAGTACAACATGGCAATCTTCAAGTTGCATGTGAGGCATCTTCTAGGCAAAAGTACTCCATCGTCGACCGCAACCTCAACTAACATCAGGTGAGATAGTGGTCAAGCGTTTGCCTATCTTGTATAAAAAACACAGTAAATGTGCAAAAAAACAACATGTTAATGCATAAAAAACAAATAAAAGTCGGAAACTAAAAGAAAATTGGGGAAATCATTAAATGGAGAACGAGAAAAAAATAGAAATACAAATGCATATCAGGAACACGGAACATTTCTAGTCGAGAGTTATTTTATCTCTGATATACTAGCGTTTTTTTTTAACTGCCCGTGGTTTAGTTAGGTGAGCGTTCGCCTTCTAAGCAGGGGTTCGATTCCCGGCAGGAATATAAATACAAGTTTTCTCCACAAGGAAAATTTGTGTTTCTGGTTCTGGTTGTGATTGTGTGTGATGTAAATGTTGCCGGCACCCACGACATAAGTCATAGAATTTAGTGTGGGGCTGTGAGTGTGAAAGCATTTAGCGTTTATATTTAACTACTATCTAATCAATAAAAGTAAATTTTGAAAATATCGCTTCAGGCGACGATTGAACCCACGGCTATGAAGTATTGCTCTACCCGCTAAGCTACTCAAGCTCTACCTCAAATGACCAAATTATCCTTATTATTTACGTTTTATAAGGACGTGAGCACGACGTCCTATTAGTTCTACCTAGGCAAAGAATCTAAAATAAAATGGGTCTCATACTAAATATCGACAGTTCATTACTTCGACAAGTTGTTTACTTCGAAAAAATATATTTCGACAAGTCATTGCTTCGACAGATCATATATTCGACAAAGAATAGTCCGACAAAACTAGCTTCGACAACGCACGCTTTAGAAAGACCATTACTTCGACAAACCCTGCTTCGACGTGCACTTGTTCGTCTTTGAGATAACTGTCGATATTTAGAATGGCACCCAAAATAAACTGAAGTTAGCTTTATAAAAATAATAGAAAATATTACATAAATGTAATTATAAATATATTCATTTTTATACTTGTAGGTAGTTTTAAATAATGTGACCTCGTACAGATATCAAAAGGTACGAGTAGGTACTGTAGACAGAGCGGCGAGTGCAGACAGTCTGCCCTTCCGTCGCCCTTACTGCGTCCGCGTCCGTCTGGGTTTAGCGTGTTCAGAACTTCAACAGACATTCGGTTGGTATTAAAATTAAATTTATACTTAAGTAATTAATTTAATTAGGTACTTATTGTGTACTGCGTCGATAAGATTCGTTTTGAAAGTCGCGTTTCTACGTCTCCCACTTGTAAACGTAAGTAACGTGTTGTTGTTGTCGGTATCATTTTGTTATTTTTCAACCGACTTAAAAAAAGGAAGTTCCCAATTCGACTGTATGTTTTTTTTTGTATGTATGTTACGCGATATCTCCGCCAATTATGGATTCATTTCGATGTTTTTTTTTTGTTTGGTAGAGTATAGGTGGCTTCAGTGGTGGTCTTATACAAATTTAATCGAAATCGGTCAAGCTAAAACAGAAATATAAGCGATGAAGTCAGTTTTTTAAGCTTTGCATGTGTTTCAATTATTCCACATAAAAAAAATGAGTTTATATTTTATATTGTTCAATCTTATGATATATATAAAAACATCAAGATTTCAAACTCACGCCAAGAAGATTTATATTGAAGGTACCGAAACCATTTCACATCACACATATATTATAATCAGCACATCAGGCATGTTATGTAAAAAACAACATAATAACAACACTGAAACAATTAGCCAACATAACATTTTGGCTGAATTGTATCTTCTAGAGTATTCTAGACGGTTATACGGGCGGTCCCGTATAACCGCTGGAATGTACATAGATACGAGTAACTATCTTGTTTTGTGGTGTGGACTATTGGGCATGCGTTATAGTATAAAGTTTATACTGTTGTCTGATAGATGGCTATAAATCGGATCGAACTATCGGTCGCACGCTGTCGGCAACATTTATTATTAGTACAATTTACGCCTTCACACTCACAGCCCCCCACTAAATTCAATGACTTGTGTCGTGGGTGCTAAAAACATTCTCATCCAGCACATTGTCATATTATAATTATAACTAAGTAGTATATTTTGATTCACCCTATTCCACAATAATTGATATCTTTTAATGTTCACACAATATGGGTGTCTTCAAGTCTAGAGTGAATAATAAAATCTTCTAGGCAAGCACATATTCTATATTCGGGCGCATTGTCAGTTTCCATCAGGTGAGATAGTGAAATGCTCGCCTATGTAGCATAGCTATTTTTTTTTTCGGTAAGGCCAACGTTTTGCCGCTACCTCACATCCACATCATCCGAGGATGGTAAACAGATACACATGCTATTTAGAGATACTAAACAATGTATCATCTCTGATATACCTACACTGCTACAAAATGTTGCTTACAGGCACTCAATACCCATTCTATATTCAAGATTAAAAGTAAATAAAAACACATGTTGTAACATCGACGCGTTACGTAGGTGGCTTCTGTTTAAATTCATTGAGACGTACCCTCTGGGTGCAAACGTCTGCCCTTCCGTCGCCCTTCAATGCGTCCGTCTGGTCCGCAGACTTGCAGACGTTAGACGCACGCACATAACAACATTTAACCTTGCGGACCTATTTCGATTGAAATTATTTAATATTAATTATGAGGCATTTGGATCTAATGTATTTATAAGAATTTTATCGTATTTGACCATTATGAATTACAGAATGGAATGACTGAAACCTTTTCAAAGAAAGTACCTTTGTATTTTACCGCTCCAGCTATTACCTATTTAGGTTTTAATTTGAGACATTTTTGCTGTAAAGAGGAGCTTTTGCAGGGACGGCCAATAGTTATGTAACATGAAATTAAATTCTTCTTTAGTAACGGGTTGCGTAGCGAGAAAGTTTTTCTTTGATGGCAAGATCGCAAAACTTAGTTACGCTGGTCCGGCGATCGAAAGTACTTATTACGCTATCGTACACTTGAATTGTGGAATAATTGGGTTAGTTCGCTCACTCATAAACCAATAATAATTATGGTATCTTTGAAATTGTCTCAATCAAATCTCTGAAATTGTCTAAATCAGTCTCTGCTAGGTTTTTATCAAAAAAATCTAATTATAGCGTATATGGTACTATATCTATAAAACTATACGCCTTTATATTATAGTTTTAGCAGGAGAATCGACTATGAAAACATACGTTGTTATTATGTTTTTATTAGAAATCAGTCTTCGCGTTTTTATCTTGACTAACCTCGACGTTTCGCATTAGCGAGCAGTATTTGTAACTAACCGCATTAGTTTTTCTGAGTCAGCGGACCCACATTACCCCTAAATACGTTAATTTTAGGGGTTACGTTAAATAAACCTTAATTTCTAGAGGCGGGTGGTAAAATCGATTTTATAGACAAGTGGGACAATTTTCATACACGAATTGTCTCTTCTCTGTAACTAACTTAAAAACGACTATTAAATGATATTGTCGCTGATTTATTAATGTAGGTTGGCTATGATTATTCAGAGGATAAGTAACAGCTCAGCATAAAATCCTTTGTTTCGGACGGAGGCCTTAAAATTATAACCTAGCTTTATACCTCGCCGAGTATAAATATTCAGATTTGTAGGTCATTTCGCCCTCGGCGGGTTAAGCAAGCTTTCCTACTCGCATAAATACTGAAATAAAAGTAGTATTATCCCTGAGAAAGTTTATAGGCCGTCTGGTCTAGACGTCTTCATTGCGTAGGTAGTCTGGAAACTGGTAGTAGCGTCCGGAGCAAACTTTGAACGTGTAATTGACGAGCCGACTTTGCCTACTCGGCTTTGTTTGGAGGGGAACTACCTACCTGTCTAAAAGGATTGAGATTTTACAATGTGCTTAAAATATTGGTAGCTAACTTATCTTAAATTGAGTACCTAAGTCTACATCACAGAGTACATTATATTATAGTAAAACTAAATATATTTTTATCTGTATTTTTATGAACATTCATAAAGTCAGCATTTTGCATTTATGTTTAAGAAGTGTCATTTCGGAACATTAATCGTTTGACTAACATAATTTTAATGTATTTTATAGGACATTATAGTTGGTGGTTTTAGCCGCAAATTACTATATCGAGTAGTAGTAGCAAGGAGCAAGAAAATAGTATTTTTTTATATTCTTTATACAAAATATGGGCAAATGTTTGTTCGTATCGTTTTTTTTTTTCTTTTCTAATTACGGCCTGCCACTCACGCGCTGCTTTATATGGTTATTATAAAATACATAGAGACGGTGCTTAAATTTTTAACTTTTTATTTTTAAAAAGTTACGTAAATTTCGTCATGGTATAAAGTTTTTTAAATGCGTTTAATTTACGGAAAAACTGCTTACATTACAAAATTATAAGATTTTCTGGAATCACTTTTTAAAATCAATTACAATTCTTATGACACATTATATCTTCTACTTCTGTTTATTTGAGTCATCTACTTACATAAGCATGTTTCACAAGATTTTAAAAAGTACCTATGTCAAACAAATATTGTAGTTTATGAAACAATAAATATTTTTTAATGTTTTTCGCTACTTTTTTGGTAAAATTTTTTCTTTAATGTAATTTAATCACAAAGACGAAAATGGGGGCTATAACTAGGCAACTGTATCCACAATTTCGTTTGATCGATCGCCCATTGCAAACAAGGTGGTAGAGAAGCATACCTATCGGCTTGCTTTTCTAGCTACTCAAGTAAACTACATAAGTGAAAGCTTATCAAAAACATAACTAAATACCTGTGTAGGGCAGTGTAACCAATTTAAAAGAAATCTTACAAAATGGAAACACAGCAACAAGCACCAGCCACCGTGGGAGGCCGACGAGAACCTTCGACTGATCCTGTGAAGGCTCAAGGAATCTTGTAAATATTTTTTTACCGTTGCTTTTTGCTCATCGCTTTGTCTTTCCTAGAGTAGAGTCGGCACAACATGAACTTGCTTGTGAATCTATGTTGTAAAAAGATTCGGCATGACTTCTTATGAATGGACCCTGCCCGACGTCATCCTTCTTTGAGAATGAGTGAAGACCGCGTATTTCACCGGAGCCTTGTCCATTGATCAGCAGGGTCACCGCGTGCTGGCGAGATCTGCTTGAGTCTCGGGGTGTTACAGAACCCTTTATCGAGAAAACAATTACCCTATAATTATTTAAGCGTCGTAGGTACTGATCGAGAGACCGCACTACCGAGTTATTTTTAACGACCACCTACACGTAATTTTTGATTCGATATTATGGTATAATATTTTTTAGATAAAGAGCACATATTATAATATATACAAGCGAATAACTTCAAATATTTAGAATATATGCAATCAAGCTTTTTGAATAGAGCTTTGCAAGTAGATCACGAAACCGTTTTTAACAAAAATCTCTATTAGAAAATAACAATTCGGTAGGCCACCAAAGTCAGTGTTTTTAGACCTATCTTTTCCCGGGGTCTATCTCAAAACCGGCTTTAAAGCTGAAACTTGCATAATATACCCGTTATATCATCTTATTAAACAACTAATACAAACATCAACAATGTAAAACTAGTGAGTAGTTATTATTGCGCTCGTGACACATCCAGCTTACTAACAGAGTCTCTGGGTCACCAAGATACAGTAACATAACTAAATGACCGTAACTATGTTTATACAGAATGAATGACTAATTCTAATGTAATATTAATGTATAATGTGTTTTTTTGGTAAAAATAAATAAATCAAACAATCATACAAAAAAAGATATAAGCAATTAACTACAAAAGTTTTTCTCTAAAAGGCATAATGTAGGCGCGAGATCTCAGTTCTAGAAGAACGACTAGTTATGTAATTTAAATTAACATACAAAGAATTTAAATTACATTTCACCGTTTTTAACTAAATACCTATTTTAATTTTGTTCATGTTTACTATGCAGGATATCCGTAAACAAGAAGAACAATGATGCAGCACTTATCTGGCCAGGAAGGTGGTCATTTTACAAACAGGTGCGTGAAATACAAGATGATGAGGCTAAAAAATTAGGTGAGTATCATCAACATTAAAATTGCACATCTTTGGATAAAATACTCTTTGCAAATTGGGTCAACAAGGGCGAAACGTGAAAATAATCTCTTATTGCCATCGGATAAAAACAGTATCACTCTAATGGAAGCCACACAATGGACGCACCTGGCTCGAACGGATGGATGCGGGGACGCAGGCGCTGTCACCTCCCATACAACTCCCTGCACGCCATATAATAACCAAATACGTCTTGTATGCAGCAGACATAAGCGAATATATTAATGAATACAGAAAAGATTGACCAATGCATATTTCATAATATTATTATGATATAATGTAATTATATTTCATATTATTCATAGGTACATTAATAGTACTTAAATAGGACAAAGTTATTCTAATAATAATAGCTTTTATAGCTAGTAGCTCTTACTGACCTATATTAGTTATGCGACGTTTAGTGAAGTCATTACTTGAATGTGTTACTTAGTGGGATTTCCGACTGAGCGATATGCCTAATTTCGGTATTATACTCTGAGTAGATATCACTCAAAGCCGGGAAGTGACTAAGCGATTATATATTATTATTATTATAGTTAAGCGTTAAGTCGCGAAACGCATACCATCGGTAGACCTTAAACAAACTTATAGACAAAAAAACTGCTCGCAAAGAAAACGAAAAATAAATACAACGTCTCAAGTTTGCAAGTTACATATTTTTTAGGACTGTCATTGGAAGAGTACCGAAGTGCTGTGCGCTCTGTGAGCTGCACGCTGGAACCGCAGAAGTATCCCGTGGTTGTAGACCCATCACCTAAACCACTGCCTCCTACATCTTCTGGTGAGTTCAAGTCACCTGGAAGGCAATTACCTTCCACATGGCAGATCTATGTAATATCTCCACATAAACGATGCCTTGTCTTTGAGTAACGCTCAACGAACATTAGATGATAATCTTAATGCAGCGTGTATATGTATACCTAATAGAGAACCTTTGTAGCAATAGAATTAAATGGATAAAATGGATGGGAAATTCATAGCGTGCGTTAACTGCTTCGTGACGTCAGAAATTGTTGATGTCAATGATTGGTCAACTGTCCTTGACGGCAGCCCTGCCTGATTGGATTGTGGACGCCACAGAAAGAACGTCATAATGACCGCGTTTAAAATTACTCGCATTTATAACTATTTTCATTTATTTTAATGTTTTTATGAATGTACGTAATGAACATAAACAATCGATTAAAATCATAAAAAGTGAATATGATTATAGCGCCATGATAAACTACAGACTGTTCCGTTTTCGACCCAAATAGATGGGTACATAATTTATATTCCCTTAATACTTCGCTTGAACTCAATGTTTTGTTTCACTATCAGCTATCATCGGTCGTCGCGCGACTTGCCCTCTGGAGCGGTATGGTCGCCTGGTGAAAACTGGCAGGGACTACCCCACACGACCTCCGCTAAAACCTGGCCAGATATATGATCCTTACAAGCAGACGCTTGTGTTTTTGGGGTAAGCATTCTCAGAAATGCAGCTCTTTACTTTCCTACTGCGCTGGATGTGTGACAATTTGTTTGCCCTCTCATGTCCAATCAGTTAAGATTGTTCCATCTTTTGTCATCTTGCCTCTACGAATATTCGGTCATCTCGTCTATCTTGTAATTTCGATATAGGCGTATCTATCTTGAAATCTAGTGTTGAGCTTGGCTCGCTTAATAGTCTACCAACCCTATAATAATACCGCCGAGTGTAACAATTTGCGACGCAATTATGTCGGAAATTCATATCCGTCAGACCGGGGTTCGTAAAACGCTGCAGAGTTTAGAAGTGAACAAAGCCTCTGGACCTGACGGGATACCAGCTATCGTGCTCAAAACATATATGCGCTTGAGCTCACTCCTGTTTTGACACGTCTGTTCTGCCTCTCACTAAAGGCTGGAAAAATACCGAAGTTTTGGAAGTAAGCTAATGTGCAGCACGTCTAAAAAGGGTAGTCGTTCCGGCCCTGCCAACTACAGGCCAATATGAGTCAATATGAGTCCATACTTTGCAAGAGTATGCAACGTGTTCTGAATAACAGGCTCCTGGCATACCTAGACGCTAATGATTTCTTTATTTACCGTCAATATAGTTTTTGCCGAAATCGGTCAACCAGGGATTTTCTAGCGTATGCCACACACATCTAGAGTGAAGCCATCGAGAAACAACGTAATGCATATAAACATGGGTTATAATATGCGGATTCTGGTTAATTTTTCAAGCAGTTCTGTTCGGCTATAACTACTTTATTTATTCCAAATTACTGTGCATGCTAAGGTTATCTCACTAATATTCTTAGGTGGTGTACGCGGCATTAAAAATGGGAATAAGGCAAACCGGTGCAAGTTTCAGGATGCGCCAAAATCATAATACATATATATGTTAAAAATAAAAAAACTTGCTCCACAAAACGCCTAACATACGGAAGCCTATATAGCTGGCTCACTGTCAACTTAAAAGAAAAAAGCACCACACAGGCCTACACCCCAAGTGAACTTGTGGACGCGAGATGCCGATTTGAGATTTTCCGAGGCAGCAACTGAAGTCTTTAAAAAAATCAAACGCTGGAGAGAGGGGCGCCACTATCAAGTTTCTGTCCCGGTTCGAAAATATCATAGGCCCTGGGCTGGCCAAAGCTAATCCGCCAGATGGCTCTTTATGTCGTTACTTGTCGAAAATTAAAAAAATATACATTCCCAACAATGTAACTTGATCAGCGCGGTATCGATGTGGGACACGGTTTGCGATGAGTTTGCAGTATCAATTCTGTACGTGGAGCGCAGGCATTACACAAGCTAAAACGGGCAAGGGGGACCTTGTCCGTTTTAACATCTAACAACAAGACAAACTGTCAAAAGTCATCCACTTACGGTTGACATACCTCCAAGCGTTTAATTTACACGTTTTTCATCCGTATTGCGATGAATATGTATCTTCAAGGCAAGCATGCTACATCTTCATCCGCATCTTCACTTTCCATCAGGTGAGATAGTGGTCAAATGTTTGCCTATCAATAAAACATTTTTTTACTACCTTTGGTTTAGTTTTGTGCGTGCCGCCTTCTAAGCGAACCCGATACCCCGGGTTCGATTCCTGGCGAGAACACAGGTTTTTTTCTCTCAAGCAAGCAAGCAAATCAAAATCAAAAGCAAAAATAGCAAGACATCGAACTTAGTGTGGAGCTCTGATTGTGAAAGTATTTATAGGTTCTTCTAGGCAAGCTTGCTCCATTGTCGACCATATCGTCGCTTACCATCAGATGAGATGGTGTTCAAAAGATTGCCTATCTTGAATAAAAAAAATGTTTTAGGCAAGCATGTTACATCTTCACTTTCTATCAGGTGAGATAGTAATCGAATGCTAGCTTATCTAACGTAAAAAAACCAGCCAAGTGCGGTCTAGTCGGTCGAGTCGGATGTAACTAAAAATTTATGCTTTTCGCAATTTTTCCTTTATCTGTGCTTTATGACGTTGCTTCGTACCAAATTTCAAGATTCTGAGTTTACGGGAAGTACCCTGTAGGTTTGATTCCCTTGCGAGTGTCGAAAATTTGCAGCATAAACGGCTGTATCTTTTGATTGCGTTGGCTTAGAAGTTTGATTTTTTCACAGCTCCAAGGGACAGTAGACCTGAGTATTTGATAAGAATTTCAGCTTGATATCTCCACGCGTTCCTGAGAAAAAGGCTCTTGACAGACAGACAGACGGACAAAAAGGTGATCCTATAAGGGTTCCATTTTTTCCTTTTGAGGTACGGAACCCTAAAAACGTCACAACTATATTCATTCCGTGTTCATATGTAAGCATTCAGGTCTCTGACCTCATTGATTGTTTATTATGTTACAGAAGCGTGGTCGGCGACCCAATATCCTACAAGCTGCCGCAATCCCGATGCGAAGTGACGGACGAAATGTGCTCGATGCCAATGCAACTCTCCATTACTCCGTTTGACAAGCTGGATAGTTTATAGTTGCTATTGTATTCCTTACAAAATACTTAGTTGTATAGTTGACGCCTCTGGATTTCACTGCCACGTGTACTGGGTTCAATGTATTGCAATTTTTTTACCGTATTCGCGGCAAGTCTTTTAACTTAGGTCGGAGATGTGAGTGTGTATGCTTTTAAACACGCAGCCTTTCAATTATAAAATAAACATGCTTATTCGTGTATTATTTTTCAAATGTCAACGAGATTGATGACCTTTAACAAAATGATATTAATCTATCTAATCTAATACCTTTAAACGAGCAGTATATATGTATATAATTATAATCTGAATCTTTGAAACGGCTCCAACGATTTTCATGAAATTGAGTATGCAGGGGGTTTCGGGGCGATAAATCGATCTAGCTAGGTAAAATTTTTAGAAAAAGTAGTTTAAAATTTAAAAAAAAACCGAGCAATGCTCCGACATCCAGGTAGGTACTTATAGTTTAATAGAACAATATACACCTTTGACAAAATGTTCTACTTTACTATTACTACATGTTAACTCTTTGATTTAATAATCACGACGATGGAATTTGGCTATTTCTTATTTATTTTCACTTTATCTTATAACTTTATGGAGACCACGAGTGGCAAAATTTTGTTTTTTACCGACTTCCCAATAAAAGAGGAGGTACTCAAGTCGACTGTATTTTTTTTATTATTTGTGTTACCGCATAACTTCTCTCCACGTGAGCCGAATTCGAAAAATTTTTTTTAGTTTGGAATATGTTGCTTTCTAATTGGTCCCATTTAAATTTGATCAAGATCTGATCAGTAGTTCTTGAAATATCGTAAATAATGTCTATCTTGTGAGGAATAATGCGTCTTTGACGATGTTCTGGTTTACCCGACTTCAAAATTTACCTCATAACTTCTTTCGTTGTGAGCCGATTTTGATGATCCTTTTTTTATTTGAAAGCTGGTGGATCAAGGTTCCGATGATAAAGCGGTGAAGTCGGTTTTTTTAAGCTTTACTTGCGTTTAATTATTGTTTATTCAAATAAACCTTGTCTATGGCACCCATAGAAATGAGATGAGTTAAAAAAATAAGATGTATTCAACGATACCCTTACGATACGTTACAAATGTCAAAATCGGTTTATTAGTTTGAACGCTGTGAGGGAACTAACCAACATACATACGGTGCTCAATCATATCCCCCTTTTGCTTAGCCCTCGTCGGGAAAAAATAGAACCGAGCTCTCTTTAATACTATACACTTACCTAAACCCACTACAAGCAAGCATGCAATACATAACTATGTAAAAACACAACTTGATTCTAAACAAGTGGCTCTTTGAGCTGAAGACCTCGCGAGTCTGTCTTTGAGTAATTAACCCCCATTATAATTTCCGATCGTGTATGGAGTAATGCGGCCACCTGTGGGATGGATCAGCTTAAAGCTCTTAAGTCCATCGACCGTCGAGCAAACAGACTCATTGGTGAAGATAAGCTAGTCGAGTCCAAATTGCAGTCTCGGTCACCGACGCGTAAGGTCGTAAGCCTATCGGTATTCTACCATTAATTTTGGAGAGTGTGCGCAGGAATTACACGACTTAAATCCCCAATGCTCGTTTTACCATCTAACAACAAGATAAACAGTCAAACGTCATCCATATGGTTGACATACCTCCAGTTCGCCCAAAGTGTTTCGCTTCTACGTTTACCACCATCAAGTTGAAAGTCTGCCGCCAAGCCAAATACGGTGTTCCGGCAGTTATCCTTGAGAGCCTGCGTATTCCAGCGCACAAAATTTCATGAAAATCGATTAAGAAATGCGACTTGTAGAGGAGAACAGCCGGACAACCACCGATCGTAAGAAAGTATTTTTGCCCAAGCTGAAATGGAGACGCCACGCTCGCGGTCAATAAAACACTAAATAATACGTACATACATTTATTATCCTTACCAAGTATTCAACTTCTCTTAGTTTAGTCTGTATACAGCTAATGTTTCTTCTGAGCGACGATCGGGGGTAACTGCGCCAAAATGTTGGAGGGGAGTAATTCTATTGTCACTGCTTCATCTTTGGCGAGCCAGTGGAAACCAGACAGGTACTACAAAAAATACAACCAAACTAATCAATTGACTTAGACTTTACTTTTCGGAAATCTATAACCACAAATTTAATTTTATATATAACATAAACGCTTTCACACTCACAGACCCACACTAAATTCGATAACTTGTGTCGTGGGTGCCGGTAACATTCACATCACATATACAATCACACACAGAACCATAAACAAAAATTTTCCTTGCGGAGAAAACTCGTATTCCCACCGGGAATCGAACCCGATACCCATTCTTAGAAGGCTTTTAAGCTGGATGCAGAACACCGCGAAAGTTAGTGTTATTGGGGTGCGAACGTTAGTATTAGTAAAGTGGGCACTCCGCCGAAACCTGTGCTCTCGAGGAACGAGAGGGAATAGATCTCGCAGGTAGAACCTACGTGACCTTGCACTCTCGTTAGTTCTAGTCTCGTAGTATTCGGTGAGTCAACAGCTCCTGAGGATGCCTCGTGTAGAGGCGAAACACGTGTCAAAAAGGGTTCGGCGAGAGCAGAAGCAGATGATTTTCTTAATAATACTAATGTTTGAAACTCAATAACACTAACTTTCTCGGGGTGAGGGCGGGCGGATGATAAATCCCGCTTAAACAGCCTAATCGAGATTAGGTAGAACACCTCGTATAATAAACCAACTTTGTAACCAAACTAATACAAAACTATTTACAAAATACAATTCTTCATTTGAAAATTTTAATTTACAAAGATTTGTGGAATCCTCTTGCAATGGTCATAGTAATTTTGTTCAGGACGTATTGACTTTTCCATGATTACAGTTACAATTAAATTAGTAGGTGCTCAAAAAAAGTGTATGTAAAATGACAACTTAAGAAAAACAAAACGGTATTAAATAAAAATATGATAAATAATATGCAACAAAAGTGTGCAAATGTGAGCGTGTGAGTGTGTTAGCTGGACTTAGCTTACATTGAAGGTAACATCGTGATGAAATTCATAGTGGTTGGGCATTTTCTCTTGCTCATCTGGCTTCCTACCCTGTACTGAAAAGAGTCGTACTTACTTTTACAGGTAGTATTTTGAATTGAAGCTTCAAATCAGGTTCCGGTTCTGATTCAGACACGTTTTTATTCTTCTTGTTTCTCTTGTTTTTTGGTGTTGTCTCAGCTATCAGTTCCTACGGATGTGAGAAAAAAATACATTTTATTTAGTATTAGATTAATCTGAATCTATATATAACTGCTCACAGGCTCTGTTTGTAGCATGCCTGTTTTCTAACCTGAGGGTTCGATTCCCGATAGGAGAAAATTCACCTAAAGAGAATATAATTATATTTCTAAAGTGAATATAATTATATATTCATGTGTTTCTGGTTCAGGTTGTAATTATTATTGTGTGTAATGTGAATGTTTCCGGCATCCGTGATACAAGTCTTACAACAAGGAACTAAGTGCGGGACTTTTTTTTTCGAACGGACAACATAATGCTGGCTGTGTAGCCTATGTAGCGTCACCGGGCGGACTCTGCAGCGTCACCGGGCGGTATGAGCAGGCTGTGGCCGAGTGTGAAAGCGGTTATATATCTTTGAATGTTTGCGAGTGTTTTAAACGAGGTAACTGCTGCAACGGTTAAACAAATTGAAATGAAAACAAATAAGAATGGAGTAGAATAAGACACATGCTACTTTAGCTCCTGTTTAATGCAGACACAACACCTTAGTTATCATACTAATATGTATTATAAATCCGAAAGTTTGTGTGTAAATGTGTTTTAAGTACGTTTGTTCCCTCTTCACGCTATAAGGGCTTAACGGATTTTGATGAAATTTTGAATGTTCATAGCTTATACCTAGGATTAACACATAGGCTACTGTTTAACTTGATAATAGCGGGCGAAGCCGCGGGACACGACTTGTTTATTATAAGGTGTTCAATAAAGATCTCTACCTATATAAGATATTTATTTTATTATTATCTTATCTTAGATGACATTTTATTTATAAGCCAATACGGAAAAGTATATTTTTTTACATTATACGAGTTACCATCTTCACTAGCCAGAGAGAGTTCTGGTCCAGCAGAACGACAACACGGTCGTCCAATCTCAGGTCCAATCTGAGTGCGGTCATTCCACCAGGGACGACCCTGGTGAGATGGCCCCTGGCAGCACGACAGAGTCCCTGGTAGAACCGCACCTAAATATATTATGGTGCACCACGATTTTGGTAGTAATGACTCACTCCTTACTGTACACAAGAGTTACTATCTCCGCGAGCCAGAATGAGTTTCGGTCCTGCAGCACGACGGCGTCCCTGGTGGGATGACCGCACTCAAATATATTATTACGCGCCACGACTCTGGTATGGTGAGTCGGTACACTCTACCGACTCACTCCTTACTTTACACACAAGTTAGCTTATCCGCGTGCCAGAGAGAGTTCTGGTCTTGCAGCACGACGACGTCTCTGGTGGGATGACCGCACTCAGATATTTTATTGCGCGCCACAACTCTGGTAGTACCGACTCACTCCTTACTTTACACACGAGTTACCTTCTCCGCGAGCCAGAATGAGTTCTGGTCCTGCAGAACGACGGCATCTCTGGCAGGATGTCCGCACACGGATTGTATGGCGGCGGTGCGCTTGCGCCACGACTCCGGTAGTACTGATTCTGGCCACGCGGCGAATATTTTGCGTTGCAGCTCGTATTCTATTATCTGTAATAGTAACACCATAGTGAATATTAGTATCAGACGAAACACTAGCTTGTCAACTTTCGTAATCAAATAAAATCTTATCAAATTCGTTTTTTAAATTGGTTTAAGTAATGTAGAGATGAGACAAAGAGCGTTATTCATGTTTATTGTTAGTATAGAGTATGACTGGTTTTATTGAATGCCTCATAAACTCATAAACATTTTACCAGAAAAAAACTGGTCCGCTAAAACAAAATTAAAATCTGTTTAAAAATAAAGAGGCTGTATGCGTCTTAATTTCATGCCGGATAGGTAACCCGATATAACGGCTTATGGCATTAAGTACATCGGTATGGAGTTTTGCCGCGAAAGTAAAAAATGGCGTTGTTAATTTTGGATTATTTTCCAAAACTAGTGATTCTTCAAGTGTTGATTTGTAATAATGGTGGAATATTAACCGTTAATACTTAGTGAACGTGCTTGGGTGTAGGCAAATCATACAAAGTGGAAAAACGTGATATTCGCTTTCGCTCCAAAATTCCAATATAAGTTCTATTACAGTTTTTACCACTTTATTGGGGCATGACTTGACTATGACCGGACCGTAAAAGAGTCAACTCTTTTACTTAACTGTGACTTGTGAGTAGGACTGATATTATGAAATAAACTTGAAATATTTTATAACTTGACACTGGCTAAATGAACAAGATTGCGGAGCCAAAATTAAAAGAAAAAAAGTACCGGTATCACCAAAGAAACTCTAGACTAACATTTGACATAAATATATTTTTTTTTTTTCATAATACGTCGACAACATATTATTATGTTTGACTTATAATAATTGAACGCAAGCAAAGCTGAAAAAACCGACTTTATCTTATATTTCGGTTTTGGCATAACCGTTTTCGATAAAAAAATTATGGGACCACCTCTGAAGTATACTCTACCAAAAAAAAAACATACAGTCGAATTGAGAAGCTCCTTTTTTGAAGTCGGTTGAAAACTTAACTCATTATCTTTAATATTGCTACATTAATTACTTTTAAAGTTGCACACCTAAACGAGATTGTATGGAGACATTCATATTATTTTTAACGACTGTAAGCTAACTACATTCTAAGCAATAAATAATTTTAAATTGAACTAACGCTTTGTGTTATCTGTTAGTAGAGTCAAGCAACATACCGTTTGGTCAACATAAACGATGTATAACAAGCTACGTTTGCTGTCCACTGACAGCGCCGAAGGTATGCATAGATAAGTCGGCAGGACGGAGTATGGTTCGAACTTTTTTCCATTCAGGATCCAGATGGCAATACCGCTTTTTGTATCCGCTGCGACTAGGTAGGTTGCTCCATTGGACGTTTTATTGGATACCACAAGGTGGAGTAACGTTTTTGCTTTAAAATCTGAAAAAAAGTTACATCTACATAAACTCTTTAGACCAGGAAAAAGGGGGAAGTTCTTTATTTAAAAACGCATTCACACTCACAGCAAGCGCAGCTTAGTTCAAAGACATGTATCATGTGTGCCAGAAATATTTTCATCACACACACACAATCACACCCAGAATAATTTGATTGAATATTATTTCATTTCCCCTTTTTTCTTTGAGTATGTAAGCTTATATCTTATTGTATATTAATCGATTCAGGTGATACTTTTTTTTTATTGATGATAGCGTGTCAAGTAGTCAGTTTTCACTTCAAGCTTAGTGTGCTTACCAACGGGCGGTGACCACTTCATCGCTTACAAACAAGTGATAATATAGTAGTCAAACGCTAACCTCTTCCAGTATGGCGCTCTGGAGGCAACACATAGTATAAAGAGACAGGCGTTACAACAAATTCGACTTAAAAAAACTACAAAAATATATTATATGAAATAACAAACCGGCCAAGTGCGAGTCGGACTCGCGCACGATGGGTTCCGTACCATTATCTATAAAAACCGCAAAAAATCATGTCTGTTGCATGGGTGCCCCCCATAAACATTTGTTTTACTTTAATTTAATTATTTAATTTTAGAGTGAAACCAATTACTCTGTGAATAGAAATATTCACAGAGTATTTAGTTATATATTAACTCTAAAATTCTTGAAAAAGCGTCTATCTGTTGCCGTTATCAATAACGAGCAAAAAAATCACGTTTGTTGTATTGAAACCCACTTAAATATTTGTTTTCTTCTGTTTAAAAAAAAAATGAAACGCCTTAGCCTTTAGGTATGGAACCCTAAAAAGGGCTCAAATGATGCATCTTAAAAAAACAAAATGTCACCTACATTTGTCCGTATTAATGACCTGAATAAGACTAGCGCCAGCATCCGAATCTACTTGTAGCACGTTTAATGTCCCCGGAGTGTGTGCCACCAGCAATTGCGAGTCATCGGTGAAGGCGACACGGTCGCAAGGTGGCTTTATACCATTCACTGTCAACTTTGATACAAATATGTTTTGTTCTTCATCCTGAGAAACAATTGTTTATTATCAGTCTTATCAATCTTATTCCTAACTAATAAAAGAAAAAATCTACGAGGCCGCGGATTTATTTACCCGGATATTTATTTGTTTTACCCGATTCTTTTTTGTTTTCACCGATTTAAATTTGTTTTTCACCCATTTATTTTATTTGACCACCATCTCATCTGATGGTAGGTATGTATGTATATGATGATGAATTTGACCGATTTTCACTTATGAATTGTAGTATGGGTAATAAATATTTTTCCATGTTACTACTATCTTGGCTGGCAGGTACAGCTGACAGATAAAAAAAATTTACTCATACTACTTCTACCAGCACGGGAAATATTTCCGTTTATTTCCCGTTCGCCTCCGTAGGCGGAAGTGTCCAGGATAGGGTAACGTAGAAAGAAAACAGTATGAATAGTTGACCAAAGTCATGTATATAGGAGAGATGGGAGTCCTTAAGGCACGAGTGAATCTATTCATTAGATGTCTACATCTTCTAGGCAAACGTGCTCCATCTTCGACCGCATCATCGCTTACCATCAGATGAGATAGTGGTCAAACATTTGCCTATACAGAAAAATCAAATCAAAAATTATTTATTCAGACTTTTGATCCATAACAAAAAGTACACACAATCTTAAACACTATGTTAGTTCACGTAAATAATGTATTAATATATATAAGTAAGCAGAATAAATACTCACCGTCTCCAATTTTAACAATCTAACATCAGTAGATGTGGAATAAAACACAAACTCTCCAGTAGGTGATAATTCACAACAGAGTATCTGTCTTTTCTTCTTTGTCTGTACTGACACTAATTTCACTGGATTCTCTGTTACTTTGAGAGATATATGTTTATTTTTCAGACCGACATCTCTGTACATAGCATCCGTGGAATCTTGCTCTACAGTGTTTGCTTTTGCTGGGCTGTTTCCTTTGTCTATGTCACCATTTCTATTACTGATATTTGTGATTGCATGGCCGTTTTTGCTGGTCTCATATGTTCCTAGTTTCCATACCTCTAAATGGTTACTAAACCTAAAATTGTAAAAGAGATGTCAACATGTTCGGAATATGGTCTTAAGTGATAAAATGATTTTTTTTCCTATACTGGAATAATAATAATGTAAAAATAAATAAGGGAAATATTTTTCACACTCGACCTCTACTATCTACACATAGTAAAAAAAAATTTTTTTTTTTCGACTCACTTTTCAGGAATGCATTTCATTATAGCTACAGTGAACAATAAGTCTAATTATGTTTTGTAAAGCAACTGGCTATGCTGGGCAGAATCTAATTTAAAAAAAGAAAAGAATCACTGGTAGCGGGATTGGATTTGATTCTAGAACTCTGCTTTGATTCTAGAACTTCGACCTGATGCCTTATCCTCTAGGGCAAGTCATCTGAGTCTGTAGCCAAATGCTTAACAAACAAAACCTGGACATGTGAAGCAACTTTCATTGAAGATCTTATGAAATATATACTACCTCAGCAACAGTAATTTCTTTTTGGCACAAACAGCAGTCCTAGGTGGTGGGATCATGGGTGGTATTCTCATTATCCACTTGGGAGGAAAGCTCGAAAATGTCAAGTATCCATCAACACCGACTGAGACCAGCTCGCGGTCGCCAATAGTGACCAGAACTCTGGAATAAACCAAAAACAATGACTTACTCCACTAAAAAAAACATAAATGAGAGACAAAGTAATACTCAAGTAGCCTACTAAATATCCGGCTCTGTTTTACCTGTCTCTCTTTCAAGTGTAGGATACTAGTTATTCAATGAGTATAATGCTATAACTATGCGCGTGTTGGCATTTATGGTCAGTAAGTATCTTCGTATTTGATACCTGCTAGAAATACATGGCCTAATATCCAATAAACTGATCAAGCATGCAAGTGCAAGCAATCCTGAAAACACTTTCCGCCGAACCGAATAATAAGAGTGTATAATATTGAACATTGTACAGTTAACATTTTTTTAAATAGATTTGACAAACATTTAAAATGTGCTTAAAAGTGATATACATGCATCACCTTAAAGCTGCTAGTGCTTGAACAATAATAATATTGATCAAGCGAAGTGAGATCTCTAAGTTGACTTGAGCGGTTCAGCACTTTGTCCAACTGTCCATTTATCCATCTGTCAGAGGTATCTAGCATCTAAATTATATAAATAAACCAATAACTTCAAATTCTCAGAGAATATGTAAGGTTTTGGACCAAAGCCAAAAACGACAATTAAAATGATACAAATGAAAATATTAAGGCGAAAACGACAATTAAAATTATACAAATGGAAATATTAGCACCCATACACATAAGTGGGCTTGGCAAAATATTTTTTATGTTCATTCTACCCGTGTGCGAGCTCTGCGAGTAGAGAACACAAACGTTTTATAAAATCTATGCTAGAATATAACAATTTGATAGGACATCAAAGTCACTATTTAAGAAATATTTTGTCTCGGGATTAACTCAACAACGGCTAAATATATAACGCTGAATCTTATATATAATATAATTATAATATCCATTATATCATTTAATTAAACAACAAATACAAAAATCAAACAATTATTATTAAGGAAAAAAGTTAAAAGTAATTAACCTAAAACATTTTTCTCTGGATCTCTGTTCCAAGTGAACCACTACACAGTAATTAGTGATCCCTCGGTGATCACTTTCAAAAATAGACTATATTTATATTTCCCCCCTCACGACAACAAGACGTGATTTTAATAAAATAAAAAAATATAAGTTATGACTGGTAGTTTCGCAACTACCACAGACAACTCTTGCGTCCGCCAATCACAAGCACACATTGGCCAAAAACACAAGCTTTCAGTCACCTCACTGTCTTCCCCACTGGTGAATTTTACTAAATAGAAAAATCAGTCTTATATCAACAGTTTTAATCAAAACAGTTGTCACAACATACCTGACATCATGTTCATGAATATGTCTATGCACAGTCTTTACCCACTGCATTTTGGCTTTAGAGGTACTATCTGTACTGTGTAGAGTTTTGACAAAGTGTATTATAAGTGGGTCCACTCCACTGCAGTACAAGTTTTTTTCATCATCTGACACAGCTATCGATGTTATGTCAGCTTTGTGTGTAGCAAATGATTCAATCTGTAAAAAAAAATATACATTTCAATGCCTATGTTTTTTACCTTGTATCCTACTACCGCTAGCTACAATTTTTTAAATTGAAAATGCAGCTGTTGTTATAGTGAGCTTCCAGGGAAGATTTTTAGTCTATTTCTACATTATACAATAGATAAAGGGATAACAATGGTTACAGTGCCGAGTCAAATATGATAGGTTTCAGGGTTAATTATTGTCAATTGTTAATAGTACTGGTTATTAGATTAAGTATGTTAAATGTTAATTAGGATACAATGTGGGAACATCTAGCGCCAGCTAATCTAGTAAGCTGTAATCACATTATGTAATCGGAACAATATCTGTATGCTGTTCTTACCGCAGGAGGGCCTGGTGACTTGTAATACAGGTTTTTGTAAAACCCAAGTCGGGCACCAGCTCTCACAAAGTAGTACTAATTACTAAAGTAAGTAAGTAGGTTTTATAACAATTATCATAATACTGCCATTGTGATGAGAAATAAAGGGGTTATCTATTATTTCAAGGAGACATTCTATATTATGCTAGGTTGATCTTATTTCTAATTGTATGTCTATATACTATCTAGTGTTTATACAAAGCCTGTGTGAATAAATATTTGTTACCACATTATTTAGCACCTACCACAGACTTGAAAATATAAAGGTATGCATGCCCATGTGTGCTTACATCTCGCTGTGACTTACTATAAACAGTTACTAAGAGTACTGCCTATTGTCAAGGTTTGGTGTACTATGTGTGTATTATGAGAAGGGAAATTTGTAGGATGTAGGGCACTTTTAATCTATTTTTTTTTAGGTCTGTGTTAAGTTAGTACCTATGTGTTACTGATTCATCAAACAGAGATCTAATGAAGTGGGGCGGGCAGGGGAGTTTATGATGGATCAATTGGAACATTTAGGCCCGTTGTATGTTATTCCATTATACCCTATTAAGAATATATTTAAAAAAAAAAATGTTTCGCCTATTTTGCCGTTATTATGCTGGATTGGCCTGGCCTATATTGTGTTTTATTTTCAAGAATTACGTAAAGATGGGGTGTAACTTTTTAAACTAGTTAGATAAAAAAATTGCACCCTATACATGACATGAGATGTCACTGACTTTTTTTTTAGTAAAATTATTTAAAATTCCTCCATATGTTTGTGAAAAAGTGTCATTTTTCTTCATCTTTTCATCATCATTTTTTTAGATGATAATTTAAAATGTTACTTTTAAGTCTTCATTTACGGTCCCATCATCACTTTTCATCAGGTGGTCAAATGCTTGCCTATAAAGCATAAAAAAGGAAACATTTTATCTCCTTAACAAGCTCCAATGGTAGGTTATTTAAAGAGGTCCAATTTATATATCATAATTCCTTGGCCACCACACTTCGTTAAATCTATATTATCATGAATAGTAATAATAATAACAACTTGGTGCACTGGATATTTTCCGCAGCTAGGCCATATCCTAGCCCTTTTTGCATGTAGATAATAATAACAATGTACTTATAATAATTTACTATTTTGTTACTAATATATATATATATATGCACTTGAAGATGTGCACTACACATGAAGATGTGCACTACCATATCAAAATATCCTCGATACACCCAGGTTAACTGGAAGAAAATGCTTTGTAGCATTAAGTTCGCCTATGTACCTACAATACTGTTTGTGCAATAAAGAATTTTCTATCTATCTATCTATATATCTATGGATAAGTTCGAATTTAATGATTTTTATTTATTTTATTTATTACCTGATCGCCCAAATTGCTGTCCCAAAATGTTAGTTTTCCTAAACTGTCTCCGGAAACCAGTGTGGCATCAGAAAGAAATACAAGACTCCATACTATGACATCTCTTCCTCTCCGACTGACTGATATGCGACTGGTTGCCTGACCCTTTGCTACATTCCACACTCGGATTGTGTTTATAGACCCTGAAACATGTTATAGAACATATTAATACATAGTCATATGTGGTATAAAAATTATATTAGGTATTACATACAAAAGAGTGCATTAACATACAACTTTAATGCACGCTTTTGTAATGAAATTTTGTTTAGAATTATTTATTTTCAAGCTTAGGATTTATTGTAATAAAGAATTTTTCATTAAATGAAGACAAATTATATTTTTTTACTAATCACGCAATATTTTTAATTATACTTACAAACAAAATGTCAGAACTGTTGAAAAGTCAACTAAACGAACAGAAAAACATTTGTGTACATGATCTTGCTGCAATAAGATCATGCCACAAACTCCCAGCTACTCAGAGAGCTAATGTTGTAACTTTAATAAATAAAGAAATAGTTTTCTGCCACCTTGTGTATGTCATACTCTGCCTCATACTCGCTGGGTTAATATACATTTACCCATTGGTGTAGTTGACTTAGCATCTACCTTCTAACCAGAGTTTTGGGTTAGATTCCCTATGAGAACACAAATTTTGTATTTCTGATTGTGATGTAAATGTCTCTGGCACTTACGACACAAATCTACGAACATAGTGTGAGGAGTGAGTGTGTGTTAAAGTGTATATAATAGAAAAATGATTAATTTATTGGTTGTGATTAAATGTGGCAGTCACTAGAGCATTTTAATTTGCACTGACTGAACACTAGCAGAGTATTCAAACAGGCTAAACTATTGCACTACAGCAAATCAGTTTAGTGCCATGCACACTAGGCCATGAATGTGAACTAGACTGACTCTTAAGATACCTTTCTTGGATATTACTATAATATAAATAATATAGCTTTACCTGTAGCAAGAACTTTCCCAGTAGTATCAAACTTGCAACACAGTATCCTTCCTTCTTGCTTATCAAAAAGCTTTTCATATGTAATTCCATCATTTTCTACATTGAACAAATTTATGTAGCCCTGTTCAGTGCCTGCTGCCGCTAATGTATTATCTGGACTGACATCTAGACACCATGCCGCGTTCCCAGTGAGCATCGTAGTGTTTTTGATTGCTAATTTCTCCAGATCCCACTCGAGCAAAGCTCCACTTAGCCCGGTACTAAGCAATCTCTCTTGAACCCAGCACAAAGCTTCGACGGAACCATTATCGATGCTCGGAATAAATTTCAGGAGGTACGGCGAGTGACTCACGTCCCATATTTCAATCGAGGCATCACCTCTAAAGTTACAAAAGAAAGTTAGTTTCAAAGGTTTCAAGCCAAATCAATTTTAATGTTTTGAAAGTTGTTTTGTTTACCTTGCAAAAGCCAGTTGTTTGAGGGATTTATTGAGAGAAGCACATGAAATGGGTTGAGGCTTCGGATTATAATATCGGACCCTGTGAACTTTACTCGTCATTTTGCTACAAAATACATTTATTCCAACAAATAACTATACAAAACACATGCAATGATAACCTCAAACTCAAAATTGCAATAATGACAGATCACGGAGAGTACTACAATAACGTCAATAATAAACGGAGTGATTACAATATCTTTGGTCAATAACCAAAGACGAAGTGTGGCCATATGGCCATATAAACAACATAATTATTTTCTGCGTTCGTCGGGTTGAGTAAATCCTTTCCGTGCATACTACCTATCTCTAAATAAAATAATTTAGAGAATTTGGTGTTTTGCTTGATACCACTGTATTTCCCGCATTTTCGAATGTCATTGGATTTTTTAATTGGCAGCACATTTTTTTAGGGTTACACAAAGATTCGTAAGCTTGTAAACCTTTTCTTGAGTAATCAAAAGAAATTATTTTTGCCTTTATTTGGCATGATATTGCAAGCCACATTCTATATAATATAAATATTTATTACCTATATCCCCCGTATGCCGTCATTGATAAGTAGTACACAATCCTGTAGGGGGTGGTTAAGAATCGACAAATGAGCAGAATAAAAATAAAAGAAAAAAACTTTTTTTTACTTTCCTACTGTGTGGCGCAGACAGTTTAGTAGTTTTGCCGCGAAAGTAAAAAATGGCGATTTTGATTTTGTATAATTTTCCAAAACCTGTGATTCTTCGAGTGTTAATGTGTAATAATGGTGGATTATTAACCTTTAATACATAGTAAACGTGCATAAGTGTAGGCAAATCATACAAAGTTGAAAAACGTGATTTTCGCCTTCGCTCCAATGCTCCAATAAAAATTCTAGTAATATTTACCACTTTACTAGGGCTTGACTTGACTATGACTTACTGCTTGACTTTGAATGTGACTTGTGACTAAGACTTTTGAAATATAGAAATTGTTTAATTGTAGCCTATGTGTTAATTCTAGTTAACTCTATTCTATAAGCTATGTACATTCCTAATTTCAGCCAAATCCGTTCAGCTGTTAAAGCGTAAGGAAGGAACAAACATACTTACACATTTACACACTTAGGTACACACAAACTTTAGGGTTTTTAATATTAGTAGGATTACCATAATTCTTGGCTGTAAGTTAATAACTAGCTGTAGTGTGTTATCACAAAATCTTTTGAGTTTCAGTTTAATATTGATCCCAATATCACCTTCTCCCGAATTATCAAAATGCAGTTAGTATATTTTAATCTTTGTTTATTGTTATGATGATACTTATTTATTCATAATTGTACAATACACGATATTATCTAAAATAAATACTTATAAACAAATTGTGTCACAGAAGAATTCAGATTCAGGATTTTCGAAGAGGGCTTGAACCCCTTAGTCACCTAGTCACCCCTCCCCCTGAATCCGCTGGCGAGATTAGGCGTTGACATCAACATTAATCAATGATGACTCCGGCGAAGCTTTAGTTAACAGCACCACCAACGCTTCTCTATCTATAGGCGGTTCATGCGAACACTCAATAAATTCCTGTAAAGAATAACTACTTTAGTAAGTACGTAAAACAATGATTATTTTAGTAAGTAACTAATCTGGATGGGTGTTTGTTGCTCAATCACGCCAAAACTAGTTACTGAACGGATTTGGATGAAATTTGGCACAAACTTAGATTATTTACCGGGGTTAACAAATGAGATGAGACTTTTTACCAACTACGCGAACGAATACGCGATTTTAAATTTCCCAACCATCTTAATACTTTTGACCCGACTGCACGACGGAAAGTGGTGTAACATTTATCAGCCTATGTACATGGGCGTACCCAGGTTTTGGTCCAAGTGGGGCACACCAGGGATTCCCTAAATGAAAATAATTCAGAACACAATGCCTTATAAAAATGGAAGCGTCATTAAGTATACTGAATTAAGTAAGTAGTTCGCAATTTCAAGAAATTATGTTTCATTTATAAATTTTATAAGCATCGACCATGTCCATCGATCATGTTTTGACTCAATGTTATTGAGCAAGTTGTACGGGTAATGCCTGTCCATTCAATTTATTTGACACAATATGTGTCAGTTTCTCGGAGAAATCGTCAATTTAACTATTCAACTGCAGCGGCGGCTCCGTGTGGTTCGAGAATTGACTGTGAGCGATTCTACCATTAGAAAGGATAGGCGGAGCGCTCAAAAACCAGCTAATGGCTCAATTGACGGTAGACCACCGAAGAGCACGCCTTAACTTTACACGTGAGCACTTAAATTAGTCATACCTTCAATGGAGTAACGTTCTATTTTCTGACGAATGTAAGATCATGCTGTATGGTAACGACGGAAAAAGAAGGTATATCGAAGAGAGGGGAAGCGTTTTGCACAGTGCTGTATTGAAGAAAGAGTCAGTTATTTCAGCGGTACATGGACGGTTTGAGGAAGCATGAAAAACCGAACTTGTTTTTGTATCTGGATCTTGCTTACCGTCATTAAATGGGCCACGTTACATCGAAGAGGGTCTGGAGACTCATGTGGTACCTTACGCACATTTTATTGGCGAAGAGCTCATTTTTATGCCAGGGCTCATGCCGCAGGCATTGAAACCTGAACGAAGTCGGTATTACGGTTAAGGGCTGGCCAGCGAAAAGCCCGGATATTAATTCCATAGAACACTGAATGGGATGAGTTGAAGTGACGAGTAAGAGCGAGAGATCCGAGAGATACGATAAGAATGGGATAACATCCCACAACACAAGATTGTGACTATAATCCGTTCCATGAGGAACTGCATGCAAGCAGGCATTAGAACCCGGGGGGAAATACGAGATACTGAAGATTTTTTTAATTTTTTTTGTCTTACGTCTTTGTTTCTTACATAGTAGAAATATATAAGTAAGTTGTCTTCATAGAGTGGTACCAAACGCGGCTTGTATGTGTGCACGGCCGTACGCACGTACCTCAGCACGCACACTATGACAACAAACAGAACGGCGAAGACGACACGAGCCGGGGTCGCCCCCGACGACATTCCGCCGTATTCGAGCCATTCGCCACGGGCCTTTCCGCGGAGACGGATGTCGCGTGCCGCGTGCTGAGTCTCGTGCGCGAGTTTATATTTTGTAAACAGGTAGGTAAAGTTCATATACCTTCTTATAGTGTAACCTACTTTACGTGTTTATTCAATTTATGTAGGTTTTTAAAGTGAAAACTTCTATAGGCGCGTTGAGCACTTTTTGGGTGAACAAAAATCATGGAACTCGCGTCATCGTCACCGACGGCCAATATTATTGATTTATTGAAGCCTACTTAGCTATATTAGTTATCCTTTTAACTTCGTTATATACTACCGTGATTTCTTTTCACATATGCAAAACAATATATTTCAAGATTTTTTTTGACTCTGTCGGCGGCTAATATGCAAATGAAATCGTATCTATTTTACCACCACATTTTATACTATTTTATTGTACATAACTTGTTGGTTTGTTAAAATATACATTTTACCTATAGGTACCTTTAAAAGTCGGAGATAGTGACAACCCTGCGTATTCGGCTAGAGTAGGCGTTTGAATCTCCTACGGGCTTCGAGTCATCTTACTTATATATTTCTACTATGTTTCTTACATTTTACAAATTCTTCTCAAAGGCTAAAACCATAACTGTTAAACAAAACACTCTAGCTAAAGAAATTTAATTTTAATTTTTAAAACATTAATGTTCATCGATACCTTATAATATCCGCAATTAAATGGCATTCGCATTCGCATTCATTCACACTCACAGCTCCACACTAAGTTCAAAGACTTGTATCGTGGTTGCCGGAAACATTCACATCACACACACATTATTTCTTTCTTTAGTTTTAGTGCAAAATAATCATAAGAGGTGTTTATTGAAACACCATTATGTGTAATATACGATTCTGAAAAAAAAAATGATAAGAAGTGTATATTACACACATCCATAGAGAACTCACATCGTATAAATTATGATGCCCACTTCTTTGTTGTGCCATCACAGTAAATTTTCTCCGCCGTTTTCGATCATCCAGATCTGGAGGACCGTACTTAGGACTAGCTGAAAACACTCCTGCTATATTCTGAAACGATGACAAGTAACTTTTTTAAGTGTTCATCTTCTATTTAGAATAACAGTAATTGTCGAGCGATCACCATGTCTTGTCCTACGACTAGCGACTACTCAACTGCTGCCGATGCCGTGCCGTGCCGGTGGCGATGTTACCATCGTGTAAGTGTCTCAGGTCTAACGCCTGTGGTTACAAGATGCTTATATTTAAAAAGTTTTATAGATTTTACTATGGAAGGAACCAAATGTTGGTATTTACTTAAACCCTGCTTGAACTTATTGATTTAATTTTTATATGATCTCTTTGAGGTATAGTCAACTCATCATGTGTTGAAATAGATTTTATTTACCTAAGCATTGAGTTAATTAATAGAAATCAATTATTTGATTAATATAATTCATGTGTTCATATAGGTAATGCCCCAATTAAATGTACGCATAATTAAAGTTCAGTTGAATAGAATGGTGGAAGGTTTTTTGAATATTTCAATTATGGCACCTAAATTTCACTTAAATCAAAATCTTCCCCAATATCATACATATAAGGTTTCTAGAGGGCTCTAGAATTGAGGTTCATTAGTGAGTTGAATATATCTCAAGTTAATCTTGAGGTGGGAAGATGAACAGGGTTTCTAGTGGTCTAGTACGAGGGGTCTAGTTAAAATCGTATGCAAACACTTGACGACCCAGTTGGCGCAGTGGACAGGTGTCCGCCCTGGGTCCTGGGTCCTGGGTTCGATTCCCGGCAGAAATACAAATTCCTTCCCAAGGGATATTTGTGCTTCTGGTTCTGGGTGTAATGTGTGTGTGATGTGAATGTTTCCGGCACCCACGATACAAGTCTTTGAACTTAGTGTGGGGCTGTGAGTGTGAATGCGTTTGTTTTGTTGTTTTGATTTTGTTTCGTTTTCTTCCATACATTGCTGTGAGTTTAAATATAGAATAAATCCTATACGAGAATACTTATACGAAATACAGTTAACACAAACTGCTAAAACTCTTACTAAATCGACAGAATCCCTATTGTCATCTTTGTAAAATGATAACTGGGTTTACGTACTAACGTTTACTGATAAAAATTTTGCAATAGTTCTGATTTCAAAAATTGCAACGAATAAAATCGTTAGTAATATCCACACCAAAGTTTCCTTGGAATTTGTGAGTTTTTCAAAGTATGATACAAAATAACTGATCCTTGAAATCGTAAAAGCCTGGGAAAAAAAACAAAAATGATAAAACAAACTTACGGCCAGGCAGGCTGTTGCCGTAACTCTGGAATGAGATTGTAAAGATCTTCAAAGCAGACCTTCATCATCTATACTAATATTATAAAGAGGTAAAGTTTGTTTGTTTGTTTGTTTGTATGTAAAAGGTAATCTCTGAAACTACTGATCCGATTCTGAAAATTCTTTCACCAATAGATAGCTACACTATCACTGAGTGTCATAGGCTATGTTTTGTCGGGATGAATGAGAAGTTGGTTATCAGTTCGAAATAATAATATTCGTAAGACAAGTCGGAGAAAAATTTGCTAACTTTCCGCTTTATCGGCGTACGCTGACTAAACGGTAAGATATAGTTGAATACAATGTATGGCAAAAATGTTGGCCTTCATGAGTTTTACAAAAAAGTCCGCGACAGCATATATCTAACATGTATGTATAGCTCAGAAAAAATACTTTTCTTTGTAAAAAATCTGAAAAAAAAGCGGCCTATGTTTAGTTGGCTTTTTGAGACATTCAGTATTAATCCTTATCAAAATAAACTATTTCATCGTCTTACGTAGTTAATGTAGATACATTTTGCTTTTTAGTGCATATGATTTCGATAAATAGTCTATGAGAAATCGTGAAATTAGTTTCACGGGAGCCCGCCCGTGAACGGGACGGGTCAGAAATGTACAGAAACGTACTACGAATTCCTGCTCATTAAAAAATAGCGGCTTCTATTTCGTTGGCTTTTTTTAAGTATTTAATATTAATCCTTATCAAAAAAACCTATTTCATCGGCTTACGTAGTTCACGTTTTAGATTAGATTTAATTTGCTCTTTACTGCATATAATTTGGACCTATAGTCTAGGAGAAATCGTTAAGTTTATTTGAGGGTGAAAACGGTGGATCACAGAATGGAACAGTTACTGCGTAATCCGGCATACGTCTATGTTTTGAACCGACTAACATAAGAAGGGGGATATAAATTCGACTGTTTTTTTTTGTTTAGTCTTATCATTGAACTTTGAACTGCCCGCTAGCGTAGTTAGGTGGGCGTTTGCCTTTAAAGCACCGGGTTTGATGCCCGGTAGGAACACAGGTGTTTTCCCACGGGAATTTGTATTTCTGGTTTTGAGTATGTTGTGAATGTTGTGTGAATCTTGGATGTTTACAGCCCCTTGATACAAGTCATTGAACTTAGTGAGGGGTTGTAAATGTGAAAGCGTTTATGGGTATGTTCTTTAATATTTACTACCCGGCCGACGCCCGGTGGGTCGTTCCTGAACTTTGAATTGCTCGCTGGCGTAGATGGGTACGCGTTTCCCTTCAAAGCAGCGGGATCGATTCGCGGTGGTAACAGAAGTTTTCTCCCTACGGGAAATTTATGTTCCTGGTTTTTAATATGTTGTGAATCTTGGATGTTTACGGCCCCACGCTACAAGTCACTGAACTTAGTGTGGGGCTGTGAATGTGGAAGTGTTTATGTGTAGATTTTTTAACCGGGCGACGCAGGGTGGGGAATCTTTGAACTTTGAACTACCCACTGGCGTAGATGAGTGCGCGTTCGTCTTTAAAGCAGCGGGTTCGAATCTCGGTGGGAACACAATAACAAAAGTTTTTTTCCCACGGGCAGTTTGTTTCTGATTCTGGGTATGACGTGAATGTTATGTGTGTGGTGTTAATTGTTTACGGCCCCACGACACAACTTATAGTACTTTTACAGTGGGGCTGTGAGTGTGAAAGCGTTTATATGTAAGCTTTTGTTAACCCGGGCAACGCCGGGCGGGTCAGCTAGTATATATATATATATATAAATATATATATATATATATATATATATATATATATATATATATATATATATGTATATATACTAGCTGACTTCTAATCTCTCTTAAATTACAACAATGAAAGGGCTCGCTTTAGAACTTCAGCAGCAGTAACACAAAATCTTACCCAGAGTATTACAGGAAGCATCAACCATGTTCCTTTCCAAAATTTAGTCGGATAAAATCCAAGCCAATACTGTACATCCGTTGAGAACCTTTCAACTCCATATATCCACATGATGATTGCAGCTTTGCAACCACTTAAAAAGACCACTGTTATAGCCAACGAGTTATCAATGGAAGTCGCTATTGTAGTATCTTTCACCCACTGTAAGTCAATTCTTATTAATTTAAGGACACCTGCCCTCTGATTCAGAACTTTTCGGTTACTTTCGGTTACATTGATACGATTGAATAACTTCCTCTTTAAAAATACATTTTATCGTACGATATCTGAGTTATCGTTTGTTCTAAATCAGGGGGCAGGCCCCTTGGACCAAACATCAATCTATCAGTGGAATATTAAAAAAAATATATATTTTAATTTTGTATTTTGCTATATTTAAGGATTAAATAAATAATACAAACCACGAACACGAATGTTTCGAGTGAGAATTCCGTGCAGCATATTACACCAACTATATAAATATATTTCACAGAACGAAATTCATTACCCAACAGTCTTGACATGGTCAGCGTCAACATTGCCTTAAATAATAAAATATTATATGAAATAAAGTAAAACTATCATATACTTGTAAAATTAAAAGAATGTGCTCCCGATCTCACCACGGGGAGGCCCACCTTCACACCTTTGCAGATCGATGGATTGTGTTTTTTTTTATATCTTTTACTAGCTGTGTATCGCGGCTTCACCCGCTTTAATTAAGTTAAAAAGTAGCTTATGTGTTGTGTGTACCCTACATTAAATATCCCGTATCAAACATATACATCCATGATGTGGTCGATTCCAGTGATATACCTATTTTAAACCAAATGCCACATTGTGAAGTGCTCGTTGTCTTAGTTGGGTGTGTGTTTGCCTTCTAGTGGATATCGGGTTCGATTCGTGGTGAAAACACGCGTTTTCTCCTAGGTGGGATTTGTCTTTCTAGTCTGGTTGTTATTCTGCATGTGTGATATATTTTTAAATATACGATGGTCGATAATAACTATCGTATATTTTAAATGGACTATCATTCTAGGTTGGGATTACTTCTTAAATTATCTTATAAGTAGTTATCAAAATGATGCATTTGTATTACTTACTATAGTGACAGTCGAGCTGATAAATAATGAGAAATATATGAAAATCAAGAACATTTTGTCTGCATAAAAAAATTCTGAGCTTAATGGCATTACACCGTATATCAGTTCATTTAACAATAGTCGTTCTCCTTCCAAATTTACGCAGACCTTTAGCCACGTGTACATGATCCCCACTATCCACGATCTGATGAGTGCCAGTACTATGTAACATATTGTATATATAACTACACAGTTATCGATCATGGTAAAGGGCGACATCGTGCCAAAATCGTATACACCTAGAAAACCAATGCCGTAGATATGTCCCATTGAACTCATTGCGTAATTCTGTAATTAAATAAGTTTTTAAATCAAATTAAATAAAATCGAAATCGTTCATTCACATGGTCCCCAAAGAGGCACTCATGAAAGTAAATGACTCTACTGCCAGATTATCAAAATTACAGCCATCTCGAGAAGAACCTGTCATGAAACTCGGCGGCGCATTTTTTTTCATAATTTTTTTTTAAATCCTTCTTAATCAGTAATACATAATTATATTAACCTATAGGTGTATCTATATTATAAATAGTCCGAACAAAGCCTAAACATTTGGTTTGGATAGGTGATCCCGTTCTTGAGTTATAAAATTACAACGAAAAGTGGCATTTTTTTTATATATATAGATGTAGTCGCTAGAAAGCGCTTGCGCAGTTTGCCTCCATGCAGCCATGTCATTAATGTAGTCAATCGTTTTATAACAAGCTTTCTAAATTAATGCCCGTTTCATTACTGATTTGAACTTTCCCAGTGGTAAGTCAATTACAATTTTAGGAATTTTATTGTAAAATCTAACCCCATTTGCCATACAATTTGGTAAACCTATACCAGTACCTATAACGTTAGACATATAACTCATATAAGTATAACTGGACTATTCTTAGATAACAATAATTTACTAATCAAAAACGTGTTTCCTGTGACAAAGTTTCTACCATGATCAAGCTGATGTTGATGAAATCACTAGTCGTTCGCGCCGAACTGACATTCTCGCGCCTACATTTTGCACAATAGAGAAAAACTTTTGAGGTTAATTGCTTATAGTTTATTTTCTTTGAAATAATTGTTTGATTTTTGTATTTATTGTTCAAGTATAGAATAAGATAGACCCCGTTACAAAATAGGTCTAAAACAGTGACTTTGATGGCCTACTAAATTGTTATTTTCCGACAAAGTTTTTTTTTTAAACTGGTTACGTACTCTACTTGCTAAGCCCTTTTCAACGATACCCCACAAGGTGCCCCTTAAAATTTTCATTTATATTACTTTTGTTGCCATTTCTGGCTTTGGGCTATACATTTACATGTTTTCTGAGAATTCGATTGAATTGAAGTAATTCGTTTGTATTGCTTTGACGCTAGATGCCTCTGACAGACGGACGGATGGAGAGACAGACGGACAAAGTACTGAATTGTCCAAGTCAAATAAGAGACCTCGCTTTGCTCGATCAATAAAAAGTATAAGCCTGCCTATGTGATATTAATCCTAGGTTGATTCTACAAATTTAACCAATACAGCCATTTTCTGTCCCATCTAAGAGATGTAGAACACTTAAAAAAGATACCAAATTCTATGAGTATTAATAGAATAGGATAACTCACGAAAGTGTCTTGTTCGTCAACGAAAAATAATCCAATAAACGCCTCAGTCACTACTTCGGTTGGCGTTGCCAATATCAGATAGCCAAGTATCACAAACGATCCAAGAGTTGTAGTTAAAAACGTAACTTTGAAATACTACAAAAGACGTAATTATTTAGACATCTTCCATTATTTTGTGTTTGATTGAATATGGGTTGATTTTGTGATTCCCTCGATGACGTTTAAAGGTTACATAAATGAAACTCTTCTTTTATATTTTTTTTCTCTTTGAATATTATTAAACATAGCTCGTAAGTACCTAGTTCTTTTTTACTAAATTTTATAACTTAAAGCTTGTAAAAATAGAACAATACCAGTGATGCCTCGCGGCTTCGCCCGCGTTAATTAAGTTAAATAGTAGCCTATGTGTTATTCCGGAACCATAACGATCGACATTCTAAATTTAATCAATATCGGTTTATTCGTTACAGAGATACGTGGTAACAAACATTCACACACACACGCACAAACTTTCGCATTTATAATATTAGTCGGATTATTTGAAATTCACTGTCAGATATTATAAGAACCTTATGGAAAGGTTATACAGATGCTTGTTTTACAAAATATATAAATATATTTATAAATTTTTTTATGTACGATAGGCAAGCGTTTGACCACAATCTCACCTGATGGAAAGCGACGATGCGGCCGAAGATGTAGCATGCTTGCCTAGAATTCACTCCTGATTTGAAGACTCCCAGATTATACTGTTCGGGGAACAAAGACAAGGGCAATGAGTATATTGTAATTAAATTGAAAATGTTTTTATATAATACGTACTTTTAACAGATTCTCTCCTTGCATTGTCGCCAAAAAGAAAGTAAACCCCCATACTATTACCGCCATACAAAACTTCATAGTTATTACAGCCCGGTTATTGTATTGAAAATATAACCTGTAATTATATTATGTTTGAAAATAAAATGTCGCCTCTCTACAGTTACTGTGAAAAGCCAGATTTTCACAGTAACTGTAGAGAGTTACTGTGAAAAACTAGTATTTCACAGTAACTGAGCAAATTTTTACTTTTATTAAAAACTCTTATTAGTCCTGGATTTGCCGGGATAAGCATATAAATGATTTCTTAACTGACGTTACTTCCCATGAGCTTCCCATAACCATCTAAATTTCAGCTCCATAATAATATGTTCAGTGTTCGCAATTTTTTTTTTAACGCATTCACACTCACAGCCCCACACTAATTTCTAAGACTTGTATCGTGGGTGCCGGAAACATTCACATCACACACACACATTACACCCAGAACCAGAAGCTCAAATATCCCTTGAGAAGGAATTTGTGCTCCTGCCGGGAATCGAACCCAGGACCCACGGCGCAGAGGGCGGACACCTGTCCACTGCTCCAACTGGGTCGTCAAAGATTACATAACTTATAGTAAGTGAATCAGTGATGATTAATTTTATATAAAGAGACTGTTAATTAAAGGTGGTCCTTTGAATAGGTTGATACAAATTTCACCCGTATCCGTCATAGCTTAAAAAAACCGACTTCACCGCTGTATCCTCGGAAGACTTGATCAGACTATATGAATTAAATATGCATTAATGAGAATAACTTAAAATTTTGTAGTCAGATCTTGGTCAAATTTAATTGGGCTTTCAAATAAAAAAAGAATAATCAAAATCGGTTTATCTAGAAAGAAGTTATGATGTAACACACATAGAGAAAAAACAGACAAATTGAGAACCTACTCTTTTTTTTAAGCCGGTTAAAATACATATACGTAGGGAGTTAAAATACATATACGTAGCGCTAATCTTTATATCGGATAGAAAGGAGCCTATGCAATAGTCGGCTGAATTTAAATATTCCTCTTTTCCTATGCCTTATTCCGGAGTCTAAACTAAACTACATTTGTACTTACTTGGTGTTTGCGTATGCTGACGTAGAGTTGTAATGAACTGGTACATAGTTCTTGTCATATGCACATCCGCTGATGATGTCTTCGCTTGTTTCGCAGCGTGTGATATTCATCTCGGCTAATATGGTCTTACTTTTTTTAGTGCACTTTGACCAGGGTGGTTTTTCTGAAAAACTCGAGAGGAGAAAACGAAAGGCATCAGACTCTTCTGAAGAGATCTGAAAAAATAAACAATTTGTGTATTTTGACCTAACAAACCGTAGCGTAGGTTTGTCTCCTATCTCGACGATTTCGGCACAAGAAAAGTATAAATTTCAAAAATTATACTATTAGGTATATATAAAATGACAGACACGCGCGTTATAAATAACTACCCGCCCGGATCCATCCTGATTAATAAGTAAAATGGTGTCAAATAATAACATTAAAAACAATTGATAAGGTCAAATTATTAAACTTTTCCATGTTATTCTTCAATTTCAATTACGTATAATTAAAAACTGTTGGTTAAAAACTTATCTGATATTTCAGATAAGTTTTTAACCAAAGTCAAATTAAAATTAAATCTATACTAGTCTATATCTATACTAATATTATAAAGAGGTAAAGTTTGTTTGTTTGTTTGTTTGTTTGTTTGTATGTAAAAGGTAATCTCTGAAACTACTGATCCGATTCTGAAAATTCTTTCACCAATAGATAGCTACACTATCACTGAGTGTCATAGGCTATGTTTTGTCGGGATGAATGAGAAGTTGGTTATCAGTTCGAAATAATAATATTCGTAAGACAAGTCGGAGAAAAATTTGCTAACTTTCCGCTTTATCGGCGTACGCTGACTAAACGGTAAGACATAGTTGAATACAATGTATGGCAAAAATGTTGGCCTTCATGAGTTTTACAAAAAAGTCCGCGACAGCATATATCTAACATGTATGTATAGCTCAGAAAAAATACTTTTCTTTGTAAAAAATCTGAAAAAAAAGCGGCCTATGTTTAGTTGGCTTTTTGAGACATTCAGTATTAATCCTTATCAAAATAAACTATTTCATCGTCTTACGTAGTTCATGTAGATACATTTTGCTCTTTAGTGCATATGATTTGGATAAATAGTCTATGAGAAATCGTGAAATTAGTTTCACGGGAGCCCGCCCGTGAACGGGACGGGTCAGAAATGTACAGAAACGTACTACGAATTCCTGCTCATAAAAAAATAGCGGCTTCTATTTCGTTGGCTTTTTTTAAGTATTTAATATTAATCCTTATCAAAAAAACCTATTTCATCGGCTTACGTAGTTCACGTAGATTTAATTTGCTCTTTACTGCATATAATTATTATAGTCTAGGAGAAATCGTTAAGTTTATTTGAGGGTGAAAACGGTGGATCACAGAATGGAACAGTTACTGCGTAATCCGGCATACGTCTATGTTTTGAACCGACTAACATAAGAAGGGGGATATAAATTCGACTGTTTTTTTTGTTTAGTCTTATCGTTGAACTTTGAACTGCCCGCTAGCGTAGTTAGGTGGGCGTTTGCCTTTAAAGCACCGGGTTTGATGCCCGGTGGGAACACAGGTGTTTTCCCACGGGAATTTGTGTTTCTGGTTTTGAGTATGTTGTGAATGTTGTGTGAATTGGATGTTTACAGCCCTTTGATACAAGTCATTGAACTTAGTGTGGGGTTGTAAATGTGAAAGCGTTTATGGGTATGTTCTTTAATATTTACTACCCGGCCGACGCCGGGCGGGTCGTTCCTGAACTTTGAATTGCTCGCTGGCGTAGATGGGTGCGCGTTCGCCTTCAAAGCAGCGGGTTCGATTACCGGTGGTAATTTACCAAGAAAATTTCTCTCCACGAGAAATTTGTGTTCCTGGTTTTGAGTATGTTGTGAATACTTTGTGAATCTTGGATGTTTACGGCCCCCCGATACAAGTCATTGAACTTAGTGTGGGGCTGTGAATGTGGAAGTGTGTTTATTTGTATATTTTTTAACCGGGCGACGCCATCTCATCGTCGCCAGGTCATCTTTTGAACTATCTACTCGCGTAAATGGGTACGCGTTTGCCTTCAAAGCAGCGGGATCGATTCGCGGTGGTAACAGAAGTTTTCTCCCTACGGGAAATTTGTGTTCCTGGTTTTTAATATGTTGTGAATCTTGGATGTTTACGGCCCCACGCTACAAGTCACTGAACTTAGTGTCCCCACGGGCAGTTTATGTTTCTGGTTCTGGGTATGACGTGAATGTTATGTGTGTGGTGTTAATTGTTTACGGCCCCACGACACAACTTATAGTACTTTTACAGTGGGGCTGTGAGTGTGAAAGCGTTTATATGTAAGCTTTTGTTTACCCGGGCAACGCCGGGCGGGTCAGCTAGTTGATAATAAAGTATGTTACAAACAAGACTCCCAAAAAGGAAAAAATAGGAAACATTCTATCAAATCGACTTCCACCCACAGATTACCTAATAGTTACAAGTTGTAACTAACTTACATGTTTTAAGACTTTGAACGGATGTTGCCGAGGCTTCCCACATAGCGCGAGCAGTACCACACACGCCGATCTATTCGAAATTTTGAATCAAATGCGTCCTATGTGGCTTTTGCGATATAGAGCAGCTGTGCTGTGTATATCAAATTACGATTATGCACTGCTTGCTTTGAAACTACCGTAGCAGTGCTACGAGATCCGAAATCTATTGTATACGTAAAAACGCCGAAAAGTAAGCCTACCTTTCAATAGGGGATCGCCCACGAGTCGCACCCTCGTAGGCGACCTAGGATTAGATGGCGAGCTACGGTGGACTAGAGCTGCCTGTGAAGGTAACATTGTGCTAACAAACCGTTCTGCCAAATGAAGAACTTTTATTTACAAAACCGAAATCACTGATAAGGGTTCGGCCCCCCTCTCTCCCCATAGTGAGATGTCGTGAGATGTTGCTCGACCCCCTCCCTACCCTAAACTCACGTGAAATTTTTCGAAATGCGTATATTTAATGTAGTTAAGTTAATATTTTATGTGCTTGAGTATGTTGAATTTATTTAACACACATTTTGTTGAATTCTTTTTATTGAAGACCCCTACTGACTAACTATATAATTTAGCCATAACTCAGTAGTTTTTTTACTTCATTTAACCCAGAATTCTTGCAATTTTACTCTGTATCTTTCAATAAAAAATTTCGTGATATTTGCTGAGACACCTCTCCCACGTGAGATTGGGTGAGGTTTGGTTCGACCGCCCCCCCCCCCCCCCCTAAATGCCTCACGTAATTAATGTATTTATCCTAACCTAATAAGAGTACATAATTTCATCGTAACTCACCCTAAGCATCCATAAACCTGACAGTAGAAAGAGGCCAAATGTGACACCACGCAACAGCGGGTTCAACTGCTGAATTGTATCCATCTTTCTTGTGTACTGTTTTATGAAAAAATCCATAAACATATAAGGCATACCAACTACCACTTGTAAAATAATAATATGGTATATGCTCCCTGAAATAATAAGCTCATTATAGCATCCTAGAGGATTTAACATTACAGAACGGTAGTCATGAGTATTCACTCAAGCACGCATGCTATCTTCGGCTCATCATCAAAATCAAAATCGTTTATTTACATGGGCCCTAAAGAGGCACTCATGAAAGTAAATGACTCTACTGCCAGATTCACAAAATTGCAGCCATCATCAATCATCATCGCTTTTCATTAGTTAAGATGCTGGTCAACTGCTTACCTAAAGAGCATAAAAATTCATATTAGAGCATAAAAACACGATGTGAAAATTGGGATAGATATGAAAACAAAGAATATTGGTAAATTTACTTTTAGCAGACCATTTTCTTGAAAACATATCAAAAGACGACTGTGAAGTGGAATATGTGAAAGATAAATAAATGAACTTCTTTATACTGTCCCATCTGAAATGGCTGTCCGTAGGTTCCTGAAAATAATGACCATTAAATAAATAAGTGGAACAACACAAAACGAATTAAAGAAGAACTTAAGTAAAACCTCAAAATGATTATACCTAGTTGTCAATTTTAGTAGTCCGGGTGGATAAAACGACCTTCAATATACTTATAAGACAAATGGCGACCTCGAAATATATGTTCGCACATATCTAGTCGGATGATTTTATAATCATACTAGCCGTGCCCCGCGGCTTCGCTCGCATTAATCGAGTTAAAAGGTAGCCTATGTGTTAATCCTAGGTATAAGCTAAGCATATTCCAAATTCCAACCAAGTCCGTTCAGCCGTTACAGCGTGAAGAGGGATTAGATTTTTTCAGATTTATAATATTAGTATGATAACCATGGTTTGAATTAACGATATTACATTGATATAACGTATAAAATTACAAATGTAAAAAAATCTTGAGGGGTGTTTGACACCCGGATGGAACGAATTTTAATTTCCGTCTAGCCCCCTTTCGCAACGCGCGATAAGGAACTTTCGTTCCAAAAAAATATTTTGATCTTAGAAATTACTCACTCTTTTATCCGCGTAGATGGAGAGGGCACTTGATGTTAGTATTTCTTCTGCACCCGCAGACATTTTGATTTATATATTAGTCAAATGTATCTTCATAAATTAAGTAGCTTTAATGAAAAAATAAATGCTATTATTATGTAAGTAACAAATATGTATAATAATATGTTAAAGCTCTTGAATGCTGACTGGTGAGCAATTTATTTTTAGTAAACATATTTGTGTCACTTGTTCAACATTAGGCGACATATATCGGAGGGAATAATAACATAGTGATCGATATAATGTGACTATGACTATTGCAGACCGTGCCAAAAAGTATTCACTTGTACGAATAAATAATGATGTAAGTACCTAAGGTAACGCATAATTGAGAAGGTTCCTGAGGTAGTATAGTGGTGCGGGAGGGGCTTGCTGACGTCACGTGAATTGTCGCAGCGTGCCCCCTCCCGCCCGACTGGGGGGGGCGGAACTGCCGGAACCTATAATTAGTTACGCGCTGTTCGAAACCCTTAATTAAAAATCTAACGGTAATGGTAACCTAATGGCAACCCACCACAGAAAACCACATGAATGTTCCAACCACAATGAATCGAATCTTAATCCAGCAGATGCTAGGCGGGCCATTTACAACGAAAGTGTTTTTATTTGGCAATCAACATGTTTTCTGCGAACCATATTGGTTCGCATAAACCAACAATACAGTAAGTAGATATAAATTAGTTATTTAAAGTTATTAAGCACATTATATAGTTTATTAAGCCAATGGCTTTTGCATGGAACACAACGTTAATAATAAACTTAATTTACTCACAATATCAATTGCTTCTTTGCTTGGTATAGACTATAGAACGTACCTGTATAATTAAATGCCTACGTAGATTTTAAATAACATGGACATATAATTAAGTAATATTATTATTTTACGATCTACAGTTTCTAATGTTTTAATAATTATTTAATTTCAGTTTATGTTTACAAATACCGGCTAAGAGAATATCAAAGATAATGTAATCACTCCGTTTTGAGAATATAATAAGTAGGTACTACCTAAAGAGAATACAATACATCAACCTACTACAAATTTGGTTTGTAGGCAACTAGGCAAGGATTTTGTAACTCAAACCGTAGGTTTGTTTCCTATCTCGATGTTTGTAGGTTCATGCATTCGAAGATGTTGCAGCCATCGTCCTTGGTTGCAACCTTGTTCCCTCATCCGTGGTTGCAGCTAGCTTACAAGCCCTAGGTTTGTCTCTTAATCTCGATGTATGCAATACATATAATATTATACATGGAAGTAGTACCAAAGTACTATAATTCATCCAAGTCCATTATTATTCCCAGCAGGAGTACAATTTTTCAAGAGACGTTTGTGCTTCTGGTTTTGAGTGTGATTGTAATGTAAATGTTTTTTTCACCCACGATACGAGTCTTTAACTAAGTTGGGCTGCGAGTGTGAATGCGTTTGATTGTTGTTTTGTTGGTTTGTATTATCCAAATATTCTCGATATTATTACAGTAGGTAGTAATAATATTGAGAATATTATAGGGTGCATGCTTACAAACCGTAGGTATGTTTCTTATATCGATGGATGCAAAAATAATGTACTTAATCACTTCGTTTTAGAACCATAGTGGGTTCATACTTCGCGCAGGTAGTAGGTTCACGCCTCACGGAGACGTTTTAACGCGTCTTTTTTTTTTAATCAATTTTATTTTAAGGATCTTTATTTTAACAATATGACGGTCCTATTGTATGTTCTTACGTTAGGGCAAATAAAGTAATTCTTGGAAACTAAAACTAGCTGCAAAGTGAAAAATTAAATGTCGTCAATTGTGATGAGGTGTATCTACTTAGGTACTAGTCTGTGTCGTTTACGGTTGTAATATTTTTTCGTTTTCAGTCTGCTTTTGTAAAATAAAGTCAATTACGGGATATTTATAGCTGATAGGCATAACCGGGAAATTGATAATTTTGTGATATTCCGTGAATTGGCGATTTAGCGATCGACCAAGAACTAATTTAGGAACGCACAGTCTACAAAAAAGGAGTTATTCTATTATCTTAGGTCTACGGTCTATGTAATCTGTGTTTGTGTCAAACTAACAGTCAGTGTCAGTCAACAGTCAATTTTGTGCTGTCATTTGTTGTCATTCGATTTTGAGAACAATTATTTTCGTCGAACGAAAGAAATCGCCACAAATCAATTCAGAAAATATATAAAGTATTCTGTGATTAGCATACTGCGCTGTTAAACTTTGTGAATCAAGGATGGGGGACGGTCAGAGTGAAAATCAACCATTACTTAGAGATGGTAAGATAATGATTTTTGACAGTGGGTGATTCAACCTTATATAGTCTCAATTTGTTGCTAAACAACACAAAAGAAAGATGGCTATAATGGCCCGTAAAGTAGTCGAACACAGTGATCTAGTTGTGTAAGTAGTATAACGGTGGTTACATGATAAGTTACGTGTTCTCTGTCTGCGCCCATCACGCAAGTTGTCGTTTTCAGAGGAGGTGAATGTCAGCACTATATCTCCCATCGGTCCGGACGAGCTGCCCCCGCCGTACCAGCAAGCGGGGATGCCGATGGTAACATGCCGAGTATGCCAGGCCATGATCGATATATCGGGGAAGAGGGAGCAACACGTCGTGAAATGTTCAGAGTGCAATGAGGCCACGGTGTGTATGAGTGCAATATAGAATTAGTATGCTCATTTCACGTAAACATTACTATTATTTGATAGGTCACTGAACTTTACCTCAGAAAAGTAACATGTCAAATTTTCACTAAAATGTCTTATATGACCAGCACTATATATTATTATCTCAATTGTGTAACTTTACTTTTAGCCAATAAGAAATGCTCCTCCTGGAAAGAAGTATGTGCGCTGCCCATGCAACTGTTTATTGATCTGTAAATCGTCATCTCAGCGTATTGCTTGCCCCCGTGCTAACTGCAAGAGGATCATTAACCTAGCACCATCGCCCGTTACACCGCCAGTGCCCACTCTTCCTGGCATGTGCCGGGTCATCTGTGGCTATTGCCAAGACACATTTTTGGTAAGCAAAAGATATTTTTATTTGATTGTATTTTATTTATCTGCCTTTAATCACTATGAGTACAATATATTAGAAACAATTATTATCTCCTATCTTGAACCCAGCTTCGCTTAGGTGGACAAATAATATATACTCAGGAATGGGGCATAGGTTTGCCGATAATGCAATGCAGTTAGATTGCCTGTGGTGTTTAATAAAAATTAGCATTCATGGGACTTATAAGTCTCAGCATGGGACTAAAGTCTCAGCAATCTGTGTGCAACATTTTATCAAAGTCTCTTTAGCCATTGACTCGACATGAAGAAGCTACGTATAAACAAACAGTTTATGCATATGGATAACAACTATTAATCTACTTATCAGATTTCCCTACAGATAAATAAACCTGAGTTGACACGTGTACAAGGGTGGGATTAATGCATCTTCCTAGTAAAATTTCACCTCTATGTACTTAGGAAAATTTGTTTAGTTGCTGTTAGCAATCAGAACTGCATGAGACTGTTTAGAAAACAATGTTACCAACATGCTTATATGATGTTTCATGTGTAGATGTTTTGTCAGTGGAAACCAAATTTTTTCATAATTTGAGTACTTCATTCAACCTCGATTAAATCATTATTTCATGAAAAGTTTTATAGTTTAAATTTAGAAATAATTTTATGGGGAAAATGACAATACCTGTGATAATATAGTTTATTTTCATAATCCTTATAAATCAGCATTTATAGAGAGGACAGGGAAAAATAATTATTGAAAATTATTGAAGGTAACAAACCTGATAGTGATATTTTTTTTTATAATTTATCATGTCTAAAGAAACCTGTAAATGAAACGCAAAGGAATTGAACTAAATGCCTAAATGTATGTTTCCCGATGAGAATAATATTATGATGTTTGAATAGCCACTTACAACATCACAGCGACCATCATAATATTAGTGTATAGGCACCTTCTAGGCAAAAACATGCCCCATCATCAACCGCATCATTACTGTGAACATCAGGTGAGATACTGGTGAAATGTTTGCCTATCGTGGATTAAAAAAAACAGTGCCATACTGTTATTGACATATCAATTGTTTTGGGGCATTAGCCCTCTGTTATTGGTTTATGGTAGGTAATACTTTACATGGGCTTATATATTTTTTTTTTTGTTTTATGATATATTGTTAAGCATTTCTCCTTTATCTCACCTGATGGAAAGTGACAATGCAGCCGAAGATGAAGCATGCTTACGTAGAAAATACCTCTTTACTCTAGGGCGATAATGAAAAGTGAAGATGACAAATCCTATGTGGTATTCCATTATCTATCTATGTTCAAAATTTCAGCTAAATTGGTTCATTCGTTTTGGTGTGATTGAGTAACAAATATATCTACAAACATACAAACATCCAAACTTTCACATTGAGTGAGGAAAGTGGGATATACTCTACTAGTAGGATCTACTACCTACTCTATATCTTGCAATTGCAAGTGATGGAACAAACATAAAATATCACCCGATTTAATAAAGAACACTTCTGGGATTGGCAACAACTTTAATAATGATGATGATGTTGACGACTTAGTTGGCGCAGTAAGCATATCTCTCCATTAGCATTAGCACCATTTATGAGAAAAATTTTTTTTAATAAAAAAAATTTTCAACACTAGAATTTTGAACTGTGTAGTCGACATCGTCATAGCAACCATCTGATATTACGTTGTAAACTGTGGGACCCATCACATGCATGACATGCCAGCGAATTATTATTTAAGAGTAGAGCTACACAAACAATAATAATTGCCATGACCTTTTTGAATTACAAATGCCTGGTACTTCTTTGATATAATGTATACATACATACAATATATATACACATACATAGATATGCCTAATACCAAAAAACCAGATATACTCATAACCTTTTAGTAGCTGTGCATTTCAAGTGGTTCATAATAAAATATTGATGATAGTTGTATGATAGCTTATGAATGCTTATATTGATGAGTCAGAGATAGCTGTATGACATTTTACCTCAACAATGTAATACTGGTGATACAATTATGTTCTATAGTTTTAATGTCTATGTTAGTGTTGTAGTCAGTGGGAAATATTTAGTTAGTTTCGCAGAGATACCATCAATAAATAATATGTTCTAAGCATTTCATGAAAACAGTCTTTATTATAAGGAGCGCCTCGGTCAGAGTCTAAATGCTTTCTATTTGAGTAAAAGTAAGTACAAATATAAATCTGTTATCTGGAAAAGAATGCTCTTAGTGATAAGATTACTTTGTACATATATTATAAGTTTCTCTGAGGGCATGAGGAGATTTAACAGCTTATGTATCTCGGGACGAGGACAGTGCATTGCCGCGCAGGATTTTAAACCACAAAAGTTATTATTTTATTTTATTTCCTTAAACATAAGATTAAAGTTATTACATAAATGCACCTTAAAACCTTGGAGGGATTTTTCCAGGTGCATGAGTCCTCTTACACATTATTAACATGTTTATAATTATACTAGCTGTGTCCTGCGGCTTTGCCAGCTATTATCAAGTTAAAAAGTAGCCTATGTGTTAATCCTAGGTATAATCTATGTACATTCCAAATCCGTTCAGCCGTTAAAGCGTGAAGAGGGAACAAACAAACTTACACACAAACTTTCGGATTTATAATATTAGTAGGATTACCATAGGAAGGTATCATTTCCTTCGGTAGGTACAAACTATAAGCGTCTGCGCAGCTATACCTACGAAAACAATAACAAACGTAGTCAGGTTAGTGGTTCCGTGGACTTGTTTACAAATTACAACATTGTATGTATACTTAGCGAGCGATCAGCACGCGTCGTGTCGGCCGCGGCCGCCCTCCGGTTTTTCGATACATAATGCTCCGAATTGTTATCATTACTTATTAGGGTACTTTTTTTTTATTACTTTTTAATTTTTTCTCGAATTTTATTTGGTAAGTTATTAAATATGAAGACTTGTGTTATATTTTTAATAATAGAGGAAAACAAGAAAATTATATAATAATAAAATAAAATATTGTTTTTGAGTTCGGCTGGAATTCGTTGATCACCTTATTGTCATCTGACAACCTGACATACTAACATGCGAACAGGGGAACTCCTAAGCCGTCTCTGTCGTCAAGTGCCGTGTCTGACACAGTCTTGGAGACAGACATTGGAATAAGTATTTTCTAGAATTTGTTAATTTAAATGGCCATATTATTTATTGTACATTGGCTGGAAATCAAGCATCTGGTATATTTTTTTACAGCTCTATGGGACAATAAACCTAGTATTTGATATTAATTTCGAGTTGATACCTCCAGGCATGCCTGAAAATGAATGCCTTGACTGACAAACGGACACTACGTGATTTATAAGGGTACTTTATTCCTCTTCTGAGGTACGGAATCCAAAAAAACATATTAAATACTTTTATTGTATTAACTGGTTTGAGTAATTTTATTTACCTAACACCCATTAAAACCAACACTTTGCATATATGAATTTTTTATAACATTCTATAAAAAAAATATGTAGTTTCTTCAACAAAAAAATACTTTAAAATGCATTATTTAAAAACAAATATTTGCATAAATAAAATTATTCAGATGAATATCAAACTTATAGAGATCTGATATCATGCAAAATGTTTATCATATATTTGCATATGCAAATGCATAATATATCGGCCATTATTTCGGTATATTGCATACTTTTCCATAAATAGATACCTATTCACTCTCGACTTGAAGTTTCCCAAATTATACTATGCGGGGAACAAAGCGGGATGTGACTTCCAGTTCTTCTCTTAACGGATATCAGCGTATTTCTTTACGTGGCATTGTAAAGATAAAACCACTTTCACGTTTATTGTTGCCAAGATCATTCTATAGGTTTAAACAGATAGACCTAATACAAAACATTCTAAAGATTCAATTTATCTCTTAAAATAACATGACAAAGTACTGAGTAAAATTTTAGTGGACCATATTTCAACATCAGTAAAAGTTAAAAAACATTTGGCCTTACATAAAGTGGACATTCCCGCGCCTCCCACATATACCGCAGGAACATACTCAGTTTGTGTTAACCCTGTTGTATTGCATATTTCGGCATTTATAATGCAATATTTCGGCCACAATAAGTTGCATAATAATCTGATTTCTACATAAAATATAAAAAATCGCTAAAATACACTTTCAAAATTGTATAAGTAAACACTATGTGTGTTAATAAAGTATAATGTAGGTCTTTATTTTGTTTTTAAATAAATAATTATTAGTGGAACAAAGAACAATATCGAATCTATTAACAAAATCAATAATAACATGATAAGCTTATAATTATTGAGGTCTACATTTTCTTATCTTTTATTTCCAGTATCAACGACTGAAGAATGCTCCTGTGCGCTGCCCTCATTGCCGCAAGGTATCGTCAGTGGGCCACCGCATGGCTCGTTTGAGAGGTACCATATTCGCTGTGCTGGCTCTGATATTCCTTGCTATAGCCCTGGGCGTCACCCTCGGCACTCTCTCTGCAGCTAAGAGTCATGGAGGTGGAATCTACGTGGCGTATGTTGGAGCATTCCTGGTCGCTTTTCTCTTAGCCAGTCGCGCTGGATACTATTTCGCTATGAAAGTGAGTCATATTGAAGGCCCAATGTAAAACCATGACGCCACTTTATATTGTGATATGTTTGTATGACTAGATAATATGCATATTATATAGAAAATTCATAATTCCATTTAATTGTAGCATTAATATTCATTTGTACCATGAAATTATTCACAGCATAGAGCCATTGCTGTTCTATTTGATGATAAGCTCGTATTGGTACTAAATAATACTAATTAATGTGGATGTATGTAAACAGGGGTAATCGGAAATGTTTTTAATTTATTTGTTAATTATAAACACTCAAAACATATGAATGAAAGTGTTTCCATTTATCCCCGTTTACGTATTTACATTGACCTATGTATAGAGAGTTTCGAAAATGTGTTATTACTTTAATAAGTCAAAATATCTATGTAAAAACGGTCAAACAATTAAAAGCTTCAGATAAAGATGAAAGGAGTTTTTAAATATGTACTAGTGTGATTCAACATTTGTTAGACTGGACCTATGAAAGCCAAGTTATCTAGTGGGAATACAGTAAATATCATTGTAGTACGTATACACTACTGCTGTTTGTATCAGATGCCATTGTTATTTTGTTTTTTTATCATAGCCACATAGGTCCGTACAACACGTTACATCAAAATTTTCTAAGGTGTGATAAATTAGCTAGATCGGTTTACTGGTTTGTATTTGTAAGGAATCTCATGCACATTGTAATTACACAAACTGTATGAATAGTGTTATCGATAGCATTTTTACTGACTCATTGAAGCATACAGACAGTAAACAATATAGCTTAGTAAGTATCTATTAAACCGCCTGAACGGATTACCGTGGAGTAACAACAAAAACTCACAATCTAATTAAGGTTCTGGACATATACCATTTTATTATTATACATTCTCGTATGGCCTTCATTCATTTTGCTATCTATCATACTGTAAAACTATATGTATGTACTAATAATACAAAGTGCTTTCTAGTTCTTATATCTTCGTTTTGGATTAGCATTCTTTTTTATGTTATGTAATTTGAGATTATGTCTGCCTTGTTAAAATTACTTATATCTATATTTTAGTGAGAAATTGATTTTGAAGCAGGGTGATTGATTAATTAATCATTATCATAGATGCAATTATTATTATAATTTAATCATTAGTGCTCTGGTAGAGATAAGCTGTCGATTTTGTTCAATTCAGCAACTAAGATTGTTTCATTTTTATCTTTAACTTGATCGCTTTCTCGGAGCTTAGAAGATCTATATGTTATTAATATTCTCTGTTTAGTTACAATAAATTTTAATACACTTATTCAAAATTAGAGTATGTGCAAATTAATATTTTATTTTCCTTCTTTTGACGAATTATTTTGTGGTTACAATCTTTGATATATTTTCCTGTTCATGTCAATTAATAGAGAAACTTGCTAATGCGATGTTATGGGCGATTAGAAATAAACGCTTTCTCACTAACAGCTATCCTCACATTTTTCATTTTTGAAAGGTTATCGTTTGACCACATTTGATGTGGTAATGTGATCGAGGATTTGTGTGATAGTTTTATAGATTTCGCCGTCCCATAAAACCACTCGATTTTAATACCATATGTAACTGCATTAATAGATATGTTATTTAAATAAAAATTCTAATATCACTTAGCGACACGGAATGAGACAAGTAAATGGCATTCACTAAATAGATAAAAAATAAAACAGTTAATCGGTAAAACTTGTTTCTGCTGCAAGTCTATGAATCACTATTATCAGTTTGTTAATAATAGGTATACCAGTTTTGCAATCAGTTTACCTATATCATTTCCTATTTTAAAGAGTGCCACGATTTTTGCTACAATTTTATTTTTATTCAAGAGAGGCTAACGTTTGACCGCTATCTTACCTGATGGTAAGTTACGATGCAGTCGACGATGGAGCACGTTTGCCCAGAAGATGCCTACTCACTCGCGACTTAAATACTGTCATATTGTATTTATCAGGGAACACAAACTCAGGTTGACGTTTTTTTTCATTGTTATCTACAAGTAAATACACTGACCTTTTTGTTATGCTTTAAATTATATATTTTTTTTTCATCAAACAAGTTAAGCTTAATATTAAACAACATAGAATGACACTGTTCGAAAGAAAATTGAACATAGATAAAAACCACTGACATAATGTGACTGCTCTATACCAGGGGTCGGCAACCTTTTGAGTCGGAAGAGTGAAAAATTACCATTTACCTACAAAATTTCAAAGTTTTAAAGAGCCACAATCTTTTTTCTTGCCAACAATAATACCTACTGTGCTATGAGTATCGTATAGAAAACGCTATGCACGCGTTATACCTACCTAATCATCCCATAATTTACTTGTTTCAACTGTATAAATATGTATACTTTTTTGCTAGCTTTGGAGGCTTGTTAATGGCTTGAAATGGCGCCCAATCCTCGTTAATCGATTAATAATATAATATTTGCGTATGGAACTAAAGAGCCGCAGTTTCACATCCAAAGAGCCGCAGGTGGCTCGCGAGCCGCAGGTTGCCGACCCCTGCTCTATACTAATGAAGTACCAATGCATAGGTGAGACAATTTCGCCTGTCAAACACGTGAGCTCTACGCACACAAATACATCAATAACCGACAATCGGTGGTAGTACACCCAGTGACCAATATGTAATCTGTGTGTGTGTACATTTAGTAGACGGCCATTTGGAAGCTTAACCCATGATTTGACTTTGTACGACCAAATTTTTAAACCTGTGGCTATTCGAAAGCGTTTGCTATTTAGTATAAATCTACAGAACCTTCTTATCTGACTTAATTGCAATCTGTTTTTATTTATATCTGGCTAAAATCCCAAGAAGCAAAGGTCACGTTGCCATTTTGAATAGAAACAGAAAGTTAGGTAGGTAATTAATCGTAGAGTTGGTATATTATATCTACCCTAAAAGAATCAAATCGAATGCAGATTAATTTTTAATAGCGTTGCTTTTGGTAGAAAGAAATGCGTATTCTTTACAATTGCGATATTTGCCTTTTATTTCCCTATCGCACTTAATTGTGGCGAATAGGTTCGACAGCGTTTGGTAATGACTGCGTCAAATATTTGATATTGAATGCTCATTACCACATTCACAACCTGTTAATGTTATGTTTTTATGGACTCGTCTATGGCAATGAACGACATCAGGCACACATCTATGTGGAAATATTCTGTGAATTAGCACTAACAGTTATAACATTTATTAAACTTTCGCGAACTGCAATCATGCTTTTATGAGAAAACCGGGTCGTTTCGCGCTTTGATTACAACTTCATTCAACAATTTTATTCAACGCTCGCTGATTTGAAGATTTTGTATGTCTGGATGTATAATAAAAAAATGTAATCAATTCAAAGATATCAATATGACAGATGTTTAACATGATGGATGTTAAACGCATATTGGTATATTATAGTTAGACAACATGAATATGAATAATACTCTTGTTTATCGGTTCAAACGATATCGAAACGGTGTCAACATTAGTAACCATTTGTTATTATTATTAAATTGATTATTTTTCAAGTTGTTCAATCTTCTAAAATATCTACGACCCGGGAAAATTTCAGTAATTCGGTCCTATTTTCAATTACAAATAATCAAATTGTTGAAATTTTGTCTGGTTTTAAATTTATACTTACTTTTGGTATTAAAAGGCTTATATTTATGCAACTTTTATGAGGCAATTTTTTTTTAATAATTTGTATAAAACTGCATGCCTAGAAAATATGCAGTGTTTATTATATAAAAATGATATCTATTAGTATACATTAAATAAGTTATCACCGCAATAAGAAATATATAATGCGCTCGCCTTAGGATTTTCTCCAAGGACTTTTACTTATATGAGAACTCCGCGTGCAGTTTTCAGCTAGTGGATCTAGTTCAGACAAATATGTCAGCAGCGGGTTTTTACTCAGTATACAAAAGACTATGATAGTGCATTTCATGTAGGAAACTTCATAAATTCTCTTTATTGCCCACCAAATTTAATTAAGTACCTATATTCGAAAGCCATTTTGTATCATCAATTCATCAACATCAGCACATTTATAAGTTCTTAAGCTACCTTAAGGTCACTTATCACTATAAATTTTTGTGTCAATAACGGGATATTTATATATTTCGTTAGTTTTGGGTTGCCGATATTTCGGCGCTGTTGCAAGCACCGTGATCACGGAGTAACTGGAGTATAGGATGAAGATTTAGATTTACGAACATACGAATATACAACGATGCCTATATATATATTGGAAACTCGTATTAATCCCGTTATACACAAACATTTATAATCAGCCCAATTTATAACCAATGCTGGGATTCTGGGAAAGCCATATTGTTACATATATAATATACAACTATAAATTATTTGTGTCGAGATTTCATTATTTTGTATGCATTAAATAGTACAGTACAGTTAAATTAAATAGTACAGAATAAAATGGCGTTAAAAGACTCCGAGACGATTGAACCATTCAATAAGAATGCTGGATTTAGATGTCATCATACTAAGATGTGTTAAAATTATAAACTATGGAATATTCTTAACCTTCGAAGATGAAGGTACTCTCTCAACTACAGGTTAGTGACGCAACATATTCGTACGCTATGCTAATAGCATTCTGATGGGACAATAACTGGAAGGTTTGACGAAGGTAGAACGAAAAAATACCTGTTATATTACCCTTGAATAGCAACCAATTACTCAATATTTCGTTATCTATTGATTTTATTTAAGGCTGATCGTCGATTGCTCTTACGTTTTCTATCCAACTGTTATATAGAAAGAAAGTTGGTTGGTGTAAGAGTTATGCAATAATGATATGAATGCTAAGATTTGTTATTCTAGCCAGGTTATTTGTAAGAAATTTGTAATAAAATAATATATAATCGCCATGCTACACACGTCTTCACGTGGTTTATCGATTTTATGTTTATATAATTATTCTTTGGTATTGTATATTTATTTTTTAAATCATAGAAGCGGCACTAGACGTGTGCTTGCGTAGTTGGTGCGGGTCCAATAATCAAATCGATTTTGTTATTAATTACCGGTTTCTAAATTCGATTGAAGTTTGCATTTTATGTAGATAGGTATATATTGTTACGACATATTATATAACCTATCGAATAGATGAGTTTAATGATTTATTTGAAAATGAAAGAGTGAAATTATAACTATAGGGTACATCCACAGGAGTGATTGGTGAATATTGTTTAAAATTATTTGTTCTGATGTATATGTAACTTTAGAGATATCGATGTGTTGAGAATGAATAAAATTTATATTTTTAAGGGGCTGCGTGGATCCGCATTAATCTATTAAATATGATAATAACAATAAAAGCTATCGATTCTTTATCATTAACGTGATCAAATTTGTGTTGTTGGATTGGTATTATAATCCGGATTTGCAACCTAAAATCAAAACAACTATGTATCTATGTCATTTTGATTCTTTGTTGTATGATTAAAGCATTCTGTGAAATTGTAGACTTAGTATATATTATATAGCATTCTGATAAAAAATATATTTTATTCATATTGTTCGATTTATTTAAAAATGTTATAGCTTCACTCGTGTATTTGTAGAAATAAGTCAAATAAATTGTACCTACATATAAACAATAGTTATTTTATTTCAAATTCAGGTTATTAGCATCTCATATAATAAACACCCACAAATTTTAAAATAAGTTTTAATATTATTTAACAAAATAATTTTACATAAATAGTTACTTAAAATAACGTACACAATTAAACTTACATTTTCTACTTTCATATGTATCTGAGAACCATTCAAATTTTTATTCATGCGATAAGAATGTACTTATTGTTTTTATAACATGCACTTACATTATGTATGACACAGCAATATAACTTCTAATATGTAGGCACTATACTCGTGCTTAGGTTTGTACTTTTTTAAGCTAGATAATTGTCAAATTACGTCAAACTTCTTCAAGGAGGTTAGTTTAAAGGATGTATTGAATTAGCCTGACTGAAATCAACGTATACTAAACTTGTAGCTCGATTGTTTTCGTCTTTAACGTTGGTCTGGCCTAAACGATTAATTATTTTATTGATTTCATAAGTTATCTCGCATAAATCGTTACGTACCAAACATAATACGTTAAGTAAACACAACTAGATGTTCACAAAACACGAAATATGCACAAAAGCTACAAATTAACATACACCTAGTTATTAGTTGATTTCTAAAGGGTACATAATTTTCAAGAAAGAAGAAAGGAATGTCTTCCACGCATGATATTTATAGAAGCTAATTTTATTATCATTATTCTCTTATTAAAGGACACATTATTTACATCGAAAAATAGTTAAAAATCTTGATTTTATTATCATAAAACTTCACGATCTTGTAATAATCGTAATATTGGGATTGTTTGCTCTTACCTATATGGTGTTAAACTTGTTAATTGATATTTTTGATTTGGGATCTCCAAACAGCAAATTATGGTTTTAATCGAAGTGATACAGATTTTTTAGTATAAAAAACTAGGGTTTTAGATGCAATTTATAACAATATCACGTTCCTTATTTGTTGTTTATAACATGAACCCCGCATTGTTGTAAGGCGTAATGTTTATTAAGACCCTCAAAATATTTTTAATCGGAAAGACCTAAAGTGGTGACCCTAGCGGGGAAAAAGTAGCAGTTAGCCTAAGATCCAGATGAACCTAAATAAGATCCGGGGTACCAAAGGCCTGTTTAATGACTCTTGTCATAAGTGTCCTTGTGCTGGTAGCCAGAGACGTAGCCCGAGCCGTCGACAAGGTCCTTCCTACCGGAGATCCCCTTGCCCTTGCCTGTATCGTCGAACCGTTGCTTGTGTGATCCGGTGTACTTGGTAGTGTCCGTCAGACGGTCCACCGCTGCAGCCGCCGCTTGTGACTTTGTTACCTGGAAATAAAGCGTATGCGATCATAATCTTGTGTCTAGGTCGATACTGCGAGAAAAATCTAAACTCTCCTTCCAGAAAATTAATGCCGCTCTCTTTATATTGTCCCTTTTTAGAATATTTCTCTAATACAAAAATTTCGTGTCACGGTGTTTGCGGTCGAACTGCTCCGAAATGGCTCGACCGTTTTTATTTATATTTGGTAGTTATGAGAAACGGTCGTCAAGTATTTTTCACCCTCCTAACCCCCCCATTTTTTTATCCTGAATTTAGTATTTTTAACCGACTTCAAAAAGGAGGTTCTATGTCCCATATAAATTTTATCAAAATTAATCAAGCCATAACCAAAATATAAGCGGTGAAGTCGGTTTTTTAAGCTTTGCTTACGTTTAAATTATGTATGAATAATATCTAAAAAGTTTTTAGCATTGCAACGCATGCCGGGTACAGCTAGTTTTAACATATTTTTAATCATACATTTAATGGAAATATTCGTCTTTGTTAATTGGCCAACGTTTCAAGACGAGAAGCGAAGAGAGAACGCTTTCACTTGTACATACATACCAACTTGGTAAATCGTACTTTGCTCTACAAGGGTTCAAATAAAGTTGCGTCCTAATAGAGTTTAAATTCATCTGCTTATATTTAAAGGCATTTCTTGATTTTGAGGATAGAAGTAGGTCGATTAAGTTGACCGCTAATTCGATTTTTAATTTTTTTATGCGTTCTTTGGAACGTAGAAGAAACGTCCCAAATATCTATGCGATAGAGATTGAGCCTGAGTGAAGGACACAGATCCAGTGCAGCGTTGCGCTAAATGAAGGCATATCTTTTGTTTTTCATGGTTCTTGGATGAATCGGTTTCATTATAATTTTTTCCTTCATCAGTTTCAAAGCGATCTGTTATAGCCTTCTTTTTCCACGCTAGTATTAAGCGGACGAGCTGCTAGGTATTTTGGTTTAATAGCTACTGGCGAGTTATTTAATAAACTTTAAAACAGGATGACCTACTCATCAACTAAGTTGAGCAAAAAATAGTTGAACTATAGAGCATAAAATGTTCTTTTATACAAATTATGTCCTACTGCTCAACTGTTCAACTAGTTGAGCAATTTAGTTGAGCAGTGGGGAAGAAGCGAACTTAATACCTAAGTGATGTATAAACTAAATTTAAAGCAAGTTTTTTTTTAAACGAGTATTTTATAATCCTGTGTGACGACACATATCGCGTAGAAATGGTAGAAGTAGCTGATCTAAGATGGAAGTATACTCGTACACGGATATACAGTATGGGCCAACGTTTGTTGACTAATTCGACGCTTCAAAAATAATTAGGCAAAGGGACGGCTGCGCAGCATTTCATTTGGTACCTAGTGTAGAGTCGTTGAATATAAATTAAAATTCTTCGTGGCGTGCCACATGACGCCATGGTGAAAGCATATAGTCCATGGTAGGTACCTACCTATACTACTTATAGAAAGTGGTGTTAAGTATTGTACGTTCTTACTAGACTGATGTTGGAGTTGACTATAGGAAATATTATTTTATCAGGTCTATGGGAAATGTAACAATGTCTAAAGGTATTTATTAGTTGGATGTTTCTTCTCTTGTTCCTTCTCATAGGTAAAACAACCTAATGATAGGTAAAATAAGTATGCTTTATCTTCGGCCGCATCATCACTTTCCTTCAGGTGAGATAGCGGCCAAATGCTTACCTATATATTGCATAAAAAATTGTTTGTGGTATCATTATGTATGTTTTATTATGTTCTTTTTCCAAACAACTTGAAAATAATCGTAACGCCCATAAAAAGATCATTATTCTAAGTGTGGACTAAATCGATAAAAAGCCAGGCTTGTTTTACTGGCAATATACTCGTAGGTAAGACTTAATTGTCAAACCTATTAGGTTTTATTATCTACCAGTTATCTCAGTGTAAATGCGGCGATGACTAATGAATGGTTGTGCAAACAACTACGGGTGGCCTTATGCACCTAGGCAATATAATCAACCAACTTATCTTTATATTTTGGTTATAGACAATAATACAAAAGTCTAGAAGAACATAGCAAGAAACTTGGTGGCCCATGTTTTTCCATTATTTTATGTTTAATACATAATTTATCTTTAGGTTTGTCTATAGATAGATAGATAGATGAACTCTTTTTTGAACCCCTTAATAAAGACAAAAAACAAAACAGAAAATAATTATTTCCAAAAAAGTATAACAATAGGCGGTCTTATCGCTAAAAGCGGCTGCTTCCAGACAAACTTTGGATGGACAGGAATTACGCAATAAAGCTGGACGTCGGTGAAACAACATTTTAAAGAGTGCATGAATCTAAAAATAATAAATTATACTATACTTAATTATAAGTAATGATAATTGACAAATAATAAAATAATATATACCATAATAATGATCTAATATTAATATATTTTGCAGTCGCCAGAAAGCGCAAGAAGATAATGTAAGTAAGTAGATACAAGTGTCAGTTTGGACTCGAAATATCAGTTAATACTCTTGCTTGATTGTCGTATAGATTAGTGGGCAGTCCTTGTGTCAGGATTTTTTAAGCCGCCTAAAGGCATCCTACTGTTGTCTTACGACTAACAACTTTTTAGTTTTGATTAGCCCTTCAGTTATGTAGGTACTTATCTTATACTTAACTATCTGTCCCCGTACCAAAAAGAGGGTAATTATAGCACCTAGCTTACGCGACCATTCGCATTCGTTTATGAGGTCAACTTACATGTGACGTGAACCCTGGCTGGCCACAAGTCGTGAGCTTCTTCTTGATATCTTCCAGCTCCACCTTTTTGCTTTTCGCCAAATCATCCAAGAACTTCTGGTAGTCCTCTACTCCAACCTTCAAAGTCTTGAGCTTCTTGAAGTGAATCGCCGTGTCCGTGGTAGTGATTTTCTTGCCGTCAATTACTTTGGCCTGTTTCATCCATTTGTCGCTTTGCGAGAGGGTGATTAATTTACCGTCTGATTTCGGGTCGCCGAATTTGGAGAATGCCTTGAATGCGTCCTGAAATAGAAGTGAGATTGTTTTAATGATAGTAGCAAACTCTATGTGGGCGGCGTTTACTGTGAAGTTTTTATTAGGCTACAAAGTTTGAGATTTATTGTGCTAACTTGGCGATTTTATACCAAGGTTATCTGCTAACTAGAGCCATGGCTTCACCGGTGTGGCATGTATGACTTATCTAAAATTTCATTTGATTTATTTACCACAAAACCAACTGATGCAGTCATAATTATGTTAGTTTCTAATCTGCGATATTTGTGTATCTTTGTCTACTTAGTTTTCATTTGGTACTTACACTACTTAGACACTAGTTATCAGATTAATCATAATATCTAAGTATTGTGTCGCATTTGGGCAGTCCTAGCGACAGGGTTTTTCAAGCCGTCTGGCATCTGTCATTGCGAGACTGTTGTCTTACGAATAACGATCGATTATTAAAGAAAAGAGAAGGAATTTTATTAACAACTCAACCAAAAAAAGTTTTGTCCCAGTACCAATCTGAGTAAAAATATTGACTTGACTAAGAAAATGTAGTAGATACATAGGTTTATTTATATTGCTGTCGTGTACAATACTTTTAGAATAGGTTTGAACTTAACTGATGCTGCGGATTATTTCCCAATGCTGATTTTCAGTCCTATCCTTGGGTAACGCAGTCTGTGCAATAATATGTGTATATTCTTAATAAAATAAGAAATATATAAATAAAACAAAAAATAATAAAGAATTAAATCCGTAATGAAGAGAGCAAACATTCATAGAAATACAATAAATTATTAAGTATAATTATAATTACCTATTACACGAATACAAAGAATGAAATAAAATATGAATAATAGGTATATGAAATAAATAAATAAAAAAAAAATTGGAACAAATATAGATAAGCTGGCTTATCTATAGTTGGAAATACTAAATAAGATATAATATGTAATAAACTTATGATGAGTGTAAGTATACATTTTAACAACTGAGACTAGATGTAGACAATAATACCTATCGGAATTTGGCCGCTACATTGTAGATTTTCTCAAGCATATGAAATTCATATAGGTAATAAATAAATACAATAATTGACCGAGCTAGCGCCAATCGTCTCCGATACAGCTTGGGCAAAATTGCTTTCGTATGTACGGATTTCCAGTTGTTCCTCTACAATTTCCCGAACGATTCTCGTGTAGTTTTGTGAGCAGGTTCGATAATTGTATAAAAAAACGTAAAAAACATATTTCAGTTATTTCAAAAACACGCGAGGTCTTCAGCTCACAGAGCCACTAGTAGGTAAATACTATTTTTGATATATGGGTTAATACGTAAACCTACTCATAGTAAAGCGTAGAGTATTAGTCTAGCTGAGAGTATTAAGAAATTCGTTACTACCATAGAAGCCCAAAAGTAAGATGTAATGAGTGTCCTATGCCTAGGCGCTCTTACCCTTATGCTACTGGCTATTGATGGCTACCCTATATTTGCCTTTACTTATACATAGGTTCACCCGTACGATGAGGAGAGATACACATATTATAATTTCAGCCTAACTTAAAGTATTCGATGGAAAACTAAACCCTGTCTCAAACAAAAAGCAAAAATGTACCCGCAAGTTCAATAGAGAACTGTATTTTCTACCGACTTCAGAAAAAAGGAGGAGGTACTCAAGTCGACAGTATTTTTTTAATTTGTGTTACCTCATAACTTCGTTCCACGTGAACCAATTTTGAAATATTTTTTTGTTTGAAAGATGTTGCTTTCTATATTGATCGCTATACAAATTGCTTGTGTCTACTGGCACGTACTCGAATATGGCTCAGGAACGTATTAGTGCTTTCGAAGCTCACTTTCCTGGGCTATATGTGGTTCAGCGGACAGGGAACGTGCGGTAGTTAAATCAAATTTTCTTGCCTTGAAAGGTATAGCATTGTCATCCTTAGTGGGCGTTCCATTGGCCGCCCCCGGCGCAGTGCCGTTTTCCAGCTTGATGTCCTTGACTTCCTGGGCTACTTGTTCCACCGCGTCCGCGCCGTTTGTAGCAGACATGTTTAAGATTCACTGGAAATTAAGAATACCACAATGAGGATTTATATCAACAACAGATAACTCTTCGGAGTAGTAGCGAAAGGGTTTCAATTGGACAAGACATATTGGAGTGCTGGAAAGAGACGGATCTCTGGTTTATTAGACAAGGTTGTTCAATACGCTATTAAAGTAAGCATAGGCACTTAATATGTACCTATTTATAGTTAATGATCTGATTCACCGTCAAAAACTGCTGTCTCAGAAATAATTAAATAGATTTTATATTGATACCTATTATACCTACATTTTTTTTGTTTCCTTGTATATCGCACATAGATATTTTTTGCTTTAAATTATATAAGATACGCAGATGGACTATTAAATATGATAAATATTATATTTCTTAAAAAATGCGATTTGCCGAGGCCCAGTGAGGTAGAGCTCTTAGAAAACCAATTACTCATACAAACTATAACTGCACGCCTATCCTTAAATGTTTCATGTTTGGCATTCAATCATTTGACGATGGAACCTACTTAATCACAAGACAAAAGTTAAAAAACGAATACCGTTACAACACCTATCAGTACAATACGCTAACTTTAAACGCGTAGATATCAAACCTAGGCGCATCCAGTGCCAACGTCAACAAATTATTGCAAATGAACGGTCGTCAGGGACAAGAGTGATGTCATGCAAAATAACCAAACAAAGTTGGCTATCTATACGTATGCTTATTGTAGGTACTAACAGATATTCATAGCCGTTCACGTTTGAGTGCTAAACACGGCAATTACATCATCGACCTTGGCGCCGCTGGAACGATTTGCCGCAAAAGTGTAAACAGCGATACCCATCTTGTACCTACCTTGCACTATTCCGTGCACCGTGCCATTTGCACACCATTGAGGGTAGTTAATTAGACGTAAACAAAGACTATGAAACTAGTAAAGCTACCCTTATATGACACGGCGCACGATATGAACAGGTTACAAACCAGATATCTTGTTGCTAAATTGTGAAAATTTTCAAGAAAAAATAGGAAAGCAGAATTGTAGAGCACGAATTTCAAGCTTAGCACCGCCGGGTTCAAATCACATCAATGATTTGTATATACTTATACTAGCATTAATATAATGATTTAAATATATCTTTGCCATTGCTGTAAAGAAAACCAGGAAGTAACAGACATAGGTTACGTAAGATCAATTTATTTATATAAAAAAACATGATTTGAGTCTTCTCGAGACCATGGCCAATTTAACTTGGCCGAAACGTCGAGGTAAATAAAAATAGATTTTTAGCGCGATTAAGTCCCGAGATATTACCTAAACTATGTGTTCGAATGGCGAAAGTTTAAAAGTTACAATAAGCATTTAACCCCAAAACCACCCTGGGCAATCATTCTCACTGCGTACCTATTATCCAAGCAGTAGGAACGGGTAACTCCATTTTCTATATACTGAGAGAGTAAATATAATTAAGGTTAAGGAGAAATATAAAACCTCTCTCAAAATGTAATCCCATAAAACGTGATTGGAATGATGACATTCAAAACTGTCTTAATGGACGTCTGCGATTTTCATAACATGTTGCATATTCTTTGCAAATCGGTCGTTTTTAAATTAACTACACTTATACGTCTTGGTAAACTACTTTGGGATTGCAATTCTTATAATTATGAATATAAATATATCTAGCGACGATTGCATCTTTGAATAATTTAAAAGAGTATTGTTGTAGCTATTAGAACAATTCCTATGTAGTAGCATAGTAGAGCTGCATAGCTCAACCGTGTAGGGAGTATCTACATAGTGTAGTACCGTAGAACGTATTACTAACAGACCTAATCGCGCTATTTATGTACTCGTACGTTGGTACCTCCACATTTGAATCGGTGCCGGTGCCTATAGAAACTATCTGCTTCGAAGAAATAACCATATAGAAAGAAATATGAAAACCGTTTAATGAATCTGTCATTCGATTTGTATTAGGTAGGTAGATACTTAGTAAATAACTAGCACTCCACTTCTTTAACCTAATACAATTTAAAGCAACTCACGTAACTTAACTACGAGTGATGCATACCGACTATTTATTACCTAGACCACTTTTGTAGTAGTTATCTTCTTATATGTTGTTTAGATTTTCAGCATAGACTTGCTATGATTTAGATTTTAGACTTGTATTATTGAATCTTCATTAATTATTATGAGAAGTAGACAGACGCCTATGTTTATATGCAAGAACGTATACAAGGTAATTACATACAACATCTGTGTTTTATTGAAGAGTGAACATAGTATGTATACATAGTATGTATTACCTTATTTTGAATCATCGAAGATACGTCATCTACGATGATTATTTTTCATGATATTTAGATGGTTGAAGACATTGCACCCTCAATATCTCCATAACTCTTAAGCTCATAAGTCAGTTTAAGATTCCCAAAATAGTGTTAATTTTGCGAAATATTCTTTATGTGTAAATTTAAAACATATATAGGTAGGTAAAGATGTATAACACAAATTTGTCTAAACAAAAACCTAGATAAAAACATTTTAGAGATTTTGATTAGACCGGAGCGTCGAGCGCTGTATTTTTGAGAAGCGCATCACTCATATAATTGTACCCCCTCAAAGCATACAAAATATTAAAAACAGCTTTGATGTGAATCAGCAACAAACATCCAAACTATTGCATTTAAAAGAAGATCAGTAGGTAGGTTGCTATAGGTACATATTATTATAACTAATTCACATCACCAAGATAAAACGGTTCGCCGACCTACGCCACTCCAATATACAACATGCAAAGTATCCCACGATAAAAAGAAGGAAATGACACAAGATCTGATTTCAGTATTTTATCTGACCTTGGCTGTCTAATCCAAGTGACAAAGTAGTTTTAAAACAATTTCAGGAGGCAATTGACTTGACAGTGTTGCGGGGGCTACCGGCAACATTGTGCTATTACACCTCCGCTGATTGCCACCGTGGGCGCCTGTCAATTGGCCACTGGATCTAGACTAAACGATCTGACCTAAAGATCAAGTTACTCAATTCCTTGTTCGTCGAATCGCCTTCAGGAACAAATCAGATAGGCAGCTATTCTTAACAAATCACGCCTACATTAAAAAATAAACAATAGCTATTTGTATTTAGGTATACCTAAGTATGATGTTTCTGTCATTTATACGATTGAAAAGGTGTTTTCTTTGTTCGTTTTCTGTGTAGACTCTATTCAGCATTTTCCGATTTTTTGCAAGGACGATAAGCACTTAGGCTAATGTTACTTGCCTATTTCAAAGCATTTCGAAAAATAATTGAAGTATTTCATCTGTATATTAGGTAACCTACCTAATTAAACACAAACTCTTTCATACTCACAGCCCCACACTAAATTCGATGACTTGTGTTGTGGGTGTCGGAAATGTGAATGTTTCCTGTACCCACAATGACTATGGCTATATTAACCACAACGGGCATCACACACACAATATGTATTAAAATTTGTATTTATGTTAACTAATTATTTTGCAGTAGGTACTCACCAGACGAAAGTAGTGAATGATAGATACTAAATAATTAAAATATGTAAATAGTAAAGCATGATATGGATTATATTTTTAAAGATAAATTTATATACGTAGTAATCTCATGAGCCTCTCCCTCGGTATCTCTGCACGATCAATAATATTACCTGATAGATATAGTAAAATGCTCAAAGATCTACTCCTGTATAATTCAGTTTACCCATAACCAATATATATATATATATATATATATATATATATTGCTGACTACTACCTAGTTCCGTTTCTATGCGAGCGCGGCAAAGTGGCACCTCTCCGACCCAGTTCCTGCCGGCCCATTTATAAAACTGCGTCTGGTAGAGTTCCGCTTACTACTACTGTTGGTGAATGAAATTAATTTCCACTTCGATAACATCTATTAAATAACTGCTTTGCCACACCGTCGCGCGTCGTGATGGTAGGTATAATAATGGAGAGTTAAGACTAACGTAGTTTTAGAGGTACCTTGATTTCGAAACATAGACAAGAATCCTACTTCATACTAATATTATAAATTCGAAAGTTTGTGTGTTAGTATGTTTGTTCCGTCTTCACGCTTTAACGGCTGAACGGATTCGGATGAAATTTGGAATGTAGGTACATAGTTTATACCTAGGATTAACACATAGGCAAATTTTAACTTAATAATAGCGGGCAAAGCCGCGGGGCACGGCTAGTATAATTTATGTACCTATGTAATATCTGTTAAGCGTTGCCATAGGTTTGATCATTTCAAACGTAATTCAAATTGTTTGTCAATTTATTGACCGAGCGAACGTGAAGCGCGAGCGAAGCGTCTCCGTTTCAGCTTGGGAACAACCGGAGCGATCTGTGGAGGAGAATAGGCGGAAATCCGGACTTACAAAAGCAATTTTGTGCTTTCGTTTGTCCGGATTTCCGGTTGTTCTCCTCCACAGATCGCGTATCTCAACCGATCCTTTTGAAATATTTTGAGCAGGGTCGATAATTATGTATAATTTTTTTGATGATTCAGTTTTTTGTTTTTTTTAATGCCAGGGTTGAGAATGAAAATAAAATTATAGATAGATAGATAAACTCTTTATTGAACACCACATTTATGACAAAACAGAATAGGAAATAATGACTTACAAAATAAGTGTAACAATAGGCGGTCTTATCGCTAAAAGCGACCTCTTCCAGACAACCTTTATTTATATATTTCAGTAATTATTCAGTAAATATATTTCAGTATTATTTATTATATTTCAGTAATTTAAAAAATAACGCGAGTTCTTCATGTAACAGAGTCACTAGTTTATATTAGAGATTAGGTTTAGCCGTGTTTTTCAGTTTATTGAAGTTTAGCTACATAACGGTATTATCACAATTTACAACTGCCACCTACTTAAATGTAAACAATGCAAAATTATATGCATTTTTAACAGCTTTATCTAATTTAATCAGACTGTAAATACGACGCATATCTAATCGACCTTATCAGATGGACAAAAACAACGCAAAAACACTGAAAGGTGAAAAGTAGAAGTGTAGGTTTTATACAGAACTAATGTTTCTAGGCATATTTCTATTTATATAAACATGAAACGAATTCACACTCACAGCCCTATACTAAGCTCGATGCTTTGTGTCGCGCCTGTAAACATTCACATCACACGCAATTACAGAAACAAACCAGAAACAAACATTTCCCTTAGGAAGAAATCTAGTGTTTCCTTCCACCGGGAATCGAATCCGATACCCGCTGGCTAGATGGCGAACGCGCAACCCAACTAAGGCAACGGGTAGTTCAATGTGACAGTCAAAGATGTTATAAACAAGTATTTATAAATGACGTGTTAATCGGAATCAAAATCTCTACATATCCTCTACATAGACCTACATAGTTAGCGCAGTCGGCAAGTTTGATTTCTGTGCAGTAGGTCCTGCATGGATTCCATTCCCGACCATTTTTATCTTTCCAAGTGATATTTGTACTTCTAGTTCTGGGTCTAATTGTGTGCGTGATGTAAATGTTTCCGGCACCCGCGATATAAGTCTTTGAACTTAGTTAAGGGCTGTGAGAGTTCGTTTTTTGACTTTTTATCCTACTATGAAGTTTAGATGGTAAATTACGATATTTTTGGTGTTATTTAATCCCCACAAAATAGCTAAACGGATTTAAATTAATTTATTATTTTTATCTTGTTTATCAAAAATATAAATGTATTTTTATACTTTTTTTAAAAATTTAAAATGTATATTTCCAATTAATAATTAATAAACAATTCCATGAATTAACTATGAATTGCATGTTCAATATTATGGCTGAATAAAGTTGAACGTTATCGTAACTACCTACATAAAATCTACTTAAAATGTTCCTATATTAGCAATAAGCGCTTTGAAAGTAAGATATACTAATATATATAGAGGTACCTATATAGGTATATATTTTTACCGACTTCCCAAAAAAGGAGGAGGTACTCAAGTCGACTGTATATATATATATATATATATATATTATGTGTGTTACCTCATAACTTCTCTCCACGTGAGCAGATTTCGAAATTTTGTTTTTAGTTTGAAAGATGTTACTTTCTAATTGGTCCCATTTAAATTTGATCAAGATCTGATCAGTAGTTCTTGAAATATCGTCAATAATACCTATTTTGTGACCAATAATGCGTACTTTGACGATGTTCTCGTTTACCCGACTTCAAAAGTTACCTCATAACTTCTTTCGTTGTGAGCCGATTTTGATGATTCTTTTTTTATTTGAAAGCTGGTGCTTTTATGTAGTCCCATTGAAATTTGTTCAAGATCTGATTTCTAGTTTTTGAGTTATAGTGAATAATGCGTGTTTATACATTAAATCTGATCAAGGTTCCGATGATAAAGCGCCTGAAGTTGGTTTTTTTATGCTTTGCTTGCGTTTAATTATCCTACAAAAAATTTATTAAATAAATGGGAAATACTATAATAAAAAGTAATGAACGGATTCTTCATTCAAGTACCCGTGAAATCATGACCTAAATAACCATAAATTAATTAAGATATGGCATGAGTAGTTTTACCACCAAAGCCTCGTTCAAGGGGTGCAAGGGCACTAGATGCAGTTGCAAGATTGGTTTGGTCGTTTTATACCACCCATTTCTCCCTTAAAATTTAGAAATATATAACAGCAACAACAGGAAATCTAATGTACTGTCGGAGTTTTGCCGCGAAAGTGAAAAAATGGCGTTGTTGATTTTGTATAATTTTCGAAAACCTGTGATTTTTCGAGTGTTAATATGTAATAATGGTAGATTATTAACCGTTAAACTGTATGGATAAAAGGCAATACTTAATAAACGTGCAATAGTGTATCGTATAAAGTTGAAAAACGTTATTTTCGCCTTTGCTTCAAAACTCCAAAAGAAGTTCTAGTAAAGTTTCTACCACTTTCGAAGGCATGACTTGACTATAACTGTGACTTGTGACTAGGACTTCTATTATTAAATATATAATTTGCAGTCTTTGTTTAATATTTCGACTGAAGGAATATGCATCCAACGCCATGAAATAAAAAAAATATAAAAAAAAAAATGTATACCATTTACGTACACATTAAGAGAAAGCAATAGAGATTGAATTTGAATCTAATTGCTTTTCATTTAGCAATTAAATTGGATAACACTTTGACCTATTTTGGGCCTCGGGGTGACGTAATTTGCGTCAGTTGACGTAATATTTCGGTTATTACATTACCGTGGCAGTATGAGTCAGCCAGAAACGTAAATAAAGATAGGTACGCATATACAACACCAATGGTACGGCGCGGCGTCCCTCCTTCCTCATTAAACCTACAACAATTACACATTAGTAGAAGCATAGTTAGTACACTTTGCAGTTAAACATAGAACACAATTAAACAGATATATATATATCTAGCCGTGCCCCGCGGCTACGCCCGCTATTATCAAGTTAAAAAGTAGCCTATGTGTTAATCCTAGGTATAATCTATGTACATTTCAAATTTCGTCCAAATCCGTTCAGCCGTTAAAGCGTAAAGAGGGAACAAACATACTTACACATTTACACACACACTTACACACAAACTTTCAGATTTATAATATTAGTAGGATAGGATGTAAGGTTTTAAACTTCTTGTACTTACTTACTCATCGACAAAGACCTTAAGGTCACTAGCCTACCGGAAAGTGTGAACAAGAATCACACGAGTTAATTCTCTCGTGCCCTTTTTACAATCTACAAGACAAACTGTTAAACGTCTTCCATTTATGTCTTATCTCCAGTTCGCTCGAAGCACCTCGCTTCTACGTTCATCATCCGTTCGGCCGCTTCATCACTTTTTATCAGGTGAGACAAATGTCAAATGCTTCCTTATTTCTAGCTTAAAAAGATGGTAGTACAGGGTATTTTAGTATCCTCTTTTTTTGTGAAGTCGGTAAAAAAACAAATGAGGTTAAGAAAATCAATACATAACACACTTTATTAAGCCTCCTGTTATTAGGTAACTATAGTTACTGTGCCATACCTAGGTACGATTTGATATTACTACGGGGATATGGCTGCTTTTACCTCTGGGTTGTACTGTGTATCTGTGATCTCGCTTCCTCACTCTATGAATACTTTATCTTTCTGATTCACTTCTATATATATTATATTAATGTAGAACGAAGAGGCATTGGCTAAAATGGGACAATAGCATGAGCTAACTACCGTCGGACGTGATACGTGTATCAATTAAGTAACAATAATGTCCTCCCTGTCTTTTAAATGGACTTACCGCGACAATACTTGATCTGCCCGTTGGCGTATAGGTTGAACAGCTGCTTTCTATGTTCTTCGAACTTAGTTTGGGACTGTGAGTGTGAAAGCATTTATTCTTAATACCTACTTAGTACCTACTTATAATTATCTAGCTCCAACCTAAAAGTCCTTAATTATCTGACATCGTAGATGTAACTACCCCATTAAATACCTAGCTGCCACCGATTCAGAGATCAAGTAACTTTCGAGATTTCAAAATTTGTCTGTGAATCAGTGAATTTCGCATTTATTGTTTAATATAAACATACATGTACTAGCGGGCCAGTTTATTTAATAAATTAATTTAAAAAACATTTTCTATCGGATTGAATTGTGAATCTAAGCCATTCTTGAATCCAACTGAACACACAAACAATTCCATCACAATCAGTCCAGCAGTTTAGGAGGAATTCAGTCACATACACACGTACAGAACAATCATTTATATAAAGATATATTATATACTTTATTATTCAATCATCTCTTGTAAGAATCATGGTACGAGAATATTAGCCCTCATGCCGAAAATACGCGCTACAATCCCCTTCCTTTGTTACAAATCAACTTCAATTTCCTTACAAAAGCAGCCTGTGCGTGTCGCTTGCTACTACGAACCTGTTAATTAACTAGGCATAAACCTTAAAGCGAAAGTTAAAAAAACTACATTAGAACCGAACTACAAATGGAGGGAAATCGGGAAAGTGAGTATAAGCGTGCGAAAAACTTAATGTGAACGGCCTTGCAAGTTTCTATGTAGGAGTTATCAGTTCTACATACACTTTCCCTGAGTTACGGCATTTGCTACGCTTTGCGATTTAAATTACTCTATCGAACTGAACTTTTATGGTAATCAAACCAGTCTAAAGAGTTTATTCCCAATTAAAAGCATAACAAGAACTAGTTTAACCGTTATAAGCAGGCAATTCTCCTTTCTATTACAATTATTACAAGCAATTAATTTAATAACGTTAATGTCGTACACTTTAGCACTCGCGCCAAGGTTGGTATTGGTGCAGTGTCCTTACACATTTTGTATAGCAAATTCACAATGAACATTGAAAACCGTGTCTTCCTATACGGAAACTGTCGATTTCGATAGAGACACACGGTTCGAGGTTGCATATATGTTGCTTTAGTTTAACAAAGGCAATAAAAACATTCCAATAAAAATCTACAGTTTTATTGTTTTCGAAGTTGAGGTGAGTATTGACTGTATTACTATCGTTATCGTTATGTTTAATACAAGATTTTTACATCAAAAATATTCAAAGAAATACATTTATATATTTAGAGTAGGTACATTTACAAAGAAATAGATTTGTTTTTCTTAAGGCTTTTCTCGCTAGTGTTTTATAGTCAGAAAGGAAACACTCAAGATGCTCGGCTGATGCTTTAAGCGACACGCCTGCCTATATACCTATAGTACCTACTACAATTCCACTCTGAAAATTTTCGCCATCCGCAAATAAGTATTTCAATGGTATCTCTCATATTAAGTTAGGCCCAGTATTAAACTGGCGACTAGGCTTTCATTCGAAACCATCCTGCTATTTGGCTGTTTGGCAAAGGGGTTGTAACGTCCCGACGGACTCACAAGAAGTACCACCATCTGGTTTGTTGACGGAGATTTATCCGGTGGTTCGCAAGAGGAATTGTATTTCAGTAATAATGTGGAGAGTTTTACCTCCCAACAGCGTTTCCCTATCCGCCACCTAACGACGCGATCTCTAGAGAATCAATGCTACCAGGAAGCATTAATATTCTTTAAAAATACGATGCCGATAGCGGTAGGACATGAGTTTTTATTATATATAATAGACAAGTTACAAAATCACCTTTGATCCCAAGTTACCTTGCGTCATCGCGCTGCATATTATTACTGATAGTTTATCGTAGTCGGTATTTATATTTTCATTTCAGCTTCAATCTGGTTGGTACGTGACGATAGTCAATTATAGCATATCTCGTTTTTAGGAGACTTAATAATACCCGTAAAAAAACTAACACGAAAAGGACCTATTAAGTATGTTTATTTTATGCTCGATTGGTAAGCATTTGACCATTGATATGTACACACAAATATGTCTCAGAAACTATTAAAATCCGAATTCACCTTCCTCCGAATTTTTCATCCGATCTTGACTGTTATTTTTATGGGTCGAAAATCCAAATAGAGAAGGGTAGCTTATTATATTATAAGATTTCATTATAGGTACCTATCCTTGCAAATAAAAAAAAAATCTAATCGGTTCGCCAGACATACCTACCTACTCACTAGAGGTAACCATATTATGAAGAGGAGGAAGTTCTCTATTCGACACTTGAGTAGGTACTATAAAATTGAAGATAAAACTTATATATAGATAGGTTCATACCCTATCCAAAAAGAAACTTAGGTATTCTTTTTTTTAAAGTTCGTTAAAGTAAATTATAGCTCTATATGAGCATAAAGACCTACAAATTACTTACTGAGTATTTTGGTATCAAAAATACTCAGTAAGTAATTTGTACTATTCAGTAGGTGTTAATACAATATATTTAATACTAGCCTTGCCCCGCGGCTTCGCCCGCTATAATCAAGTTAAAAAGTAGCCTTTGTGTTAATCCTATGTATAATCTATGTACATTCCAAATTTCAATCAAATCCGTTCAGCCGTTAAAGCGTGAAGAGGGAACAAACATACTTACACACTTACACATAAACTTTCGGATTTATAATATTAGTAGGATAGGATAGTATGAGTTACTTCGTTACGAGGATATAAATAGAAACATAATCTTTCATATTCGCCTGTATTTTTCTATGAGATCACATGCACAATGATATCACGCTTAAACTTAGCCAATACCTATGTAGTTAATGAACCGAACAGGCTTTGAAACATGACCTTTCGAACTTTAGTGCAATATAACAAAAATATACACAAACTCCGAGGTTGTTAACAATTAAACGTATTGTGAAGATATTCCCCTAACAACATATACCAATAACTGCCGTGTCTGTATGTAAATATATATCCTTTATGGTGCGATTGCGTGACGTTCTTATTAAGGGGCTATTTTTAAATCAATAGCGACTAAGAAATTATACAACGTCTCACATTTTCTTTCTATAATAAACGCCATAGATGGTTTAACCAAGAGAAATTCTATGGCGTGGGGCGTACTTTTATCTATTACTAAGTAGATACATACCTAAATACCTAAGACCTTCAAGTAAGTAGGTACCTTAGTTTTGATGATGTCCAAAAAAAACAAAAGAACGAAATATCAGAGATAGCAATCACAAACGACCGTAAATAACAATACTAATTTGATTTAATAGGTCGGGGGAAGTCTTCGTGTTAATCCCAAATATGAAGTAAATAAATATATGTAACACCTTTTATACACAGTTTTACTATGAAGTTTATTTTGATTTTGAAAGATCGGCAAAGTTACGACATTGCTGGAAAACTAAGGATTGTCCACAAAACAGTTTTGACCCATTTGAGTAAGTTTGGGTTTATAAAAAGCTTTTTGTATTTATTATAAGTAATTAATATAATCATATGTAAGCACATATCACATAAACGATCGGCCAGGCATCAATAGTAACAAAATACACGAATGTTACAATTATTCCTGATTCTTCTTTTATAACAATATGTAATAGGCTTAGTATCTATCTACCTTCTCACTCGATCAACTCGATATTGAAATGTCGCTCGCTGACTCTACATGAGGCTCTACAAAGGTACCTTTGTAATAGGGTCCTGATATTTGCTTCTCTTTGTACCCACTCCTACGGAATAACGTCCATAATATATGGTAAGTACTTAGACAGGTTACCTATTTAAAGATCAATATTTTAAAGCTAGGTGCAGCTCAAATATGGATCTTTAAATAGGTTCTCGTACAAAAAATTGCTATCCTTTGCATTGCCTCGAAGCAGTATTTTTTAACATTCATACTCACAGTTCCATACTAAGTACCACCAGAAGCACAAATGGCTCTTGTTAAATAAGCACCTGTCGAGAGCGAACCCGAGACCCACGGCGCGCGGCGTAGTCGATTTGCCCATTGAGCTAAGCAGGTATCACATTTTGCATTAAGCAAGTAATAAATATTTGTAAGTACGAAACATTAATCAGTAATATACACAAACGGGTTGAACAAGATTGGATATTTCTTAAATAAATCTGTACAAATACAATCCCTTACTTTATATGCTTGGCATACTATCCTTGTTCATCGCTACGCGGCGTTTTATGTCCTACCATTATTTTGGCACTAATATCATCAGATTTCTGATATGAGTGCCTAAAGATTCTGATAAATAATCTCTGGAATATTTTTTGTAAAGGAATATTTACCAAGTAGGAATTCATGTTTTTTGCTTTAGGTTATCCTGTCTACCATATCCGTTAAAAATGTATACAGTAGGTAGGTACTTAGATATGTAGGTATACTAAGCAACCGGCTTGTCGGATTATCGAATGAGATAGCAGCCAGTACAATGAGAAGACAGCAGAACACAAATGAGAGTAGGTACATAACTCAGTTATAATTTAACGGAAAATCTCATAATTTAACTGCCTATTCCATTTTAATTATGTTGTATATATATATAATATAAAATTCCACGAATATATAAATTGTATCATTCGATTTGTAAGCACCTATGTCTTTACTAATACGAGTATATTAAGTTAATCATAAACCTAGTTTAAAGTGCGTCTTAGCCGTGCTATAGTTTAGTGTGCACAACAAACATTAATTGACAAATAAATAATTTTATTATCCAAATCTACCTATAACTATAATATTATTCATAGTATGTAATATGTAACTAGTTATTATTATGACTAAAGATGCCTAATCAAATTATCTGACAGAGGGTAATTATTTATTTGCACTATTGGTAGATATACGCATCTACCTTGATATATAGTATACCTATGCCCTGTTATAAAGAGCAATGCGAAACGGGTAAAACAAGGCTAAAAATATATTTATCTTCATGTGAAAACTCTTTTTTTACTTACATTGTTTTTTAACTTATTTCACCCACTTGCGAACCATACATTCCATAGCGAACTAGACAGGATTTTGATAAGTTATATCAGGATCAGCTACTATAAATATTTCCTACCGTGAAATTACCTGATGAAATTCAAGTGTCGTAAACACAGGCACTCGAGATAACGTTTATCTCCAGGAAAATGTTTAATATACAACAACTAATCGCTCATTATCGCGGCTATTGTTACATACATTCATATAAGCAAGGCTGGCTGTCAGTAAGTACAATGCGTAATAACGTTCGGGACGAATTAATTTTGAATGGTTTTTCATAAACACGTACGACTTATAACTTAAAACAATACATTTTAAATGTATTGCGGCTAAGTGAATATGTTAAAATTTATTACACAACAGGTAGGACCTCTGCGATCTAAATCTAAGTATATGTAAGTTTCTAATTTATATTACATCTCGCACGTATTAAACGCAAATAACGAAGTTCCAACTCAAAATCTTTGGGTAAAACACTAATATATATATAATACTTATCTGACAAAGAGCTAAAGCCTTTCATAATCTTGGATATAAAACCCCACACAAAGATAAACGCGTCGTTTTGGCTCGAGTCGTCCATAGAAATTAATAGGGGAGTGCCATCCCCATGGGGCAAGCGGGCGCCTCGCCGGGCGCTTTTCACCCCTCAGATCTCTTTGTTTTCGTTGCTCAAACAAAATAGGATGACGAACTCAAAAAGCCGGTTTAGCTGAATATATTATTATAATAGAATAATGTTACTCTATTTTTAATATTTACTAATAAAATATTAAATACCTACTAACATACATATGGAAAATTTGAATCAAATATTGAATTTTCTAATAAAAATCTTATTAAAAGAAACTCGAAGCTGGTCATTAGATGTAAATTGTTATTATTTTCCGCACCTGCTAATATAGTTCGCATAAATAAAACCATAAATAATAGTTAAATAGCAGACTCACGTCAATATTCAGGATGCGAGTAAAATGAGATCACATACAGGCGTGGACGGTTTCGTCGCGACGCGCGTCTTTCCCGGTTGCACACAGACTGGCGGGCGCGAAAATGTACGAGCATAAACGCACACCCAAATGTTGACAAGCAATGATTGTGCGCGGCAAATCTCCAACCAGACACACGCATGCGCCTGACGAACACAGATGCGCGCTTGAAATGATTGCTCAGCTAATAGCAATCCTCAATGTAACTACTCACTAAGCTGTACCGGTAGTCAAAATCATAATAATATCCCAGGATTCAAATAGATCTTCCACAGATTACTCTACAGTCCCAGCCCACAAGTACGCAAATGGCCCATATTTTAGAAGAGTTTTGTAGGCGTTCTGTTTCTGTCCCGTTGATGCTGTATTTAGAATAGAGCCGGCTCTACATACGAGTAAATTAGTGCATATTTTATTGGATGTAGGTGTACGTCATACGTATGTTTGTGGTTTAGATCCGACTCGAAATAGTTGATTGATACTTTTAAATGTACCTAATACTTTGATGAACGATATCCCCAATGCAAAAGGAAGCTGACGCTAATCAAGAACTCCTACCTTCAGTGGTCTTTAATGAACATAGACCGCTCCGGCCGCGAGTTTCAATCGCTTGGTTCGATCATGCATCCGCTGACTCTCCGCGTCTATCCACATTGAAGTACGAGGTTCACATTAGTGAAAGAAAAAAGATGTTTTATGCTGGATAGGCAAGCATTTGACCATTATTTAACCAGATGGAAAGTGAAGATGCGGCCGAAGATGTAACATGCTTGCCTAGAAGATACCTATTCATTTCAGACTTAAGAAATTCAGATTATACAGATGTTTAGGTTCCTATAAACAGATATATCTGAACATGGAATGCGACTGGCTCTCAAGCATAATGGAGCCAGGTGCGTCCTTTGTGGTGCAGTCATTAGAAATGAGTATCACGGCTTTACAAAGACAGATATACAGTCAATATACAGAATAACAATAAAACGAATTTATAAAAAGCACTATTGTATTATTGTTATAATTTGTACGCACAAGTATAAAATACCAATGAATACATCGGCATAATTCTCACATTGAACACAATGAATTATAGCATAACGATAAATTATATCACTACAAAATACTATCGACAATAGTAACTTGATGGTCACTTGGCTGACACGTAACTACTTATTGGCATTTAGATTTTTGTTATTGTTAAGTGAAGTTTGTAACGGTCAGAGTTAAAACAAAACGTACTAAAATACAATACCCAATACCAAAACATAAAATAAATTGGTAATCTTTATGAACTGTCATAAGTTATTTATATAATTTCGGTGCTTTTTTTCCAAAACGATAAAGGATTACCCACGGGCATTGATTAACCATTACATTAGTCAACCAAGGATCAATGCCTACGGAATATACAGGGTTTGTAAACAGGCTCCTTGATAACACTCGACACTCGGTGTTTTTATATAAATGTATACATCGTTATACCAAATAAGAAATTGATTTCAATGAATATTTCGGTTTACTTAAGTAATAAACAGCCATAAAATATATTCTTACAAAGTAAACAAAATCCTGATTAATAGAAATAATTAATTAATAGAAAATTGTCGCCCAATATTTAAAGGGGGTAATCTCTATTTTAGAGGTAGAATGGCTGTAGCTTGGATTGCAATTACTTTTTTAACCGAGGTTTTGTCTGAGATGTGTTGGATCAATATAGTCTCTGATTAAAGGTAACCATAGCAATCCCATACATGGTAGTAAAAATTATATCACAAAGAATTATGTCAATAGGCGAGCGAGTCGAAATACAAAAAATTCACTACCGATAGGTATTTGAAATAGTTCGATGGTAATGACACGTCCTTTTAGGGGCCGTATAGTTATTATTAATATATCACAGTTTTCTGAATTTCTATTCGTGTTAAAACAGAGTCCTCGTCATTCATGCTCTTTGCAAATTGATCGAATGTTTAGAAAAGGTCAATAATTATTTTGTCTACAATGGACACATTTACTAGACAATATAGAACTAAGTGTAGAGAAAGCCAGCTTTATTGCTAACTGGGTACCATACCTCAATTCCATCATAAAGAATGAAGAACATACTCATGGGATAGTCCTTATGTTTCAGACATTTAAACACAATTGTAATACATTACAGATTTATCAGATGATAATATGATACGTAATATAATTACAGCCATTTCATAACATCACAGGAAATAACAAAATAAATGACTAGTCTAGAAGCAATAACAAATTGTACATTTGATGCACACAACCTAGTTCTATAGTTTAACTATTACACTGGTGGTAACAACGGTGATATTACAAAAAATGTCTAAATTTAACAAAACTAAATGGTCAGGTAAGATGGTGGTCGAAAGTTAGCCTATTTTTTATTTAAAAACCTTTACCACTTACATCCGGTGAATCTAACTAAATATAAGCTTTAATGTGCAATACTTACAAAACTTTTAATCAAATAAAATTTAAATCTTTTTGCCTTCTTGGACAACACTGGACTTAGTTTTAACCATTTTTATTTATGATTCTGGAGGTACAGAAATATACAGCTTTACAACCACTTTATAATAGGGTTGTAAAATAGGATATGTGCTAGAAACTTATATTGAATGTGAAGGCGTTTCTTTTTAATGTGTCTAATTGAATATAATATTTGAAACGAATAAAATTGCTTTTTTGTTAGGAAAAGTATAGACACGCATGCGTTTACCATAATATCGGATAGCGGACGCTGCATAAGGGTTGACAGTTGACGCAAGCATATCACCCCATCACCGGATCCGGTATTGCCAACGTCTCGCCCGGCACTGGTTACCTAAGTGGTGCGCGCGCAGACGAGGGTCGGGCCGGTGACGTTGTAACGGGGTGTCAACCCTAAAAGGTACCTACTCATACGAGTACATTTTAATATATACTGACAATCGTCCTTATATAATGATTTAATAGTAACGATAGGCCAATTTTCCAACAATTTTCTAAATCCTTCTTAAGATATTAGCTCGATTTTATCGAAAAAACTTAACAAATAAAATATATTCAACTGTATAGATATTTCCACGATTTCAATAAAGGGGAGATTGTTTTCATTTCAAATTATTATAATTCAATTTGTTTGACACTATCTTTAGGTTACATAAACAGGAACTTATCGGGTGGTGATATACAACCAAGATGATTGCTCATTTTACTACATACACTATGATAATACTGTGTGATTTCTTTTTAATAAATAAATTATTTAGAATAATCTATATAATTTATTTATTATAATAATCATCTGTGAATAATTGGCCTACTTTTCTTTTTTGACATTAAACTTACGTAAGCATATAAACATTTATATATAACAATGCAAAAAAATCGCCAAAAATTTTACTATTTTAGTAGGTCCATAAAATCTGAAGTTTATTCAGTTAAAACAACAGCAAGTTCATATAGTCATGATTATTGCTGTTTTCTTATCCCTATGGATAAAAAAATATATTTACTGTAGAATTCCTTTACGAATAATTGACAACATATTACCGTCCAATCTACTTAATAACGTGTGATACGACAGTCGCACCCAAATCCTTACAACACTCATTCAACTGGATGCCTAGAGGCGGAAAATCAAATGTCGGCATTCAATAAAACGGACAAAGGACGTTAATTATAAAAAATGTTTCAGTGACGTTTTTTGACGCTATAATTCGTCCGCGATGTGGCGGCTCCGTTATCCTAGGAAACCTGATCCTGGAAACAACTTTAACTAAGGGGTCTTTTTTTATGCTAGATAGGCAAGCATTTGACCGCTATCTCACCTGATCGAAAGTGACGATGCGGCCGAAGATGGAACATGCTTGCCTAGAAAGTACCTATTCACTCTAGACTTGAAGATACCCAGATTGTACCGTACAGGGAACAGACGCAGGCAATGAGTTCCACTCCTTCGCTGCACGGATGATAAACGTAGAAGCAAAACGCCTCGTGAGAACTGGAGGTATGTCAACCATAAATGGATGAACGATATTTTTTTAGCTTGCTACGACAATGGTAGCGAGTAGCGGTTACACTACTGGCTATTGGCCGCATCACGCCAGAACCGATATTCTATCAATTTAAATCACCTGGCGGATTTCGTTCAGCTCTGCCAAAGGATGTTTACAACCAGGCAAGATATTAAACATTAAGCAATCTGAACTCATTTAACTAACGGCGTGATCAATGAAAACGCCATTTGATAAACAGCTTAGGTATCCAGTTGAGCGACTATTTTAACCATTTAGCTGCGACATAACTAACAATTGTGTATATGTAATACTTATAATACAATTCCAGTATAGTGTTTACAACTTTATTTAGATACATGAAAGTGTACTTAACATTATTTTATTGACTATTGATTTTGCTTGTCATACATATTATAATAAATCAACAGATTTCTATTACGCTTAAAATTAGTTAATCGTGTCATACAAAATTGATCTATACCGCGTGATTACTACTAACATTGGCTATATATTTAAGTACTTAGTACTATGAAGGTACTAGAGACAGAAGGTCTCCTAACTTGGGCAAGACGACATCTGGTAGAGGTGGCTTCTTTTCGTTACGGATCTTCTCGACGTCTTTGGGAGAAGTAACACCAGACAGAACTAATAGTGTTTGGAATCCACAGCGAAGACCCAGCTCTATGTCAGTATTGCATCTGAAAATAAATAAGCAAGTTATACTACCTTAACTAATGTAAAAATAATTTGTCCCTAGATAACATGTATTGGGTCCCCTTTAACATTTTAATTTATATCGTTTTAATCGCCATTTTTTGGCATTGGACTAAAGGGTTACATACTTTGTGAGAATTTAAAGTTATTCAATTGAAGAGTTTAAAACCTACATGCGAGCGACAGACGAACGGACGGACAAAGTTCTAATGCGGCCAAGTCAACTTAGAGTCATCGCTTCAGTTCAATTACAATGCAGAATAATACAAAGTTGCAAGGTATGTTGCTTGCGTGACTTTGCGTGAAGCTTATGGGATGCAATATATTTTATTTAAATTACATTTGAGCCCGCAAACAGTGCAGGTCACCGCTGATATACAATAATTCAAACAACAAGTCCACAAGCCTTTATTGCAAAATAGGTGATTTTGTTACTCTAACTAAAAATTTTACTACCGACTTCACAAAAAAGGAGGTGGTACCCAAGTCGAATGTAATTTTTATTTTATGTGTGTTATATAAAATAACTTAATGAATTTTTTTTTTATTTGTCTGGATTTGCTTTCCAAATTGTCCCATTTAAATTTCAGATCAGTAGTTCTTGAAATATCTTCAATAATGCGTGTTAAGTACATCTAATCTGAAAGGTCCGAAGACAAAGCGGTGAAGTCGGTTTTTTTTAAGCTTAGCTTGCATTTAATTATTTATGAAACATACCTGTCACCGATCATAAGTGTCCTCTCCGGGTTTAGTCCACAGGATTCCAAGAACTTTCTCACATAGGCATGTGGCTTTCCCAGTACTAGCGCTTTCCTTTCCGAGCAAGTCTCAACTGCCCGTACTAGCGTACCAGTACCGGGGATTACTATTGAACCGCCCTTTGGAAACCTCTCATCTGTATTTGTAGCAATGAACAAACATTCCTCCGAGGCAAGGTAGGATGCGGCTTTCATAAACTTCGGGTAGCTAACATGCTCGTCAAAGCCCACTACAACAGCACCAACCTCCGGGTCTAGATCTGAAGACTTCAAGTTCTTGAAATCGGGTTTTACGTGGTCAGGCTAAAATAGAAAGTATTAATTTATTGTTTATCTAGTGTGTACTAGCCTAATCTGCTTATCTGTAATGTTTAGTCAGCAATGCCTGCCAGCGCAGTATATATGTGTACATATGTGAGTCCCAATTAAAGCTGAAAAACTTAAACTACATAATTTAAAACTTTTTGCACACAAGGCCGCGTTTGCCGCCGTGCAGTACCGTGTGCAAAGAATCTGCGGATGGCCTATAGCAAATCCGCCCGTATACTTGTAGTTTTTATTTATAAAATAGTGCAATGCGACTGTTGCTCCGCGTTTACCGCGTTGCTCCAAATGTTAAAATCACAAACATTTTAGAATTATAGAACCAGGTTTAATTGCCACTTATAGGTATAAATAAAGTTTGTTATTATTAATGACAAAAAATATACTTTTGAATAAGGGTTGACAAGATAGATTTTACTACTTATAGTCTTTTAATTAAGAAGAATTGATATTGTTCCAAGTTTTCAAGTCCTAGTAATCTAAAGTGTTACAATCTATTCACATGTTACTAAGATTTATCTAGAGAACATATCAAAAGCCCTTAATAGTTTTGCTTAAGTTGTATAATTATAAATAATAATATATCGAATAGTAGGTAAATGTTATAATTTTAGTAACATTAATCATCTTTTTGTTATTCTAAATTTTAATTTATTTGATACTCAATTGTTTTACAAATTCGTATAATATGTGAAAGATACATAATAATTCCTAACTTGTATCGCAAATTATTAAGCCGTATATAGAGTTATATAAGCTATAAACGTGAATTTCCTTATTTAGATTATATACATTCTTATTTCTACATTAAATTAGATCTAAAACGCAAATCTTGTGTTCAGTTCGAATATAAATTCACGTATTCATGATAAGGAGATGACACAATGATATGATAGTTTCATTCAAAACATCAGTGTATTACTGATAAAGTATTAATTATGTAATGTCATCATGGTGATTTAGGCAATGACGTCAGAAAATTACAGTATGTCATTGTGCCCTTCACTAAACAGCCAAGGTCATTAACATGTCCCGAAATAGTTATGATGATTATGATTAAGGCGTTGTTTTATCATTACACTAGCCGTGTCCTGCGTTAATCAAGTAAAAAATTAGCCTTTGTGTTATTCCAGAATCTGAACTATTTACATTCAAAATTTCATCAAAATCGGTTTATTCCTTATGGAGATACATAGTAACAAACATTCACATACACACACAAACTTTCGCATATATAATACTAGCCGTACCCGCGGCTTCGCCCGCTATTATCAAGTTAAAAAGTAGCCTACGTGTTAATCCTAGGTATAATCTATGTACATTCCAAATTTCATCCAAATCTGTTCAGCCGTTAAAGCGTGAGGAGGGAACAAACATACTAACACACATACACACACACAAACTTTCGGATTTATAATATTAGTAGGATTAGTAGGATTTCAATCAAATTGCACACTTTAAATTATTTTTTTTTTATGTTGAATAGGCAAGCATTTGACCACTATCTCACCTGATGGAAAGTGATGATGCGGCCGAAGGTGTGACATGCTTGCCTAGAAGATACCTATTCACTCGAGACTTGAAGACTCCCAGATTATACCGTTCGGGGAAGAAAGACCCAGGCAATGAGTTCCACTCCTTCAATTATTCAAGCAGATCTCATGCAACATTGGGTTCCATTCTACTTCATAGCTGCCTAGCCTCATAGTGTTTACCACCTTCAACCATATCACTTACCAACATGTGAGATAGGCGTCAAACTCTAGCCTATCACATACTATAATAAACTCACCCCAACACCTGTGTGTCTGATGCCAACTGCTTTTAACTCTTCAGCTATGCCGTTTGATCCAAGTACATATACCTTCTTTGTGAAACCGATACCTTTTAGGTAATGAGCTGCTAAGTACGCCGTAGAAAGTATTTCTTCCTGGAATGTAATTAAATCATATATTATTTAAAAAAACATATGTATTAATAATTTTAAATTTATATTTATATATGTAATTTTAAATAAATATTATAAAATGAATGGCTAACACTTTAGAGATTTAAGTTGGTCTTGACCTGTGGTATTCTGCAGGAATGCAAAAGCTACCTATGATAAAGACTATTGTATATAGTTGAATCCTAGGTAGAGGACAACACTTTCATCCTGTAAGGGTTACCAGTTGAGTCAACTCACAAACACTCTCTAAAGTCTAAACAAATCTCAGCTTGATGAGAATAATCACAGACACTCGCATTAGTAAAATTTATTTTCATTCTTTAGTTTTTAATTGAACCTTTATTACCCTTCATGCATTACCATTACAAAAAAAATCAAGGATTTAAATTAAATTATTGAAACATTAATTTTAATCAAATTATGTAGATAAACTAGCCCAGCCCATTATAACGGTAGCATATTATATAAATGCAATACACTACATCCTATAAAAAAGGTAAACACATATTCAAGATGATTGGACAAGGTTTTGAATGTATTAACTTTTTAATATCCTCCTTCTTATGAGGAGTCAAGTAGAATTTATCCCCTCATCATAAACATCAAAGATCACCCTTTAAACATCTATAGTACCTTCATGTCTCATTTTTTTATGTTTGGAACTTTTTATGTTTGATATCTATAGTAAATAATTTTATCCTACAACCTTACATTAATGGGTAAATGATAATTATGGCAACCTAATAATAATTATATTACTTATCAAACCCTATTTGCCATAAAATAGTTATTTGTTATGCTTATGCATAACAACTACTTATGTAGCAGTAGCATAAAATAGGCATAACAATTGCTTATTAGCCAACAATGAGATTTGTTTCCTTATGAATGAGTGTTACATTGAAGCATGTCGTAAAAGTATAGCTGTAGTAACCTATAAATTATGTATAACATGTACAATACTACAATTTGATATAATCAGAAAATGTTATTTCACTAAGTATACTTTTTCAAACATTCAACTTTTTTAATTGATAATATCTTAACTTCATAGGAGTGCTTATGTCATAAGAAAAAAAAAATTTGGACGAGCATAGCTTTACATTAGGTTCAATGGAATTATTTTATTCTCTTCAGAAGCATTTAGCTAATTAAACCACAATTAAGGTGATTTATAGATCAATAATCAATCAATGCTGTAATTGTAGATCTTAGTTACCTGGCTAGCTATAAATCCCAAATCTTGAGCCTTGCTAGCAAAATCACTGCGAATTTTTGTAGAATTGTTCGTCACATAAAATATTTTCTTTCCAATTTTACGGAAATAGTTCATAGTATCCGCTGATCCTGGGATCGCATTATTATCTATCCATAAGACACCTGAAAATAAAAGTTTTTATGTAATTGAGAGATGAGATAAGCAAGTCGCACAACTGATAGAAAGCGTCACACTTGCCCAGTAAAGTGCCTTGTCAGTACATTGCTGCATAGTTTTGAACTTATAAGGTTAAAAAATCCTGCAAGAAACGTAGCATTTATAGTAAGAAAAGTGTTATTTAACACATTCTTATTATACTACTCTACTTAGCAGTTTAGGTCAAATTTAAATAACTTATAAGTTTTAAGGCTAAACCTTAATAGCAATGATGAAATAATCATAATAGGTATATTACAAAAAAAACCTTAACATGAGGCAAACCACTTGGTTTTCTTCTCTTAATAACGAAACAAGGAACAGTAACATAATGCTTTGACACTCAAATCTCTTCACTAAGTAATACTTATTTCGAATATAAAACATTCACGCAATAACACAACTGTACAAGCTGGGCCACTCGCTAGGCCCATTGTGTTTGTCACAGGAATTACAGATACCGAAAACTTACATTCTATGGCCCAGTCTTACTACATTAAAATGGCTATATCAACTCGTAAAATAGTCTAGCTTGTACCTACGGTGGTAACTCACACCCAAACCTGAAACACCGTACGTAGCAGCAAGAAAATAAATTTACCATCGCAATCTGTTAGGACGGTGTCGAAGGAGTTCAGGAATTCTTGCACCTGGGCCTGACTTGCTTCCTGGAGGTTAGTTACCGATGCCTTAAACATTTTACTCGTGTGGAAGTCTCTCGCACTATTCAACACTGCACCATTACAAAATACTTTTGAATTAGATAATAAATGCTTGTTAAATGTTATAAATCGAGTTAATAATATAACCATTCCAGGCGGTAAATAAAAATTATTTTCAATTACTTTTTGAACGTTACAATAAGGCGAATGACTGACAGAACAGAGGGCGAAGGGCTAGGTCAAATATGACAGATCTCTAAGGCCACATTCCAAAATTTGTCCTGTACTAACGAAACTCTCACAAACTCTGCGTTCCAAGAGTAATTAGTGAGCTCTCAACAGTCATAATGCCCGTTTTACCGTTTCATGTCATGAGATGAGCGTTGATGACGTTTGATATATTCAGAATGATAAAGCGGTCGTCCAAGCTCTCATAAAGAAAACATATGAATTGTACATTATGACAGCCGAAAGATAGGCGCCCATACTGACCGTCAACGGGCAGTTGTACAGTCTATCTATTAATAATTTAAACACAAGCAAAGCTTAAAAAACCGTATTTGCTGGTTATATTTTGATTTTTGTTGATTTTCTCAAAAACACTAAATCAATTTCTATAAAACTTATATGGGACCACCTCTGAAGTATGATCTACCAAACAAAAAAAGAATCATCAAAATCGATTCATAATTGGCGAAACGTTTGCGTAACATACATACAAAAAAATAACCTGCAGTCGAATTGAGAACTGCCATCTTATTTGAAGTCGGTTAAAATAAGCATAATTCAAAATTTTATAAACAGAACTTTCGTGCTTTTTAAATCATAAGTGTTAAGCACCGAACTTTGGAGTTTAATTGCTTATATTTTTTTTTCTATAGTATGTAATAATTATTGTTAGATTTTTGTTATTATTGTTCAGGTACAGGAATTAACGGATATTATACGATAGCTTCAGCTTTTTGGATTAAGTTTCAGCTTTTTGGATTTAAATGACATACATTTTCTATTTTAAGTCGGAAAAAAAAATTGAAAACTAATTAAAACTACATAATTGGTGTTTATTTGAACTGCCAGCAGAGAGTAGAAGACTTTATATAGGCATGTGTTTAAACACCGCCCAAAAAAGTACCTATTTTACTACCAAAAAAAATCTATACGGTTACCAAAATGGATAAATGGTCACCAAATTACGTTGGATAAATGGTCACCAAATTACTTTTCCTAAAATATTGTGAAATAAATATTTTTTTTCGTATTATAAATATTTTTATATTAATTATGAAAAAAAATAACCTTAACCTACCGATTCGTTTCTGTCACAGGAAATGTTATTTTAGGAAACGTAATTTGGTGACCATTTATCCATTTTGGTAACCATTTAGAATTTATGGTAGCCGTCTAAATAAAACCCGTTTATATACACGTTTACGGAATTTCAACTGTATAAGGTCAACTTTGTATGATTTGCCTATAGTCGTGCACGCACAAGTTGGAAAATGTGATTTTCACTATCGCTTTAAAACTCCACGAAAATTATACAAAGTTGAAAAGAGAGTAATAAAAAATTTATTGTTATTAAAATAAATAAATTGAATTAGGTTTGGAAACCACTTTAAACTTAATGCTTCATTTTATAGAGCAGTTGGAGTAAAATCAGCTTGTACTGCTTAGTACTAAATTGGCGTGGCTGCGTGAGCGTGAACGCTTCGATTGCTCACGAATTATATTTGGAATGCAGACTCACAAGTCACAAAACACATAATCAGTTTGACAGTTTTCATTGCGTTGCTAGTCATATATGCTCTTTGGCATTGATTAACGTAGTACTCTCTGTGGTCTGTGGTGTTCTGTAGATTATGTATTTAAATCAAAAATATAATTTAAATGTAAAATTGTACATAGATACATAACGAATGGACTTTAATCATAGATGATCTTTTTATTTTGTCTGTAACTTTTATAACTTTAATTATAAATAGATAATTATTAGTATTATTACTATCTAAAACTTATAGCATACTTATAGTTTGCTTTGTTTATTAATTAATTATTTATATTCTAAGGACAAGTGAAAATCATGAATCACGAAACCATCATAGAAAGCCGTCAAGGAAATATACAAATAGTGAGATACAATAAACCGAACCGCAAAAATGCAATTGATGGAGACATGTATTATAAAATCAAAAACATTTTGAACAGCGCTGCGTTCGACGATGAGATTTCTGTGACAGTGCTAACGGGCACAGGTGATTTCTACAGTAGCGGGAACGATTTCAGGGCATCTGCACAAACACCTGAAACTAACAACTTACAAGTTCTCAGCGATTTCATCGAGGCATTCATTACCTTCCCCAAAATACTCGTGGCTATAGTCAACGGCCCAGCAATTGGTATTGCTGCCACAACATTGGCTCTGTGTGATCTAGTATTTGCTTCGGAAAATGCAAGTGAAAAATTAATTGTTTATTTTGGCTAGCCCATTGTTTATGTATAATTTAGTTTACTAACTAGAAACTTATCCCACTAAACATAACATGACGACCCAGCTGGCGTGGTGGGCAAGGCTCAGCTCTTAGCGCTGTGGGCTCTGGATTCAATTCCCGGCAAGAGCACAAGTTTCCTTCATAAGGAACATTTGTGCTTCTGGTTCTGAGTGTTATTGTGTATGTGGTATGTAAATATTTCCGGCTACAAGTCTACCTACGATACAAGTCTTTGAATTTAGTCTGGGGCTGTGAGTGTGGATGTGTGTGTGTGTTGACTACATAATATGGCTACTGCTATATATACTATATGTTGTTACCAGTTATAATAGTCTGTACTTCCTACAACTGGCATGATCATGTGGTGAGAGTTCCAATATGCATTAGAAACCAATGTTTGAATGTAATAATGTTCTAATTAAGATTTGTCTTTGTTTCAGTCTTACTTCTACACACCGTTTTCAAAGCTTGGAATTGTTGCTGAAGGGTGTTCTACTTTTACATTCCCCAGACTCATTGGTGAAAGAAAGGTAAAATCATACTTACTGAGATACTGCTTCCCCATCCCCTACTAAAATCTTTAGAATATGGCACACTGAACCTCAGATGCATTTGACACTCCTGCACTGAATATTCCTTTAAACCAGTATTGAATTTCTATTCAATATGTACAATAAATTGACGATTATATGACAAGGTTCAAGGTATGTTTATACTGTATCATTGGTAATTATTTTCAGGCCATGGAAATGTTGCTATACAATCATAAAATGACTGCCAAAGAAGCATTAAATTGTGGATTTGTGAATTACCTTTATAAACCTGAAGAAATACAAACTAAAGTGTGGAACAAAATTGTTGAAGTATCTAAGTTACCTACATTATCAGTGTCTTTAACCAAGAAAATTCTCAGAGGATCATTGCATGATGAACTGTTGAAAACAAATGCCAAAGAAATGGAAGCGCTTAATATAATTTGGACTGCGGGAGGAAGAGGAGAAACAAGCAAGCTTTGAGCTTGAGCTTTTGTAAAGGCTAGGTCATTAAGTACCCCTATTTGAATTCATATTTTGGCCTTAGGTAATTGATCGCTTCTATTGTAAAATTAGACAAAATAATTATTACTTAAATTAGTGCCCCATCATACTCAGCTGAAGTTTTATTAGCAATTAACGAGATCAAATTATTGTTAAGTATTATGTTGTAGGTGTTGTATAAAAACCAATTACAAATTAAATAATAGTAATATTTTTAAAGCATTTAATAATGAAAGGCAGACCTAGTGTGCATTTCACGCATTTATGAAATAAGTTCAGTTATCAGTCAGCTGCAATATCATGTCAACATTTCTCGATTTTATAAGTAACAATACTTAAACAGAATTATTGTTAATTAAGTTCTTCATAATTAATTATTATTCTTTCATCATCATAGCAATTAAAGTTTTAAAAGCTATGATGATTTGAATTAAGCCTTTTGGCTGTAGATTAGCATTTAGATTCAATGATTTCAAGTTAACATGTTATTGCAGACATCTATACCAGACCCCCTATTACCTACTACCTCTGTTGCAAAAGGTTTCAATACTAAATTGACAAAAATCCTATGAAATAGAAAAGGTTCATTTTTGTTTAATTCAAATAGAAACCGTGTGCAACAGAGATACCTACGTAATAGGGGGGCAGGTTTAACTTACCTACTTATATACTCAACATTTTATTGGTGCAATATAATTATTGATCAAGCACTAACCTGCTAAAAAGTGTTTTTGTTTTACACATACATTTTTATTATATTCGGTTTTTACCTTGTTTCCAAAATAAAAAGGTACATTATGTTGTACATACTTACTTACTCCGCTGGCGGGCGCAGCGACCCAAAGTGGATCTTGGCCTCCGACACGAGAAAATGCCACCGTTCCCGGTCCTGCTTTGTATCTCTCCAGTCGGCGATTTGAAGCTCACGCAGGTCCGCCTCAGCGACGTCCTTATACCGTATCTATACGCCTTCTTGGTAGAACGATCCTCACAAATTCTTTGCAAGTTATGTTGTACATACTTAGAACATTTGTATATATTGTTATTAAAAGTTATACATGTATTGTTGTTTGTTTATATTGGTACAAAGATGGGAAATATAGTGATAGATGGAAATATGTGTTTTTTTATACCTCCTACAACTAAAAGGTATCCTATACCTAAAGGTTTCTTACAGATATCTTTAAAAGTTATTTTTTATTGATCGAGCGAAGCGAGATATCTGAGTTTACTTGGGTGATTTAGCAATTTGTCCGTCAGTCCGTCTGTCAGAGGCATCTAGCATCTAAACCATACAAGCAAATAACTTCAAGTTATCAGAGAATATGTAAAGGTATGGCCCAAAGCCAGAAATGATAATTTAAATAATATACTACTATATATATACATAATTATAATTATATATATATATATATATATATACATAATTATTAAATTACGGCTATCACTCACGTCATTTGACACAGTCTTCGTCGCGATCTCGCGGCGTAAACTCATCCTGACGAAGAGCATCGTACATGCTATAAACTTAGGTCGCCAATGGTGCTAATTCTGTTGAGCACCGGACTAACCTAAACTAAAAATAAACTAATTTTAGTCAAGGAATACCTAAACGCTATTCTGATTTTACGTTGAACTTAATTTAAAAGTTGAAATGACAGGACTAAAATTGATTTTGACAGCAACCAAATTGAATTGTAGGTATTCACAAGAGCCGCAATCACATATTCCTCCATTATAGACTTTGTAGGTCAGTATTAACTTCATTAATTGCACGTGTTATTCTTCAAGTTTCAAGAAAAACATGTACATCAGAATAAGAATTTGGTCATTTTTACTAAATAGAGTAACTAAACTAACTTAGTCCTGTCAAACTTAATTTTAGTCTAATCTTGCATTTTCTGAATAAGTTTTGGACTAAAGCAGGACTAAAACTAATTTTAGGCTAGTTTAGTCTAATTCTGGACAACAGAATCGGCACCAATTATCGATCATAGGACGTGAGTGATAGCCGTATCTTAATAATAGTACGGCTAGTTACAGCTTTGCTCGGCTGAAAACACGGATAAAGCGACGTATTCGAAAATTGAAACCTACCTAGATTGATTTATCGCCCCCGAAACCTGCATACAAAATTTCATGAAAATCTTTGGAGCCGTTTCCGAGATCCTGATACATATATATATCTCATCGCCAAGTCCGAGTAGTCTTACCTCAAATATTTTTTTTTTGTTTACCCTTGTTGAAAAGAGCTCTGCAAGTAGGAAAACGGTTTTAAAAATAATCTATTTTGGAATACCTACTACAATTTGGTAGCCCGCCAGTCACTGTTTTAGACCTACTTTGTCCCGGGGTCTATCTCAAAAATAACTTTACATTTACAGCTAAATCTTACGTGTAATATCCGTTATATCCTGTATTTGAACAACAAATACAGATATCAAACAATTATTGTAAAGAAAAAAGTTAACAATTATTTATATTAGTAAGCAGTTCACCACAAACGTTTTTCCCTAATATACGAAATGAAGGCGTATCAGTTCGGGGCGAACAACTAGTTTATCACTAAAAGAATAATTTAATCAGCATTAGTCTGCTTTACCGTATCATCATCATCATCATCAGCCTATATTGTCCTTTACTGTATAGCTATATGTCAAATATGAAGGGTACTTTTAACTAGTTGACTTAATATTAATAATATTAATTTTGAGGAAACAAGACGAAAGGTGCACTGATTTCAATAGAGTTGTTGTTACCTCACCTAGAATTTGCTTTCATTGTATTAAAATTTCCATTTTATCTATCGTCAAAACATAATTTTGACAAATTACGGATAGTCAACATAATTCAAACATTCTACCTAAATATATCAAAGCTGTCTAGATTTCAGGCTTACTTGATTTTAAGAAACCATTGCAAAAGCGAGTCATTAAATCTCATAAAATATGGTGGTGGAAAGCGATCGTTCAGAGTCTTTATCGGATCTTTTCCGACCCAGGAACCATAGAGAGCTACGGCCTAGGGACCTTAGCAGCACTCGACTGAAACTACTGAAAAGAGAAATCATTACCAATACACATCTAATTCCTTTGTGTAAGTGTGTCCTTTGTAAATGTAGAAAAACTGGAGTCACTGTTCTATCGGTGAGAAGGGTAATGATGGGTTTTGTTTCAAAGTCGCGAAAAACCGATATTTAACTAATTAAACACTCCCAAAAGCAAAAATCGCTCTCGCTTGCAGTATGGCTAAATATCTATACCCTCTAACGTACAATAGAGTTACAAAGCGTCTAAAAGAAGACACCGCATGGCTATTGACCCTAATAACCATTATCTCTAATACACTTAGACAAATATACACGCACACACACACAGCACGAATATAAAATCTAAACAGGATTTGGGAGTATGGGAGCTTGAAAGTTATTTTATCAACATTTTGTTTCTATATTTATTCGATAAAATAAGTGTCACCAAGATAAAGGCTTCGCCTAGTTTGGGACCCATTGCTAATATCGGATAAAATATGCAAACTCGGATCGCACACATTAATAACACAATTTTTTCACTGATATTCTTTAGTTCTTATAATTTATTTCTTTGTTGCAATTTAAATAACCGTAAGTGAACCATAGAATATTTAAATTTTTGTTGTTAATTATAAATTCTGTACTGCATAACTTTTGTGCACGTTGAAAATTAATGGTATAAATTATGGTGAAGCAGTATAGCACTATCTTGGCCAGCTTATACCTATCCAAAAGTATGTACGATGTATATAAACGTTTAAAAATTACACTAGCGAACCACCTTCACTAAAAGGTGAAATAATGGTCAAACGCTAGCCTATTAGATATAAAAAAACTAGCATGGATGATTTCTTATGCTTTATCTATAAAGAAAGAAGATAAGCTAGACGTTTGCCACATGTGAGGTAAGTTTTGAATAAAAGTTCCGTGCGGCACTGCAATGCGGTTCTCCCAGTGATAATTAAGGTGATAAGTTATTTATTTTAATTTCGGGTTTATACAGAAACTACATTATTTCTAGCTGAACTTTATGAGATACTGGGAACTAATCCTACCTTGGGCCTATCCAGTACACAGGCTGAAGAGCTCCTTCATTACAATGGATACAATGAACTGACGCCTGCGACGGAATATGGGTGGCCTGTCGTCTTAGCGAAATCGTTATGCACAGGTACCTACAGACATTATCCACTTTGTCAGAAAAATGTATTTAGTAGCAAAGATGCTTTAAATGGCTCAGGTTTGAAGAGACAAACAGGGGGAGCACATAGTAAAGTAGTACGGCTGCTAACGAACACCTAATATACCATATTATTGTATTATAGATTAATTTATTGATGTATTAAAATTATGTAAATTATGGTATAAATATTAGGTTAATAATGTGTATAACTGTTTTGAATTAATAAATGAATATGAATTTGTTATACAAAGGTGTAAGCCAAGTTTATACCCTGCATTACCACCATAGTGTCTCCTAAACCCTGGCCATATTTGTACATTTGAAGCAATAATATAAACTGGTAAAACTTTTTATTAACAATCAACCGATGCCATATTTTGCAGGATTTTCTGTCCTGATATGGCTTGGCGCTCTGCTATGTCTGATAGCATACACGATAGAGTCTACGATGCGATCGGAGCCAAAGCGCGACAATCTATACCTCGGCTGCGTGCTCATTGCTGTCGATATTATATGTGGCTTATTTAGCTTCTATCAAAACTACAAAAGCTCAAAGGTTAGTTTTCAAATTATTTAACAATACATTGGATATTCAAAAAACTTGACAATTATAAGAAAAAAGCTACGAAACTCGTAGCCAGTCGTAGCACAGCGCTACGCACCAACTATGTGTTATTATTTCAGGTTTGTAAACTAGAATGCGCATAGGTAAAGGTGGCGATACCAGAATTTCATCTGAAACACGTGTGCGTATTTTTGTAACTGTTTTACTCGGCATTCATAAGAATGCCGAGTAAAACAGAAAAAACCAAATAAATAAAAATTTCGTCGTAATCTTTGTGATACGATAAATGATGCCTCCTTCTTATAATATTTATAGTTTCTTCAATTCAAGTTCATAAATATAAAGGAAAATAATTTAACGCAAGCAAAGCTTAAAAAAACCGACTTCACCGTTTTATCTTTGGAACCGTGATCAGATTTAAAGTATTAAACACGCATTATTGACAATAACTTAAAAACTACTAGTCAGATCTTGATCAAATTTAAATGGGACCACATGAAAAGCACCAGCTTTCAAATAAAAAGTGAATCATCAAAATCGGCTCAAAACGAAAGAAGTTATGAGGTAACTTTTGAAGTCGGTTAAACGAGAACATCGTCAAAGTAGTCCACAAAATAGGCATTATTGACGATATTTCAAGAACTACTGATCAAATCTTGATCAAATTTAATATAAATAATTAGAAAACACTGAAAATAATTTCATATACGTATATTTACTAGACGAAAGATGTCTTCAACTTTATTTTTTTTGAGGCGCGTTTTCACTAAATTTTCAAAACATCAAAGATTGCCACGTGTGACCTTACGTAACCGCCACGATGTAATTCAGGCTATATACACCTTTATGTATAAAAGTGTAAGGGAAATAATTGACTGTGGTTTAAAAAGGTGCCCGCATTGACGTATACCTGCCCCTTAAATTGGAATCTAGCATGCGTTTTGGGTTAAAATATTGTCTTTTTACAATAGTAGTGGTTCTTAACCAACATTTGGCGCATCTCTATCATATTCTTTACCCTTATTACATTTGATAAACTAATTTCTGACTCCAAATCTTTGTTTGACACTGAGTAGAACGAGTATGGGCAGTGGTAACTTGTGCTTGACTCAATGTGTGTGCACCAATAATTTTCTTAAGTTAGTTATATGTATAAGCGAATTTTCCAATCGCTTTAAAACGGGAAAACACATTGTGAGGAATCCAGTAAATCACAAAATTGTATGTATTATATCCACCATTCCGTACTGGGGCAGCCTGGAGGATTAATGGTCTAGACTCTCTCTTAACGAGAGAGAAAACGAAATTTAAGAGGCTGATATGTTGATGGAGAGGCTGATGGCACTATGTTGTTGAAGTTCTCTAGGCACCCAAGTCACGAATGGTACTTCTTAAAACTAGAATATCTTCATCTTCTTATTGTCTTTCTCCTTATTGAATTCGGCACAATTGGAATATGTTTCCCAAATCTCCCAGATAATGAAGACATTCAACAGCATGATACCAAGCTACGCGAGGTGCATTCGTGACGGAGTGACCAATGAGGAGACCCCGGTGCGGTGTCTTGTAAAGGGCGACATCGTACTAGTAAAGGCGGGGGACGTGGTGCCCGCTGATATGCGCATCATCGAAAGCAAAGGATTTAAGGTTTTAAACTTGACAATTGTCCCTAAAAAATATTATAAAATCATTGCAAGAAAAACTTGTGTTTCTAGTTCTGGTGGTGATTGTGTGTGTGATGTGATTGTTTCCAGAACCTACGTCGCAAGTTATGGAACTTAGCCCCACACTGTTAGTGTGAAAGCGTTTACGTTATTTCAGCGGTGATTGTAAGCGGTTTGCCTGCATCTACAATACCAACCAGAACTAACTTAATAAGCAGTTCTTCAGGGATGACCTCAGTACAGTGCCAGCACTGTACTGAGGTCATCCCCTGACACAAAAGTTTATATATCTCATAAGTCCAGTTATTTGTTTGGCAACTTCGCCTTTCGAACGTGTAAGCAGTCACAACATTGATGTACGGATGTTTGGGCCAAACCGCCAAATGCTTCAAACCTTAACATGTCTCTTCATCATTCTGCATTAGACATTTACCAGAATGATTGTGTATGAATAAGAAATTAAAATTATCTTGCAGGTAGACAATTCTTCATTAACAGGAGAATCTGTGGCAGTGCCTCGAGCGAATGTTGAAGGTGTGGCCAATATCCTAGAGTCGCCTAATGTAGCCTTCTTCTCAACGCAGTGCGTAGAAGGATGGGCAACAGGTAATTTTAATAGTGGCTATAATTTTTTTTATACCACAGAGTGACGAAACTAGCAAGTTTCTCGTCTGAAGGTAGATAAGCGTCACGCATGCCCATTCCAGTTCAGTGCTATCCAGAATTTTGAACCAACATACAGTTCAAGTTACCGCGTGCGTAGCACTGCGCTCGTTACCCTGATATATTAGACATTAAATCTATCATAGTATATATATACCCGTTTCATACCTACAACCTGCATTCACAGAAATTACAAAATGTTTGAGATATATAACTAGTACTAAATATAATAATTATATACTTTAACAAAAATAAGTGCTAAAAATGCTGATTTTTGTCCGTGTTTCTGACCCTGTTACGTACCTACCTCTGTTGAGATCAGTTTCAAATCGAAATTGACAAAACTACATACAATTTGGTTCATTTTTGCTTAATTTAAATAGAAACCGCTCGCAACAAAGATACGTATTATGAAGCCTGTCAATTAGATTTTTCGTCACGGCAGTCATTGTTGTGGACTCTGACGTCAAATAGCGCCAAAATGCGGGATTTAGAATTACCCAAACCTACAGTGTAAAGTATGAATTAATATTAAATGCGATGTTTTTATGATTTTTTTCTTTTTCCTCGGCAATGTATAAACGAAAACAAATGAAAAAGAAAAGTATAATAATTTAAACGCAAGCAATGCTTAAAAAAAACGACTTATTTTCGGAACCTTCGATCAAATTAAATGAATTAAATACGCATTATTGAGGATGACTAAAAAAAATCATAAATATCTTTTCACCCAGAAAGAAGATACACACATAACACAAATACAGTCGAATAGAGAACCTCCTTTTTTCTGAAGTCTGTTAAAAAGTATGCACATTCCCCCTGGGCTAAGCGTGTAATCTCATAATAATTAATTCCTAATTTTCTAGATTATTATTCCTTGTCATGTATTGAAAGTGTTTATCTATCTATCTATCTCATATTGTGTTACGCGTTTCAGGCGTAGTGCTATGTTGCGGTGATTTGACCGCTCTAGGGCGAGTGGCAGGCTTAGCGGCTCGTCTCCAGCCCGGGCCATCACCCCTCGCTCGAGGGATCAAGAAGTTAATGAAATACATGGCGATCTGGGCTGTAGGACTCGGCATGTTTATAACAATTGCTTCTATTGTTTTGGGGTATCCGTTCATACAGACCACTATCTTTGTTATTGGGATTATAGTCGCTAATATTCCTGAAGGTGAGTCTGTATTTATTTCGAAGGCGATGTTTCTCATTACTAATACGAGTATAATAGAAGACTACTTCTTAGTGTAGTTCGGAACCAACAAAAAAAACTGACAAATTAAAAGTGTAGTGCGATCTCGAATATTACGAAAGGCTTGAGCTTCCAGACTTCTCTGGAAAGTCAAGAAGCTCAAGCCATTTTACCTTCGTAAAATTGTATTGAAGTTCATTGTGGTAGGACATTTTCTAGTGTTCGCCTGGTTACCTACCCACCCTGTACAGAAAAAAAGTCATACTTCACTACCCTCAAGAAAAATCTGTCGTCATAATCACTTAAAATTATGAGTCAGTCAGCACTTAGAGGACTAGGTGTTAACCATCATCGACCACATCATCCCTATTTTTCCTTTAACTTTGGTTTCGCAATCTTGTGCATTTAGTCAGTGTCAAGTAATAATATATTTCATGTGTATTTCATATTAAAAGTCCTAGTCATAAGTCACAGTCAAGTATAAAACAGTCCAGGTCCAGTCATAGTCAAGTCATGCCCTAGTAAAGTGGAACTTGTATAGGAGTTTTGGAGCGAAGGCAAAAACCACTTATTTCAACTTGGTATCATTGGCCTACAATTATGCACGTTTACTAAGTATTAACGGTTAATAATCCACCATTATTACACATTAACACTCGAATAATCACAGGTTTTGGAAAATTATAAAAACGCCATTTTTTCACTTTCGCTGCTAAAACCACATCATCACCTACAATTAGGTGAGATATTGATCAAGCGCTCAAAAGCCTATTAGAAGTAAACATACAACATTTTTACCATCAACGGTACATACAGCAAATGCATTAAGATACAAAATTTTACTAGTACCAGTTTTACACTCGTGGGAAAACTCAATCTTAAAACTGGCATATCACCTTAAAAATAAGCATCAAGGAAGCGGGATCCTAATCCCGCTTCCTTGATGATCTATTATTTTTTTCGTCGGCGATACAATACATAATTTTTTGGACTAATATAATGTTCCAGGATTGCAACCAACAGTTACAGCATCTCTCACGTTAACTGCGCAAAAAATGGTTATGAAGCATTGTCTGGTCAAAAACTTGGACGCCATCGAAGCTCTAGGGGCCTGTACCACTGTGTGTTCTGATAAAACTGGCACTCTAACTGAAAACAAAATGTCTGTGAAACATATCTGGATATACAACAAGGTCTATTCTCTGAGCGACGCGGATATACCACGTGGGGTTCATTTTGTAATCATTATATATGCTCTAACATAAATTTATTATATTTATTGAACAAATTATACAATATGTTTAGTACATAGTAATATTGTTTTAAAGCTATGTTAGGTTGTCGTGACAATAAGATATCTGAATAGAGCTCATCGAAATCGAAACAGTACGTCACTGTCTAATCCTACTTCTTACTATTTATTATACTCATAATAGGATAGTTGACTTATTTCTAAAATATAGTAGATTTTTTTTAGTTATGTTCTGACTTTATAACAATGAGGTAAACAAACGCATTAACACCAGCCTCAAACTACATTCAATGACTTGTATCGTGGGTACCGGAAACATTTACATCACCCAGAATGAGAATCACAAATGTGCCTTGGAAAGCTAAATTCTACTCCCCCCGGGAACGGAACGCAGGACCCGCCCCGTAGAAAGCAAAGACTTGCGACTGCGCCAACAGGGTCGATTTACGGCGAAACGGATTTTTAATGGCTGGGCGTATATTAGTAGAAGGAGAACACGGGAAAATATTTTATTTATAGCGTTCTTTGAGCATAGCTATAATTGTAAGTAATTATTCTTTGCCTCCTCCAATTTCCTAAAAAAACTAAGAGGCTGGCTCGGGGGCCTAGTATTTAATTATCTATTAATCTAGATGTATCTACTAACGTTTCCCTCTAATTATTTTTGTTAATTTCTACAAATTTTACTGTCTGCTAGAAAATAAATAATAATGTGCCTATCCTATAAAAACTTAAGTACAACATTCATTTATTTGCAGGTGTGCTCCAGAATAATCAAGGTACAGCAAAATGTATTTAAAATATTTTTTGATTGGCTTATTGTATAAGTAAAACTAAACAACATACATATAGTTATTAACAAGTAGCAACATTTATATTTAAAAACTCACAATATAGGAAAGGACTGCATAATTTTCAACAAACTTATCAAATTCTGATCAAAATCAGTTCCTCAAAATCAAATCCAGAAACTATTTGAAATTCCAGACAGACAAGTGGCCTTCAAATTTATAACTTCTTTGAGATTACAAACTATCTCAATTCGTAAGACTAATTCTTCTAAGCATCGTAGCTAACGTGAAACTGAATTTAATAAAATGAAAGGTACCTGTATAAAAAACATAACATAAATGTTTTCACACTCATGGGGCTGATGAGCACTAAGTTCTATGACAGGTATCGTAGGTGCCGGTAACATCCACACCACAGCCAGAACTAGAAACACATGTTTTCTTGAGGTGACTGTTCCTACTTTCTAAGCCAGTGTCGAAACTACGACACCAGAGAAGGCAGACGAACACCCAGTGCCAGCGGGCAGTTAAATTCAGTTTCTGTATGAGCATTATTATTTTTTCAGCTTTCATAAACTGCTGTGCATTATGCAGTACTGCTACTGTAAGGAATGGTGGTGGCATTAACGGCGATGCTTCAGAAACAGCTATTCTGAAATTTGTTTTCCAATACGATGACCCTATAGCTATCCGACTATCTTTTCCAAAAATAGTTGAAATACCTTTTAACTCCGTTAGTAAATATCAAGTAAGTCAGGTCATTTACCGACGACGACCTACTTTAGATTTAGTTAATTTAAATACCTAAGTTATTTACCAGCTACTAGATACATAATAAAAAGTAGTCCAATCCAAGTTGTCGTAATATAATCTATTGGTTTGGTTTTATTGGACGAATAAATATTGGCTAGCGTTTTACCATTATCTTAAAATAGTGAATATGCATGAGATTTAATAGTTTTTTTTTGTTACCTTTATAGCAATAAAATTGCACCTACAACATTATTTTCTTTAAATGCTTTTAACTATGATTGTTGATGCATGGTTAATTAAAAAAAAACAAAACGTTCGCTATTGCTTAGACTGATTCGTAACGTGCTACGAACAAATTATAAATGACTAGCTGTCCCGGCGACCTTCGTTCCGCCTAACAGTCAATGAATGTGCATATTTAGGAAGCCATACCCGGCATGCGTTACAATGTCACGTGACTATATTATTACAACCTTCATGTTTATGTTTGCCTAGTACTTTACCAAATCTGAGTGACGTATGAGAAAATGGAAAGCATGTCGAAATATAAAAAAAAAAAATTAAAGAAATGTACGTTCTTAAAAAGTATCCTATGTCCTTCTCCTGGCTCTAAACTACCTCCCTGCCAATTTTCAGCTAAATCGGTTCAGCCGTTCTCGAGTTATAAGTGGAGTAACTAACACGACTTTCTTTTATATATATAGATGTAACTTTTCTTGACGGCACGGCAGCCAGGTCACGATTGGACGTGGATGTTATAGAGAAAACGTCAAAATTGCCGCGTTTAAAAATTATTCGAACCTGCTATAATACTATGTTCAAATATTTGTTATGCTATGAAATGTAATGTTTTATAAATTAATTTTTATTTTCGATAACATATTAACCAATCTGTTAAAAGCATATAAAATGGGTATGCCCTAGGTGATGATGTGGTCGAGGGCTGTAGGTATAAACACTCTATACGTAGAATGAGAAAGATAGGTAGCTACTTAGAGTCTTAGACCATTTAATTTTCGCTAAGCGACACATCTATTTGCAAGCTACGACTTTAGTACAATAGAGTGGAAGCTACCACTTCATAAATACTTAGGTAATATGATTTCTTCCGATGCTGCAATTCTAAAAAAATATACTTTCTCTGTATAGCACCTCAAATAGCAGATATTAAAGGCAGGCATAACCCTTGCCATCAGACGAATTTGTACTTGTGTCCTCTTTTAAAGTCTTGTTTCGTTCAGGTCAGCGTCCACCTTGACCAGTCGTCATCGCGTTATCTGGTTGTAATGAAAGGCGCACCAGAAATTTTAATCAGACGTTGCTCTACTGTCGCTGTTGATAACAGGAATATTAGCCTAACAAAGGAAATGAAAGCAACTGCCGATAAAGTTACCGAAAACTTGGCTGATACTGGTATTTGATTTTTAATCTCTTGTTCTAGTTCTTCTCGAGATGGCTATAATTTTGCGAATCTGGCAGTAGAATCATCAACTTTCATGGGTGCCTCTTTGAGGCCCATGTGAATAAACGATTTTGATTCTGAAATAGGAAAAATCTAATAAAAAAAGTAGATTTTCAGTACGAGTACAGCGAACGGAGCTGCGAACGCAGGCACCGCTGCACTGGAGGCGACTGCGCCTGCGTCCGCGTCGCGTCGTCTTTGTACTGTAAAAACTACTAATTTTCACTGAAACCAGTTGTTTGAAAGAAGCCCGGTTTATCAACCTCTATTAGTATACATTAAACAAACCAAACCTTTTTGTTCAAAGGTGAAAGAATAATGGCATTCGCGGATTTACTATTGGACCCCATAAAATTTCCTCCAAACTATCGTTTTGACTCGGATGATGTAAATTTTCCAATAGAGGGGCTGCGAATGCTTGGCATCATGGGTATCATGGATCCACCGAGACAAGAGGTATATTTAGATTAATAAATCTAGATAATTGCATTGGTTTACCTAAATTATAGCCTGTTCAAACAGCGTTGTGCGTTCACAGAATAGGACCTCTATGAAAGATTTGGTGTCTGAACTTCGGTAGAGTAGCTAAAATACTTAGAAATCAGAGTATTAGTGGCCATCAAAATAATTTAGCCATGGGGATAAATAGATGACAAATATAAGTCTATTATTTTTTCGGCAGTACTAATCTGTTAGTTTTCGAGAATTCACTTTGAGACGAATACCTTCCATTTGTGAGACAGGTCCATTCTGCAATTCAACGAGTGCGAGCGGCCGGGGTGCGAGTGATGATGATAACCGGCGACCACCCAGCGACCGCCCGCGCCATTGCGATGGATGTCGGCATCGCCACCACACCGAACTGCCACGTCGTCTCTGGCGCCGAACTAAGAAATATGACGGACGATGTCCTCAATTGGACGTTGCAAAAGTATTATGAAATAGGTACAATCAACACTAAAAGTAGCCCTATTTTGCAAAAATTCTTGCACATTTTATTTTTCTAAATGCCATCACAACATACTGTAATGAACTGCTTGTCAAAAGACAAGCAGTTCATTACAGTATGTTGTGGATCATATTTTTTGATGATATTCACTGGCCTTTCCTAAAAAGGAAAGGCCAGTGAATATCATCAAAAAATATTATCTGAACACGTTTTAAAACAAAATTCGATGAAAATTTATAGAAAATTGCTTTCTTGTCTTCAATTTAGGTCAGAAAATGATTGAAGAACAATGGTTTTTAGTTGTTTGGTAATCCATTCGTTTTCTAAATATAAAGTCATGTAGTTTTAAAAAAAATTACGTTTTTCAGTGTTTGCTCGAACATCCCCGACGCAGAAACTTCAGATAGTTGAGGCTTGTCAACGACAGGGAGACGTGGTCGCGGTCACGGGAGATGGTGTCAACGATGCGCCAGCCCTTCGCTGCGCAGATATCGGCATTTCTATGGGCATCACCGGGTCCCAAGTAAGCAGATGAATTATCAACATAAGCGATATACTTTTCTCAACCGACCACCGACCGAGGAGATATTTTTTGACAATGCTCATCTGACTGGGGGCGGTAAGGCCCATTGACGTCGCGCGTGAGGAGTTGTCTTTGAGAAGTGCATTTGCATGCCCATGCCTGCAGTTAAATTATCATCCCATCTCCAAACTACACTAAGATGGGTATCTTAGTGAAGTTTGAAACCACAATATTAATAGGTATTGTAACTGCAATATGAATACTTACATTTAATTTTGATAAAATGTTAGTAACTGCTTAATCGTTGTTTTAAAGTTAACAAAATTTAAATCCGGTTTGAAACGATTATTAGGGAAAAGTGGTTTTTTATACCTTTCATACACAATCCTCAACTACAGTTCTCAAGCAAAGGCCATACTTTGATTAACCTTTTAGTTGTTGATCCGTTATTTTTTGTGGTCATAGGTCTCTCAACAAACTGCTGACCTAATCTTAATGGACGACAACTTCGCAACTATAGTGACGGGCATCGAAGAAGGCAGGAAGATATACGACAACCTCAAGAAGTCGGTCTGTTACATACTGATTTCTAACGTTCCCGAAATACTTCCAGTGTTAATGTTCATCCTGTTTTCCATACCGCTGCCACTAGGTTTGTTACCAAACGTCTTTAGTTAATACTAGTAATCACGGATGTATGCTCAGTTAACGTCAACTTGCACGATATCACTCATATTATGAAGTACTCGAGATATCATATTTCATCATTGGCTAATGGTTGTTTCGTGCAGGTACTTATCTAAAATTGATTATCGGGTACGAATTCGTACACCGTGCATTTTTTAACAAGCAGCCACTCAGCCAGTAGGCAGGTAGGTAGCAGTATTAGGCTAAGAGGCAGCACATAGACAAGAGATGATGAAAGAGGCCCTGAAGTGGGACAGTCATGGCTACTATCTTATGAAAAATTACTTTGTTTCTTATGGGTGTTTATTGATGCGTGTATGTGTGTGTATGGTGAGTAACATTTCACTGTTTAATTAATTTATTTATTCATTTATTTTTACTGTAGGAACAAATAATGGAACACTTGGTCATGTCAATCTCTACATAATTAACATAAAATTTAAGATTATTTGAAGAAGCTGCTGTACAGATGCGTTGTCAAGAAAAGGGCAATAATAAAATAATTACATAATAATCAGAACAAAATATCGTAGCAGCTGTATAGGGGCTTTGTCAGAAAATAAAATATTCTACTACATTTCTCTAAAATTCTACTAAAATTTCTCTACTCACTTGTACTAAGTTCAGTAGTTGTACTTATACGTAACTATCTAAGAGCAGCAGTAAAGTGGCCTTGTCAGAGATTACATAGTGTCATGCAGCGGTACAGGGGCTTTGTCAGATTAACCTAAGATCCAAAGTTTGCACGAAGCTAGACAACAACCATGCGTTTTTGTCATCAACGTTATCTTAATTATCGGTATCTCTAAATTTATGATATCATTCGGTATTTTGTTATAAAACGTATCGAATTGCCCAGAAAAGATTTATAGCTTATTTGGAGTCTAAAACAAGGCATACCTACTTAATTTGTCTTTATGGCGTGTGTTCAGACTGTGATCATCGCTTTTTTTTTAGTGTATGGATATTTTTCCAGACGTACATTATATCTTCATATATGTATAAGGAGTGGACCATCATAATGTTTATATCCTGAAAGATTTCCCTTAGAGAAGTGCGTAGGCTAAGGTAATAAATTGCGCGGATTGCACGTTTTTGCAACACAAAAACTACGTTAATATCTGCCACTGCTCCCCTTAGTAGGATACCATAAGACATTATGCTATGACAATAGGCATAGTAAACCAACTTTGCGCTGTTTACATCCGTAAGCTTACTTACTTCATGTATCGCATAGACAGATAAGCTTAACTTACTTCCTAGTTTTATAATATGTAATCCCCATTGTAATTACAGGAGTAATGACAATATTGTGCATTGATGTCGGCACGGATATGTGGCCAGCTGTAGCCCTGGCGTACGAGCCCGCAGAGAGTGACGTCATGGATCGCCCACCGCGCCTCTCTGACGACTTGGTGTCAATCAAGATGGTCAGACTCGCGTACGGCCATCTAGGCCTTATAGAGTTCGCAGCTGGAATGTTTGCGTATTTTATGGTCATGGCGGAATTTGGATTTAAACCGAATGAACTTTTTGGTAAGATAATTATGATATAAATATATAATTGAAATGCAGATAATGAAGGGATATAGAAACAAAGCCAGACCTATCTTCGATTGTAAAAAAGTAAACATCTCAAATATTTTCAACAAATAACTATTTTTTAATAGTTAAATCGAAAACAGGTCTGGCTTTGTTACCGGTTGTTGGAACAATATCCAGCTCTTTTAAAAAAAAACGTAATATTATTGAAGCCTATCTATGCAAATGTTTTTATCACTCAGCTTGTTGGATTAAATACATTTCAACAGGCTTTAATCGGAGACATCCCGCAAGTCCCGTTATGGTTAAAATACCGCAAGAGGGGCGTTTTACACACTTTTATTACAAGCATAGCAAAACCTGTGGGATTTCCAAAAAGTATAATATCGAGTTGCTTAAACACAAAATCAATAGGTATTTACTATGTAAGCGTTTTCATGTTTGACCGCATCTTCGCTTCCCATCAACGATTGTTGTGAAACTCTTGCTTTCACTTCACTCATAAAAAGAAGTATCTTCAAGACCAGAAAGACTCGAGATCTACGAAATTACTATATACTTATAATAAGCTACGAAAAAAGGCAAACCGGCTTAAATTAAAACGGAGCAGACTGTATGGAATTGTATTTAATTGTACACAATTGCATTAGCTGTAAATTACATGTAAAAGCTTGGATCAGGTATAAGACAGAAATGGGACAACGAGGCAGTGAGCGATGTCATCGACTCATATGGCCAGGAATGGACGTATCAAGAACGTAAGGAGATAGAACGCGCCGCGCAGTCTACGTACTTTGTGACAATCGTCATGATGCAGATAATGAACGGGCTTGTCTGCAAAACTCGATACAATTCGCTGTTTCATGTTGGTGAGAAATACGTCAATATCATCTTAACTTATCCAATTTCATGAAGTCGGTGCAACTAAATCTTCAACTTTCTTGTTTTCTTTTTTATTTAATTTTGGCTTCGACAATTTATTGCATTTGGCCAGTGTTAAGGTAGTAAATATTCGAGTGTCATGGTCCAGTCATAGTCAAATCATGGCCAAATATATTGGTCTCCTACTACTTTTTCTTCAACTACTTATTTGGGCAGACTTTTACTTTACTAAACCTTTGAGTTTTAGAGCGAAACGTTTTTTTAACTTTACATGATTTGCTTAGCATGCACGTTCACGAACTGTTAACATTTTATAATCCACCATTATTAGCTACACATTACAACTCCAAGAAATAATTTTGGAAATGAATATAAATCAACAGATTTTGCTGGCGAAAAACCTTTTTCTTTTTAGATTTTCTTTATTAGCCGTCACCTCCACCAGAAGTACTTATATAGAAGATCCAATAAAATGATCACCATATTTTTATCTCTGATAGACTAGCGTTTGACAACTATCTCACCTGAAGTGATAATGTGGTCGAGGATGGTAAACACTAAAAGCCTAACATGACTAGATGTCAAGGGTAACTACCGGTGTCGGAACATATTTGTTAGTGATTAGGACAGATCTATCTACTTGAGCGTACGATTGTATTCCGGTACATGCGATTTTACCTTCACCGGAAGTTCAAGCCCATCTTTTATTATTTGTTGTTTTGTGTGTGATATTTTTATGTCAGGAAAATCAGGAATAGTTATGATTTTCCCCATACTGCAAGAAAATAATCACCAGTATAATATAAACATAAACAAACGCTTTCACACACACAGGCCCACTCAAAGTTCTACGACTTGTGTCGTGGATGCCGGAAACATTCACAACCAGAACCAGAAACACAAATTTTCCTTGGGGAGAAAATTTGTGTTCCCGCCGGGAATCGAATCCGATAGCTTAGAAGGCGAATGCTCATCCAACTTAACAAAATCAAAATCGTTTATTCGCACGAGCTTCAGAGGTAACGGGCAGTTCTTCTCGAGACCATGGCCAATGCAACTTGGCCGAAACGTCGAGATAAATAAAAATAGTTTTTAGCGCGATTAAGTCCCGAGATATTACCTAAACTATAAGTTCATAAGAAGGCAGTTATTATGCTAAAAACTTACGACCGCGTGTACTTTTTGCCAATTACTGATAAATTTTAATTCTAAAAGATAATCTCGTTATGAAAGAAAAAATGTACTAATTCATTTCAGGACTGAAGAATAAGGTGTTGATCGTCGGTATAGTTTTCGAGGTTATTGTTGCGATCATTCTTTGCTACACACCGGGGCTAAATACGTTCCTTCACACATACCCTCTGAAAATCCGATGGTAATTGAATATTATTATAAGTTTAAGAATGTTTGTTTGAAGAATGCGTCGCCACGACCAAGCGTTCTAAAAAAAAAAATTTTTTAATTTAATGAGATCCAGGTCCCCACGGGCTTAGTGTCTCAACACCATAAATCTCAAATAATTAACCACTGCCGAGGTTTCCATTTTTTCGCCGTTAGCGCTGCTCTGCCAAAGCTATCGCGGCGCCAACCCCATTCTGTGCTCCAGGACGACGTGACGGAGCTAGTGTCAATGTGTTGTGTTTATTATTGTTAACTTAATAATTACGATAAAATACAGCTGTGGATGGCAACGATAGGACGATGTAATTATCTTATAAAGTAGCAGGTCTGAGTACCAGGAGTTAGAAATTAAAACGGAGATTAATGCTTAATGCTGCTTAGCACCATTCATTCAATCATCTTTCTATTTTACAAAATTTTTTAGACTCGCAACCTTTATGTCACCACGTGTTATAGTTTTATAACATGTATTTTGTTAATTAATGTTGTGTACGGCTTGAAACACGTCTAAATTTCGACTTACTTTGTAGTCGACTAGTTTCGTCGACTCTGCGTATCGCGCGTCTGACTCATCCTGATGAAGGACAACAAATTTGTCCGAAACTAGTCGACTACAAAGTAAGTCGAAATTTAGACGTGTTTCAAGCCGTACACAACATTAATTATGTGTAATACTCACGATAGTTTTAATTTTCATATGTATTTTGTTATTATTTCAATTTACAGGTGGTTCTTTTCAGTACCGTTCGTAGCTCTCCTGTTGGCGTTTGACGAATTCCGAAAATACTGCATTCGTAGAAATGCTTTTGGAGGCTGGTATAATAAATTAACATATTACTAATACTTTCTCAAATATCATTAAACGTTTGTTTAAGTAATTAATTACTTGTTAATTTAATTTATAATTTAGGTATAGAGCAATGAAATAAAAATAATATTTTCAGACATTTCGTTTTATTCCCATTTGACACATTTTGATCCCACACAAAAAATAAATCTTAAAACTAATAATAGGTACAGGTAGACATTTTTTGGAGAATGCTTTGAAAAAAATGCACTCGTTTAATTCGTTTTAAACATATTTATAAGTATCAACATAAGTAAATACATTTGAAATAAAATATTTTTTTCAATATAAATAAATTTGTTTGATTTGGGAGATATCACAGGTACAATATTTAACCTTGTTTATTCTGTGGTGTATTTTGATACCATAATTATTGTATTAACTGTTTAAGGCACGCATAAGATGAATAATCTCATGCTTCAGTTCATAAATATAGTTTTATAGTAACCGATGATTTTATTTTGATCTAAAACTAGAAATATCTATAATACAAATATAAATTTAATATAATAGAAAAAAGACGTGTAAATATATTGATATTTAAAAATGTAGAAGAATGTTTTATAGTTTAACTACAGGTGGCATTAATGTTCACTTATATGTCAATATTTTAATACGAGTACTGTTTTTATCGTTACAAGTTTTTCTTGTAATATTAATATATTACAATAATTAAACGCAAGCAAAGTTTAAAAATCCGACTTTACCGCTTTATCTTCGGAACCTTGATTTAATGTATTAAACACGCATTATTTACAATAACTAAAAACTAGTGAACCGATCTTGATCAAACTTAAATCGGGTCACATGGAAAGCAGCTGCTTTCAAATAAAAAAAAAAAATCAAAATCGACTCACAGCGAAAGAAGTTATAAAGCACATAAAAAATATTTAAATACAACTATCGAATTGAAAACCTCCTCTTTTTTTTGAAGTCGGTTAAAAAACTCGTAAAGAAAAACAACCAGTATATTTGTTATCGGTATGTTTTCGTATGACTTGTGTAATTGTTACATAATTCTAACAATCACTCAAGTCATACAAACACAATGCTTTGAATGGTTGCAGTTGTCAAAGACTTATAAAATTCTTGAAGGGAACAATATTACTGCTCTAAAGCTTGGCAAATATATATATTTATTATAAAATTGACATATAAGATAATATGTATACTACCATCTTGAAGCTCATTTAGAGAAACCCTTGAGTAGGTAACTATAGCTAAGTAGTATGTAAGCAAGTAATAGAACAAAGAAGATACTAGCTACATTATACCTTAAGTATATACATGTAAAATATATCATATAATATTATTTACTCACAAAAAGAACGTTATAGATAATAAAATAAATGCGATTATAATATATTATGCCACATATTATTTTACCAAATCAGTCAGATAATTGTATAATAGAATTATGATAGTAAAGAAGTTTCAAGAAGTATTTATAAAGTTACAAGTCAATTATTATTATTCTTTTATAGATCTATACAATTTATTATTATATTAATATAATTCTGAACTCAGCACACATCTTACTCTAAATTCAAATTTATTTACTAAGGAACAAATATTAATTTACTTACATAAATTCAGGCAAGTTTGATATGATCGGTTTAGTAGATAAATTTATATAAATAAATTTGTATTTTAACAGTAAGCATTCAAAGCTCAATGTTATTATTTTATCACATAAATAATTTAATATAAGTAACACAGTAAAGGAAATGACGGCACGACTTTTATCCTGATTTTCATTAAAATATGGCAACTATTACATGACACAATTTCTTCGCTCTTATAATATAAATACGGTAATGCTGACATGACAACACCTTAAATGTATACGTAAAATAAATTACCTTCTAAAATGTTACAAATTATATTCACATGTCAAACGTAAACATTACTTCAATTTGAATTGTGTATTTTTGAGCGGAAGTGATACCACAGTAGTAAATGTCCAAACAGCGACAGCTGCTCTGCCACACTCACAACTTGACACTTATAATACCCTACTTACTGATTCGTTAAATTATTGACGTGATAACGTCTTATAAATCGATGAACACCGGCTGCACGCACGAAAAAGTGCCACGTTCCGCCTGAGCCTGAGCGTGCAAGAGAGAGCGCAACACGAGATAGGGACTCCCTATCACGTGTTCCGCGCTATTAGGGAGGCATGATCGGCCCAGCGTTCGTTATATGACGTTATCACGTAAAATTATCGTCCGTAAACCAAATTTACAGACATCCATTTTTTTTAATGTATAATCTATAGTGTATATGTATAGTTTTTCTGTTAAAGTTTCGTGTCTATGGCTGTCCTGACGCGTGTGATGTCATGCATGGGTTCCGCCTGTTACTGTTACTGTACAGTTACTAGGAGGGTCCTGCCCATCTACTTACCTAGTTATATGCTGAGTCGGAACCCCATTCGTGACATCACGATTCTTTCTTTCTTTTAGGGCGTCTAGGCTTTTTGCTTTTAGATCTAAAGTATAGGTACTGACACTAACACGAGGAGTGATGTGTGCGTGCACCAGAAGCATTAACACAACGCACATATAAAACATGTATATATAGGTAGGTATACGCTTTTTCAGTTCTTGGTGCTTTACAACGGAAGCACTTTTACAAAGTAAATAATGTGAAAGCCTGGGAACGCCTCTGAGAAAAAAACGAATATGAATTCTTTTGCCGTTTACAGATTTGTTATGAAATAAAGAAAAGGTACGAATGCAAAAATAAATAGAAAAAATGACGATTGGCTGCGCAAAATTAAGAAACAATTCGGTTGCTTACTTAAGACTTTAAAATGCATTAGATATAAAGAACACAAATTGTTAAGTATTTTTTTTTAATGTCACCGTTTTAAATGTTAGAAAAACCAGTCAGATAAAAACAGTACAACTGAAATATATATGAAATTTATTACAAATTTCATACATACAAAATACGAAACGACTTTTCCCTCGATTTGTATGCATAGAAGACGAGACTGAATTTAAACTGATTTGAAATGCTTTGCATCTTGGCATACATCTATACGTAATCCTAACTATAACAGTAAAAGTAAACTCTTCCTACACCCATTAACAACAAAAAAATATTAACAAATGTACTTATTATGCTTTTAGCTAAAATAATATGAGAAACAAACGATCCAAGGGCTGATTTCTTCCTGTAGCTTCAGCATCAGCGATGCGGTAGCTCGCAATATTTGTCGCTCTAATACGCTCAGTTATAATTTTACAAAGTTCATTATCACAGATAGCGTTTGACCAATATCTCACTTGTTAGTAAGTGATAATTGCGGAGCGAGAAAGATCGTATGTAATCACAATGCATTAGCAGATCGTTTAACTATACGATAAAACTATGGGCTTACACAGCCCAAACATGTACGAAACTTATTGCGCGACATGTTATGCAACATTGTATGTTGAATGTTTCGGCAGTAAAAATCCACAGTAAGCATGAAACGTAGTGTGAGATGTAATGGCCTTACTGTCGTTTGATGTGATCCAGCGATGGTAAGAGTGAGATGCCACGACATCGGACGTTTCGTTTCAGATCATTTCTACACCTTAAGTTATTAACTTTAGGGCAGATTCATATTTTGCAGGAGCTAGGAGAGAGATGCCACGAGATTTTCTTTCAGATCACTTATACACTTCGAGATTATTATAATGGCATAGGGCAGGTTCACATATTGCGTAATCTAGAGGCTAGTATGGCAGCGTAGATGTTCGACTGACTTCTCATGTCGGCGATGGAATGGCGCGCTTTCATCAGCGCCTCTTCGCGGATGGCGTCGTCTTGCAAAATGCAGTCCATTATTTTAGCTACAATTGTCGACGGTGGAACATGGGGATTCCCTGAAACACGTTTAATATTTCGATGAAACTTAATGTATGACATAATAAACTAAGAATTCTTCAGACACTACGTTTGTATACGATGGACTTGTCTAATGTCATTTTTTATATAACATCTAATTATTTTTACACGCCTTTTCAGTTGCCCCTTCTATAATATGAGCACAGGTAGCTCGACATTCAATAAACAGTTAATTCTAATAAAAGTTAAGTGAATCCTGTTTATTTTAACTATACAGTTTAAAATAACTGAGGACAGAACCTACTATAGAAATCGTCATTAGCTAAGTTTATTAAAAGATTTCACACCAACAGTTCCGTATTCAACGGAAGAATCATAAATAAAAAATATGGATAGGAATGTTCTGCCCTACACAGGAATCGAGCCCAGTACCCGCAGCGTAGCACATAGTGGCGATCAGTACGTCAGCTTCCTATCTGTTTAAATGTCATAAATGTTGAATTTCATGAAATGTTGTAGAGAATAGTTTTAAAATGATTTTATGAAGAGTTAGAAAGCATTAATCCTGCAAGCTCGTCCCATTTACGTGACACAAATCGCACGAACAAAAACATAAAGGTTAAAACATTATAATATACTTACTGCACCACGGCAATCTCGGGAACTTGATAGGACCTATGGCAACCCGGCGAAACTGGTTTCATAAAGCGGCACACGGGTGTACAGTGGTCTGTTAATTGTTAGTATGTTAAACAAAAGCATGTTACAGTTAGATATAACTACGAATTTACAACTTTAAGACGATACACAAATTTATTTTAGCCGAAGGTGTAAAAATTCGGATGAGCTATTTACTCGCCTTACATTAAAAAGAGATAAAACACGTGGATCAGAGCCACACGTCATTTATAGAGTCAGAGAATGACGGATGTTAATGTGTTTCAAAAGACCCAACTTTGGTAAATAACTCTATCAAGAAAGCTTCTACCAATCATGTTGCTAGATTCCCTTTATTTAATATTTAATTACATGCTCATGTACTTATTGTCCCTACTGAATAGTACAAATTCTTAGCGGGTTAAACAAATTTACATATCGTCTTAACGACTGGTTGAGTAATTTTTTACAAAAAAGCGCGGCCAGTAATATGTCCTTCTCATTTACTACATTTAAGTTGAGGATATTTGGTAAATTAAGAAAGGAAAAATATATCTTGAGACGGGGTTAGATAATAACATTATCATAGAATCATAGGGCATCATGCTCTATAGCTATAATCGCCGAGTCAAAGTTACGGTTGGCAATGCAGGTATTGTAACGCTTATCATGAGGTAAACAACGTGCTTGTCTTCTATCTAAATATACAAAAAAGGCTCATACCCAACGAAACTAACAATAAAAATAAGGACTTAATACTTGGCGGGACTACTCTATCAAATAAGATGTTAATCGAAACAGAAAACGGACAAATCTTCGTGTAAAAAGCGCGTGGAAATGTTAAAACTCTTCCTTTGTGAATTTGGTTAAATTTGTATCCAGCGACCAGCCCTAATCGCACTTTCAAACCGAACGTATTCTTCTACAATCTTTTAAATGAACGTGGCGTGCAAATATTGTAAGCACGTTTTTTGTAATCCACCATTAAAATCCATGAGAATTCCTCCAACTTTCATCATATTTATCTATTTATAGTACTTCTAAACGCAGACAGGAAAACCACAGACAGAAATAGAGATAAGCACTGCGCCGCAATTCTCAGTTTTTACTGGCCTCGGAAACAGATAACAAAGCCATATTTATTATTATAAGTATATATAGCAGATTCACATCCCATTTATAGCACGAGGAAAATTATGTATTATTGAATCAATCTTTAACAATGCCATTGTGTTTCTTACGAAACCACAGTACTTTAGTTAAATAAGCACTGCAAATAGTTTTCAATACGGAACATACTATACTTTAATTGTAAATTTTACATAATATTAGCATTTCTTGTTGAATGCATTTATTTATTTATATAACAGTTATTGCATATGATTTATATGCGGCATATACTTATTATAAATGTTATATATATATAATTATTAACAATGTTTTTAATTGCGGGCATTAAGTTTTATTTTTTTTATTTACACGGTGGGCGAACCAACAAAGGTCTGTTCGCTGCTAATACCCCCTTTCTGGTTTTGTCTATTGTTCTGGCCATTCATACAAATTGTTGATCTTTGCCTTCTTATTGAAATCTTGTTCTTTTTGTTAGTCTGTGTGCCACTTTCGTTATTTGCCCCCTTTTACTAAATAATGATTAATAAATTAGTGTTTGGTAGAAAACTGGAACTAAGCTATCATTAGTAGTGGTCTGTACACTATTCGAACACTCATGTAAAAAATAATAAGGAGTTGCATACTGCATACAATAGTCATAAAGTCTATTTTGAAAAATAAATGTTATGGGGTTATGTTATCAGCATCCTCTTTGGATAACACTAGCTAAAATTATTTCAAGAGAAAACGAAATGATTATTGATATTAACTATCTTGTTTCCTAAAACTAGATAAAGCATCTATACAGCAAATACCTATGCTACCTACCTACAACAAGGCACCGCGCTTATAGGTAACTCAAGTGCTCATACCTAGTGGGTTATGTCATTATTTGACATTCAATTGATTTTTATTGGAAAATAGTGTAGCAAACAGAATATAATTGCGAAAAATGAGTGGTATGATGTGTATATGTATAATGGTATTTTGTGGTATGGTAATGGTATTTTTGAATGGCCGCAAAGGTTAGCTTCATGACTAACGAAAGTAAAATTTATTTAATATAGCTGTTTTTTTATTTGTTGCCAAGAGCGCCGTATTTTTTTTTTAGTTTGAATTGAGTTGAGTTGTCCTGAGTTTTTATTAAAATATTTTTCGCTGGGGTTGTTCCACTATTTTCTCCCTCATTAGGGCCTTCACTTAGAAGTATTGTCAGTTTACATTAAAGGCGAGTATATGAGTAGGAAAAATGTATATGTTTATGTTATGGCGTATGATTAGAATATTTGTAACTTTGCACGCTACATTAAAATTAATCTACCTAATACTATAAATTGTGCGTTGTCCCAGATACCACATTGCCACAACCAAAACATAATGAAAAATTAAAATATTATCCATTCAATGTTCAATAACCCTTTGTTACTGTGTTAAATACTATAAAAAGCAATTGATTTCTAATGGGTTATTGTTTTTAATATGCCAGTTAATTTGTTGGCTATAAACTATGTTGGCTATAAACTTACCTGTTAACCCCCGGTAACCAAATACTCCGCAGTCATGCATTTTCATTGAGTGCTGCTCATCTTTTATGAATTTCTCTGTACTTATGCCTTTGAGCTGTAGACCAAAAGGGAAAATTTTAATGAAAGCAAAAGTATTTTAACAATATTTTTTTATGAGTAGATGAAAACAGTCTATATGGTAGGCAAGTAAGTATTTTTGTAAGCAAACAATTTTTAACTAATACAATCAATTAAGATATATGTACAGGTAGACACATAAATACTTAGCAATGTATGTAGGTAGGTGCTTACTACTAAGTACAATTTTATTTAGTCACCGTAGCTAATAACAATATTCAAAGATAAAGAATAAAAAACAAGCAATTTGCAAACAGAAGAAATAGATTTTAGCGCCGTAGTCCGATAAATCTAGGTATTTTAATTTATCCAGGTGAAGCCGCAGGGAATAACTAGTTTATATTAAAATTCAGAGAAGCAAGACTATAGATAGATAGATAATACTTTATTGATTGACTTTATAAGATGAGATAAAACAAAGATAACAAACAAGCAAAGTATCACAACAAATAGCCTTATCACTAATAGCGATCTCTACCAGACTATCAGCATGATTTGGATTCTGCCTACTAAAGGTTTGAGCATTAACTACCTTTAATGTTAAGAAAACATACTTACACACTTATTTAGAGACAAACTTTCACATTTAATATAAGTGTGATTGTGTAAAAGCAGTAAATTTTGCTACAACGCAATAAGGTGCAATTCAGCCCACAGCATATCTGCCTAATATTTTTAACTACTCCCTTTTTTTCTATCTATTGCATACTCTTATCTCTGACACATAAAATTTTTGTAGCTGTGCTCCTAAAGTCACAGATTGCAAAGCCTGCTCACTCACATCAAAAATGCATGCAACATATTCTTAACCTAGCTGTGCCCTGCAGCTTCGCCTGCTTTTATCAAGTTTTACAGTAGCCTATGTGTTAATCCTAGGTATAATCTATGTACATTCCAGCCGTCAACGAGTGAAGAGGGAACAATCATACTTACACACAAGCTTTCGGACTTATAATATTAGTAGGATCTTAAATGATAGATAAATAACTAAATAAGTAAAAAACAAATAGAAAGCTATTCCATTACCTTAGAAGGAACTAAAAATCTATCAGGTATCCTCTGGAGTTTTTGCTGCTTTTCGCTTGGTCCGAAGCCGAGTGCTATAAGCACCGACTCTGCATCAACCTTCCTTGCGCCAAGAACATTGAGAACAGAGCTACCACTGGAACCGCTAGCATCAGACTGTTGAAAAGAAAATCTTTTTTAAAGATAGTTTAAAGATTAGTATTATTGGCACAGAAATCCCTTGGGAAGGAAAGTCGTGGTCATAAATTGTGCAACAGCACCAAAAAAAGCATAGCGTTTGAGCAATTAGTATGCATTTGGAATGTATAAGCAGCTTTTTTCGCTGGTATAGCATATATACTTTTATTTTATATAGTTTTAAACAGTTAAATATAAATGTGTACAAACAAAATTAAAAATATAATAATTTTGAAATGACTGTTGGTTAAGTTGGGTGTGTTAGGTCCATTTTAAGCAATGGGTATCCCGTTTAATGCCCAGTGGGAACACAAGTTTTCTCCCCAAGGGAAATATGTATTCTGGTTCTAGGTGTGATTGTGTCTGTGATGTAAATATTTCCATCACACACAAAACAAGTCATCAAACTTACTGTGGGGCTGTGACTGTGGTTTTATGTTTATGTTTAATTAAGGATATCATTTTCAACAGCTATGTGCAATGACGTGCATTTCACATATCTACTTAGTTATACTACTTTATCATTTATATGGTAATACCTGCAAGGAGGCATCTCTAAAGAGGGGATTTTTAAACTTTGGTGTGTAGCCCTCTGACTGAATGGAGTGATCTCGCTGGAGCCTCTTTACGCTTCCCCTCTGAGGCGTGCTTGTCAAAACTCCACTCTCCAGCGACTTCCTCTTCCACATATCTCTATTAGGAACATCTAGTTTCTCTTCTTGCACTGGTTCACATGTTTCTTTGCAAGGCTCTATAACTGTGTTTTCTGTCAAAGTTTCCTCTGCTTTGCTGTCATCAGATTTGACTTCTTCTACTTTAGTGCTTTCTTCTTCTGAATTGTTTGGTTGCTGGGTGCCGCTGGGGAGAGAGTCTAGCCATTGTTGGACGGGACTGCTACGCCGCATGTCGTCTATGACGCCAATCAGCCAACCTCTCACCTTCCGCTCTAGGATTGATGACACTGAATCCGTAAATGTATCTAAAGGAAGCAACAGAACATTTAGTAACCATGTATACATTAGTAGTAGGTATAGAATAAGTGCGGATACTAACAAGAAGTGCAAGTGACAGAGTTATAATGAAGTACAGACACATTTAAAAGTGAGATGATGAATATTAAATAATAAATCCTTAGAACATATGTGACGCTACGCTAACACAGGGCTAATTACATTGCTATGATACTGCTACAATCACTACTACATACATCTTGCGAGTGGAACCAACCTTGAGAGGGATCCATCTTCAATTCAAGGTAACGCTGCATGCAATTCCAAAGGATACCATGAATGACCGTGCAAGACGCATTAATACAACTGGTCAATAATGAAACCAACAGCATCTACTACAAAATGTATCTTGTTATCAACTTACCTTACTGATTGGATTCTACCTCTAAAACGTACTGCAGGTTATAGCAGATGTAAAATTATGAGTATATCTTAACCAGTATGGAAATTCACTATTCACTAAATTGTTTATCAATATTCTGTTTATTAATACCACGAAAGGAATTACATATATGCGTATTTTTTAGTCTGAAAATATAATGAAAAATAGAACTAAAAACCCACAGCCATCAGTCACATGACAGTCATGACAGATCTTGACGTTGACAGCAGATAGAAAAACACCACTTTCGTTTAAAAAGTCCAATTCTCAAATCTCGATATTTTTGGTGACATATTTCATATACAATAATTATTATTCATCACATCACACACGCGAGTAGAACGTCAACAAAATATAAAACTAGTATTTTGGCTCCAACGACCTTACGCTTACATTTACAATTTTGGATTGGGATAGTAAAAATTGCTTATAACTTTTTCTTTTGAATTTGTTGTTAAAGTATGCGTAGGTATCAACTTTGAAATGTAAATCAGTTTAGGATAGACCGTTGTAATAACTTATATATCAAAACCGTACAATCAAACAGTTGCGTAATAGGTTTATCCACGCATAACTTCGTTCCAGATTTCGTCCTCCACAATCACAACGCTTACGTCCTTATAATTGTTAGGTGTGATTGTTGGATCATCTATCTCGAGCCCCTGTCAATTGAAGATGACGCCATCAAAGACGATGAATGCTCACACCACGACTGCGACGACCGTGAAGTGGGTCGGCGCGGGCGTCTAATATTCAGATGTCAAAAATTAGCACTGAATTGTTTTTTAATTCTTATATAAATTAGTTATACTATCTTCCCAATGTGTGCAGTACCGTGGATGCTTAGTTCAAACGACTGCCAGCGAACACAATATCATCCTGTTAATATTTAAATAAACAACTTAGTAGCATTGCAAAGTTACCGCCATATACCAGTTTAGACCTAGCCATTTCAAAAACTGTTTTACATTCAAAGTTGATTCTATTGCAAACTTACGTATAGTTTTTAATAATTGGGCAAAATAAAGGCGTGAGATCTCAGTTCGGGGCAAACGAATAGTAATCATATTGAATTGAAATGTAATATTGTGATGCATTCCTTTTTGTAATTGGTCGATAGATCTTTAAGTTAACTTGGGTCGTTAAGCACCAAAGTCTGTCCGTCTATCTGTCAGATACATGTAGCGTCTAAACCATATAAGCGAATGACTTCAAATACTCATATAATATGAGAATTTGAGGCCGGCCAAAAACCAGAAATTATATAAATATAAATATTAAGGGGCGAACAAAAAGTGTATTAACAATAAAAAAACAAAATTATATGCATATTCCCTATTAATATGAGAATACCAAAACATATGCAAAGATGATGACTGTAATCACTAGGTTTTAAATACAGGCATTAGATGTTTACCAAATGACGCCATCAATATCTTAATTTTCGCCATTTTTATTATTATCGATATTTATATCTATTATATCATAATTTATCACTACCTCAGAATTGGCCTCGATTGCAGCAAAGTTGACATTGACAGCCGAACCAATTGTTGAAAGTCAGCATCCATACCATAGATAGCTTTTTTATTATTGTTGATGGAGTTGCATGACGCTAATATTCTGGCTACGAAGAAAAAAAAGTATTTTCGCGGGAATCACAAGATATTATCGTGATTTTGTATTTCTACCGACTTCACAAAAAAGGAGGAGGTACTCAAGTCGACTTATTTTTTATTTAGTTTATGTACCTCATAACTCCTCTCCACGTGAGCCGATTTCGAATTTTTTTTATAGTTTGATAGATGTTGCTTTCTAATTGGTCCCATTTAAATTTGATCAAGATCTGATCAGTAGTTCTTGAAATATCGTCAAAAATTTCTATTTTATGGACTACTTTGATGATGTTCTCGTAAACCCGACTTCAAAAGTTACCTCATAACTTCTTTCGTTGTAGGCCGATTTTGATGATTTTTTTAAATTTGAAAGCTGGTGCTGTGAAGTCGGTTTTTTTAAACCATGCTTGCGTTTAATTATAAAACTATGTCACAAATACCCCGGGTATTTATTTATTCTTAATTTGGCTAGGTACTTAAACTGTTTAATAAATTCTAAGAGAAAATGAAGAAGTAAGGGAAAATTTACCTATGTTATCAATTTTGTATTACCTATGTTCCGAAACTTGTGATTCTTCGAGATTTGTGCGAATCCTACTAATATTATAAATCCCAAAGTTTGTGTGTAAGTGTGTAAGTATGTTTGTTCCTTCTTCACGCTTTAACGGCTGAACGGATTTGGATGAAATTCGGAATGTACATAGCTTATACCTAGGATTAACACATAGGCTACTTTTTAACTTGATAATAGCGGGCAAAGCCGCGGGGCACGGCTAGTGTTTAATAATGGTGGATTATTGTCATCAAAAGATTAAAAAACTATTTCGATGATTATAGACCTTAAATAGTTACTAAACGTGCATGAATGTAAGCAAATCATACAAAGTAAATTATATTATACTAGCTGTGCCCCGCGGCTTCGCCCGCGTCAGTTAAAAGTCGTGGTTGAACTTTTTCAGTGTTCATAATTTTAGATTGATATATTAATGGTTTGAATTCGCAGTCTCGTCTATAATCTACCTTAATCTAGTAGACCTTTTATTTGTACCGAGTTTTGAGTAAATCAAAGCAAGAAATAAGATTTTCCATACAAACTTTAGAACTACCTAGGGGTAGCTACACACCCTAGGGGTAGTTTTGAAAAAATAAAATATACGTTTTCCTTATTTACTTCAATGTTTATTTGTACCGAGTTTTAGGTGAATCGAAGCGAGTAAACATTTCCATACAATCTTTTTCACCTTATTTAGCACACTTAAGGGTTGATTTTTGAAAATTGGTACTTGAATTATATATATATTCTAAATTTCATCAAAATCGGTTCATTCGCTACGGAGATACGTGGTAACAAACATTCACACACCCACAAACTTTCAGATTTATAATACACTAGCCGTGCCCCGCGGCTTCGCCCGCTATTATCAAGTTAAAAAGTAGCCTATGTGTTAATCCTAGGTATAATCTATGTACATTCCAAGTTACATCCAAATCCATTCAGTCGTTAAAGCGTGAAGAGGGAACAAACATACTTACACACTTACACACAAACTTTCGGATTTATAATATTAGTAGGAGTAGGAAGTAGGATTAAGTAAGATAAGATAAGATAAGATTGAGTGAGGGGTTAGTAGGAATAGTAGGGTACATTCTTGCAGGGGGTTTGGGAACAACAATTAGTTACAATAAGTAAAAATCATAAAAAAATTAACTTAATTTTTTTTTATACCCGTAACCCGATATGCAAGCATTTCACCATAATCTCACCCGATGGAAAGTGATGATGGGGACGAAGATATAACATGCTTGGTTTGAAGACCTATTCACTCTTGACTTGAAGACTCCCAGATTATACTGTTCGGGAAACAAACACGAGGACAACGAGGGCAAAAATGAGGCAATGAGACGAGGCAAATGACAACCACTCCTTTGCAGTACGGATGATAAACGTAGAAGCGAGACGCTTTGAGCTTTGAGGTATTTCAACCAAATATGGATGACGTTCATTGTGACCACCCTCTACAAGATTCTAAACTACTAACCCCTCATCCCTTATATTAAAGAATTGACTTAACTACATAGTTTGACTCGTTTACTTAACTTTGACTACTTATGACTAGGAAGCTACGTTGAAATAATACTCTTGATATATACTACAACTAGCCGTGCCCTGCGGCTTCGCCCGCTATTATCAAGCTAAAAAGTAGCCTATGTGTTAATCATAGGTATAATCTATGTACGTTCCAAATTTCATCCAAATCCGTTTAGCGGTTAAGGCGTGAAGAGGGAACAAACATACTTACACACTTACACACAAACTTTCGGATTTATAATAATATCAGGATAAGACACTGGAACACAGATTTTTCAAAAGAAAACAATATAGGTAGGTACAGTACCTATTTGTATCTAAGCGAAGTTCTAACTGCAGTATGCCAAAATAGATTGGATTACTCACCTTGGGCTGGGAATGCTGGGATCATTTGAAACAGGTAGGTAGGCTTCGTTATATAAGCGTTTATCCTGATCGGACCGTCACGTCTTCGTGGTTTCTAATCTTACGACGGACATTGGTTTGTGATGATGGAAACATCGTGATGAAATGCTTGGTGGTAGGGCATTTTTCGTGTTGTGTTGTGTAGTGCTCGTCTTGAGTTGCTGTACCAAAATACAAAAGTAATTTTGCGAAGAACAATCTGTGGTCAAGCCATACTCAGTGTTCCGGTAACCATCCTTGAGAGCCAGTATGAGGTAACTCTAGGCAATGTTTATTGCACCAAATGCTAGCCTATACGATTCATAAAAAAAAATAAGAACTGCCGACGATGGTAGGTATATATTATATATCCTTTTTAATGTGGACAAATAAAATGAGCTTCAAATTATAAATAAAGAATATTTATTTTTCTATAAACACATTATTTTTAATGTTAAGGCTCACACCTTAGATCACGGAACGCATTGGGCTTTCGTCAACGAAGTCATGTGCATGGATGGAGAAGAGATCAGCGCGGCAGCCGCGGCCGAACGTGCGACGGCGAGACGAAACGCCCAGCGCGCGAGCCTCCTTAGCTAAACAATTTGTGCATCGAGGTCAGGTAGAGATACTTTAATCGCTAAATCACATTTGGACACTAATATACATGTATAACTACGTTCAACAAGTGTCAATATTGAGCAGTACGAGGGAGGGGGCGGGCGCGCGCGGCGCTGAGCCGGCGTCACGCGGGGCCGTAGGCGCATTCGCCGCGGCGCACGCCCGCCGTCTCCTCGCCGGGCAGCACGGCGGCGCGCCGCCACTGGTCGCGCACGCGCTCCACGCCCGCCAGCACGCGCACCACGTTCATGCCGGCCAGCTTGCGCACGTCCTCCTCGCTCCAGTCGGGGTCGCGCAGCAGCTCGGCCAGCAGGTGCGGGTAGCGCGACACGTCCTCCAGCCCCTCGGGCGGCCGATCGATGCCGTCGTAGCCCGCGCCCAGCCCCACGTGCTCCACGCCCGCCACGCGCCGCACGTGCTTGATGTGCGCCACCACGTCCTCCATGGTGGCGTGGTCGCTGCACGTCACCAGCTTCGCGTAGAAGTTGATCATGATGACGCCGCCGTTCGCGGCCACCATTCGCAGCAGGTCGTCCGGCACGTTCCGGCTCGAGTTGCACAGCGCCGCCACGCCCGAGTGCGAGAACACTACCGGCGCCTGCGTCGTCTGCAGCGCGTCGCGGGCCGTCTCCTCGCCGGCGTGCGACAGGTCCACAATCATCCCGAGCCGGTTCATCTCGCGCACCACGGCCTTTCCAAACTCAGTGAGGCCCCCGGCCGCGCCGGCAGACCGCGCCCAGCGGTTATCGCACGTGTGCGTCACTGTGAGGTAGCGCGCGCCGAGCTGATAGAAGGCGCGGAGCACCGCCAGCGAATCGCCGAGCGCGTGTCCTCCCTCAACGCCGATCATGGATGCGATCCGGCCGTCGCGGTGCGCTTCGAGCAACTCGGCCGTGTCCGTGGCGAGCGCCAAGTGCGCGGCGTTCATGTCCACGATACGTTTGATGACATCTATCTGCTCGAGCGCGAGCTGCACTGCGTCACGGTCGCGCGCACCGCACGGCACATACGCCGACCAGAACTGAGCGCCAACCTGGCCCAACCTCATCCGTGGGATATCCGTCTGCGACCAGCGCGATTTCGCCCACGGCTCGAGCCCATCGAGGCTGGCGCTCAGATTGAAGGCGCCAATTTTGTTATGCAAAAATTTCCTAAGGTTCCACGCCAGATCGTTGTGTCCGTCGACGAGCGGCGTGTCGCGCAGCATGCGGCGTACGGTGGTGAGACGCTGTTCGGGAGTGGCCCGGCCGCCGCCACCTAGCGCCAGCGGCAACGCCAGGGCGGCGCCAAACGCGGCCAGCACGAGTAGCGCCGCCAGCGCGATGCGCCAACGCGGCCGCCGCGGCATCGGCTTCTCGTCGGAGGAGCCGGACGCCGAGGCGGACAGCGAGTCGGGCGCCCACCGGCCACACCGCTCCGCCACGTCCGGCAGCGGCCCGGGGAATGTCATGCCCTCCGGGACCGCGGCCTGAAACAACACACATTCCCTCATTAATTATAGTACCTATCCCTTACTTACAGATACAGCACTAGGATGAGATGCCGTGAAATGAATGTATTATCTGGAATTACTTTTCTACAATAGAAGGGATTACGTAAGCCAGTACCTGCCTACGTAGGTAAGTAAAATATCAAAGCGTGCATTAAATATTTTCGTTACGTAGGTATACGTACTCTCGCTCCAGTATAACCATATATCCTGATTAATCCTAATCTTACGCGCACGGAGCGCGCCTAACAATGGATTTAAATGACTCGTTGCCGAAAGTTACATCACATCTGCGTAGCGACGCGAAAGCTCACGGGAACGTTTTTAACATAAATAATTCTACGTAAGTGTCTTCAACATACCAACAGTTATCTACATGCATTATTTTTTGCGTCATTACATAGACAAGTTTTAAGGAATTTTAAACGCATAAAATGTATCGTACGCGTATTTATTTTACTATAGGCATTCAAAATTATATCGACATATTATAAGCTACATATGTATGAGTATACTTATAGGTATATGATTATAAATAGAGTTTTAAATCTATTTATATAAAATTCCGTCTGTTTTCCGTTTTTTTCACAGTGTTTGTTACCATACTCCTCCGAAACGGCTGAACCGATTTTGATGAAATTGTATATTCACACTGGGTAGGTCTGAGAAAAGGTTGTTATCTTTTCTTCATCCCGCTAAGTGATAAGGATGGCCCACCCCAAAAATTTTTTTTTATTTTTCGGACAGTTTTTTTTTATTTGGTATCTTTTAGGCAAGTACCTTCGGCCGCAGCGTCTCTTTCTATCAGGTCAAATGCTTGCCTATAATGCATAAAAAAACTGATCTCGTGCACCATCATATTGATTATTGCACATACACATCTAAGTTTACTGAGAAAATGCTTTGGAGCAGTAAGTTCGTGTCCTCTGTACCTACAATTAAGTTTATGCAATAAAGAATTTCCTATATTTCCGTCCAACAAACTCCTGTTTTTCCACTCGTAGGAACAGCGTGGGTAAGTACGTAGGTACCTACTCACACACGAACATTTCTAACAATCACACACAACAAATCCCATTTCTCTCCGCGACATCGCTTAATACAGTACAAAGTTTCAGACGGTTGCATAACGAGCGTACAAACGAGCTGATAGAATTCAAGGGTTGCAAATATTTGTGATAGGCGATTCAGGCGTGACAGTAATTTGCCGCGTGTTCAATTATGCAAGGGGCACACACAGTAAGGCTCGAAACTCACTAGAACGGCATGTGACTCTCGGCAGCGAAATGGCCGAGAAACTCCACGCGTCGCGGTGCGTCTATCAATTATCGCATTCGTAACTATGACACTATGCTTCTCCCGAGTTAATTTTAAAAGTAGCCTATCCTGCTTGACTGCATGCCTCCTTCTTTTCCATTTAATTAAACTATTACCATGACATTTTTCATCTAGATTCTTCTAATCATTTTGGTGTGATCAAGTTACATAACAACATACCTACTAATATTATAAATTCTTATGATTGTGTGTAAAGTGAGTGTTTGAGTTTGAAACAAGATTTGTATCTATAAAGCCTGGACATATTTTAATGTGATTTATTGTTAGTCTAGAGTTAACATAGATACATTTTTAACCGACGTCCCAAAGAGAAGGAACCTGAATTTGATTGAATTATGATTTTTTTACCAATGAACTCCCAGCTTGCCCCGCGGTATTGCCTACATCGATCGGGTTAAAATGTAACCTATATCCTGTTCCAAGTTCTACCCTATCTACCTACCAAATTCATCCAAATCCGTCTAGACATTACAGTATTTACCTCGTTTCAAACATACTAACTCTCGAATATTTAAGAAGATGTTTAAATTACTGCTGGCTATGGATGCACACTATAAGCACATAATATGCTGTTAAGTTATTTCTCTACCAAAAGACATTTTTTATAAGTAATTGTATGTACCTATCTCCTAACTATTACACACGTCACAAATCATGTTTCAAAGTAAGCTGAATTGCAAACATAAATTACGAATAAAATACCGTTCTGTTGATATAGCTTGTTTTGATCTGAGACGGCCATAAACTCGGACACAGTATCCGAAAATAGAATAGAAAATGTTAATGCAAAACTGTAAAACAACATAGTACCTACATTTTATACATTGGAATCAACAGTTTGTCATTTCGGACATACATACAATGTTTACTACTCAGCTTGGGTAGTATTTACTTAGTAGGTTGCTACTACATACTACTCATTTGCCTATGCAAATATTATTAATAAATTAAAAAAAACACGTTTCGTGCCGCGTTCCTGCTAAATCGCGCTCGGTACGCTCTAGTGCGTTTTTACCTTTATGGGACGGGACGAGGGGCTGGAGAGGGAGGCACGGGGTGAGCCTGAATAGCCTCTGCTCTGACCCATTTACAGGGAGCTGGCGCGAAGGCCCCCCGTCGCCGGGATTTCAGTCTCGGCTAAAAACCTTCATTCAAATTACGCTGCTCATATTTCGCACCCATTTGTTCGAATCTACTTAGTGCAAATGTTATTGTTATTGTCGGTGAGTGGAGTTGATATCACAAATACCTACAACGCCGATAATTTTTTACACCAACTGCATAACAATCAATGTGATACGAGTAGCTATAGATAGGAATCCCAAAACGGAATTCAATCTTGTAGGTCAGGATCAGAGAATGTGTGGGCCGTGGTCCGACAACGCCCTGTAAAAGCCTTTATTAGTGCGCTGATACCCAAGCCCAGCCTCGGGTATTGACTATCCAAAACCCTCGTGCGCCCAAGAAATTGTAACCCAACAACAATATAGGTTAGGTAAATAATATAATCCAACTCCTCAAATAAATCTGTGCGCTATGTGGAAGATTAATGAGATAACTAACTTATAACTATAACTAAAATGTATATGATTTAATTATTCAAAACATTATTAAATGACTGTAATTCTTATATAATTACTAAACAATGGAAATGTAAACAATCGAGCTACTCTGAATGAAATCAGATGGAAATGTGTCGGCTTGTTCCAATGCGTTTGACCTAGTAAACCAGATTTTGCTGAAACTGAAGCACCTACCTACTTGTTCGTACTATCAACTACTACGAAGGAAAGCTGGGTGTTTATTGATACAGTAAGAATCTATAGTGCCTTCATGTAATTAAACAGCTTCCATTATATCTAACCAAGAATTATTGATGTTGTTCTTTTTGAATCGAGCAAATAAGTGGAATAAAATAGCCTATTGTTTTAAGAAAATTAATCTCTTAAAAAATCTTATTTGTGGAATTACTACAAAACAAATGGTTTCGGTTCCTATACATATATCATATTATGTTAGTTTTTTTAAAGCATTATTTATCAATATTAATTTCTATGTTACATTTATTTAAACAGTTTGTTTAGCACCAATAACGTTATTTATTTGATTTATTAAACGTCAATGCTATGCTATAATCAACATCCCTTATATTGTTATATTACATCCTTGCTGTATCCGCGGTGAAAAAGACAAGGGCCTAAACAGCTTCAAACTAAATTAAAATAAAAAATCAAAAAGTAAACGGGCTGTCATGAAATTATTACGTTGAATTATTTATTATTCCTTTTACTTGTAAAATTCAGGAATTTTGCATTACTTATAAGATTGACTTATAAGATTGACAAATAACATCAACATATGGAATTTTCCCAGTGTACAAAATGTAGGGACACAAATAAACAGAAACGCGACCAAAGTTGCATTGAATAAACTCTAATAAAACGATTTCCTTAACCTAGTCACATTCTATACCAACGTTTTTACTATTCTCGACCACATCATCGTAAAATAGTGTTCAAACGATATCCTATCAGATATACAAACATGCAGCCTGCTACGACATCTAAAACTTAAATTCCAAGCTTGTGCATTTGTGTCACAGTCACAATTTGATGACCTTATAACCCAATTTTACAGAAGACATTGTTGCAATGCGCTTTCATGGCCTGAATACCAACGTTTTATGATAAACAATATAATCTTCTTGTTTTGAAACCTACATGAATCAGAATAGTGTTTATTGACAAACTGCGGTAACTCAGTTCTTTTGTGTCTTACCAAATTTTAATTTATATATATTATTTATTTAAAAAAGTTTCGTACAAACTCTATTTACACAGTTATTTTTAACGATAACTCAGAAGGGTGGGAGCAAAAAAATTTGCCCCATCTTCAAGGCACTCTTAATTTTTTCATTTTTATCATTTAATTGCCATTTTTAACTTTGGGTCTCGGCTTTACATATTGTCTAAGAATTTTAAGTTATTATTATGGTTTAGACGCTAATTGACTTTTTCGATGCTGAATGCACCCAAGACAACCAAGAGACCTCGCTTCGCTCGGTCAATTATAAAATTTTCAGTAAGTGAGAATATACAGACAGTTCTTGCTGAAAATTAATCAACGCAAGTAATACAATCATGAAGTAGATACCATTATAATTAAAATTTGTGCCTCTGCGGTTCTTTAAATAACCACTAGTGGAAAGAATTGAGTATATCCAGTTTTTCAACCGACTTCAAAAAAGGAGGTACTCAATTTAACACTTGTTACGCGATAATTCCGCCAATTATGAATCGATTTTCATGTTTTTTTTGTTTGGTAGATTATACATCAGAGGTGGTCCCATATAAAATTTATCGAAATCGATCAAGCCAGATTACAGATACATAGTTTGAACTAGCTTGTATTCCAGTTTTAATAACAGTGATGAATTTACAAGATACAAGGAATCATGCGTGATGCATTAATTCTGTGGTGGCGAGACTTTTGAACATGTGCTACAACTACTACCCCTGAAGATATTTTGTATTATATTTTGTGATTATGTGTTATACAACGTTATATTATAACAAAACGACAACAATTCAAAAACTTACATGAAGCTGGAAGCAACTTATCGTATCTTAAAACAGTGAAGATACATTTTCAGTGTCGAGTTAATTAAATAAACTGACGTATGCTTTATTTTATAATTATATTTAAGTAATGTTAACATTTTGTAAACAACCTTAATCTTGACTTTGAATAAAATTTTAGGTAACATTGTTTTCTTCTTAATTCAATAATATTTTAGTCATTGAAATGCGTTTAATTGAACTTAATTTGATGAAGATATGTGGCATGATTTGGAATATCAATTTGTTTTATTATTTTAACATAATATATTATTATAATATATGATAATGTATAATTCTTAGTATAATTATCTTTCATTATTTTAATTCACTAGCTGGACTTTTATCAAACGCTATAAATCAGAAAGATTGTGTGAGAATAATGTGGAAGTATGTTCGTTTTCTCTTCAATCTGTAACGGCTGAACGGATTTGGATAAAATTTGGAGTGTACATTGCTTATATCTAGGATTAACCTTCCCAAATTGTATATCAACATTGGGTCCCGGATGATGCTTTAAATTTTTGGTACATCAGTGGATTTACCAAATTGTGCTAAAATACGATGCAAAGACAAATACATTTTCTGCATATTTATATTTTGCTAATAAGTACCCAACGTTCTCCCAGTCCGCCCCTGGAATCGCGAGTTGGACGGTTATGAATGACCTACTAATGGAATCATTCAATTATGAAAACATCCCGAGTTATCTCGGACGGCTCCATTACGAGCGATGGTTTTGCTAACTTGTAATATAAACAATGAAAGCAACTTTGGCTCGAGCGGGAAGTAATATAAGCGCTTTACCAATGTTCGACACATTTTAGAGCTTATCGACATACAATGGAAGCATTTTCCTCGGTTAAATGTACAAAGGAATTTCGTGAACATCGGAGGTGTATACTAATGACAAACATACTAAGAAATTATTACTACTGAATCAAATTATTACATTTATACATTTTTTATCATATTATGAACTAGCCGTGCCCGCGACTTCGCCCGCTATTATCAAGTTAAAAAGTAGCCTATGTGTTAATCCTAGGTTTAATCTATGTTGGTACATTTAAAATTTCATCGAAATCCGTTCAGCCGTTAAAGCGTGAAGAGGGAACAAACATACTTACACACAAACTTTTGGATTTATAATATTAGTAGGATTGTATAATTTGCGTCTGATATCCATATTCAAATTCAACCAGCGAGCTCTGTAAATATTTAAGCCAGAGTTAATTAACATATAACCGTCGTTTGAGCAACTCATTCTGGAATGCCAAATTAACACCTACCTATGGCCAGTTGTGCGTTAAAAAACTCGGGTTCTGAGACCTACCATTTTATTGTACTTTTTACCGAATTTCCAAAAAAGGAGGAGGTACTCAAGTCGGCTGTATTTTTTTTTAATGTGTTTTACCTCATCGCTTCTCTCTACGTGAGGCGATTTCGATAAATTTTTTTTAGTTTGAAAGATGTTGCTTTCTAAATGGTCCCATTTAAATTTGATCAAGATCTGATCAATAGTTTTTGAAATATCGTCAGTAATGCCTATTTTCTACTACTTTGACGATGTTCTCGTTTACCCGACTTCAAAAGTTACCTCATAACTTCTTTCGTTGTGAGCCGATTTCAATATATTTTTTTATTTGAAAGCTGATGCTTTTCTTGTGGTCCCATTGAAATTTGATAAAGATCTGATCTTCTTTTTTATTTAGTTATCGTCAATAATGCGTGTTTGATACATTAAATCTGACCAAGGTTCCAAAGATAAAGCGGTGAAGTCGGTTTTTTTAAGCTTTGCTTGCGTTTAATTATTAGATGCAATATTGTTCATGATTAGCTAAAATAACAAAAATGATCAGTAACTCCAATCAAGTCCGATCGTGTATGGAGTACTGTGGCCAACTCTGAGATGGATCGGCTAAGTACCAGCTATAGGCTCTTGAATTTATTGAGCGGCGAGCGAAAAGACTCATTGGCGATACCAAATTGCAAAGTCTCGGTCACCGACGTAAGGTGGCAAGCTTATCGGTATTCCTTTGCTTACAATTTGGAGAGTGTGCACAGGAATTACATGAGCTAATTCCACCATGCCCTTTTTACCATCTAACAACAAGACAATATATCAAACTTCATCAATTTACGGTCGATATACCTCCAGTTTACCCGAAGCGTATCACTTCTAAGTTCATCATCCGTACAGCGAAAGATTGGAACTCATTGCTCTGTTCCCCAAACGGTATAATCTGGGAGTCTTGAAGTCTCAAGTGAATAGAAATCTTCTAGGCAAGCATGTCCCATCTTTGGCCGCATCATCACTTTCCATCAGGTGAGATAGTAGTCAAATGCTTGCCTATTTTTCATAAAAAAAAATCGATCGGCAGTAATTAGACCCTGCACTTAGAGCTACAGAGCATCTAAACTCAGACTACATTAATAAATAATACATATTAAACTTCCCAACTGAAATTATATTTATTATGTGGTTAGAGTATTTTTGCTCTAGACAGACTAGCGCAGACTGATGTTTTTTTCTAACTCTCTATAAAATATTGATAGATCATAAAATATAGTTTATTGAAATTACCTCCTTGTTGTTATTACAGAAAAATGACCTATTATAAATATTTATTTTGAAAATTTTTTTTTACTGGGTTAACCCAACGTCTGCAAGTTTATATGTGACACAATCAACTCGATCAATGTTCGATAGTTATAAACACGCACGTCACGGTACAATATGTTTGTTTAACTACCGCAGTTTAATTATGTTGTGTCAGCTTTTGCATTTGTATGGTTCATTAATAGTGATGGAACATTCTGGCTTCAAATGAAATTAAGGTTTTGATTCAGTTTCGTCAGGGGTGGCCCGTTAACTCCCTGTATAAATAAATATTGCACAGATCGCGCGTTGAATTCTTTTGTACGATACGTTGTAAACCATTCGATGTAAATGAAGTACCTACCTAACTTATGTTGTTCCTGTGACTAATATATTTTCTTAACTCATTTGCTGCTATATATATTCAATACATATTTGCATCTACAATAATTTTATAGGTAATGCTTTAGGTAATGCTTGATAGCTCTGAACTATGTACTTTAATTCGATTATTTTTATTTGGTGTGTAATTGTGTTAAGCGGTATGATTTAATTGGGTGATCTTTTGAAGCACTCAATATTAATCTTTATCAAAATAAATAATTTCATGGACTTAAATTTATAGGTAGTATTTGATAACACAGTAGCTAGATGACCGAGCATTGCTCGGTTTTTTCTTAAATTTTAAATGACGTTTTCTAAAAATGAAACCTAGCTAGATCGATTTATCGCCCCGAAACTCCTTGCATACTACATATCATGAAAATCGTTGGAACCGTTTCCGAGATTCAGATTTATTTAGTTGTTTATTTATTTACAATTACTGCATAATCCGGTACATTCGATTATATTTAGGATCTTTACGAATTCATTGACAGCTTTTTTACCGATTGTTGCGAGATTAGATTCGGAGCAGTCGGTGCTCCTACGTCAGTCGAGTAATGTATAGTACTTACAAATCAAGCACATTATGCATTTAAGATTGATATATTTTTTCCATTTCAATCGACTTAGGTAACAAGGAGATTATTAAGTACACTGAATAATTTATTTTAGAATATATTATAATGTATTTTTAGCTATGTTATGAACAAATAAAAAATGGTATTACTCTCAATTAAGTTAAAGCTATGAATGTCCTTTTCTACTCATATATATATGTATAATATATATTAGTTTGTGTACGTTTATAATATATTATTATTATTATTTATGTTTATAATAACCTGTACTAACTACGGGCCAATTGCCTATATTTCCTAAAACTAAACTAAAAATATGTACAGCAAAGAACTAAAGTTACCTACAAGACATCGAGCTTATAGGTAACTCAAGTGCTCAAGCCCACTACCAGTGGGTAGCGTTCCCATCATGCTGGCGGCATTGCCTCTCTGAATTGCAAATTATTTATGTTGGTTTTTGTAGGTATATTATGTATCTAATAATTATAAGTAATTGTAAGTACATTTATTTATCTAAATAAGTGTCGAGGTACACCACCGTCTCTGTTTGTAATATTTTTATCATCTCGCTTTCGTTGTCTGGAAGAAATCACTTTGAGCGATAAGACCGCTCTTTGTGCTCCTATGTTAAATGTAAGACTTCTTTGTATTCTTTTTTGATGTGCAAATAAAGAATTTATCTATCTATCTATGTTTCCTTGTACGTAACTGATTTCTTTACGAGAGCCATACACATTTAATTTACAGTAGTAAAACATACATATCAACGAGATGTTGTCATAAAACTTCTAACCCACTTGAGCTACAGATAGGCTATATTATCTTGCTTACTACACTAAAAATAGCGCATTTTTCAGTATTTTATTATTAAGTAAATGTTTTCTTTTCTAAGTACCACCTGATAAATCATAATGAAATGGGGTGATATGAAATAATTAAATGAGATGTAAAATCAATTTTACTGGCAAATTGCCTACATTTTTATAACTTAACAAAAATATCTATATCTATACAATAATTTAGATCTAAATAACAAAGCACCGAGTATAAGTAACTCAAATGATCAAGCCAAGTGGCTAGCGTTCCCATCATAAAAAAATAATAATAAAATGATAAAAACCCAAAAAAAAAGAAAAGTAATAAAATTAATAATAATAAAACACCGACATTATATCGTGTACAGACAACGGACGCGTGGCATTATAAACTTAGTAATTGGTTACACAATTTAACGAGAAACGTTTTATCGTATTAGTGCAGTAAGTGTCTCTACTAGGTGAGTAGGTATGGTACTCAATTCTACAGACATTACTATTCTACTGCAAGACTTCTGATTTGATCAGTCTCCGAACTTCGCTATCGAGAATATTGAGGTTAATAAGTTAGTCGCTCTAAAGTGAACTAGTGAATTCGAACTGAGTAAATGAAGCTAGAATTACGTACTCGTACAACATTATAGACTGACTGCATTCCTACTAAAATAATGCTTGCGACAATGTGTTTGATAATGTTTGAGAGTGTTATTCAAGAGCTTCGTTTTCTAATTTTATAAATCCAAACGTTTTGTGGCTGAACGGGTTATGATTAGAATTATACATAGCTACACCAAAGATGTAAATTGGCTTATTTATTTTTTACTTGATATATGCAGCGGTTTCCGCATAGGTCGGTATATATGCACGGACACAATTTATGTATGTGATTAAAGGTGATGTCAACAATCACAGGATATATTTAAAAAAAATACAGTGAACTTGATTACCTTCTCCTTTTTTGTAGAAAAGAGCAGAAGCAACATATTTCATTTATTATTATTTACAATATACGCCATATTCTGTAAAAAAAAACAGCAAGAAACCCTCCAATTTAAATGTTGGACATTATGCAGGCACATTAGTAGCTAGACAGATTAATGTTCTGATTTCTCTCTTTCCGTACTTAACCCCAAAAAACAGAGATTTACGTATTACAATTTCAAAAAGATTTTTATGAGATAAACATTCTTAAGAGTACACACACAAGACGCACTATCCCAAAAACGGCCAAACTTACAAAAAGTATATCATTTCCACCTCTGTTTCCACACAAACGGGCCGAGAAAATGTAGTTATTAAACATGGCGCAACTGTGGCTGTGGTCAGCCGTGGTTTATGGTCCACTGGTCACAGGCTCAACCCTACCTTCCGGAATAATGTTGCGTAAAATGCGCCCCCGTTGTTGCTCACCTACGCTGCCTACGGGCGCAGAATAAAGAAGTGTAAACCGTACTCTAGCTTCCTGAAATAATGGCTTAATGCAGTGGTAATATGGCATAGCATTTTATAATAGACCGTATGTATTTGCTTACAAATAGTAGCAGCTGTTTTATGTTCGCTACTTGTAATGCCAATTTTCACAACACAAAGCTGTTCGTTATATAAAAATTGTGTCTGGAATGTTTTAAAATGTTTCATACATATTTTACCATTTACTTTAAACGTTGAGTATCTTCATATCACATAAAATATACAGGTCTACCAATGCATTGATGAGTATGCGTTGAGTGAAGGCGCTACTTGCATAAAAAATGTGGTTAGAAAGTGACATCTTTCAAGAAAACTTTAGGTAAACCTCTTCCCACAAGCCAACAGGTTGGTGGATCTATTTATAGAATATATATACTAGATAACTCGCCTGGCTTCATCAAACTTTGCCCGTGTGCATATTTAGTCGACTGTTATTCAGTCTGTGATACGAAATTAAATAGATATCACCAAGAGCGTTTAATGCAGAGGTTGTTACCACACTAAGACACATCCAACGATTTATCTTAGATGTTTTATTACAATGCAATAATTTTGACCGAAATTCAGTCTTATTACAGCAAAACGCAAATTATATCAATATGAAATACATAAGATGTGAAATAGAATAGCAAAATGTGAAATTACTGTTGTTTTGGTAAGGATTAATATTGAATGGCTCAAAAACTACTTTTAGCATTATTACTCACTCAACTATAACCTAACTAATAAGTTAGAAAAGTAAGAAAAAATTGAGTAAAGTAGAAAAAAGTAGTTCCAGAGATTACCTATTATATGTACATACAAAATACTCACAAACACAAACGCCCTTTACATCTTTATTATATTAGTCATTTAGTACAGACAAGTATAGTGAATGAACTAGTAATAAATATGTCAATATCGAAAACCACGTACAACTTACTATTAGATACTTTTACAATTTTGCTACCAATTTTTAAGTCCCGTTGGTAAACACGAGGTTAAAAATCTTACTTCTGTTGTTTGTCCTAGCCGTCTTTAAAATCTGTTTATGAATTTGTTTAATTTTTGTGGCTACGTAAGTATAGTAGGTACCTAATAAAGAACCTTTTTAGGATCACTTCCTGGTTTATCTATGTGTCAGTCACGACCATTTTTCTTAGAAATTAGTGATGGTAATAATATAGTAAACGTATTATCAAAGGCGTCTACGATTATTCGTTAAAAAGGAATACATAAACACTTAAATTTTTTTTAAACTCTTGCCTATCAGATAAAATAATAAAAAGTATAGAGTAGGTACTTCCCGTAGACTCGTGAAATTTGGTAAAAATTTGGGTATAATAACACAAGTTATGGAAAAAATATGAAAAACGACAATTTCTAGTTAAAAGAGGGAAAAAAATCGGGCAATATTCGAAATTTAATTATTGCTGCTACATACAAGTTTGTACGGATCTTTCGGTGCTCCGGTCAGACTGGCGATTTTTTATATGTTATTACCGATCACTGAGAGCTTTCTGTACCGATAATAATAATATTATAATAATTTTTTTTCTATATATAAACACCAGTTAGCTAGATACAACCCTGTTTATTTTTACAGTGTGCGAGCATGGTGTTGCAGGCGAAGCATCCAACCGTACGGCCCGCTTTTATAGGGCGAGAGCACGGACCGTTGCCGGGCCCTAGCTGTAATCGGACATGCTCATTCATAAACTCATGAAAATTACGAAATACAAATTTGCGTGCTTTCATTTTACAGCCGAGGCGATGGCTCTATCTAAAACTTTAACTCGTAATTATAATGGGAGACCTATGCTAATTCAGAGCTATCAAAGGCTATATATTACAATTTTATTCATATAATACAGAAATCTAGGAATTCACGCCAACTGTTTTTAATATTAGTTTATTCGCGACTATGTTTTGATCAAGTTTACATAATCATAAAATCGTTTTTTTTAGTAAGAATAATATTTTTATTCTAATCGAATTAAACACTTACTTCTTTTATAAAGTCGACTAATTAAACCCTCATAGTCATCCCTCGTCCTATGGCCATATTATAAATAGAATTTTAGAGATGATTAAACCTTGTTTACCCTTCAAACCTGCTGCGCACCCCAATTAAACACTGATCAATATTTAAAAATAAAGTTCGTCTGAAACAGTGACGTCGGTCCCAATATTATAAGCGCAAGCAAAGCTTAAAAAACACACCTTTATTTTCGGAACCCTTGTGATCAGATAAAATGAATTAAATACGCATTATTGATAACTCAAAAACTACTGGTTCGATTTTGATCGAATTTAAATGGGACCTCATAGTACTTGCCAGCTTTCAAACAAACAAATTCCACAAAATCTGTTCACCCATAAAGAAGTTATGGGGTAACATACATACAAAAAAACCTAGTGAAATTGAGAACCTCCTCTTTTTTGAAGTCGATTCAAATATACTTTACAAAAAGGCTACCAATGTGTGAAAACGCGTGTATATTTGCCGTGTTTTCCCTAGTACCTTACCTACAGTAAAAAGAACTTATGAAAGATTCCCGGAAAATATTTGTTAAGAACGGCGAATGGGGAACGCTTACCCACGATGATTACGGAAGAGATATCTGATATTTTCCTTCCCCCGTATGTCTTACAGCACCTGTGACCTGGAAATTGCTTGTACAACAATACCTAAACACGATGTATATGCAAGAAATATCCGCTAAACAACGGCGATGGTGTATATACTCGTATATATTGGAAAGTGTATTTTTTAGATTTCCACATGTTTTAGGAGATATGTGTACTCAGTTGTAAAGTTTCAACCCAAAGACTTTGAGTCGTAACTTTGCTACAAATTAATTAATCAAATGCCATAAATATCAAGTACATAAAAAAAATATATGAGGAAACTTAATTTCTTTCATATCTGTGTCTTAAACGGTAAAACATCATAAGGTATGTAAGAATTTGATAATGGAAAGTTACTTAGTACAGTATAAATAACACTTAGTACATACATACTAATATATTATGTTTTTTTTTTCAAAATCTGGGAATTTTTGGCATTAAATGTATGTGTAAATAATCGCCACTAATATTTATGATATATGTAATATATGAACCTTCGTACAATCTAAACACTTGTTTATGGGTGAGTATGTTGAAACGAGAAATCTCAAGAAAATCTGGGAGGATTTGGATGAATTTTGATATGTAGATGGTGTAATCTATGAACTAGCACATAAATGACCTTATCCCGTTTAACGTAGGCAAAGTCGCGGTGTTAAACGTGTAAAATAACAAGTGTGATGAGAAAATATGTGCGTGTAAATATTTTTATAAAGTAACTCTAGTTTATTTTTTTTTAATCTTGCATCTTTCTGAATTTTGTTATGTTAAAACACCGACGTCTAACTTTGTTGCGTAATTCCTCTCCATCCAACGGTTGTCTGGAAGAGATCGCTTTTAGTGATAAGTCCGCCTATTGTTACACTTATTTTGTAAGTAATTGTTTTCAATTATGTTTTGTCACAAATATGGTGTTCAATAAAGAGTTTATCTATCTATCTATCTCTACGTGCTCGGATAGATAAATTATTTCAATATGAGCTAACACCGCCATGAAATACTTTATTTTACAACAGCCAGCGAATTCTGGAAAGCCACGACGAGCAAACAGCCTCTACGCGGCGTACAACCGCACATGTAAAGGGCTTTGATCTGCTACAAATACATATGTAAAACAGAAAGTTCCTTCAAAAGAATCGTGGCGGTAAATCCTTTTAAAGCTATAAAATTGAGTGCCTCCTGAATTTAGATATAAAGAGAAGCAGCCACCCTGGCATTGAAATGAGCACGCACGCGTAAAATTTTACGCGCTCTCGACTCGCGAAATAAAAGTAAAAAGTCCACTTTAGTCCGAGTTGATGGGAAACTGATTAGATATAAGTATATAGGTATTATATGTATATTACAGCTAGTATACAGTAATATATATTACTAGCTGTGCCCCGCGGCTTCGCCCGCTATTATCAAGTTAAAAAGTAGCCTATGTGTTAATCCTAGGTATAATCTATGTACATTCCAAATTTCATCCAAATCCGTTCAGCCGTTAAAGTGTGAAGAGGGAACAAACATACTTACACACTTACACACAAACTTTCGGATTTATAATATTAGTAGGATTTAATTTGAACTTTAAATTTTGATTTCTCAATTTAACCTAGGTAAAGTGTTTATTTTTACCCGACTACGTAAAATAGCATTCGTTGTGCTCCATAAAGTGGCGACAAAAAATGTTAGTTAATAAATGCCGTCGTCTTAAATGTCAAATAAAATCTCTCTGAATTTTTTCAAAACTTTATTTACATGTAGTAAATAAAATATATCGTTAATCATTTTTAGTTGTAAAACTATAATATTCCATTTTGTACTAGGTTTAGTTTTTAGATTTAATCTTCTTTAGGGTTCTTTATCTAAGTGGTGTCTCTCTGTCTATTCTAACATCTAATAGGATCTATATTATCATTTTATACTAGCCATGTTCCGCGACTTCGCCTGCGTTAAATAGGTTAAAAAGCTGCCTATGTGTGAATCCTGAGTATAAGCTATGTACATTGGAAATTTCAGTCAAATTAGTTTAGCCTAATACAGCGTAAACATAAAACCTCCTATTATATAATAGGTTCTATATTATTATTTAATATTTATTAATTACTGTCGCGCATATACATGAAGTACTAATCGAAACAAATTAAATTGTTAAGGCTACTTACAAACAAACAAACAAACAAACGCTTTCACACTCACAGCCCCACACTAAGTTCAAAGACTTGTATCGTGGGTGCCGGAAACATTCACATCACACACACATTACACCCAGAACCAGAAGCACAAATATCCCTTGGGAAGGAATTTGTGCTCCTGCCGGGAATCGAACCCAGGATCCACGGCGCAGAGGGTAGGCACCTGTCCACTGCGCCAACTGGGTCGTCAAGAAACATGATATTTTATTTTTTACCGTCGTACTATTGTCGAAATGGTTATTCATTACATTATAAGGTTAAAACTTAGTGTAATTATATCAGACAGCGCTGAAGTATGAAAAAAAATAATATAAATTGGCCAAAGGTGAGGTTAGCTTACGACATTGCATGATTTTATTTTATTAGTTATTTATGTATTGTTTTGTTTATACAGTATCCATATTTGAATTGAATACTAATTCCAGAGTCTAGACTATCTACATACCAAATTCTATTGGAATTAGTCCAGCCTTTACAGAGATATAATCTTAAACATATTGACGTCACCACAAACGCACATAAACTTTCGTTTTTTTTAAATATTAGTGTGTTTGTACGTACGTCCATAAATAATTATTTAATATAATCGTAGATACGCAAATAATTCATAAGTTTTCGTTACCTATATAAAGAATCCTACTTCCTCAGCTGCTTGCTTAGTTATTATATCATATTGATTTATTATTTTTTAGTAAGGAAGTATTTTGGTAGGTATATTCGGTGAATCCTGAAATTACTAATGCCATATTTATCAAGTGAAGCCGTGGGCACAGCTAGTGTGCCATTAAAACAACCAGCGTATCTTTCACGAGTCAATTCCTTATCCGGGTGTTTTCAGGCGTGCTGAAATATCTAGACACCAAGATTGCCCACTAGACTATCCGACAAGCTAGCAAGCAAGGGCAGTTAACATTCAAATCATTTAATGATATACTACTTAAGGTGTTTTACAAAAGTATTATAAAAATGAATGATTAATAAAGAAGTGATGTATAGTTTCTAGTGGACATAAAAAAATGAAAATACCTACATTGGCTTTATTATATTTTGATTAAAATTAAAGTAATTTGTTTTTTTTTTGACGACCCAGTTGGCACAGTGGACAGGTGTCCGCCCTCTGCGCCATGGGTCCTGGGTTCAATTCCCGGCAGGAGCACTTATTCCTGCCCAAGGGATATTTGTGCTTCTGGTTCTGGGTGTAATGTGAGTGTGATGTGAATGTTTCCGGCACCCACGATACTAGTTTTTGAACTTAGTGTGGGGCTGTGAGTGTGAATGCGTTTGTTGTTTATTGTTTGTTAATTGCTGCAAGTAATTATGACCTTAACACTTAAAATAACTGAAAGCAAATTAAAAAGACAACGACGACCAACTGACATCTCCAGCTAATTTTATATTCGAGATCAAGAGTTCCGAACGGCCAAGTAAACCTTAGGTACCTAGTACCGGTATCATACATAGTAATAGTATATGCAGAAATATTTTAATTCTATGCTCATGGTAGTTAAAATTGAGTGAAATAAATGGAGTTTGATTTAGTTTTGAATGAAATTTTATTCAGATCAGTGGATCCAGATTAAGACTTTTACTACTTTTGTATAATATAACATTTGTTGCATCCGACTTCATAAGCAGGTACTTATGTTCATGGATTTTTGTTTATCTACGACTATAGTAGAATAGGATTCTTATATAAGAATAATTAATAAAATAATATGATGAATGTGTTTGACACATGATAGCTACAATGAATGCACAATAAATATAAAAATAAAAAGATACCATCATCGACTACAAAATCACTTACCATCAGTTAGACTTGAAACGTATATATAGAGATAAAAAAATAACGACAATTATAAAATCATATATAAATATAGATTACTTGCTTTGTTTAATCACAAATGATAAATAGGTACTAGTCAAGATGACACATTGATTTGGTAATGTAAGTTAAAACATAATAAGTTGTGTACATTTACCAACTAATCAAAAAGCATGGTTGATACAAGGAAAAGAGTTTATTCAAAGAGATCTGAAGAAGATGTACAATGAAAGTATAAATAAAAAGAATGCCACAACACGAGCACTACAAACAAATCAGCATGGTTGTCCCTAGTGAACCGGCGCGCGGCGCTGAGACGGACTCGATACACAGGCGGAGAGGCATGCGGGACAGACGGCTAAAGGAACACGTACGTGGGCGTGCGGAGAGGTTATCGCGCGGCACATGCAGGCGTGCGCCGCTGGCGCCACCTGATAGTCCATATAGTTCCCGTAGCCCATGTGGTCGCAGGTGCACGCGCAGGTCTCGATGTGCCGCCTCAGCTCCAGTTCCAGATCCCACGGCGATTCCATGAGCGCGTCGAGGCGGGCGGGCGCGCGCTGCGGCGTGCCCGCGCCTCCGTATTCGGCCCCGGGCCGGGCGCGGGCCGCACCTGCGCGACGCCACCTGCCTCCCCGCCCTCCGCCCGACTCGCTCCACCATAAAAATCGTCTGTTAGCGCGGCCCGGCGCCGGCGATGCGGCCCTCGCAACGAGCCCGGACTGCGGCCGGGGAGCAGCGAGCCGCGGCGCGCGCGGAGTGTCGCGTGTCGGCGCGCATAGCGAGGTGGCCGGCCGCCGGCTGGGTAATGCCGCGCGCCCGGAGCTCGGCGGCTGGCCCGGGCGACCCGGCCGCGCCGGCGCCCCGAGCTCACGTGCGCCCTTCGCCGCCCCCGCCCGCCCCCTGGGCCCGAGCCGCTCGGCTGCTGCGGCTCGACCCACCGGACACATCCTTCAGATGCACAATCGTCAACCTACCTCTCCATACTCTGTATAGGTACCTGCCTCCATACGTTGACCGGATATTTGATTGCAGATTAAGGAAATAATTTCCCGTTCTCCTAAATGTTGGCGTCGTGCTCGTTTACCTTTATTGTATTGTTATTTACTTGTAAAGATTTACTTACAAAACAATGCGACGGCAATAAATCACGGAGTCCACTTCGTCCTAAATCAATGGACTTAGAGTTCCTAGGGACCAGTATATTTTCGTTTTCTTTATCAAAACACATGTTTATGTGTCCTCAGAGCTATGAAGTACTTTGAACTTCGTGTATTGCTGATTTCAGGTGAAAGAATTGCGGGATAACGTGTGCGACACAACCAAATATAAAATAAAATGGGATTTAGGAATGTGTAAGTGTGAACTCGTACTTACCTTTCCTCAATCAATACATACAATGATATATACGTTCAGCAGAAGGCAACATTTAAACAAGCCGTAGACAGGTGTATATATAATTGTAACGTTTTCAACTATATAAGTAGTTGAAAACGTTACAATAACCAATTATTATTCCACGGTGTTGTTCCTTAAATAGCAAGTAAATATACTAAGTAAAACTAAAATGAATAGTCTACTTTAGTCCTACCTATTTGATATTAATTTTAACTTGATATCTTCATATGTTTCTGATAAAAAGGGTTTGAACATACAGACAAATGGATGGACAACGAACTAATTCTATAGTGGTATTTTTTTCCTTTCGAGATACGGTACCTTTAAAATCAATATAGCGTCTGTGATAGGTAATCCATAAAGTAATGAACCAAAATATTACAACAGGTTTACAAACTGTTTATCTCTTATGGTTTTAGACTGCCCCATACTGTTCCAGTTAAAACAAACACATTGTAGGTATATCTATGTCGTAAACGCGCTGAACCCGCTCCAAAAAAAACTGGCATTCTACACACATTTGTAGTGATTGACTGATGATCAAGCCCGGGCTATTAAGTAAAAGAACACGTAAAAGTGCAAACTCAAATGTAAATTTTACGGTGTTCCAAACACAACCTCGGTATGTATGTAAATAACGATGGAAACAAGGCTGTTGAGGACGCCGAGCCCGAAATAACACTTTTCGTACAAGTGAAGAAAACCGTCGCGGCGTATAATCGTCGCGAGTTGCGAGACAGAAATTTAGTATATATATTTGTATTTTTTGTCAATAAACATGCACTCTACTTATGAAGCTCGAACAAGAATTTTATTAAATACAGTCCACTGATCCTGAACCGAACTAGACCAATACAACGTGGTCCTTGGAGCCGAGGATACTTTCAAAAGAAGACCAGCGACGTCAAGCCACTCCGAAAACCAGCGACGCCCTGCGAAGAACTGCAACGCTCTCGTCACGAATCACGAACGACATGGTGGTGACGAGGAGCCAAGGGGACCAAGCGGAGCTAGATGAGGAGAGGCGCAGAAGAATATCAAGGGAGCCACCAGCGTCACCGTCAGAACAGACCGTCGGCGCCACCGCTCCAGTTGAACGTAGCAAATCACCGGCGCACTCGCAACGAACGGCGAGCTCCACCCTAAGGCTGCGGCTGGTGGAGTTAGAGGCGGCCGAGAAGATGGCAGAACTGAAACGTAAAGAACTGGAGCTCGAGGCCGACCTGGTGAAGAAGCGGCTGGCGGCTCAAGTAGCGTCGATCGAAGAAAATGAAAGTTTACAAGAAGAGCCCATCATCATGACGGAAGACCGGCAGAAGGTGGACGACTGGCTGCGGCACGCGAACCCCTCCATATTACGGGGGGAGCGGGGGGATACAGCACGCCACCAAGCGCGAGAGGAACCGAGGCGAGCACGCTTCGAAACGATCGACACATCACCGACGCCGGGGCGATCCAGATCCGGCATCGAGCAGCTGACCGAGGCGATACAACGAATGAACAGGCCCCGCCCTCGATACAACTTCGACCTACCGACGTTCACCGGAGCGGCGGGCGAGTGGCTGCCCTTCAAGGCAGCGATGCGCGACTCAACGAACCTGTATCACATAACGCCCGCGGAGAATCTACAACGACTGAGGACGTGTCTCAAGGGTGACGCACGCGACACGGTGACCGCTCTCCTGCACACGGCCACCGATCCCGACGTCATCATGAAGACACTGGAGCAGAGCTTCGGGAGGCCCGAACTCATCATCGACCGGGCGCTCGAAGACCTAAGAAAACTACCGCGACCGGGAGCGGCGGCGACCGACCTGAACACATTCGCCGTCAAGATACAGAACGTGGTCTGCGTACTTCAGAGCATCGACCGACGCGGGTACTTGTACAACCCGACGCTGGCACGAGAAGTACTAGACAAGCTGAGCCCGCACGTAAAATCACGTTGGTGCGATTACGCCGACGAGTACAGCGCATCGGCGGAACCAGAGATCGTATTGCTATCTCGCTTCCTCATGCGAGAGGCGGACAGAGCGCTGCGCTACACTTACGCGCCGACAACAACTACGAACGCGAAAGAAGCGAGACCCGCAGCAACACGACAACCGAAGAAAACAAACGCCGTGTACACCACCGAGGAAGGCGCCGAACAAGAAATCAAGAACGAACGATGTCCGAGCTGCGGCCAACTTCACGCATTACATCAGTGTCCCACATACCGGGCGCTGAGTACCGATCAACGCTGGGAGGTGATCAAAGAAAAGGGCATATGCTTCAGATGCGCCGACAAGAAGCACCGACGATTCCTATGCAAGGCGAAGCTATGCGGCGTCAACCAGTGTCGCCGTCCGCACCACGCGACACTACACGAAGAAGCGAAAAAGATCGCGCGATCGAACGAGAAGCAGTCCGTGCGCACCGAACGAGAACAATCACCGAGTCACGCGGCGGCAGTTTTATCGGTAGCACCCACCGACCATACCGACCCGAAAACTGTGCTGCTCAAAGTCTGCCCCGTGATCGTCACCGGACCACGGGGGGAGATCGCCACCTACGCACTACTCGACGAAGGCGCGACAATCACCCTCGTCGATCAAAAACTGGCGGAGAGCGTCGGAGCCGAGGGACCTACGCAACCGCTACATCTAAACGGCGTCAACATGTCACAGCGAGAAAGAGACAGCAAGATCGTCACTCTAACACTGCGCGGAATGAGAGAGCGCGCCCCGCACGAAGTTAAAGCGCGCACCGTACGTGACCTACGACTACACCGACAAGCGGTACCGACGTCACTGCTACAACACGAACATATGAAAGACCTGCCCGCAGTAGAAGTATGCTACAACTCCGCACGCCCTCTCATACTTGTGGGCACCGATCACTGGGAGCTCATCGTGTCACGCGAGCTGCGCATCGGAGCACCCGGGCAGCCGGCCGCATCGAAAACACAGCTCGGCTGGGTCATGCACGGGACCGCGCCACGCAGCGTGATATACGGGAGCGAGAGCGTGCTTCACGTATACGCACCCGATCGGCACGCACGGGACCAGGGCGAGCACGACCGACGTCTACACGAGTTGGTGGAGGCGCACTTCAGTATCGACTCACTCGGCGTCAACCAAAAAGCGCGAGTGAGCGACGCCGACCGACGAGCAGCGACCATCGTCGAAAACACATTACGAAAAATAGACGGCGGATATGAAGTCGGGTTGCCATGGCGACACGATCAAGTGACGATGCCGCCGAACTACAGCGCGGCTCGACGCCGCCTACACGACATCGAAAGAAAGATGGACGCCAACATCGAATTCGCGAACGAGTACGAAGCGCAAATCGAAAACCTACTGACCAAGGGCTACGCGAAGCTATGCGACGGCACCGAGAGACAGAGCACACTCAGCTGGTACCTACCTCACTTCGCCGTACAGAACCCGAACAAGCCCGGCAAGCGGCGTCTCGTATTCGACGCGGCGCATCGACATAGCGGCGTGAGCCTAAACGATCAGCTGTTAGAGGGGCCGGACCTACTGATGTCACTACAGGGAATCTTGTTTCGATTCCGGGAACGACCGTTCGCCGTCACCGCCGACATACAAGAAATGTTCCTGAGAATTAAAATACGCGCGGAAGATCAACCGGCGCAACAATTTCTGTGGAGAGGCCGCGATCGAGTCAACCCGCCGCGCTACTACAAGATGACAAGCATGATCTTCGGGGCGGCCAGCTCACCCTTCATGGCGCATAGCGTGCGCAATCACAACGCGCACGCACACGCCGAAACGCACCCGCGCGCCCTGGCTGCTATCACAAACAGTCACTATATGGACGATCTCGTAGACAGCTACGAGAGCGTAGAGGAGGCACGTGACACAGTACGCGAGCTACGGGAGGTACACGCGGTCGCCGGCTTCACACTGCGAGGGTGGAGCGCGAACGCTACGAGCGTGCTACGCGACGTGCCGGACGACCTCAAGGCGAAGACGTCTACGCCGCTCGGGGCGGGGGGGCCCGAAAACAAAATACTCGGGCTATACTGGGACGCCGGAGAGGACGAGATGGGATTCAACACCGCTATGCATCGAGTTCCGGCAGACGTGCGCGCACAGATCCGCGCGCCGACCAAGAGGGAAGCACTCAGCGCGGTCATGTCTATATACGACCCGCTCGGAGTGCTCAGCCACTACACCATCAGGGCGAAGATAGTCCTCCAGAGCCTGTGGCGACTACAGATCCCGTGGGACGACCCGATTCCCGACACCGAGGCGGAAGACTTCGCCGCGTGGCTACGACAGCTCGACGAGATAACACGCCTACGGCTACGCCGCTGCTACGCGCTAGAGTGCTACGAGCGCGTAGAGCTACACGTGTTATGCGATGCGAGCGAACAAGCCTATGCGACTGTGGCTTACTGGCGAGTTACGCGGCGGGATGGGAGCGCTATCGTCACCCTAGTCGCCGCTAAAGCTAAGGTGGCGCCGCGACGCGTACAGAGCATACCGCGACTCGAGCTACAGGCCGCGGTCATCGGGGCGAGACTCGCCGACGTCATCAAGAGGGAACATCGCATAGAAGTCACGAGCACTACGTACTGGACGGATTCAACGACCGTAGTACAGTGGATACACAACGACGCACGCCGCTACACCCCTTTCGTAGCTAACCGACTGGGCGAGATCGCAGAAACCACACGACGACAAGAATGGCGCTGGGTGCCTACAGAGCACAACGTAGCGGACGACGCGACGCGGCTGAACCACGCGCCCGTCGCGTCGAGCGACCGATGGTTCCGGGGGCCCGATTTTCTTTATCAACCGAAGGAAAATTGGCCCAGACATCACGTGATCAACACCGAAGCAGAAGTCCTACATACGAGCGAGACAGAGCTAGACGACCGAACGCGATGGCTGCCAGACTACACCCGCTTCTCTAAGTTCGAGACGTTGGTGAGAGCGACTGCGCGCGTCCTGGCTTTCATCGATATCTGTCGTCGCCGGGAGACGCGCATGGAGGTGACTCACGTCGAGCGCGCCGAGACCGAAATATTACGTCTCGCGCAAACCGAAAGCTTCGGGGAAGAAATAAGAAGAATCAGAAGCAACCGCCCCGTACCACGAACGAGTCGTCTCTACAAGCTGGACCCTGCGATAGAAGACGGACTGCTGCGAGTGAGAGGGCGCATCGACGCATCAAGCGCGCCCGCGGAGACCAAGCGGCCCGTTATCTTGGACGGCCGCCATCACGTGACCCGACTCATCGTATTACGAGAGCATAGCGCCGCGGGTCATGCGAACAGGGAGCGCGTGACGAACGACTTACGACAACGGTACTGGGTCATTCACCTCCGACCTACCGTACGCGCCGTGGAACACAGCTGCGCCCTCTGCCGAGTACGACGAGCGAGGCCGCGACCGCCCGCTACCGGAGACCTCCCGCGGGCCCGCCTCGACCCGTTTCACCGGCCGTTCACGAACTGCGGCATCGACTACTTCGGACCGATCGTCGTAAAGGTGGGACGACGGAGGGAAAAACGGTGGGGCGCGCTCTTCACATGCCTCACGATGCGCGCTGTCCACATAGAACTCGTCGCTTCCCTATCAGTCGACTCGGCGTTGATGGCGGTGCGGAGGATGGCGGCGCGACGCGGCTGGCCCCGACTTATGTACTCGGACAATGCGACGGCGTTCCGAGGGTCCGACCGGGAGCTACGAGACGCCTACACCGAGTGGCTGCCCGCCCTCCGGGAGGAGGGCCTCCTACATCGCATGACGTGGCGCTTCATACCACCGGGCGCGCCTAACCAGGGAGGCGCTTGGGAGCGCCTAGTGCGTTCCGTGAAGACGGCGCTACACGCGACGCTGCACGAGAAGACGCCCTCCGAGGAGGTCCTGATGACCCTCCTGACCGAGGCCGAGCACTCTATCAACGCTCGACCTCTCACTCACGTAAGCGTGAATCCGGGCGACCCGGAGGCACTCACGCCCAACCACTTCCTGTTGGGTTCATCAACGGGACTCCCGACGACGGGCCCCTGCGTCGAGGCCGACCGGCGGACCTGGCGGGTCAGCCAAGCGCTCGCCGATCACTTCTGGCGACGCTGGCTACGCGAGTACCTACCTACGCTGGTGCCGCGCGGGGAGCCTTCGGACCGAGAAAGAAGAATACAGACCGGGGACATCGTGGTCGTGGTCGACCACACGCTACCCCGGAACATATGGCCGCTCGGGGTCATTGACCGCGTCTACCCCGGGCCAGACGGCGGAGTCCGGGTCGCCGACGTGAGGACCAAGACCGGCATCTTCCGACGGCCGGCCAGTAAGCTCGCCGTCCTGGTGAGGAGGGAAGAGGCTACGCGAGCTGCGCCGGGGGGAGGACTGTTGAGGACGCCGAGCCCGAAATAACACTTTTCGTACAAGTGAAGAAAACCGTCGCGGCGTATAATCGTCGCGAGTTGCGAGACAGAAATTTAGTATATATATTTGTATTTTTTGTCAATAAACATGCACTCTACTTATGAAGCTCGAACAAGAATTTTATTAAATACAGTCCACTGATCCTGAACCGAACTAGACCAATACAAAGGCTTTACAGCAAGGCGGTTTGAAAGTTAAATGTGAGTGCTCTGCTGCGGTTTCTCTAGTTTTCAAACAATGAACGAGCACTGCGCATACTTTGTGAGACGTCGTAAATAGCGTTAGTCGACGGTATTACTTAAAATAATGTGAGAACGAGGAAAGTAATATGTTGCTTGGCATTTTAATGAAACTTGAACGAACTTAGGTACTACTACTTAGGTACTTTAGTACTTAGGTGTAAAGTTTATGCTACGTTTTTTAAATCAAGATTGTTCATTCTATTGTGAGAAAATAAATGAACATACATATAAACGCTGTTGAAATAAAATCCCTTCTTCTTATGCACCGTAGTTGCAAATTTTGTAAATAATTCCTACGCTCTTATCTGGAAAACGGCTGCACCGATTTTCGATCAAGTGAACTTTCAAGCAAAAAAAACTGGATCAAAATCGGTCCAGCCGTCTTTTTCGTCGGCCATCATCTATCTATTGCTAGTGATTGAGGTGTTCCATTGTCTACCTCGATTATCCATCATCATTAATGCTTTAAATTATATTATTTCGTTATGGGAACATGATGGGCTTGCAAAACTTTGTTTGCAAAAAAGCTCCCTGATTCAAATTTTTTTCAAAATATCCTGTATAACCGACTTATAACAGGAATAATATAAAAAACTATAATATAATTAAACGCAAGTAAAGCTTAAAAATACCGACTTCACCGCTTTATCTTCGGAACCTTGATCAGATTCAACGTATTAAACACGCATTATTGACAATAACTC